>JAAGEH010000076.1:33478525-33553698 GCA_011751065.1 Lasiurus cinereus
CTGAGATCTGTATCAAAGGCTGATGTGTCCCTGCCTCATAAACCCACAACTGTCCTTGGACTCAGTTTCTACAACAAGCAGGAAGGACAAATGTTCCTTGCCTGGTTCCAGTGGCTGGCACACCTCTTTTGAGGGGACCCTGGGGGTAGGGATGGGTGCTCCATTCTCCTCCCTCCAGCAGCTTTGGTTGCTCTTTATTTTCCCACCAGGAGAGTGTGGACACAAAGTGGCATTCACCTCCAGTCTATCATCATCAGAGAAGGCAATACTTCTAGCCTCCATGGACCTCAGAAATGACGAAAGAGGCCCAGTAGTGTTTGGCGAATGAATAAATGAGTGGATGAGACACTATTGATAAACATGCCCCCAAAGATGTCGTACTCTCTTACCCCCCCCCCCCACCCTCCACACTGCCTGCCAGGCTGCCCACCTTGTAATCATAGCCGGCACTGAACAGGATGTTGTTGGTGGTGGGGTGCCACTCGACCAGCCCCACACGCCGGCTGTGCCCATGCAGCTCCAGGAGGGCCTCTGTCATGTTCCGCTTCAGCCCGCCCTCAGGGATCTCCCAGATCCGCACCTGCAGAGGGAACGGAGGGCCCAGGCTGGGTGGCAGGGCAGGCAGAGGTCTGATGCCTCTCCCTCTCCCACACCACGCTTCTGCCACCTGCGTGGGGAGGTGCCTCATGGCCAGGGGGTGGGCAGAGCTGACTGAGGCCTGGGGGGAGTTTCGAGGGTGTGATTGAAGAGGAAAGAGGCCATCCCCTCTCTTCCCTTGAGAGGGTCACGCTGAGCAGCTCTGAGCCAGTGTTGAATTCTAAAGCCTGTCTCTGCTTCCCTTCCCACACCCTTCTAAGAGATCTGCCTTCAGTCCCAGCCCCTGTTTGTACCATATAGCCTTGTCCTGATCCTGTCCTCCACCCAAGATGGACACCTGAGCAGAGGGAAACCGTCTGGGAGGTGGGGCGTCCAGAGGCTCCTGAGAGATGAGAAGCCAAGGGCCAAAGATTCTCCTTAGATGTTGAAGCCTGAGCTGAAAAGATGGGCAGAGCCTGCAGGCAGTTGCTATTTCCAGGCTTATGATGCTGATCGAGAAGCAGAAAAAGATGATCTGCAGAGAGGAGGAGGGGCTCATGGAGAGGCAGCGAAAGAGACCATGAGGCCCCAGAGGGAGAGAAACTGAACAGTTTCTCTGTAATCTTTGACTATCCACCCCACCCCCATTATTTCCACCAGCCCCGGTGGGCTTGTCTATCAAGCCAAACAGGCTCTGCAGAGTCTCAACGGTTTCATCTAGAGATGGAGGAAATCTTTGCCTGGCCTTGCCCACTGGCAGAATAAAATGAGATCCTGCTTATAAAAGTTGGTAAGCTATAAAGCTCTCTACAGAACTAAGGGATTATAAACCTTGTTCTAATTGTTATCATCATTAATGCTATTTATTATGATCTGACTGGTGAAGAGGCAAGAATACATGTGAGCACAATTTAGAACACCTTTAAAACAACCCTGAAAATCTGAACTCCACCCTTGCTAGTAAGGAGAAAAACAGGAAAAACAGCTTTGAGATACCATTTGTAATCTTCTAAATAGCCAACTTAAAGAAAGAGCTGGTGGTGGTAGGTTATATTGTAGGTTAATTGGTGTTGGTAGTGTTATAAGGCAGTCATCTTTCAGAAGTAATTTTGCCATCTTTAGTAGAAACTGTGAGACATTTATATTATCTGACTTAGTAATTTCACTCTTAAAACCCAATATAAGCAAAAAACTCTGTGCATGAAGATGTTCATTGTAACATTACCTATACAGAAAACTTAGAAACACTCTAAATGACCAACGTGAGAACAACTTATGTCATATCAGTATGGAATATTAGCCATCCTATCTAATAAAATAATAATATGCAAATTGGCCATCACTCCAATACACAAGATGGCTGCCCCATGTGGGCACAAGATGGCCACCACAAGATGGCCAGCAAGGGAGGGCAGTTGGCAGGGACCAGGCCTGCAAGGAAGGGCATTTGGAGGTGATTAAGCCTGCAGGGGAGGACAGTTAGGGATGACCAGGCCAGCAGAGGAGGGAAGTTGGGGGCAACTGGGCTTGCAGAGAAGGGCAGTTAGGTGTGACCAGGCCTGCAATGGAGGGCAGTTAAGGGTGACCAGACCTGCAGGGGAGTGCCGTTAGGAACAAACAGCTTGCAGGGGAGCAGTTAGGCATCAATTAGGCTGGCAGGGGAGAGGTTAGGGGGTGATCAGGCTGGCAGGCAGAAGCAGGGCAATCAGAAAGGCAGGCAGCGAGCATTTGGGAGCCAGCAGTCCTGGATTGTGAGAGGGATGTCTGAGTGCCTGTTGAGGCCTCATCCTACTGGGATCGATCTAAATGGGCAGTTGGACATCCCTCGAGGGGTCCCAGATTGGAGAGGCTACAGGCTGGGCTGAGGGACAACCCCCATTCATGAATTTCATGCACCAGGTCTCTAGTCCTGTTATAATTCCGAAGCCTATTAAAGAAAGCCAGTTATAACCTGTCCAGCATAGCTTACTGGTGGAGCATCGACCTATCCACCAGGAGGTCATAGTTCCATTCCTGGTCAGGGCATATGCCCAGGTTGCAGGCTCGATCCCCAATGTGGGGCATACAGGAGGCAGTTGATCAATTATTCTCTCTCATCATTGATGTTTCCATCTCTTTCTCCTTCTCCCTTCCTCTCTGAAATCAATAAAAAAATATTTTTAAAAAAGAAAAAAAGAAAGCCACTTACAGGCACTCTGAAGAACAGGGGAGCAAGGCTGTGAATTGGGGGTGCCCCAAAGGGAATTCCCTTGGCAGGCTTCTCTTGTTGGTGCTTTCCCCTCGGACTATGGAAATGAGCATTTCCCACACTTTGTTTCCCTGAAGACCCAGCTCTGCACATGTAGACACAGGGCCTTAGGGAGAGAAAGGCAGGTCCAATCAAGGATTGGGGTTACTTTCAGGTGTACCATCCTGTTTCAAAACCACGCTCAAGAAAACATTTATAATTAGGAGACAGTTGAATGTTTTCCCATCCTCATTGTCATCTCCTTAGACTCCGTGATCCTTCCTCCAAAGGCCCTGTGTGAGAGGCCTTCTGGGATGAGGTCTGATCTGGAAATGGCGGGAGGCTGGAGTGGGGACCTGGTGGATGACTCAGTAATTACCAATAATACATATCCCTCTTGTCCCCAAATGTACTACAGAAAGATGACCCTTGAAGAGAGAAGACTAATATTTGAAGGACACACACACACACACACACACATGCACACACATGTTCCTTTCTTTTTTACCCAAAGGGATACTATAATACATGCACTTGTACAACTTTTTTCATGTAACAGCAGATCGTGGGCATCCTTCCACACCACTACACATGATCCACCTTATCGTTTTAAGTGGCCAGGGGACATCTGTTGTATGATTGTGCCATGATGGATTTAATCAACCTCTCATAGTAAACACCTGGCTTCTGCCTGCCTTTTCCACTATTACAACTCATTCTCTGATGAACAGCCTTTAACACAAGTTTGTGCATGGGTGTGAGTATTCCTGTAGGACACTTGCTTAGAAGTGTTTCATTGTAGTTTCTGTAAAATTGTTCCCAAAGCTCTTCCAGTTTTACCAACAGAGTCTGCTTCTTTACCGAGGTCTCTAAAACTCTATTTTCAGAATTGGATTTTTGCCCATTTGATTAGAAGTGCCACTGCTGTTTGGACTTGCATTTCTTTGATTCTTAGAAATACCGGGCCTCCTTTGTGCACTTGGGAAGGTTGAGAAGCTTTGAGACTCAAGGGGATGAGACTCTTTTTAAAAAAATATTTTAATTGATTTCAGAGAGGAAGGGAGAGGGAGAGAGAGATAAAAACATCAATGATGAGAGAGAATCATTGATTGGCTACCTCCTGCACACTCTACACTGGAGATTGAGCCTGCAACCCAGGCACATGCTCTGACTGGGAATTGAGTCGTGATATTGAACCATGTCATCTGGTTCAATGCTCAACCACTGAGCCACGCCAGCTGGGTTAGGGGATAAGACTTTAAGGGGCAGAATGATGGGTCAGTGTAGAGACATTTGGGGGCAAAGGATCCTGTCTATGAATACCTCATACTGTCTCTCTTTTTTTCTTTTTAAAAAAATCTTCACCCAAGGATATGTTTTTATTGATTTTTAGAGGGAGAGAAAGGAAGAGGCAGAGAGAGAGAAACATCAGTGTGAGAGACATATGCACTTTGCCTGGGTACTGAACCCATAACCTGTTGCTGTACAGGCCAATGCTCCAACCAACTGAGCCAGCTGGCCAGGGCCTCATCCTGTCTCTCAAGGACAGCAGTCAAGCGTGTACACACATGAACACCAAGTATTCAGGGTGCAAGCGTTGACTGAGGCAGGAGAGTGGCCTCTGGCCTTTAAGGACGATTTTTGAAGCAGGGAGTTGAGCCTCATTACTTCCACACAGGTCTCTTATGAGCTGGGCCCTTGCTGGCCAATGGGACGGTGCTGAGTTTGGCCCATGCTTGCCCTAGAGCAGCACGCAGTAGGGCTGACCCAATAGAGCACCTGTGGGGGCATAGCTGGGGAAACCTCAAATCCAGTCTTGGGGTGATGGTGGGAGGAGGGGAAGAAGCAGGGTTAAAAAAGAGGATATCAACCCAGGTTTGAAAATACCAACTGGGGATATAGGGAAGGGTGGGGACAGAGAAAAATGACCAGTGCATGTGGGTTCAGCATAGTCATTGGGGAGATTGCAGGCAGGTCAGACTGGCTGGTGTGCAGCAGATTGGCAGGGGCAAAGGAGGCCAGAGGCTGTGTGTATCACACTGGTCACCAAGGCCCAAAGGAGCACTGCTTTGGGGGAGTCTCAGAAAAGTGAACCCTTCCCCAGAGTCTAATTCCTGAGCAGCCAGGTACCTGTGGCGTCCCTGGGTGGTGTCACAGGCCAGGTTAAGCACAGACACATGGGGAAGCTGTGAAGTGGGGGTCCTCCCAGGCCCTAATCTCACTGACAAGCTTGGACAGGCCAGTTAACGTCTCTGAGGCTCCCATTCCTTGTCTAGACAATGCATTGAGGTGTGCGTGCCATTTAGAGGTGTGTGGGTTAAAATGAACTGGGCTCGGAGTCCTTGTGAGTCTGAGGCTTTATTTGGGCGACGGCTCTGCCTAGTAACCTAGAGGCTAAGCCTTGAACTGGATCCCCATCCTGTGCGGCAAGGCTGCAAGGGAGAAGCAGGGCTGTTTTCACCCATAACTGCTGGCATAGCGTCCCAGGCGGGGCTTGGGGGACCTTGACAGAAAATGTCCCCCAGAGAGGGAAAGAGGTGTCTTGTCTTACCCCCATTTGATATCAGCCACTTCCTTCCTGGGCCCGGGTTTCTCATGCGCACATTGAGACAGTGTAAGTTAATCTTCCAAATTTTTGTGCTGTTGACTTCAGTGAATGTGTCCCTACGGGGAGAGACTAACTCTGATCCACCGCTACCGCTAACAGTTGGTGCCACATGCTATCGGAGCTAAGAGGAAGGCTGAAGTTCACAGAGGGCCTAGTAGCTGGAAAAGGAAGTCCCATCCCTTGGTATTCAAGGGCTTTGCTGGCGGAAAAGAGTGGATGGGTGTGGGAGGAGCGCTGGGGATCTGCCCAGACGTTGCTCTGGGAGGCTACTTCAATTCAACGGGAAAACCAACAGAGCCTGCCAAACCGGATTTCTGGAAGGAAGGGGAGGGGAAAAGTGGGAAGAGCATTCTCTCCAGCCAGGCAGCTGTGCCTGGGACCGCCCCCTCCAAAGGTCCCTGGGTCAGAGCTCTGCTTATCTCAGTTACAGACATCCAACAAAACACGCGCAGCCCCTCCCTGTGTACCCGTTAGACACCAGGGTACGGTCCTTGGTCCCAAGTAGCTCGCAGTCTTTGGGGGAGACAGCAGACATGTGCAAACAAGGCTAAGGCAAGACAGCTGATAAGGACAGTTAACAAGGCTACAAAACTAGAGAGCGGGGAGCAGCTGGCCAACAGAGAGAGCCTGGGGTCTGGCGAGCTACATTGAAATCCAGGCTCTGAACATGCTGGTGAGGCTTCAGCCAAGCTTCTTAGCCTCTCTCAGCCCCAGTCTTCTCATCTGTGAGAATAATTATACCTCAGCCCTGGCTGTTTGGCTCAGTGGATAGAGCGTCTGCCTGCTGACTAAAGGGTCCCAGGTTCAATTCCGGCCAGGGGTACGTGCCTGGGTTGCACACTCGAACCCCTCTAGTAGGTGGTGTGAAAAGGCAGCCGATCAGTGATTCTCTCTCATCATTGATGTTTCTCTCTCTCTAACCCTCTCCCTTCCTCTCTGAAATAATAAAAAGATTTTAAAAAATTATACCTCTAATGACAGTTGTATGAAGACTGAATGAAGATAAAATATGTGCCCTACCAAGCAGATTACTAAAGCACCTAATAGTACATAACAATGCTTGCTTAATATTAAGGATCAGATGCAAGTCTTATGTAGGCCATTTTACTTAATTTATTTTGTTGAATCCGTCCAATTTTAGATGTGCTTTATATTTCCCATGTGCACTGTGTAGTCGATGTCTATAGTATAAAGTTTGTCTATTTTACAGAATGCAGCATACATCTCCTCTTTAAAATTATTATGTGATTATGAAGGTGTCTGGTTGGGTCTCTCTCAGGTTTTGACAAATGGAGGGTCATGGTTGCAGGTGACTTAGAGCCAGGGTCTAGTAAGGGTCTGTTTGGTGACCCTGACGACAACCTAAAGGAAAGGATGTTCCGTAAGGGATCTGCTTATTACACAGCAAAGTGACAGTCCTTATTGTCTGTGTCTGTGGTAGAGGAGCTCCGAGAGGCGCTGAAGCTCACAGTGGTCCTAGTAGCTGGGAGAAGACACAGATATAGATTCCAACAACTTAGGATTTACTTTTTATTTTTTTAGTATGTTTTATTTTTATTGATTTTTAGAGAGAGAGGAAGGGACAGGGAACAAGAGAAACATCGATGTGAGGAGAGAAACATCAATGGGATTGAAACCACAAACTTGGCATGTGCCCTGACTGGAAATCAACTGGCAACACCCACCCCCACCCCTGTGAATGGGATAATGCTCAACAAACTAAGCCACACCTGCCAGGGCAGTATTTAATTACACACACACACATACAGACACACATATAGACACACAGACACACAGACACACACACACACACACACACACGCACACTGTTTGGGGAGAAACATTGTACATTATGGTTTCCGCCCTCAGGAAGCATACAGTTTAGCTATACTACATCACACAGTCACCAGCCTAAGGATTTCCAACCACTCCACAGAGACAGTGCCTGGGGCCCAGATCACAGCAACTCTCAGGTCTTCTCAGCAAGAAGAGGGCGACCAGGAGGGTCTCGCCCAGAGCCAGGAGGCTCCTGGAGCTCCCACCTCCCCAATTCTTGCCAATTATTCTGCTTAGGACTAGAAACTGAGTTTATCACCACACACCTAAACAAGAGGTAGAATCTCAGTCCACGTTCATGTTGATATCCTCTGACCACCTAACTGTTTCCCAAAGTGAGAAACAAATCACCTCGAACCCAGGGAGGTGTGAGAGGCCACCTGAGGGCCCAGGAGGAAGCATGACTGAGCATCTCCTGCTGCAAGTCCTGTGAGGCGGCTGCTAACAGATTAAATGACATGTAAACATGGAGCTGGACACATAGGTGGGTCCATGCTACAAATTATTTATTTATTTATTTGTTTGTTTATTTATAAAATTAATGGTTATTCTTACACAGATAAGGAAACAAAGCACAGAGAGTTTAGGACACTTGCCTGGGGTTGCACAACTAGGAAGGAAGGAGCTGGGATTCAAACTCAGGCTTGGAATCAGGCAAACCACCCTGTCCCTCTTTTCTGCACCCCTGTCCTTGCCAGTCCCTTCCTGCTCCCCCGGCTGAAATCTGACAGCCTGGGTAGGGCATGGTCTGTCCTTCTGCTCATCTATTCCAGGAAAAAAGTACAACTCTCTGGCCCTCAGTGGTCAGCAAACTGGGGCTTGAGAGCCACATGCAGCTCTTTGGCCCCTAAAATCTGCCCTGCTTGGGGCATAGATAACTAGTGAGGCTTCCCACTAGATGGTCACCTCCTCCATACAGGGGTGGAGTGTTTCCTCACTGCTCTATCCCCAGGGTGAGGAACAATGTCTGACATAATAGGCACCTGAGACACACCTGTTGAATGAATGAATCACTGGGAGAACCTGAGACAGCCCAGAGGCCATCCGCAGGTTTAGCAATGAGTCACACCTGACCGGGGTGAGTGGCTAGCCCAGAGGTCGGCAAACTCATTAGTCAACAGAGCCAAATGTCAACACTACAACAATTGAAATTTCTTTTGAGAGCCAAATTTTTTAAACTTAAACTACATAGGTAGGTACATTGTTATTAACTTAATTAGGGTACTCCTTCAATTGCACTGTGTGTGCACGCCCACACGTGGCATTTTGTGGAAGAGCCACACTCAAGAGGCCAAAGAGCCGCATGTGGCTCTCGAGCTGTGGTTTGCCGACCACTGGGCTAGTCCTGACTCCGACTGGGAGTGAGCAGGATAGATGAGAACTCACCCTTTTCCTCTTGGTTTGGAAGTAGGGCCTGGTGGGGGATGAGAATGGGGGTGGATTTCTTTCCTGGATTTTGAAGCTTAGCATTCAGCTTAGTCCTTTTTGCAAAACAACGACACAAGGCCTATTTGGGGATCAGTGAGCAGAGTGAGATGTAGTAGAAAAAACACGTGCTGAGTGTCTGATTCCCAGTCCTCTGTCCACCCCTCACTGGCACAAGTCACTTAAACTCTTTGGACCCCACTAAGGCTAAGGAAGTAGCAGTTTATGTTTATGGAGTTCTTAGTAGTCATGAAACACTTTTCATTCATTTTCGTTCTCATGATGAGCCCAATCCAGAAACGTAAAGGCACTGGGCCAAGGTCACACATGTAGAAAGTGGCAGAGCCAGGATTTGAACCTAGACCTGGTCTCCTGAGCCTGGCTGCTTAGCACAGAGCCACACTGCCCGTTTCTCTGCAGCTGCCCAGGGCATTGGCGAGGCCTCCTGGGGCTACTGTCCTTCCATCGCTAGTAGTGTGTTACTCCCTCCCGGCTCCAAGAGATGTGATTCTCAAGTGTGTGGGAGGGCAGGGTGGTGGGTGGCTTTCAGCGGCTTCCAGAAGAACCGACATCCTGCCCCAGCCCACCCCTAGCTCCCCTGAGAGGGGAGGCATCTCTGGGGAGGGGTGGAATGGAAGGGGGTGGTGAGGACAGCCACTGGATGGAGGGGCAAAGAAATGGCAGGGGAAGGGAAGCTGCTGACTTGGCCCACCCAGGAGCTCGGTCACTCTCCTGAGACTGCGCTCTCCTCTCCTTGAGATGTCAGAAACCTCTCCCTCTGCAGCTGCTGGAGAAGTGCTGAGAGCAGGAGGCTTGGAAACCCAGAGCGCCCTTCCCCGAGCCTGCCAGCCGCCCTCCCTAGCTGCGGCAGAAGCTATAAAAAGCACAGCCCTTCAACAATAGGTGACATCACCCAGCAGCAGCAAGAACTGGATTCTGCAAGATGCCAGGAGAGTTACGGCCCCACCCTCCCTCAGGACAGGAGCCCTTGGAAACAGGCGGGGGTATATTCCACTGGATCCCAAGAGGGGTGGGCTAGACTCTGGGGGAGGGAGGCTGGGGGCGGGAAGGCTGATCCCAAGGAATATGGCGGGTGGGTGTCACTGCCACTGGAGATTTTTCAAGGGATGGGGGGGGGGGGAGGAGGGAACATAGGAAAGGAGCTGGGAGGGGGTGGAGGCTCGCTAGATCCCATCAGTGTCCTCAGAATGTTCTGAGATAAGGAAGGGCGATGGAGGGTGGGAGTGGGCGCGCAGGCAGAAGACATGGGCAAGACCTGCTGTGCGCCTTCTCTCTGGGTCCCTCAGGCTGCTTCTCCACCTGGCCCCTCGGGTAGCACAGTGCCAGGTACGGGGTACGCGGTAGCTTTGCTGACTGTCCTCTTAACCCTGGTTCTGGATGTGTTTCTGATGTGCAGTGAAGCTGACCCTTTGGGCGGAGTGGTTGAGGGAGGGCATCTCAGAGACCTGCCCCAGAGGCGCAGAGAGACACACAGGGAAGGACATGGAGGGAGGCTAATGGCTGATGTCCTTTCTAGTTCCAATGTCCTGGGCTCTGCCAGAACAGCCCTGGCAGACCCGCAGGCCCCTCACCCAGCGGGGAGCTGTGGGCTCTACTGCCTGTGCATGCCCCTCCAGGGACTGGCCGAGCTGCCACGTGGCCTTTGCACAGAGAATGCCGAGAGGTAAATGTTGAGCATCTGATGGATCCGAGCCTCCGTTCCTCACCTGTGAAGCTACAGCTGGAGGTGAGGTGCTGAGTGCTGGCGGGAGTCAGGAGAGCAGAGACACAGACCCCTTGTGTGACCTGGGCCTCCACCTCAGAGGCCCGTGGGCTCCGGGCCAAGATCCTTGGCCCCGAGGCTGGGAAGGGGCAGAGGCCGGTGGGATAAAGCAGGGCGCCAAGCTGCTGCCCAGATTGGCAACCGGAGCAAGAGCTTAGCTCCTCTGTCTGGAGACTTAACCTCCTTCTCTCTGGATCAGCAGCCTGGGCCAGCCCCACCCTCCCTGTGCCAACTCCCCCTCCTCCCCCCGTCCCCCCGCCCCCCACTGGGTGTCCCTTCTCTTCACACGCTCCCCTGGGTGCTCCCTTTCTCTGCGGAGCCACATTCCAGCGCTTGTCCAGCTGGCCTGGGGCCCCACCTTCACAAAGCTGGTTCTGACCCTTCAGCCCCACTAATCCCCTTCCCTGGGCCCTCGGCGTCAGCCGCGCACCGCACACCTGTGTCCCGGCTTATGTTCAGATGGCTCGGGGAGCACGGGCCTCGCTTCAAAGTGCAGCTGCTCCCCTGGCATCCCAGGCTTCTCTCTGCTCCCAGCCTCCCTCCGAGTCCCTCTGCTGCCCGCTCCTCTCCCTGGCCAGCTCCCCAGTGCTCCAGCCACACCAGACACCTCCATTTCCCCATCACTCCGTTTGAATTCTGCGATAGTCTGAAGGTTCGTGTTGGCCCAAAATTCATAGGTTGAAATCTTAACCCCCAAAAGCTGAGGCTATGAGGAAGGAAGGCCTTTGGGAGGGGATTAGGTCGTGAGGGTGGAGCCCTGGTGAACTGGATGAGTGCCTGTGAAAGAGATGCTCCCTGTGGGGAAACAGTGCTACGCCTGACCAGCTGGCACACTGATCTCTGGCTTTCCAGCCTCCAGGGCGGAGAGCAGTAACTTTCTGTTGTGTGTTAGCACTCACTCTGGTACACTGTCACACTGGCCGAAGCTGCCTAAGGCACCCTCCCTCCAGGTCTGTGCCTCTGCTCTCTTCTTGGACCTCCGTAAACCCTTTCTCTGCCTTCAAAGTCCTCCTTCTCCAGAGTCCAGCTCTCCTGACCCTACTCTGCCCTGCCTGCACCTTGGGCAGAATTAACCCCTCTCTCCTCCCTGGACACACAGCCCTGTATGACCTTCGTGGCTACAGTGACTTCATTCTGCTTTGCATCTCAGTGCGGGGTGTGTGATGCTGCCCCTCTGCTCATGGGCAAGACTGAGATGGGCAGGCACAGTGCTAGGCACAGACTTCCTTATAGCAACTGCCAAAGGGTATCGCTAGTGCTGTTATAAAGATGAGCGCAACTGAGGCTCAGCGGAGGTAAGCAGCACTGCCTGGTCACCCAGCTGATCCACAGTGAAGCTGAGATTCCTTCCCAGATCAGTCTGAGTCCATGGCCAAGCTTGCTCTGAAGCAAGCACCCAGGAGCAGGCGGGCATACCATGGTCCTCCCATCCATCATGTGTGTGAGGCTGAAGGGAGCGTGTGGACTGGGCTGGGGCCCTGAGCTTTTCTTGACACACAGCATGGGTGTCTGGTGTATTAGCTGTGGTCCTTCAGCATGTGGTGCCCAACCCTCAGGTGAAAAAGGTGCTGAGCGAGAACTGGGCAGGGCCATCAGCACCAGAAACCCTGCCACCCTTACCCTGATTCAGGCAGAAGTCTCTACCCATGGTAGAGCCAGGACAGCCAGTGACCCCAAGACTCCTGGCCTAACCTGTCTCTCCCCACAGCGAGCGGGACACTGCTCCTCTCTGTCCCAGTTGGTTCCCCTGGAGGGACACGAGACACTAGGAGGGCCTTGAGGCTTCCCACAAACTCGTGAGCTCATGTCATGATGAGACCTGGGAGACCAGGAAGGGCTTGGGACCATAAGCCCTCCTTGACTTCCTAGTTGTGTGACCTGCCCCCTACCCTCAGTTTGGGGGTGACCCACAGGGTGACTGGAAGGGCTCACTGTGTTAAAGTATCCAGCCCAGACTGGGTGAAGGAGATCGATATAAGGCAGCCCTGAGTTTCAGGGACATTTGCTCCCTGATGGCTGGTGAGTCACTCAGTACCTTAGTGAGCAGCATGGAGCCAGTTGTGGTTGCTCGGGCTTCCTGCGCCCACAAGAGAAGGATGGGCAGTGCCTCCACCTACCCTCTCTCCCACTGAGCCCAGGCCTTACCCGCATTGACCACTGACCTCTCCAGCCCCCACTAGCTCCAGCTGCCTCCCTTCCAGCCCCAGAAGCAACCAATGACCTTGTTCTTCCTGAGCTCCATCATCTTGTGTCTATCCTCTGGCCTGCCTGTGCTCTGACCCCTGGGCTCTGTCCTCATTTAGCTGAAGAAAGTAACCGAACCTCATGGCCAGTGTCACCACCAATGCTTGGTCTTCTGCTCACATGAGGCCTGCTCTTGCTGCTGCTGCTGCTCTCAGAAACCCTTTTGGGTTGACTTAGGGCTTTGACCTTCAGGAGCTGGTCAAGCCCATTCCCTCTCCTAGCCCCCTCTCCACTACTCTCATTTACTAGGTACTCTGCCAGCTGACCTCCTCCCCCAACTTTATTTACCAATGGAGACTATTTACTGTGACTCTCTTTCTTTGGATAACTGGTTAGTTGGGGTATATTTATCCACTCACACATTTATCTTTCCATTCACCTTCATCCAATCATCCTTCCTTCCTTTCATCTATCTATCTATCTATCTATCTATCCATTATCTATCAACTCAGTCATGTCTTTATCTATCAGTCTAGTCATCCATCCTTTCATTTATCCACCCACCTAGCCATCCATCTAGCCATCTATCCAATCATCCATGCCATCCAACACCTACTAAGCATTTACTATGTAGTAGGCTCTGTGCTAGATGCTTGGGATTCAGAACCTCTGTTCTCAGGAGCTCACAGTCCAGTCTAGAGACATGAGTTTGATGTCCTTTCTAGTTCCAATATCCTGGGAGCCCATGACCTGTACCCAGGATATACCAGTGAGCGCCAGGTAGATGCTTGTGACCTGACTGAAAGGCTGATCTTCCTTCACTTGGGAACTGATGCTCTGAAATCCCCTCTTGCTTCTAAACTGGTGCATTGACAATGTTCAAGACCATGTGAGACTAGACATAGGGACCCTCTACAGAAATGTAAAGGCTATTGCCAACACCTGACGCTACCTCACCCTGTGAAAATCAGCAGTGCTCGGGGGAAGGCTGGCCAGAAAACAACTCCAAGTTTTACTCTCCCTGGATTCTTTATCTCTGCTCTCCAAATTATTTCTGTCCCTTTCTTCCGCCCCCCCCCTTCTCTCCTATCTGTTCTCTTTTCCTCTTCCCTCCATCTCCCCTGCTCCCTTCTCCTCATTTCCCTTCTCCTATTTCTCCTCTCTTCCAACTAAGTGGTGGGACATGGAATTCAAATTCTGGCCACCATTGTGGGTCCTTGGACAAGTGATGACAATTCTCAGGCCAGTGTCCTTCCTAACACCACGGCTCCCAGGGGATAAAACCAGATGGTGCATTTGCCATGCCAGCCTGCAAAAAAGGGCTCTTTTCCTCATGCCTCATCCATTTCCTCCCTTTTCCCCTTCTTCCCCGTCCATGTTCCCCCTTCTGCCTCTCTCTTTTGGAGACCACAGACAGGTGCCGACTCACATATTTAATCTTGTTCTAATTCTCACCTATAAAATCTACACCTCTAAATGAAATCGCTCCAGTGGCACAAGATCTGTCAAAGTGTCTATGGATTTGCTCCGAGTCTTTTTCCTAACTCCCCTCCCCATCCTGGGTTAGAAGGGCAAAAAGGGAGAAGGAGGAGCGTGTAAGAAGGAAGGTCGTCAGGAGGAAGGAGGGAGAGCCCCGTGGGCCCACCTTCCTCGGGGCACCCCTCCTGCTCACCGACGTGTCCTCCGAGCATGAGGCAATGATGTTGTCAATGAAGGGGTTCCACTTGATGTCCAGCACGTTGCCCTGGTGACCACAGACTTTGGGGTAGTTGGGTTCAATCCTGCCGGTCTGCCAAGAAGAGAGAGAGAGAGAGGAGATTAGTTTGATGGCCCTGAACAGAGAGCCTTAATTCTGGCTTCTAACATGTCTTATTCTTGCATGGTCCATGGCCACAGACAATAGAGCGGTGAGGGCCTGGGCTGGAGGGGAATACATGTAATACTTTCAACAATAAAGAATTATTTTAAAAAAATAGTCAAATTCATTAAAAAAAATAAAATGTCTTATTCGTCTTTGAGTTCCTGATCAGGCTGGGCCAAATTGCTTTGTGGCTGTGTCCTCCCCAACACTGCATGTAACGAGGGTGGGGGAGGGTGGACACAACTGATCCATATGCCATTTTGTGCAAATTAGCAAAAGATGCCTCTTCCTCAAGTAAAAACATTTGAAGTTAAGATGAATGACGAAAGGCTGCTGCCCTGGTGGGGCATACACCTAGACACCTGGATGTATGCACTCTCCCCACTGCAGCCCGCTTTGGGTCAGGAGGAGACTCTCCCTGCTGTTCCAGGAGCCTCTAGGTCCCCCTAAATACTACCATTTAAGTAATGATTCTGCCTGAGACCTGAACGGTGATGAGGCAGGCTTGTTCAGGGTGCGTCTTAAACACCTGTACACAGTATCCTGTGGGTAAGTCATAGTCTTTGGGGTCACACTTTGGAATCGCAGCTCTGCCACCGGACAGCTATGCAGCCTGGGGAAAGTCAGTTAATTTCTCTTAGCCTTGGTTTCTTCATTTCTGCAATGAGGATAGCAATGCCTACCTCTTAGCATTGTTGTGAAGATTAAATGAGCGAATGTGCTTAGCAAGGTTTTTAAAGTGTAGATTAGCATTATAAAGACTATTCGATATCTGACAGTTATTGTTATTGGACAGGCTAGACGACACCTCCTCCAGGAAGTCTTCCCTGATCTCCATGGGTTAAGAGCTCCTCCTCTGTACGCTTTCAGCATTCTGGGCTTCCCTCCATGATAGCATCATCACATGGCGTTGCAGTCTGTTTCTATGTATGAGCAACTGAGGACAGGGTCTGTGTCTCCAAATCTCCAGCTTTTAATAAGCCTGGCACATAGTAAGTGCTCAGTTCATGATCTGAAAGACATCCTGTGAAGGGAATAGAGTCCCCCCCAAAAAATGGAACAAGGGATGTGGGGGTGGGGAATACTGGAAGGGTAGGTCCATGCTTAGAGGCTATAAGGGTGAGAGGGAAAGGAAAGAAAATTGTAGGCAGAAGCTATGTCTTCACCTTTTTAAAAAAATGTTTTTATTGAGTTTTAGAGGAAGAAGAAATGGGAGGGATAGGGAGATAAAAACATCGATGAGAGAGAAACATCATGGATCAGTTGCCTCGTGCACCTTCTCCTGGGGATCAAGTCTGCAACCTGAGCCTGTGTCCTAACCTGGGATCAAACTAGTGACTTCTTGGTTCCTGGGTTGATGCTTAACTGCCGAGTCACATCAACCAGGCTCTACCCTTTTAATATTAATTTTGGGGGCGGTTTGGAGGAAATAGAGTTCTTTTAGGCACTGCTCATCTGCTAATGGTGTGAGGCAGCCAGAGGCACCTTAGGTAGGTCGTACCTCACCCTCCTTTAGGCTCCTGCACTGAGACATGAGGAACAGAACCAGTTTCTGCTGAGGCCCTGCTATGCGTGCCCTGTACTTCACCAGCGCGATGGCGCAAGCGTGACTGCCGAGTGCTGTCCTGCCATAACCTCCCCACCCACGTCCTGCCTGCATCTCTATCAGCTCATTTACAAATGCTTTGATTTTTTGTGTGTGACACAGCAGTGGCAGGATGGGCAGAGAAAAAGGAGCCCAAAGAGGAAATGGCCGTGGGATGGAGGGTGAGGCATGAGCAGTGAGAGAGGAAAAACGCCTCAGAGGTTGTCCTCCAGAAAACGTGACTGAAGCTGTGCAGAGTGGGAAAATTAGAGATTCGGAGAGAATGGGTGTCAGTTAAGAATGGAATCTCCTTTGACATGAGGGATGCAATTCAAAACTGGAACCTCTTTTCCAATTTTTTTCAGACTGTTGGATAATGTTTCTTTAAATGAGACTATAAGCAGAGACCGAGCCACATGAGGCCCTGGGATTTATTAGCGTTATACCTTATCCTCTTTAACTCTTATGATAACCCTCTGAGCTAGGCATGAGGAAGTGAAGGCCCAGAAGGGTTAAGCAACAAGCGCAAGGTTCCCCAGCTGAACCTGAAATGCAGGCTCCTCATTGGCCAGCTCCCCTCCTCCAGCTCTGATGTCCTTGGGCGGACAGCCCTGCCCTGTCTGTTCCCACAGCTCACGCACTCTAGGACTGAGCCCTGCCTGACATGGAACCCCAAAGGCTGCATCAGAATGATCCCTGAGCAATGCTGATTGCATTCAGCTTTTGGCACCCAGCCTGGCCCAGGCAAACCGGAGGGGCACGGAGTTAGTCAAGAGGTGGCCATTGGCTAACAGCAGCTCTGGCCAGCAGCCTGTGGGTGATGCACCAGAGCAACATCCCTGGGACCTATTCAGGATGGGGAGAGGTCAGAGCCCTGCACTAGGGAGGGAGGGAGTCTTTTTGAAACAGAGATTAAGCCTGATGTTATGTATAGGTCCAGGTGGACCTCTCTTTCTACAATGGATGCATCCCGAAATGGGGTGGGCAATAATAATAATGATTATGACTTAAGCACACTGCTATTTATGTGAATGGTGACCCTACAATGGATGCATCCCAAAATGGGGTGGGTAATAACAATGATCGTGACTTAAGCACACTGCTGTTTATGTGAATGGTGATCCTCGAGTTTTGAGGCACATGACCAGCATGGCTCTACGTGGCAGCTTTGAAGGAAGGCTTTCAAACTAAGCAGCTCTGGTTTTCCTGTTGTATATAGTAGGGTTTCGCATAAAATGTGGTTAGAAAGACAAGTTCCATTGGTAAGCAGAAAAGTTTTAAAACCAGTGTTCTATAGAGAAATCAAGCAAATTAAAAATGCTATTAACTCCATGAAAAAAAAAGTTGTATATAAGAAAGCTAATACGATCATAATGTATGATTTATATACAGTATTTCCATAGTTGTAATAATGAAAATTCCAAATATTTATTTAAACAAGAGTTGTGCTTTAATGTGCAGGGAGGACAGAAGTGGGGGAAGTGTGTGTGTGTGTGTGTGTGTGTGTGTGTGTGTGTGGTAAGAGGGGAGACCGAGCTGGGAGAGAGCCAGTTCCCCGTCATCCATAACAGGAAGTCAATAGACAAGGTCTAAGATTTTAAAAATAAAAACATGGCAGTAGAAGCAGGTAATTAAGAAATATGGGGATAAGTGCCAAAAAAAAAAAAAGCTAAAAGCAATGCAAGTAGCCACTTTAAGGAATGGGAAATGAGGTTGTAGCAAAGTGGGACAGGAATAGAGGGTAGAGGCCATGATGTGCCCGTTAATGTTCAACAACTGGTTCTCCTGTGGGGAAAAGGCTCTGGTTTTGAGCATTTTCCCATTTGCGTGGTGTAAATATCCCACCGTGGCTAATTTCAAGTTGCCGAGAGGATATCACCAAAAGCAGAGTTAGAGGTGAATCACGGTAGCACCGTTACATAATATTTCTATCATTAGATAAATCATCCCTTGGTATCCTCAGGGAACTGGGTCCAGGATCCCTGAGGATACCAAAATCCACAGATCCGCAGATGCTCAAAGTGCCTTATAACTTATGCATATTCTCCTGTACACTTTATTGATTTACTTTAATATATGCTATTGAATTTTTTTTTTACAGAGAAAAAGGGAGAGGGATAGAGAGTTAGAAAAATCAATGAGAGAGAAACATTCATCAGCTGCCTCCTGCACACCCTCTACTGGGGATGTGCCCACAACCAAGGTGCATGCCCTTGACTGGAATCGAACCTGGGACCCTTCACTCCACAGGCCGACGCTCTATCCACTGAGTCAAACCAGTTAGGGCTCTTCCGTGTACTTTAAATCATCTCTAAGTTACTTATAATACCTAGTACAATGTAAATACTACATAAATAGCCATCATTCTGTATTGTTTAGGCCCTATACTTTAGGGTATAAAGGCAAGGAAAAGTCTGTAGAGGTTCAGTACAGATGCAACCATAACAGGCCTAATTACATAGTACAGGCCAGCAACAACGTAACTTTCCCCTCATATTTCAGATCTATGTTTGGTTGAATCTGCTGTTGTGTGTGAAATCCTAGACTACCAGAGTGTGGTAGACATAAATAACCTGAAGTGCACAAACTAGTACAATAATTAGAAAGTAATGACTAATATTTAGTACCTCTATTTTTAATATAATTTATTTAATTGAAAGTTTGCATAATTTAATTTCTAGTAATAGCTGTGTTTAACAGCCAACTTGCAAAACTCCTGAAAATGTAACAACAGGCTCTCCGAGGCCAGTACAAGCCCCCTCCCGCACATCACAGGTGGGGCTGTGGCCTTGTCACACTGTCAGACTTTATGAACGCTGTATAATCATCACTCTGCTAGACAGAAAATTAAAGAGCAAACAGGTAAAATACAGGCACCAGGTGTTCTAAAGGAAGCTTGCTCTGAAATCTTAAAAAAAATGTGAACAATCCAAAAAAAATAATAATAAAGTTGGGGGGAAATGTGAACAATCCTCTCCCATATCCCCTAACTGCCTCTGTTTTCCTTTTTTAAAATATTTTTTATTGATTTCAGAGAGGTAGGGAAAGGGAAAGAGAGAGATAGAAACATCAATGATGAGAGAATCGTCTTGGACATGTTCCTTGATCTGAATGGAACTCGGACCCTTTAGTCTGCAGGCTGATGCTCTATCCACTGAGCCAAACAAGCTAGGGCCGAATGCCTCTGTGTTCTGTTCCATTTTCTGTGTGGGGTGTGACTGAAGACCAAGTCCAGACCTGGTTCTTGACTGCTGCTGGTGGATATTAGGGGTTTTCACTCTTTTCACAATGAACCTTTAAAACTTTTTTTAAAAAGATAAATGTTACTTATTTAAACACACACACACACACACACACACCCTATAGCTTTGATTGAAAAATATTCCTCTCTGGTTTTGGTCAAGCAATTTATATTTTTTAGAGATATTTTTTTTATTGATATCAGAGAAGAAAGGAAAGAAAAAGAGAGATAAAAACATCAATGATGGTAGAAAATCATTGATTGGCCACCTCCTGCATGCCCCACACTGGGGATTGAGCCTGCATATGCCCTGACCAGGAATTGAACTGTGACCTCTTGGTTCACAGATTGATGCTCAACCACCGAGCCACCTAGACCTGGCAGTCAAGCAGGCTTTAAAGAAATAAGGTGCAGCTGGCGTCTACCAGATTTACATGTCTCAGAAGCTTTTATGAAACATAAATGTGTTTGCTCAAACAGGTTTCTCTGCTCCCTTGTTACCAAGAATGGTTTGGAGGTGGGGAATAAGATCCTTTAAACTGCATAAAATTATATAATGAATTGAAAGCCGGTTTCACAGTGTGTGTGTGTGTGTGTTTGTGTGTGTGTGTGTGTGTACAGCAGGGCCAGGCCCTCTCCCTGGGGAAGGTGGGCAGTTAGGCTTACCCAGCAGTCTGCCCAGGGGAGCAACGGGTGCTCTGGGCCTCAGTCCAGGCTTTATGTGAACCCAGTGAACTGACTGAAGATGAGATTTTTCAAAACAACCTGCATTGCAGCTTCAGCCTCCTAGAATCTTGCAATGCTGCAAAGAGGAATTTTGTTCACAGGAGCCAAATGTTTTCTTACCTGCAGAATCAGCTTAGCAAGGCAGAAAGAACAGACTCTGAGCAGAAGGTAGGGTTTCTAGGCCCATAAGCCCAGTTCCACACCTAGCTGGCTGACTGAATGACCTTGAACAAGACCCTGGCCTCTCTGGACTTCCCATTCCCAGACCCTGGGCTAATGCCCTCCTGCTTCTTACTGTATGAAGCAGGGCACACCTGCTCTCAGAAAGACGAAGGAGGGCAGCACTAATGATAACTAAAAAAGAGAGGATGGTAGCAAGAGACCATTTGACAAGTGCTTATAAAGCGCTAGGCCCTGTGCTGAGCAATTTATATACATGACTAGAGGCCTGATGCAAGAAATTTGTGCAAGGGGCTCGGCCCCTGCAGTTCCGGCTTCGTCCAGAAGGTCATCTAGAAGGATGTCCAGGAGTACGTTTGGTCTAATTAGCATATTATGCTTTTATTATTATAGATTGTATTTAATTTTTGTAACAACCTTACGGAGTTTTATGAAACCCTTTTAACCCTCCGGTATCAACCCATCTCACCGCAGCTCTGGGAGGTGGGTGACCTCCTGAGGGCGACACAGCTGGGAGGGGAGGAGCTGCCCTTTGCCCTTGGCATTGGCTGGCTCTGAGGCATCTCTGCTGCCTCCTATCTCAGAATGTGGGTGAGACACTTGATACATTAGGGGGGAAGTGGGGCCCTAAGAAGGGGCTGGCTGGCAACTCCACATGCCCCTTAAACCTGCTCTTGCAGACTTTCCTTTCCCTCCTCCTTTCTCATCCAGACTCGCCCCTCTCCCTAGCGATTCCCAAACTGCTACATTTGGGGATCACCTGGGAAGTTTGAAAATCCCAGTGCCCTTGTCGCATCATGTATCAATTTAATCATAATCTCTGGGAGAAGGGAGCCAGACACCTATTTTTAAAAGATTCCCTGGTGATGCCAATGGGCAGCCGAGTTTGGGAACCACAACCCTAGAGGCTCCCTATTCTACTGGGAGCCCCTGCAAAACTCATGCATTTTAAGACGGGCTCTGTGGCTGCCTGACTCAGTGTTAACCAGCGTGGAGAGTGGGGTGAGAAATCAAAGAAGATTATTGCACACTTAATACAGACTCATTTGCAGGGACCACAGATAAAGCAAATAGAAAAATACCATCACATCAGGAGGACCCAGGATAATGGATAATGTTGAATCCAAGAGACAGGTGATGTAATGGTGGAGCCCTAAGCTTCCAGGTGGGTGATGTTTTTGGATATGTCACCCTGGTCATCACATTCCCTCCTTTATGATCTGCCCCATGCATCCCAGACCATCCAATTAAGCTGCTCACAGTCTTCTCTGCTCTCTCTCCTCTGGATGGAAGTTGATATTAAATGAGAGAACCATTGTAAAATAGGCACTGTAGTCCTTCTCCCCAAAGCTCTGGGCAAAGGTCAGGTCCCCCGTGTCCCAGCCTTCTGGTCTGAAGGAGGTCATGCCCCCAACTCACAGCCTTGGATAGTTCTCAAACCACTTGCACTTACATGGTCTGAATATTGCCCAGGGAAGTGTGACTCTGGTCACCCCACCAGGCAATGGCAGCCACAGAGAGTTGGTGCAGGTTCCGAGCCCTGGGTACCACACTGCCTCCTCAGGCAGGAAAGGAAGAGAGTGCTTGCGCCATTTCGGTGCTGTCAACACTAGCATTGGCCTGCTCCTCCCCTGCCACGGAGCCCTCTCCTACAAGGTAGGAGCACTAGGGACATGAGGCCTGTGGGGTTCGGCTACAAGCTCTTCAGTATCACCCCGTATTTGGCCCCGGGCAGGCCTCATCCTTCCAGAGACCCTGCCACAGGGAGAACCCCAGTGGAAACCCACCCCAAATGGGGAGGGATGGAGGTATGAATGACCCTGAGGGGGAATAGAACGCAGTCAAGGTCAGGAGCAGTTCCCAGGTCAGCCCTCTGCTTTTGGGCCCAGAGGCCTGGACGTCTGCCGTACTGGGGGCCCCACCAGACCTTCTCATGATTTACAGAGGCTGCTGCCAGGAGTCTAAGAATCCCTCCTTCCACTTGCCATCTGGCCCAGGGAAGGAGGAGAGAAACAGGGACCCTCTGGCCTGAAGCTCCCCCTGCAGACTCCCCTGTACCTCACCCGAATAGGCTCCTGCTGCAGGAAGGAAACCCATTCAGGGCTATTGTTTCTGCCCAGCCCTCCTGGGAGTTAGGAGCATCACTAAACCTCTGTTCCAGTGGGAGGGGTGAGATCCAGGAGCTGGCACTGGGCTGCTGCCAGCCCTGCTGCTCACTGGTTGTGTGGCCGGGGACAAGTCGCTGTCTTGCTGGTCGGTGTCTCTCCCTCTGAAAAGTGAAGGTGTTCTGGAGGGACAGGGATAACAAACAGTGGTCCACGTGCCACCCCCGGGCTTCGTCTCTGCATCAGGCATCGCTAATGGCTCGTTGGGTCCTGCCGAGCCCTGCAGTCCTTCTCGGTGGCCAGACTGGGCAAATGAGATGAAGTTTCTGTGTCTGCCTGGGGCCACATGACCCCAGAGTTCTGATGGCTGTTCACACGTGAGCGCCTTGCTAAGCCTCTGAGACTCGGGACCTCTTGGTATTCAGAGAGGATTCCCAGAGGCCTCTGCTATGTTAATCCCCCTACACATGCCTTCACCTCTGCCCCTTCCTCTCCAGCCCACGGTGCCTGCAGCCCCCTGAGGTGCCCAGAAGTCTTCCAACTGGACTCCTTGGTGCTCCCATCTCTCAAACCCCTGTGTGAGATTGGCCTTCTCTAATTATCACTTCCATTTTGCAACTCCTCCAGAATCTTCCATAGTTGTAACCATTTGTAGGAATTTTGGCACTTGGACATCCCAGCCCCTTTCCTGATTTGGGGGACTCTCCCACTATATGATGGTCACAGAGGGGGGCACATGACCCGAGTTAGCTAATCAGAACCTCCCACCCAGGAAGGGCCAGGACTGATTTGACTTCCTGCTCTGGATTTTCCGGATGCCTGATGCTCACCTGTATTCCAAGTCTGGTTCTCTACTGAACCCCGCCCCTTGATTCTGTGAAGGCCCCAAATCCCTGTCCACTTAAGAGGACTAAGGGTGACTGACTTCTGTTGCCAGCACATAGGAATCCTGAGTCAGCTCCCTTGTCCCTACCTCATCGGATTCAGCTCACCTGCTTGGCCTTTGAGGGGCCCATGCTCTGTTCCCACCTCTACCCTTAGCCATCACTTTGCTCAGTCCTCTTGAGGTCACACTTTTCAGATTGTCAAGAGATGGACACAACTTTAAATGTTAAGTCTCAGGTCCCAATAAAATAGTGACATCTCCCCATATCCCCAATATTTTGATGACCACACCTTTTTTTTTTTCCCAGGCTGCTTTTCACATCTGGAAGAAACACAGAATTTCTTTGCCAATTCTTGTACGTCTTATCCATTGGTTTGGGAAAATATAGTTCCCAAATCGAGTGTTCCTCAGTGGCCCACTGCAGCCTCAGTCCCCCTTCCCCACTTACCCCACGGCATCCATTCTTAGAAGGACCGGACCCGCTAGGGCTCTGGCCAGCCTTCATCATCCCTCAGGAGCCACCTCGACTCCTGCTCCCGCTAAGACGTCTCCTCTAACTCCTCCACATCGTGTGGTCTCCCTTCTCCTTCAACTTCCCCAAGACTCTCTCCTCATACCCCCCTATTGGTGGCAATAATGCCTATCATTTGCTGCGGGCCTTCCCTGTGTCAGACCTGAAACCAAAGAGTTTCAATTATTTACCACAATCACCTTATGAAGTACATATCATTACATACATCCATTTAAAAATTTTTTTTAAAGATTTTTCGAGAGAGAGAGAGGAAGAAAGAGAGGGAGAGAGAGAAACATTGATGTGAGAACACAACACTGATTGGCTGCTTCCTGCAGGCCACCTACCAGGGATTGAGCCCCAAACCCTGGCATGCACCCTGACCAGGAATCAAACCAGCAACTTCCTGGTGCACAGGATGACACTCAACCAACTAAGCCACACCAGCCAGGGCTCATTACATCCATTTTATAGATGAAGAAAGTGAAACCCAGTGAGATTAATTAGTACCGTGGCAAAGCCAGGTCTCAAGCTCAGTCTGTCTGACTTCTAAACCAGAATGTCACCTCCATGACGGGTGGTGCTTGGTCTCACTCTGTGCCATAACCCAGGGCCTGGAATGATGGCAGGCTCTCATAAATGTGTGTGGAATTGACGATGCCATAAACCATGGATCTAATCGGATCCTCTGTGCAGTTACAAGGGTGCACTGTGCTCTTCAAGAGGATTACCTGCCACCTAGTACACAGCCTTCTTTGGTCTAGCCACAATGCTGCACTACTTCTCAATAGCACTGCCTTGCACTGTTTGCTTTATTTCATGGGTGTTGGTTGCCTTCCCCAGGATATTATTAGCATTTTCATCTTAAATACGATAATCATGTAAGATTCCCAACAGAGCGTGGGGCACAAGTGAAACCAAAGAAGCATAAGGCATGCTTCTTATGCCCTCCGCCCCAAACACAATGTCAGTCGATATTCAGGACCCGTGATTTCCCAGCCAGTTGTACAGATGCCACTTTTGTCGGCGGTGGGAGTGGATCACAGAGCATCACCCACAATCCCCTTAGCGGAGCCACTCCTCTGCCTCATTTCTGGGTTTATCCCACCATCCACCAAGAGCACGCAGACTCAGCATGGGCCCAATGCCCGCCCAGAAACTACCAAGACTGAGCCCTGGGCCGTCACTGGCCACACAGAGACTTCTGGCTCAAACCCTCAGCCTCGCTCCATCAGCAACATCTCAGGGGCCAAAGAAAGGGCTGTACCAGGTCCGAGGCAATGGCCTTGCCAATGCCCTTGAAATGGAAAGTGAGCAGCCCAATCCTTAGGTGCCCTGCCTTGTCCCAGGCTTTCTCCAGGCTGTGCCTGCTGAGCTTGGGTGATCCTCAGGCTGAGGGGGCGAGGGGTGGTGGGAGAAGGGACAGACTGCACTCCAAGCACTTAGGAACTGGGTCCAGCTTGGCTCTGCCCACACCAGCGAGTTCCTTCCTCCTGAGGCTGCAGTTTCCTCATGAGACAATATACATAAGCTCACCCAGCACAGGGCCTGGCACCAAATAACCACTCAACAGATACTAGTTGTGATCATCTGCAAAATGAGGACTTGTGTCTCACCTGTCCTTGTGCAACCAGATCTAGCACAGCCCCTGAACGCACGTGCTCGGAGGTGTCTGCTGAACAGAATTGAGACACCAGGGCCCTCTAGTGCTGACAGTCTATGGTTAGAAACAGCCTCCTCTCATCCACCAACACTGACAGGACCCTCCTGGGTTTGGTGCTGGCCACGGAGAGATGAAATCCCTCCTTTGAATGTCAGCTCCATGACAATCTATCTATTTTGGTCACTCTTGTATGCCCAACATCTAGCACAGTGCCAGGCACCTAGTAGACTCTCAATAAATATTTACTGAATGAATACACGAGTGGGAAGTAGATAATATTTCCAGAAAGGCCCACATTCCCCTCCCCCTTACCAGCCCAGAGGCCAAGGCAGAGACTGGCTCCTACTGTCAGGCAGAGCTAGGCTGCCAGAGAGGCCAGAGGGGCTGCATTCCTCTTACGCCTGCCATGGATCCTCCAGCCAGATCCATTATCTTTCCAGTCACGTGGGGCTACTCTAATGCCCAACTGATAAAGGGGACAGAGGCCTGGCCTGAGTTGAGCTCTGGGGGATGCAACAGGGTTGATTGTGCAGCACCTGTTTGGGAGGGTCCCCACACGAGACAGTAAGGGCAGCGCCTCTGAGCTTGGCTCTGGGTGCCCCACCAGCCGATCCTTGGGAATCTTACAGAGGCTGTTGCCTTTTCCATTATTGCCCAATGGCCCCATGACTGCCTTCTGGGGGCTCTGTGTGAGAAGGGCAGAGAGGCCTTCCATCTGCATAGAAATTGGAGCTTTCTGGTCTCCCATTACCCATACCCTGAGCTTCAGGCCATTCTGTCTGACTCCTCCCTGGGGCCATGCCTGGCTCAGTGGTCTCCCAGATGGATGGGAGGGCTAGAACCCACTTAGAGTTGTAAGGTGAGCTGGTAGACAGAGGCATAGGTGCTGAGCAACTCTCCTGGGGATGTCACGTACATTTTAGGTCTTTGTCAGGAAAGGACAGTGGTGCTTGGGGTGCAAAGGGGAGCTCCTGTCAATTCTAGAAGGACATGAATATGGCCTCCTGGGCCAAAGCAATGGGCCTTGCTAGATCCCAGGGAGCAGAAGATTTTCACGAAAGCCTGCTCTCTCGTGCAGCCTTGTGGTTTTCCTCAGTTGCAGAGGACCTGTGACCACTGAGAGGATCAAGAAGGGTGTCCTGTATCTAGGAAATGCTGCTCCTGACCTCAGCAGCTTATGCTTTCCCTGGGAAGATGAACTAGCGGAAGGGATGGGTCTTTAGGCCCAAGCAGAGGCTTACTGGCTGAGGCAGGGGGATGAATACAAGCTTGTTTCTCCTCCGTTACTGTGAGACCCTCCTCACAAAGGACCGATAGCCAGGCAGAAGGCAGACACTGAAAGGGGCACTCCAGAGCACGCCGGAGGGGGTACACGCACTCCAATTCATGCTGGATTAAAAGTATTTTCGCCATCATGGCTGCCTTCTTCAGATTACCTTCCGCTCTATTTCCCAATTAAAGTATGGCTCATGGAGCTCAGAACAACGCTGTACTTCTAGCCTGTGGTCTGACCACCACAAAAGGGAGAGGGAAGCGTTCCTCCTTCTGTCTGGACTCTAACATTTTTCTGCCTTATACCAGTAAAAGAATCTCTGACTCGCCAGTTGACTCATATCTGAACTCCCTCCATTTGGGATTCATTCTTTTGGTGCTACACCTTTATGCTCTTAACATTCACATACTACTAAGAAGGGCATAGTGATAGGAGATGCTGGTCATTCTGAATGAGTTTTGAGAACTTAAATAGAGGCAGATCTGAAGGAAAGGAGCATGAAGACATTGGTGGAAAATGCGGAGGGGATAGGTAAGGAAGAAAGAATAGGTGGATAAGGCCAATGCAAACTCTTAACCTCAGACCTTGCCTAATGAGGTCATTGGGCATCCATGAGTTTGGTGTTCTTCATGCTGTGTTCTACAGAGAAGCCCTGACATATGAGCTCTCTGCTGGTCAGAGCTCCTGCTCCTCACCCCAGTGGGGAGGCCCACAGAGGGGAGGGCACTTGCTCTAAGACACCTAGTGAATAAGTGGGTGATGGCTATGCCCAGGGCCACACCCAGTTTGAAGACACTCAAGTTAGTGCCCAGTTCCAACCTTGTCAGGTCTAGAGGACCTGCTTATAGGAAGGGGACAGGAAGGTCACCCTGAGAAGACATGGGGCATACATCAGTTACCTAAGGGTGGTTCACTGGCTTCACTCCCAAGTTACAGACACTGGTGGGGCATTCTACTGATATCACCTACCTTCCTGGCACATCTGTGCCGGGACTATCTCCATCCCCTTTCCTGAAGCCATCAGCAAGGAGCTTTCAGACCCTAAAGGTTTGCTTCCTATCTAGAAGTCCTTACCGGGCCAGAGGATAACATAGTGGCCAAGCAGAGGAAGCTGTGCTACCGCAATTCCACCAGCAGAGGGCGGTGGCTGCGCTGCTCTCAGCAGCATTCAGAAATGTAGACTGTGGGCGGGGTCCTAAGACACACTGCCTTGGCTTGAGTGTTCCTAGTGCTCAATTGTCTAGAAAATTCCCTTTTATATTGAGATGAAAATCCATTTCCTTGTAATTCTTGTCATAAGCTCTGAGCTCTGATTCTGGGGCCACACAGAAAAAGTCAACTCCTTTTTGCTTTGCCCTTTCCTAGTTGGCCAGCCACAGTGCTGTGTGATTTGGGGCAAGACCCTTTCCTTCTTTGGATCTTTATTTTCTTACCTATGAGACAATGGGATGGATCCTGGTAAGTTAATTCTAAGACTCCTTCCAATTTTGACATCCCAAATGATGGCTCTTTCGGTTACCACAGTTACCAATGAAGGGGAGGAGAGGGGACACTGTGCCTCCTACTCTTGGCTTGGGTTTCCAGCACTCACAGTGGCTCCCAGGCACTCTGTTCCCACCCTTCAAGCCACACTGTTCTTAGACCCTTTCACTTGAGGTTGGGTTCTCCTGGCTGCTGCATGCTCGCACCCACCTCCACCGGAGCTCATCTTTAGCCCAGGCCTCGCTGACACTTTCCATTAAATAAATGCCTGCGACCCAACTGTCCTGAGGGGGCTGCTCACAGGTTACCTCCATTACCAAGGACGTTGCCAAGTTGTCCTACTATCCCGATCTATTATCTCCTGGGATAATCACCATTATTTGTGGTGTACATTTTCCCCAAGCTGCACACAGTGAGCAAGTGGAGTAGAGTCCTCCCATCCCTGTCCACCACCCCTGTGGGCCCCCAACACGCTCTCCAAGGCTTCGGGAAATTGTCAGGCATAGTCAGATTTTTTTTTGAGCTGCTGCATAGCTCTCCCCTGCCCTTCAGAACACTATCTCTTCCTGTAAAACACTTTACACTGGGATGTGGCGGGAGGCAGCCTTCAAGAGGACCCGTAATCTCCACCTCCTGGTACACACACACCCCTTGGGCAATCCCCTCCCACATTCCACCAGGAGCGGTCTGTGATGCTAACAGAATGTGACTCCTGAGAGCTGTAAGGGCTCCTGTTTCTGCCTGGCGGCCTTGCTCTCTTGGATCATCACCGGGGGGAAGCTGGCCGCCATCAGAGAGGACACAGCCTATGGAAAGGCTCAGGCGTCAGGAACTAAGGCCACCCAGTTCCCCCAAACAGATGACTGCAGGCCCAGCTGGCAGCCCAGCTGTAATCTCATGGGAGATCCTGAAGCAGAACTACCCAGCTACATTTATTACAAAGAAGGAGAAAACGAATTCCCATTTGTTGTGAGGCAGGCAGAGAAGCTTTAGCAACTGAGATTTTGAAATAGTAAACTGAGGAACAGAGCAGGTAAGCCACGTGGGTGAGGCTTTCTCCAGTAGGTGGGCCCACATCCAATGAGGAGTGGACCGAAACTGTGAACTTTCTTGGGTCCTTGGTGTGGGCTCTCTCTCACCTTTTTTTTTAAAGTAGTGAGAAAAAAAGGTAGGAAAGTTGGCAAATACAGATGAGGAATGACTGATTTTATTTCTTGGTGAATATTGGCTCAATTTTATACCTAGCAGAAGAGAGTTGTTTCTACCCCACACCCCCCGCTGTGGCATTAAATATTTTTGATATCACTATTTTTAATGGCAGCATTGTATTTCACAGTATGGCTATATCACAGTACAGTGGTACCTAGAGATACAAGTGCCCTAACATACGAGATTTTTGAGATACGAGCTGTGGAGCGAGCGATTTTTGCTTTGAAATATGAGCAACAGTTGAGATACAAGTAATAGCGTGGATCGGCCGGCTGTACACGACCCACCAGTTTACCTCGACTCAAGGGTCTCATAGTTTCCCACGCCTCAAGGTTACGGAACGAATTAAACTCGTATCTCGAGGTACCATTGTATATTATGCAATCTCCTACTTCTGGATGTATATGTGATTTATAATTTGCAACACTTTAAAAAAGCTGTAGTAAACACAGCTGAATCTTTACATACATATGTGAATCTTTGAAAATCTATTTTTATTGATTTCAGAGAGGAATGGAGAGGGAGAGAGAGATAAAAACATCAGTGATGAGAGAGAATCATTGATTGGCGATCTCCTGCATGCCCCCCCATTGGGAATCGAGTCTGCAACCCAGGCATGTGCTCTGCCTGGGGATTACACCATGACATCCTGGTTCATAGGTTGATGCTCAACCACAATGGCTGGCCATATGTGAACATTTTAAACTTTAAAATTTAAAGGATAAATTCCTTTCAGTGAAAATGCTAGGTTAACAGGTCTGCACTTTACAATATGCATTTGTTATAAAATTTTAATTGCCCCAAAAAAAGTTCGTACTAATTTGTATTCACATCAGCAACTCAAGAGAATGACCATTTCCCTGACAGCACAGAATATAATAATGACTTTAACTTCCTTAATTTTAGATGAAAATAAGATTTCATTCATTTCATTCACAAGTCTTGGATGCTAGCAAAGTTGGTTATGTCTTCATTTGCTTACTGGACATTTGCATTTCCTTGCTTGTGAATGACCTCATTATATGAGGTACTCATGTCTTTTTCTTAATGATTGATAAGAGCTCTTTGTGTATTAGAGATATTAACTTTGTATTATTATCCCTTTTCACTTTTGATCCACCTGCAAAAACTAATGATTCTAAATACTTCTACTTTGCCTCTTTTTCCCTACTTAGTTCCCTTCCTAGTTGGTTGAGCCATCAAACCTCCCTTTGGAATGATGTCTCCAGCAAGCTCAGGCTGATTTCTGGGGCTCAGAGGCATAAAATCATAGCAAGCTCAGAGAGAGCCTCACTCATTGCTCTTAGATAAAGTGAGGCCAGGAGTGAAACACTAGAAGTCAGGAGCTGTCACAGGAATAGGCTCCCCGTGTTAGCTCTGCTGGCCCCGGTTGACTTTGTATTTATGCAAAGCACTGCAATTTCTTTCAGAGATCCCGTCCTACCCACTGGGCCAGAAAAACCTACCATACTCTTCACACCACACCCACTTTGCCCTGGCCAGAGAGAGGATCTGCTACCGTTCAGCATTAGGGAGCTGCCCATTTGCTGGTTGCAAAGATGCCCTGGTAGATTTCAACCATCCAGATGCAAATAAGCCCTAGTTCCAATGTGAACAAGGCGTCCCGATTCTCAAGGTCAAGTCCTATCTCAGGCTTCCTAAGGGATGTATTGTTATGTGTATTTCTTTGCTTCGCTTAAGTTTGAAATCCTCCAATGGCTTCGCACTGCCCCCAGGTGAAAATCCAAACCTCTTAGTGTGATCTCCAGGATTCTGAGTAATTTAGTTCCTTCTTAACGCTCCAACTGCATCTCCCACGACTCTCCTGCTCATTCACAGTGCTTCCCAGACATCTTCCTTCCTCCCTCCCTCCCTCCCTCCTTCGTTCCTTCCTTCCTTCCTTCCTTCCTTCCTTCCCCTCCCACCCCCTCCTCGCCCCCCCCCTCTCTCTCTTTCTTTCTCTCTCTGCCTGGGTCCTTAGCTTATGTTATTCGCTCTTGCTAAGACACTTCCCTGTGGCCTGCACATGACTGGTTCCTTCCTATCCAAGTTTTCAAAGAGCTCTTTCTTGACCATCTTACCTAGAATCTTAATGACTGGATTGTTTCCCTGTGTATTGTTTGTCTCCTTGTCTGGCCCACACAGCTCCTGAGAAGAGGAACCTTGCCTGTACATCTTGTTTGTATTGTTGGCCTGATCCAGAAGGTTCTCCGATCTTCTGTAGCTCCCCTGGGTGCTGTTCCTCCCCGACACCTCCCCCCAAGCTGTGCCTGCAAATTGCTAAGTCTGTGTACTCAAGGCGCTAATGACGCACCCCATCCTGTAGGCTGAGGCTTGCTGTGTGCCAGCTCCTGCTGACCTCTGGGCCAGCATCGTCCGTTTTCTTTGGTTCTATCACTTTCAAGCTGCGTGGCTTTGGGTAAGTTACCTAACTTTCCTGTGCCTCAGTTTCCTCATTTATCAGATGAGGCAACCCCCGTTTCATAGGGTTGCTGGGCGCTCTCAGTAGGACAGGGAGCAAAGAGGTGTGAGTGATTGTTCTAATAACAACACTGCCAGGCGGATTTATTTCCTCCTGTTTATAAATAAGGAAGCCAAGGACTTAGGGTCTCACAGCTCAGCTAGGAAGTAGCTGAGTCAGGATTCTAAGGCCCCAGGCCATGACTCTGTCCGGCCACGTATTCAGTTCTCTTTTACAGACAAACAAACTGGTGTGGAAACTCTCCCCTTCCCAGTGACTCCCTCCCCACACACCCAGAACCAGCTCTTCCTGCATTCCTGCAGGTGCAGCAAGGCCATCTTCGGTGCACTCCCCCATCTCATAGATGGGCAAACTGAGGCTGAGAAGGGGCATGTGGGCGAGCAGAGAAGTCCAATGTAAACCTGGCTCCCTGGACATGCTTCCAGACACCCAGCAGGCAGCCTCTGCACGTGGGAAAATGGCTGCAGGCTACTGGGCTGGATCTGCCAGAAGCCTCTGTCTTGTCCATAGGGCCTCCCCCATCAGCCCCCTCATCCAGGATCCAAGTTCTGCAGTCTGGAAGATTGGGGTTTTGACCAAGACTCGCCACCACTCTAAACCTCAAAAGTTTATCCCATCCAGAAAGATACTGGTCTAGTATCCTGGCAGAACCCTGGGTGTTGGGAATAGGATGAGTGGGATTGTTCCCAGCTTTCAGAAGCCCAGTGGGTAGTAGCAGGAGCAGGTATGAAAACAGACTGAGCCCCGTCCCCTGTTGTTCCCCCGCCCCCCCCCCCAACCCCCAATGCTGCTCATGGGTATGAGCAGAACCTGATGGCAGACTAAAGGAAGAAGCATGGTGGTTCCGGGGGGCTTCCTGGAGGTGGTGGCCTAGAGCTATGCAGGAAGGATTGGCAGGAATTGTCCATGTGATCAGTGAAGGAGAAGGGCATGGAGGTGGGAAGGACCAGGGCAGGCTCAGGATTGGGGTGGAGGGCAGTGTGAGTCCCCCAAAAAGGATGGGAGATTCATCGGTGCCAGGGCAGGGATGGACTTGATCCAGAAAGGGAGAAGAGGCTCTGGGGCTTTGAGAGTAGGGGAGGGCCCCATGACAGTGAGGGGAGATTTGGGAGAGGAGAGGCTGGGAGAGGAAACTCAATGCACGGGTCTTCCTTCTACAAGTGCAGACTGGCACTCGCATTGCGACTGTGGATCCTCTCACCATCCACAGGAGGCGCTGAGAGCCATAACTCACCCAAGGTCATGCATCTGGTTTCTGGCAGTGCTGAGATTTGAACCTAAATCTACCTGATTATAAAACTGTGTACTTCCTTTGTTATCTGTTGTTGTTTTTATTTTAACTTAAGGTGGTGACTGCAATCGTATAAATAAAAAATGACAACGCAGAGACCCCCTTCTGCCACAGGCTGGAGAGAGACACAAAGCTGCTTGGCCCCTTCCTTATTCGTCCCCCAGCCCCCAGCTCCCACACCCCTGCTGTGCTGGCCACTCCAGCTGTCCAGGGGAGGAGGGAGCACCTTCTCAGGCCACTTCCTTTTCTTTGTCCGGGGCTGTACCAGGAGGGTCAGCTGTCCAGGAGCAGGCAATGGAGAAAGAAGGGAAGAAAGGAAATCCCCACCAGTTGCCAGGAAAGACTGTGTCTTGGAAATGTTATGCCCCTCCTCAGGTCCTGGAGAAGTTTGGATCAGTGCGGGAGGGAGAGGCTGTCCTTCGCCTCCTTTCACCTGAGCATCATCTATCTATACTCTCAGCGCCCCTCTGCTTCTGACCTCCATGAGACACTGTGTGTCGGACACTCAGGTGCCTGGGGCCTCACTTTCAGTATCTGTACATCCGAGCACCACCTGACCACATAGCACGTTGTTGTCCGGTCCTGTGCCAGCTACACAGACTGTCCCCAAGGAATTCTGTGTCTGAGGCACCCCATCTCAGACAAGTGGGCCACCCAGCAGTGGTCAGTATAGCCAGCTGTTACGGTAGAATTGAGATGGTGTTCACTGCAAAGCTATTTAATCTTTGAGGAATGTTTGAAAAGTTTTATAATAAAGTATGGGGGGAAAGCTATCTTTCTCAACCCAAAGCATTTTTAATGGGAAAACATTTGATTATTGGCATTAAAGTTAGGAATTAGACACCACTATTATTTAACACTTTCCTGGAGGAACTATCCTATGCAATCAGAAAAGGATACTAAAGCTATAAACATTATAAAGAGGTAACATTATCAGCAAATGATAAGAGAGTATCCTTAAAAAGCCTGAGAAAAAATACTGAAAATTTTGTGAATTTAATAACATGGCAGCCTAAAATATTAACCTACAGAAACCAATGGCTTTCAAATATACAATCACCAAATAGATGATATAATGGAAAATGGGCCCTACTGTATATATAATATCAACAAAAAATGGTATCAGCTCTATATGAAAAAAATTTAGAACACTACAACAAGTACAAAAGACTAGGACAAGTTACCAATGTTCATAGATAGTTTGCTTCAAATCATAAGATTGTCTACTCTTTTAATTTAGTCTATGAATTTTACATAATCCCAATAAAAATAAGATTTTATTTTTGTATTCACATAAGCAGATTCTAAATTTAAATACTAAAATAAACAAGCAGGAAGAGGCAGTTCACCTTTGAGAAAAGGTAACCATGAGTGATGAGTAATTTACTTGATATTTTTGTTCATTTTCCTTTCTTTTTTAATTTTGTAGCATTATTTATATTAAAATATATTACAAAGCCTCAATAACACAGCATTGGGGTACTGATACATTAATAGGGATCAGCAGAAAAGAATGGACAGCCCAAAAAGAAACTCAAATACACACAGAAATGTAGAATATGGCCAAGACTGCACCTCACATCCGAGGAGGAAAGAAGGATTACTCACGTAAGCAGTATTAAGACAAAAATTAAATCGAATCTATACCTCATACTTTACTTCAAGATAAATTTCAAACGGTATCAAAGATTTAAATATAAAAACAAAATTATAAAAGTACTGAAAGGCCTGTCAGAAAACTACTTGATAACCACGGAGAAGGCCTTTTTCACCATGGCCCAGATCCAGCAGCCACAAAAGGAATGACTGGCAAATGAGAATCATTGACATTTAAAAGGAGAAAACTGCACTGAAAAAACAACCCTTTGAAAGGTGTATTTGCAAGTCATATCCCAAACAAATGGCTAACTTCTCTAATATACAAAGAACTTATTAAACCAGTAAGAAAAGAACCAATGGCAAGAACCAAAATGGGTAAGGCATATGAACAGACAATTCACAGAAAAAGGAAATGAAAATACATTTTCATATATAAAGATATTTCAACCTCATTTTTAACAAAAATGCTACTTGAACCTACTCTGAGAAGTAGGTTCATTTTAGCAAAAATGTAACACCGCATTTTCAAGTAGGTAAGGAAGCAGGCACATTTATACTTTGCTGGGGAGAATGTAAATTATTACAACCTCAATGGAAGACAATATGTATCAACATTTCAAAAGCACATATTATCTCCTCCTTGTTTGAAATTAATAAGGTATATTTATCTCCAACAAAAGACAGAGATCTTAGCTGTACAGCTCATCAAGTTTTTATACACGTATACACACACATAACTATCACCACAATTAAGATTCAGGACATTCCCGTAACTCTAAAAGTGTCCCCACAACACGAAATGCAACCATTACCCTGACTTTCATCACCACAGGTCAATTTTACCTGTTCTCGTACTTGGAATAAGTGCAATCACACAGTAGGAACTATTTTGTGTTTGGCTTCTATGCGACATGTTTTAAAGACTCATCATGCTGCTTGGGTAGCTATAGTTATTCTTTTCCTTTTTAAACCTCAAGGACATTTTTTTTATGTATATTTAGAAAAGTGAAAGGAAGGGAGGAAGGTGGGAGGGAGGAAGGAAGAGAGAGAGAAAGGGAGGGGGGAGAGAGCGAGGGAGAGGGAGAGTGATATCTACTGGTTGCCTCCTGCACATGCCCCAACTGGGGCCTGGGATCAAACCTGAAATGAAGATACATGCCTTTGACCAGGAATCAAACCCTTCGGTCCACGGGCCGACAATACTAACCACAGAGATAACTGGCCAGGGCTCTACAGTGACTTTTTCACTGCTGTGTACTCTTCTATTTTATGAATCTACCACAATCTGCTGAAGGATGTTTAGATTGTTTCTAGTTTGTGGCTTGTGTATAAGCTGCTATGAACATTCTTACACAAGTCTTTTTTGTGGACCCTTGTACCCGTTTTTCTTTGTTATAAACTTATTTGTCCTAATGTAGACATCTGTTTAACTTTATTACACATCTCAGAACAGTTTTTTAAAAAGGCTGTAACATTTTACACTCCACCAACAAAGTATGGGAGTTCCAGTTGCTCCTCATCCTTATCAACACTTGATATTGTTGGTCTTTCCAATTGGGCCATTCTGGTGAGTGTATAGAATAACTCATGCTATTTAATTTGCATTTTCCATTGAGTAATGATGAGTACAGCATGTAGGTGAACAAGTCCACAAAAAGGAAGTGCAAATGAGCCTTAAATATATAAAGAATTTTCCAGCAGCCTCAGTCTTAATAAAAATGCTGAGACTATTTTGTTTTTTGTTTTTGTTTTTTAATATTTTATTGATTTTTTTTTACAGAGAGGAAAGAAGAGGAATAAAGCGTTAGAAACATCGATGAGAGAGAAACATCAATCAGTTGCTTCCTGCACAACTCCCACTGGGGATGTGCCCACAACAAAGGTACATGCCCTTGACTGGAATCGAACCTGGGACCCTTCAGTCGACAGGCCGACGCTTTATCCACTGAGCCAAACCTGTTAGGACTCACTGGGACTACTTTGATGAAGTGGCCCCTCTTCATAGGCTTCTTGGCCATTTGGACATCCACTTTTATGCAATGTCCATTTAAGTTTTGCCCTAATTTTCCCCCCATTTTAAAACACAATCCTATGTTATGGATACCAGTCCTTTTTCAGCTATATGCATTGCAAATATTGCTCCCATATCTATGGTTTGCCTTTTCACTCTCTTAATGGTATATTTTGATGAGCAACAGGTTTTATTTTGATAAAGTCCAATTATCAGGTATTTTTATAATTATTGCTTTCTGCGTCCTATTAAACAATCTTTGTCTGTTACAAGGTCAGGAAGAAATTCTCGTGTGTGTGTGTGTGTGTGTGTGTGTGTGTGTGTGTGTGTATGTGTGTGTGTTGTTTCCTGGGAGGAAACACATACATCTTGAACCATCAACGCAACATTTAGGAATTTATTCTACAGATCTGTGCCACAGGCATGTCCTTAGCTATTCTGGGTGGCACCATTTCTGACAGTGCAAGTATGGAAGTCATCTAGATGCCCATCAGTAGGCTCTTTCTATGGCTCAACAAAAGATGGTATATCCAAGCAGTGGAATACTGGGTCATGCAAGAATGGATGAGGAAACTTTCTGTATTTAATGTGGAAAGATCTCTAAGATATATAATTGCATGAAAAAAGGCAAGACACTGAGAGAGCAATTGGCATAGTATGCTGTCTTTGTGTATAAAGGAATATATATATATCCTATCTAATAAAAGGGTAATATGCAAATTGACCATATCTCTGCCACACCCACAATCCATGCCCACCAATCACACCTACCAGCCAATCAGAGCGAATGTGCAAATTAACCCAACCAAGATGGCTACAGTCACTGAGAGAACAGGAGGGAGGCTTGTGTTGCCCCTGGTGATGGAGGAAGCCAAGCTTTCTGCCATGTCTGGCCAGCGGAGGCCTCTGCTTAAGGCAACAAAAGTTCAATGGCTGTGCCAGCAGAAGGCTTGGCTCCACTCCAGGCTACAAAGTTTCAATTATAGAAGATAAATAATTCCCGATACCAGGGCCTCTGCTTGGGTTGCCAGGGGAGTGTCCAGCCTGCAAACCACCACAGGTCGCTCCCCCCAGGCCATCCCACGTCCCAAGGGAACACCCATCTGATCCAGGACACCCTTCAGGGCAAACCAGATGGCCTCCACCCATGCAGCAGATCTCTATCCTACCTAATAAAAGAGTAATATGCAGATTGACCATCACTCCAACACACAAGATGACTGCCCCCATGTGGTCAAAAGATTCTGCCTTCATGTGGACACAAGATGGCCACCACAAGATGGCCAGCAGAGAAGGGTAATTGGGAGGGACCAGGCCTACAAGGGAGGGCAGTTGGGGGTGATCAAGCCTGCAGCAGAGGGCAGTTAGGGGTGACCAGTCATACAGGGGAGGGCAGTTAGGGGCAAACAGGCTGGCAGGGGAGCAGTTAGGCATCAATCAGGCTGGCAGGGGAGTGGTTAGGGTATGATCCAGCTGGCAGGCAGAAGCAGTTAGGGGCAATCAGGAAGGCAGGCAGGTGAGCAGTTAGGAGCCAGCAGTCCTGGATTGTGAGAGGGATGTCCTACCTGGATCAGGCCAGAACAGGCAGTCAGACATCCCTTAAGGGGTCCCAGGTTGGAGAGGGAGCAGGCTGGGCTAAAGGACACTCCCCTCCCCCCTGTGCACAAATTTTGTGTACTGGGCCTCTAGTATGTATATATAATTTCAGGAAAGATACTTGAGAAGCTGTTAACACTGACTGCCTCCTGGTAGAGGGATTGAGTAACTGGAAGCTATGTGAAAGGCAGACTTTTAACTGTGTGTTCTTTGATTGCTTTGGAAGTTGAAGCCATCTGAAGGTTTTACTATCTGGAAATAAATACTTATTTGTAAATAGATGTTATTCTAAATGGGTAAGATTTTCCATATGTGGACATTGGTGAGATAGGGCAGTCCACAAGGGGGAAGACCTGGAGCAAAAGCGTGGACAAGGGAAAGTGGACTGCAAAGCCGGTGTGTCTGGGGCTTAAGAGCCCTTCACAGACCATTGCCCAGGGTCTCATCATGGCCTCAATATCAATTCCAGGGGGTTTTGTTGTCCTGGGGGTAAGCCCTCTTGGGTGTCCTATAGAACAAAGCCCGCAGCAAAGTGCCCACCATTGTGTTGGGGACACTTCATCTACCCTGTGTCACTTAAACCTCATTCTGATCCCCAGGGGCAGTCTGAGGATCGATGTCCATTGGACAGAAGAGGAAAGTGGAGCTCAGAGAGGTTAAGTCACTTGCCCAAAGTCACAGCAGCCTAACTGGTCCCAGGGCTGGTATCCTCCCCTCTCCAGAATACAGCTAAGACCAGGCTGGGAAAGGGGAGGATGGAAAGAGTTAAGCACCCAAGAGTAAGCAACCAGGCACTTCCATGGCTTTTTCTGGGGCAGCCCCAGGTTGCTGTCTGGCCTTGGGCCCCATCAGCACCCCCTCTACGCCCCCTCCCACCGCCGACTGCAGGAAGGAGGCACAGATGGCAGGCGAGGATGAGGCCCCCAGCCAGGCTCACCCAGCTGTCACGTTGGAGAGCACCGTGCATCTCCTCCTCCTCCTGCCTTGAACAATTGGGAGCCGGCCAGCCTGGCCCCAGCTGTTCCCTCTCTCTGGTCCAGGGCTCCTGCCAACCTACGCTTATGAGGCCTTTGTCCCTGGTGGAGGAGAAACACAGACTCCCTGCACATCAGAGCCGGACCAGACTGCAGAGGACTCCGGGTCCCACACCACCTCTTCCAGGTGGGGACACTGGGCCCAGAAAAGCCAAAGGACCTGCCCCAGGTCACAAAGAACCAAGCAGAGAAGTGGGGCTTCCTCACTCCCAGTGCAGCTTGGGATTTGGGGGCACCCTGCAGGGTGAGGGGTGCTCAGGCAGGTTGCATTACCCCCTTCCCACTGAGCTTCAGCCAGGGCAGTTCTGTTCATCCTGATTTTATACCAAGATGTTCCTTCCGGGAAGTCACAGTAGCCTAACTGGTTATGTTTCAAAGGCCTGCAGACCCTTAGCAGGTCTGTGAGCTAACAGAAAAACTGCACTTAAATTTTTCCTAGTCTCTAACGAAAATTTAATATTAAGATTAGTTAAACCTACAACTTTTCCATCAATAGACAAGACAGACATTTTCAGATCACATTAATCTGGTACACACTCCTCATTGCTTTGAAAGTACAGGATTTACCAGGTCCTCCACTTGGTCATGCTGTGTAATCCTATCTAATAAAGAGGGAATATATGAATTGACCCTCACACCATAGCAAAGATGGCAGTGCCCACAGCCAGCAAGGGGGGAATATATTAATTGACTGCCACGCCCTCAAATATGATGACACCCACAGCCACAAGATGGCAGCACCCAATCCCCTCAGCCCCCCAACCACCCAGGGGCAGCCCAAGGTGCAGGCAAGCCTTGGATGGCAGCTGCCCAGCCTCCCAGGGCTGCCCAAAGCTCAGGTAACCAGGGCCAGCCAAAGCTTGCACTACGGGCAGTGGCAGCAGCAGAGGTGTGATGGGATGTCACCTTCCCCTGATTGCCGGGTCACCGCCCACCCCTGAGGGCTCCCAGACTGTAGAGGGGCAGGCTGGCTGAGGGACCCACCCTCCAGTGCTTGAATTTTCATGCACTGGGTCTCTAGTATATTAATATAAAGGCACACATGCTACTATATTATAATTCTGGTATGCATTTTGATAACTCTGTTTCAATAGAATTTGTTCCTTTGTTATACTATTTAGTCTATTTTATGAACTTAAAAACTTTACTCTGGAAAGAAGTCCATGGGCTTTTCCAGACAGCCCAAGTGGCCTATGCACCTCTCCAAAGTTAAGGACCTGTCTCATTTGGACAAAGTGATCCAGTGTTAAACACTAAAACTTGAAAACCTTTACACTCTATCTGTAACCTCATAAGACTAAGATTGAGGCTGAACTCCCCCCACATAAAGAAGTAATGGGGTTGGGTGGAAGACAGAGAAGGGGAGGAGGAAGGAGGCACTGGTGCCCTGGTGAGGAGCCCGTGTGCATGCTCTGTACCGGGCACCCTTCCATGCTTTAACACTTCACTGAATCCTCAGAGCAGTCTTGGGGTTGGGACTAGCATTTCTCCCATCTTGCAGGTGAGGAAACGGAGACACACAATAGTTAGAGAACTTGCCCAAAGCACATGGCCAATAAATGGTGGAGCTGGGATTCGAATCCAAACTGACCGACCCCAGACCTTTTGTGCCCCATCACTGGGCAGCCTGCCTCCCTGTCTGGGAGATGGAAGTCTCTTATGGAACATCCCTAAGGTGTTGCTGCGGCTTGCAAGGGAGGGGGATAGCTTCTCTTTCAGGGGGTGGGGAGGTGGCGATAGGATTCTGAAGGGTTTGTTGCTCCAACTGATTGTCTGACACACAGGGCATGAACTAGCTGTGCAGCCTTGACTAAGTCTCTTGCCTTTGCTGGGCTTCAGGATTTCCATCTATAAAGGGCCAAATTCTAAGCACTGCCATCCCTGCCTTCCCCCTCCGGTGTTTACCTGAGGGACAACTCACTTAGAGACTTAGGTTGCTTAGCAACTGAAATCAAGGTCTTGGCTGAGTGGAATGGAAAGGGGGGAGGATAGGCTAGCACCAAGCCTTGCTGATGCCACAGAGCCCTCTCATGTTTTGAGAGGCTGTGAGTGCTGTGACCTCCCCACCCCCACTTCCATCAGGGTGACCTGTCCCTTTAAGAGCCTTGAGATGGGGTTGAGGTCAGGGACATGTGGAAGGGCATCCTGAAAAGGCAAGCACCCTTAGGACTAAGACAGGCCTGGAGTTTCTCAGGCAAGGCAAACACATAGTCACTGTTCCGGAAGCTGCCCTGGGACAGGTCAATTCGTAGGGTCTTGGCCAAGGCCTCAGGGCCCCACTACCTCCCCCACCTCCCTCAAGCCAGTCACCTTGGTTCCACTTGCCACACCCCCCTGTACCCTGTATCACTTTTGCTGGTGTTGGGAGTCCAGGGACACAGGAGGAGGGAGCTTTTGAAGCTGCGGCCTCAGTCCTGATGGGACAGGCGGGTCCCTCAAGGGTGTGAGGCTGGCTGCCCTGTGGGAACAGATCTCCCTGCAGTCTGGAATTCCACTCTTAGCCACACATTCCTGTGGATCGCAAGAGTTTGGTTTCCTTAAATCTCACCTTAACCTTAACTGAATGCAAATCCCTTGTAAAGGGAAGCCACCGTGATTACCAACACCTTAGTAGGTCTGATTTTTGGACTCTGAGAAGTGGCCAAGTGCAAGGCTTTTTGGGAAAGGCATGAATTTGTTCAGGCTGCTGTGCAACCTGGGATAAACATTTCTTTGGGGGTCAGGATTTCTCATGGCACCACATGGAAATATGTGATTGCTGGAGCCTCCGGATCTGGCATTTGTGTCCGTGGAGACTGGCACTGGGGCCCTGGGGAGGTGGGCATGAACTGTGGGGACTGTGTAGCTTCAGACCAGCTCAGCACAGAATATCAAACTCATGCCCACATAATGGGCCTGTGCTTTGGCTCTGAGCCACTTAGATTCCAGAAAGCTCCTGCCCCTAACTTCCAGCACCTTTTTCCCTCTAGTACCTGGGAGCTTGTTCTAGTAGTTATAATCCTATCTAATAAAGAGGGGAATATGCTAATTGACTATCACTCCATCACAAAGATGGCTGCACCCACAGCTGAGGCCAAGTTCCCATAAGGAGCCTTATGGAGCAATCAGCAGGGACCTGAGGCTATGCCCTCCCCTGCCCCTGTGGGGCTTGACAGGGGACCTCAGGCTGCTTCTCCCACCCCAGTGCCAGGCTGGGGGACCTCAGGCCACACCCCCCACCTGGTGGGGCTTGATAGGGGACTTCTGGCCACACACCCTACCTGGTGGGGCTTGATGGGGGACCTCAAGTTGCGCTTACTGTCCTCGTGCTGGGCTAGGGGACCTCAGGCTGTGCCCCTTACCTGGTAGAGCTTGACAGGGGACCTCAGGCCACACCTTCCACCCCAGCACCGGGCCAGGGGACCTGAGGCTGCGCCCTCTTGCCTGGCTGGGCTTTACAGGGGACCTCAGGCCAAGCCTCCCACCAGGTGGGGCTTGACAGGGGACTTCAAGTCGCACCCCACCCCCAACCCTAGCACCAGGCTGGGGGCCCTCCAACCGCACCCCCTGCCGGGCAGGGCTTGACAAGAGTGGGACTGGCCAGGTCTGGATCTAGCCCAATATTGTCGGGGTGGGGGGTCTGGGTCTCACACGATTTTGAGATGCATGTGGGTGGGCAGGCCTTGACTCTGTGTCCTGTGGTGCACCCCAGGAGGAAGATTTTCATATATATTTTACTAATTTTCTCTCATCTCTGACACTTCTATTATAGAGAAAGGGCAAATAGCAATATTAAATTACTTCCTCTAATTAATCCCCTTTTAATGTGCATGAATTTTGTGCACCAGGCCACTAGTAATAGAAATAATAGAAATAAAAGCATTATAGCTTTTATTGAGCACTTGCTGTATACCAAACACTGAGGTAAAACTCTCCATGCTTTATCTCATTTAACCCTGGCTGACAGGCCAGATAAGCAAGGAGGCTACCTTGGTGGTGCAGGATCCAGCAGCAAAGTGGGTCCAGCCCTCCCCTTCCAAATTCGTTTTCCGTTAGGATTCAGCCTGGTACTGTCCCATCAATCATGCTGCTGGGAATAACCACCCCCACTTGCTTTTCAGCACACATGACTTGGCTGTGGGTGCCTTCCCCTGGTGGCAGGGTGTGCTCACTGCTGGGAAGCTCATGGGTGGCACCAGGCAATGGAGACAGTAGTAAGAAGGCCAAAAAGAAGTCTCCCTTTGCTGGCTGCAGGCTGGGCAGCCCACAGGCTATTTCTGGGCCTTCATGGACCAGAAAGGGGGGATGGAAAAAGCTGTTGGTATAACGTAGCTCCTAGCGACTGAGCACACATCTCGGCCCCCTAAGAAACAGTGAGAGTGAGGCACAGAGAGGTTCCATGAGGTTCAGGGAACCCCAGGGGTTCACAGCTAAAGTGTGGAAGGCTTCAGGCCTCAGAAGAAAATGGGCACACCAAGCTAACTGCCAAACTGGTTTGGGTCCAGGATGTCCCCATAGGTAGAGTCAGGGCCCACAGCCCGAGGTCACAGAGTCCTAGGGACCAGCCCTAGTTTTCCGGCCTCTCTGGCTCTGCATCAGAGGAGTGATGCTAAGGAGCAGCGAGTGGAGGCCCTGGCCCAAGGCAGAGGGGTGGATTCCTTGACCTCCCAGCATACCCACCAGCTGGGCTGCAGCCCTGGTCCTCCCTGGACCTCAAATCCGGATAACACTCCACCCCATAACCTTGAAATAAAATAAGGAAGCCACATTTTCCCTGTTGCTGAAGGCGCTGCCTTCACTTTTCTCACAAGCAAGCAGTCATTCTTCCAAAAAAGGGAAAGCACAAAGCAAGGCTGTCAATCTCGGGCCTCAGACAAATGGCATAAAGTTGCGACTTCTCTCTCTCCCCCTTTCCCAAAGTCACTTACTGTACATTTGGGCTGTCACAGCCTTTGAGATGCAAATCACAGCAAGCAGAAGGCAGCTTGAAGAACAAAGAACCATTGAGGAAAGATCAGAAAAATGAATTTGGAAAAGGCTCCCTGAATTCCCCCAGGAGAGGGGGAGATGTATCTGTAAAGAGGAGCAGTGGTAAAGGTTTGGGGCTATTTTTATGGGGCAGAGAAGGACTGAGGAGCTCCAAGCTGATTGTGGGGAGTGATGGGGAGGGAGAGAAATCTAGAATGGAAGCAAACAAAGGCTTTGGATGAGCAATAAAAAAAAAAAGTCTGATTTTATTACAGTTTTCAGCACTGAGCTGGGCACTTTCCCTCCACCCCCTTTTTAATATTAGGCCTCAAACATACTGTGAGTCATAGAGCTTGCTGGTTTGTCAACTACCAGGGTCCATTCCAGAGACAGAGCAGCTAGGTGGGGAAATACTGTTCTGAGGATGTGAAGGGGAGCATGCAGTTTGGGAAGCCCCTGCAGGGTACCACATTGTCCCTGGGGCCTGGTGGGGAAGGGATCCCAGAAACGGCAAAGGGAAAACTGGGGAGACAGGACACAGTGCCTCTGGGACCTGGCCTCACGCCAGCACAAGGCCTCCTTGCTGAGCACCTACTGTATGCCCTGTATAAATCTGACATGTTCCCCACTCTTTGGGGCTCTCAGTCCAATCAAGGTAGCTAACTGGACCATGAACTACATGCCCACAGGGACTTGGTCTGCTGCATCTTGGGCCCTGAAGTTGTGACTAGAACATAGTAGGTGCTCAATATACATTTGTTGGGTGGATGGCTGGGTGGGTGAATAAATTGGATGCAGGAATAGATGGGAGGGTGGATGGGTGGGTGAATGGGAGAGGGAGGGTGAATGGGTAGGTGGAAGGGAGAGGGTGGATGGATGGGTGGGTGGAAGGGAGAGGGTGGGTGGATGGGTGAGTGGATAGACAGGTGGGTGGATGAGTGGTTGGATGGGTAGGTAGATAGATGGATTAACACCTAAGAACATAAGGAAGCATATAAAAAGTACTGTAACAACAATGGTTCAAAACGGATCCAGACAGGTGCTGGGATGGGGAAAGCTTCGGGAGCTGACCCCATTTGAGGTGGGTCTTGAGGGATGAGAAGCAGCCAGTCTTGTATTCTGCACAGTACCTCCCAGCACACTGGTGAGGTCGTATTTGACTAAAAGGGAACAGGATGTGAGCACTAACTTGAACTCTAGAGATCATGTGGTTCAACCCCATCATTTTGCAAAAGAGAAAAGGAGAGCATAGGAAGGTTTAGTGACTCACCTGAGGTCACACAGCACCTACACGGCAAGGCAGAGATTCAAGCAAGGTCTCTCTGCTTCTAGAGCCTGGCTTCCTCGCTACTTTCCTGCTCCAGGGCTCTGATCTCCCCCTGGAGATGCCTGTGAATTTTTGATACCCTTCCTGCCCAAGCCCACCTCCAGCACCCACCCCTGCAGCGCCATGGAGACCAGGAGCAACTGGCTAGCCCTGGTTAGGCCTCCCACCTATGGACACCAGGCACAGGCGATTTAGCAAGAGGAGGTCACACCAATTGGGTTGGAGGAAGAGAATGCAGCATCTCAGCCCCAAGACTGAGAAGGGAATGTTCTGCCACCAGATAGAGACTGAGCAGGCCACAGGGCTTACACCACGGGGTAGGAGTGACCCCCACCTGGAGACCAAACCCAGCACCCAATCCCAGATTGGGTTATTGTCATTATATGCAGCTAAATCTGAGCATAAGTTCACCAGGGACTCCAATTTATAAAGACGGTAACAATGCCCCACTCTTTAAGCTGCACCCTTGGAGCAGTGAAGATGGATGCGTTCAATAGCTCCCTCTCCACACCATGGAGTTACTGAACAAGGTCAGGATCTTCGCAGGGAATCCCCACCTGCCTGGCCTGCCTGCCGATGGGATACGTCTGGGTCTCTAAGACCAGGCCTGATATTGTTTGGGACCTCAGGGCCTGGCATGTGCCGAGTGCCCAGTCCAAGTCCCAGGACTACAGGAATGCTGCTCTCTTGTCTGGTCCCCTATTCCAGGACACCTCTCTCCACCTCTCCTTGACAACCGAAATGGCTGGGCCAGTCCTTCAGAGAAGAAGCATCCCTTGGTGTCTAGGAAATGCCTGCTCTCCTGGCTTCCAGCAGAGAGGGACACACGTGGCACCGGCACACCAGAGGGGCTCATGGGTGGAATTAACGTTCGAGGAAATCCTTGGAGACGTGCAAATGATCGTAAGAGTAACACAAGGCACATCTGTAGACATGCCTCTCCCTCGCTCTGTAAGGCGGCAGGCAGGTGGCTGGGAGAGCCCTGGGTTGAAATTCTGCCATCTGTGTGCCCTGGAGCTTTGACGTCTCCAAATCTCCATTACTTCATCTGTAAAATGGGGAGAGTAACTACTTTCATCATGGGACTTGAGGTGAGATTCAAAGACAGCAGATGTGTTGGGCCTCTACAGCTGCCTGGGTGATTCTACAGCCACGGCTGAGGACCGCCGGGAGAACCCAGACTCCCCACGTGCCAGGCAGGCTTCTTTCTCTCCTAGCAGGTGCCAGGTAGGCGAGCAGGGAGCTGTCTTCAGCAGCCCTCTTGGGTGGTGGAGCTTGGGCATGCCAGGCTGAGCTTCCAGCTTTGGGCTTCCTGGGCCTGGACCGGGCAGCCCTGATGGAGTGTTGGCAGAAAGGGGCGGTGCACCTGGGGAGGCCCAAGTGGTTAATCAGGCCTGGGCACAGTGCCTGGCCTCTGGAATATTCATAAGGCCCCTCCAGCTGTGCCAGGCAGTCAGGGTGCTGATTGCTCCCCCATCTGCAGCTTAACATTCCAGTCCAGAGAGGAAAGAGCTGGCGGCTGAATGCTAACGAGGGAAAACCAGGCTCTGGCCCTCACAACAGCAGCCCGAACAAGAGCCCGGGAGGGCCCTCGCCGATGTGGCTCAGTGCATAGAGCATCAGCCTATGGACTGCAGAGCCCCATGTTCGATTCCGGCCAACGGCACATGCCTGGATTGCGGGTTCAATCTCCAGCAGGGAGTGTGCAGGGGCAGCTGATCAATGATTCTCTCTCATCATTGATGTTTTTATCTCTCTATCCCTCTCCCTTTCTCCCTAAAAATCAATAAAAATATATATTAAAAAAAAAAAAGAGCCCAGGAGGACAAACCCACTGCCTGAGCTCTGCCAGCCAGAACTTCTTCACCAGTGATATGGGCCGTGGAAAGAGTTGGGGGTTCCAAAACACGAGAGCTGATTTCAGAGCCAGCTCCTGCACTGACCAACTGCAGGTCCATCTCTGTAACCTCAGTTTCCCCGCCTGTAAAATGGGGATGGTTCTACCTACCATCTGGGAGGATTGATGAAGACAGAGTTTGTTGGACCTGAGTGTTGTACAAAGGCAAAGCATCATCATTGTCTGGGGTTGCTGTGGCCAGGGCTGCCTACCCTGGAGACCCTACCCTGGAGTTTTTACTCACAAATACTGAACTCAGGCCAACTGGCTCCGAGGGACCGACATGGAAGAAAGGCTTCCCGGAGGAGTGGGAGCCTCTCTCCAAAGGCTCAGGAATTTCGGGGTCCCTGGCTCATCCTGGTCTCATCCGGCCTAAATCTCTAGAGAAGCAAGGAAGGAATGAGAAGGAACTGACAGTAGAAGGAAAAGGATTCGGAAAAGATTGACAGCCACAGACAATGTTGCTCAGGACAACAGTCTGGAGCTAATGCGAGGAGAACAGTGTGCCACATGGGTCCACAGCTCCTCGTTAGCGCTGCAAGCAATGATTAGGGTTCATCAGGAAACAGCCCACACCTCTTTGGTGTTTGTATTGAATAGCACAGGAAACTGTTTTTTTTTAGAAGAATTTCTATCAAACTGAGGAGGAAAACCTGTAGCTATCATAATATAACCTTCTTCTCAGAAAATCGACCAGCGTGAACAGCTCATCTCTGCTGAGATAATGAGATGTTTCTGAATTCAGCATTATTGCTGTTGTTGTTTATTAGACCTGCCTCCCCATGCCCAGCAGCCAGGCCCTTGCCTGGAGGCCCAGCTCCAACCACAGCGGGCGGGAGACTGACGGCCTTGGTCCAAGCAGCAGGGGAAGGGGGAGTTGGCCCTGATTTCGAAGCAGCCCCTCTTTGGGGGATGGGACCCTGCTCCACAGAAGCTGGGGTCCTGGCTCAAACGAAATGAACAACTCAGATCTAGAAGCTGCCTCATCCTCCCAGCCATCCATCACCCCACCCCCACCCCATGCCCTCATTATGGATTAAATTTGCATTTTCTCCAGCAAATGTTACTCTGGGAGAAAACATTTGCAACATACATAAGGAAATGCTAAACAGGAGTCAGCTTTGGGCTGTGTGGCCCCTGAAATCTCAGGGGCTTCCTATTCCCATCAGCAAACTGCTTTGAATAGATTCCACCTCCCCCCTCCCCCCAAAAGTACAAAACATTAAGTGTTCATCTAAGAAAAATTTAGAAAATATTGTTATGGAAAACAAAGACAATAAAAGAGCACTCATGCTTCCAATACTCAAAGATAGCTACTTTTAATATTAGGTATATATTCTCCCAGTCTTTTTCAGACTGGTAGATGGATACATAGATATTTTTAAACTAGAGGCCCAGTGCATGAAATTTGTGCATGGGGGTGTGTGTCCCTCAGCCAAGCCTGCACCCTCTCCAATCTGGGATTCCTTAAGGGATGTCCAATTGCCCATTTAGGCCTGACCCTACTGGACTGCTGGCTCCCAACTTCTTGCCTGCCTGTCTTCCTGATTGCCCCTAACTGCTTCTGCCTGCCAGCCTGATCACCCCCTAACCATTCCCCTGCCATTCTGATTGATGCCTAACTGCTCCCCTGCCAACCTGATTGCTCCAAACTGCCCTCCCCTGCAGGCCTGGTCCCCCTACCAACTGACCCCTCTGCAGGACTGGGTATCCCCTAACTGCCCTCCTCTGCCAGTCTGGTCCCTCCCAACTGCCCTGCCCTCCTGGCCTGATCTCCCACAACTGTCCTCCCCTGCAGGCCATCTTGTGGTGGCCATCTTGTTGTTGGAGTGAAGGTCAATTGGCATATTACTTTTTTATTAGATAGGATGGAATATTTTAAGCATTTTAATTATGGTTTTTTTCCCCCACTTAAAACAATTTTTCTCTCATTAAATATCCTCCTGCACCTGTGGTTCTCAAAGTCTGTTCTGGAGCCTCTGGGATTGCCAGGACTTTTCAGGGCATCTGCTGGGTTAAAACTACTTGCAGGAGATGAGCTGCCTTTTCACGCTGCTCTCAGGAGTGCACAGTGGGGTCTTCCAGAGGTTGTGTGATGTGTGATGTCACAACAGGCGAATGCAGAACAGCAAACGCAAATCCTGCTTGTCTCTTAGCCTAACTGAGAGATTTGCAAACATGTAAAACAATGCTATTCTTCTCATTAATTTTGTTTGTTTTGGAAAATATATTTTCCTCATAAAGATATGTTTTCTTGGAGAGCATGAAGTGGTTTTATTGTTATGTTAAGTAAATTAACATACATATTTTTTAAGTTCCTTTGTTTTTATTTTAAACTAGAGGTCCAGTGCATGAATTTGTTTATGGGTGGGGTCTAGCCAGCCTGGCCCCCATCGGGGTGGATCAGGGCTGGGTCTGTTGGGAGGAGGAGATGATGGGAGGTTGATCAGAGCCAGGCCCACTGGGGGAAGGGGCGACCTGGGGAAGGGGTGATTGGGTGGCGGGACTTGCCCCTGATTGGGGGTTGGGGGGCCAATTGGGGGTGGGGCTGGCCATGGGGAGGGGCTATGGGTGGTGGGCCAGCCAGCCCCACCCCTGAATAGGGTAGGGGGTGCTGATTGGGGCCAGCAGTCTAGGCGAGGGGCAAGGGGTAGTTGGCCAGCTGGCTGTGCCCCTGATCTGGGTTGGGGGACTAATCTGGGTTGAGGCTGGGCAGGGAGAGAGGCTTTAGGAGATTGGCCAGCCAGCCCCGCCCCCTATTGGGGTGAGGGGTGCAATCAGGGATGGACAGGGGGAGGGGCTGTGGGCCTATCCTGGTGGGGCTGGCTGATGGGGGTGGGGCTGGCGGGGATTAGGGGAAGAGAGGGAGCATTTGCTTGCTCTTGATCAGGGTGGAAGCGTTCCATCAGGGGCAGATCGGCAGTGGGGAGGGCCTAAGACGTTGGCCGGCTGGCCCCACCCCCGTATTGGGCCAGTTTGCTGGCCACAGTGGGCATCATAGCGACTGATTGTTATGGTCATTATGACCGTTACAGTTGCTGGCTTTTTATATATATAGATATGCTAAATATTGATAGATACAGGGCCCCTAAAAGCAGAAGCTCTTGGGGGTCTGCAATGATTTTTAAGACAGTTGGGTGATTCCGAGGCTGAACCCTGGAGAAGGGCTGCCCTACAGCATCAGTTTCGATGACTGTATGGTGTCCTTCTGTGTGGCTGCCCTGATCTGTTCACTCATTTCCTTACGGACGGACCTGCAGGTTGTCTCCATTTCTCACTATTATAGAAGTGCTGGGAGATCAGGGAGTACTCACCTAAGGTGAAAAGTTCATGAAAGGAGAGAAAACAGCAGAACCCAACTGGCAGTGTGAGCCAGCTCTCTCAGCCCACTATTATTCAAATTACCCAAAATGTGTCAGAGAATGTGAACAAATAAAGTTGAAAGCTATGCGTAAATTGACCATATATGTATGTGTACAGATACCTTGTATATTTCTATGGAGAAAGAAATACTCTGTAAAGAATACTTTCTTTTCAGCTATGCATGGAGAGATTACAAAATCTGATCAGATGCTAGACCAGTGCTACTGACAATATAAAATTCTGGTGCTATTACCAGAAATGGAGTGGGAGAATTTAGAAACTTTTATGTAATTTGAGAGAGGAATTTTATTTTTGTTGGAAATAATTAAAAGTTGGTTGTTTTTTTTAAAAAAAAGGTACTAAAAAATGCTACAAATATTACCTGGGAATATTTCTGAGGGATGGATTCCTAGAAGTGGAATTGCTGGACCAGTGACACACGCCTTTAACTGTTAGTTCGTGTTGCCAAGTTATTTCCATTTATCTCTTACCATGTCAGACACCAAGAGTGCACTTGAGTGCCTGCTCTCTCACAACTCTGGCAATACCAATTAAATATTTTCCTATTTAGAGTGTTAAAAGATATATTTTGTCTTCTGAGAATTGCTTACTCATATCCCCCATCCATTTTCTATTAAGCTCTTTTTCTTATTGATTTCTCTGGAACCCTTATATATTTTGGACATGGATCTTTTTGTCTGCTAAATATTTTAACTATTGTACTCAGTTGTGTGGTTTGTCTCTAATTCTGCTTATATGAATCATTGTAGTCCAGAAACTTCACCTTTTTAAAAAATTATTCTACTCTAGTCATCATTTCCTTTATGGCTTGGGGATTCTTGTCTTGCCTTAGAGAGTCTTTCTTCATTGCATGATATTTAAAATGCTCTCCATTTTTCTCCAACATACTTGCAGCTTTTCCTTTTCTTTAAGTGTTCAACCCACCTGGAAATAACGTTCTGTTATAATGTGAGACACTGACTGTTGACCTCTGCAAGCCATCAAGTGAGGTATGGCCGGGGGCCGACAATGTGCTTGAGCCCTATATGAACGTTACTGGGGGCTGAGCTAGTCCCTGAGGGAGACAGATATCTGAGCCCATCTGGTTTGGGAGGGGAGGCAAGCTACATTTCAGAGCCCTTTAGAATGTGTTAGAGCCACTGAGGACATCTGCAAAATTGAGGAACAGAGCTGATGATTCTCCCAAGAAAGCAGTCAAACATCTTACACGTGTCGTGTGGTTCACAAGTTTTCATGTCCAGTATCCCACTCCAGGCCCACATCTCGGGTGTAGGTGGAGGAGAATTTAGGATCCTCATTGTACCATTACAGCAAGATAAAGTGCAGAGAGGTTAAGTGACATCCGAGGTCAGTCATACAGCCGGCAAGTGGCAGAGCCCAACTAGAACCCAAACCAAGTCCATTGCCCCTCGGACCCATCCGTGCCTGGGGCTCTTTCCTCAGTCACTGCAGCTGCCCCCCCTTTGGAGGAAGGGAGAATCTGGCCTGTCTATCCCAGATCTGTGCTCCCCAACGTGGGCAGGAGAGGCTGCAAAGCATCGGCCTCCCCCAGCAGCTGACGTGGATTGCAAGAACCAAGCTTCCTCGTGTCCCTCCCCCCTGAGTGGTGTGGTGAGGGTGGGAGCGGAGATGAGTCAGGCCGGGAAGGGAGCGCTCAGCCAGAAACAAGCAGGACTGACAGCGAGCACTTTTCCTGAGGCATGTGACCTCCTCTGGGGCCTCTGGGGCCTCTGCCTGGATGGCAGAGCTTCAAAATGTAGGCTTTGCCGATGAATCGGCTATATTCACGAAGGCAGCTGCAGAGGGGGAAACCTGGAGCTGGAAGGTGGGGGGTGAGGGCGAAGGGAAATGACAGCGTTTCTCAGTGGAGAGCTCACAGCAGTTCTGTTTTCTAAGTTTGCCGTGTTTTGTCGATGCCCAATGTGCCCATGGCTGAGTCTTCCTCCCAGCTCCAAATCCAGGACACAGAATGGCAGGGCTGGACCTGCTCTTGGAGATCATATGGTCCAATCCCTCAGTTTAATGAGAACCCCAAGGACCCAAAGGAAAGTGATTTGTCCATGTGCACACCTTTGGGGAAGTTCTGGGAATAGACCTTAGGTCTCCGGGACACCAGCCTGCAATTGTTCTGGTGAGTCTCAGGAAGACTGGGAAGGTGGTTGCGGAACGTGGGGTGCAGAGAGAAATAGGGGTAGCCACCCAACAGTGACCAGAAGGGCTGCCCTCTGCCCTGGGCTGCAGCTGGGCACCTACCTGCTCCAGGGGGATGACGAGGAAGGACCCTCCTCCCGCGCTCTCGGTGACGATGGCCAGGAAGCGGGCGTTGACGGCACAAAAGTGGTTATCGTGCACATTCTTGGTGATGGGGATGCCATCGAAGCAGTGCTCCCGATTGGCCACCTTCCCGTACACGTTCCGGAACTTGGAGCTTCGGTATTGCGGACGCCAGGACATCTGTGAGAGGCCAGGAGAGACCAGGGTCAGGCTGGTCACTGCTTCTCGAAGGCCCTTGACTGGACACTGGGAGAGATAAGCTGCTTCCCAGGGAGACAGGGGGTGGCCCAGCCCTGGTGCCGCCCTCAGGACAGCGAGAGGGGAAGGACTCTCTCAGGACTGTGCTCAGGACCCTGTGCCAGAGGACTTACTTTTTAAATAAAGGACTACACGAGTGAAGACTGGGTTCGGGTATTCACCTATCTCCTGCTCTCGGTACACACACCCATCCCACCTGCCAGAAAGGATGGAGCTTCCTGTCTCTTCTGAGGGACATGCCATGTGACGGAGCAGACCATCCACCCAACAAGCAGGATGCGCTGCCTGTGTGTGCCAGAAACTGCTCAGTTCAGCACAGGAGGTGCAGGCTGGGGAGGCTGGGAGCTCCCAGAGAGAATGCTGTGATGGCCAGGGGCCCCTCTCTCTGAACAGAGGCAAATAGCCACCCATTACCATCTCCGCCGCTGATTCTCTCAGGCTCCTAACCCACTGGTGCACCGTCAGAAATAGTTTAGTTCTATATGGCATCATCATGGTCACTGCCAGGCACTGACAGGTGACGCGACCTGTCCAAGGTGTGAGGAGTCGGACTGTGAACACAGCTCTCCTGGCTGGAAACCGCAGGTTTCCTGCCATGGCAGATGGCTACGCATGATCTTGCTCTATCAAAATCCTCTGGTGTGGGAGGTTGCCGAGCCTCCCTCCCATGTTATTTGTTAGAAATTCGGATTCCTGGGTCCCAGTCCAGACCTACTGAATTCAGTATTTGGAGGATGGAGCCTGGAAATGACCATGTTCATCAGCTCCCCGCAGGGAGAAGGAAGTGTAGGAGCCCCTGTTCGAGAGAGTGGAGTGGTGTTCCTCACACCTCGCGGCCCACCATCCATGAAACAGGCTCCCACCAACCGACCAACGTCAACCAACCAGCTGGTTCCCATGGCACGCCTGTCCCGTGCTGTGCGCAAGTGGTTGGGTGAGGACCGCCTGGGCTGCCCGCAATGGAGTCCGGCCTCACTGTAGGATGGCTCCCCCAATGGGGGACCCTGCAAATGGACGCTGTCACAGGTGAACCCCTGGCAGGTGTACATCCAAACAGGATGAGCCACAGTGAGCACCCAGCCCGGGGCCTGATGGGCAGCAGGAACTCAATAAACGCTCTGTATGAGAACACGCTTCTGGCCCGGCTTTGCCATCATCCATCGCCTCCCCTTCCTGCCAAACCTCCTGATGCACCCTGAGCCTCTCACCCCGTCTCAGGACCGAGAGGGGAAGACTCACTGCTTCTCAGGAAGTTTCCAAGGAGCAGAGAACAAAAGGAAACAGTCACAGAACCAGGAAACCAAGTCCGGGATCTGACTGAAAACGAAACTTTGCATTTGATTCAAATAAGGCCAGGAGCACAGCCACAGATGCTTCTTTCCTGGGAGAAGGAGTGCAGAGCCAATGAGGAGAAGCACAGGGAGGCTCCACTCCTTTCCTCCCACCTCTCTCCACCTCCACAGGTCACCCTACCTCCCAGCCTCTGACTCTCCTCCCTGCAGACTGCTCCCCAAGACCACGCAGGACGAGTTCTGCCGTGAGGCAAGCGGCCTGGCTGGTCACTCCTGGCTGCGTGAGCTCAGGCAGGCCCCTCCGCACTCTCGTATCTGATTCCACACCAGGATTACATCAGCGCTTCCCAGCGTGGAGTCTCAGGGGCCTTACAGTTCCCTTACATAGTTCGGAGATGAAAGGTTTTTAAAACTACATGTTTTTATTGATTTTTTTAGTAAGAGAGGAAGAGAGAGAGATAGAGATGTAGAAACATAGATGACGGAGGTACATCATCGAATGGCTGCCTCCTGCATGCCCTGCACAGGGTGTTGAGCCTGAACCCTGGCATGCGTCCTGACCAGAAATTGAACCCGTGGCCTCTTGATTCCTGGCTCAACACTCAACGGCTGAGCTACACCGGCTAGGCCAGAGGTGAAGTTTTTAACTGTAGTCGTTATGTGTTTATTTTAATTAGCATTAAAAAAATATAGCTTGCATGCCAAATTTATGATTTCACAGATACTATTATTAATGAGGCTAAGTTAAAAAATAATGAATCACTTCAAAGAAAAAAACAGTATGAAATAGTCTGGGTAGTGCATGGGCCCAGCAAAAATTCAATCTGGTAAGGAAGTGCTGGAAACCGCTCTGTCTCTTCCAGGTAGAGAGTCCAGAGTTCCCATGGAAGAGAACGGAGGTGGCGATCTTGCTCATTTCAACTGCCTGTTGCTTGCTGGTGCAGTTATGGCCTGGAATGCCTTCGCCTCTCTTCTCTGCCCAGCCCACCCTTCACCTTCCCAACTCACCCTGACTCCACCACCCATAGAAACCCCCTCAGAAACCTTGGACAGCTAGCACCTCTCCGTCCTCAGCTCTTAGTCTAGACCTGTCACGGGCTCCCTCGGCCCGAGGGCCGGTCTCAGCTCTGCGATGGCAGGCAGGAACACCACAGTGTCTGAGCAGCACTCAAGACTGTTCTGTGCTTTTCCTGGGCAGCCCCGGTGGGTCTGGTTGCCGTGGGGAAACTCGCTGGGCACGCAGCCTCATGACAGGCTGAGCCCCTCCTGGAAGGGAATGAGCCTGGTGGGGAGACAGGCAGGTGCAGATCAGCCTCCCCCAGAAGGTGAGGCTCAGGGAGCCACTTCATGGCCACGTGTGGTGAGCAGGACCGAGAGCTTTTCTCCACCCCAAGCACAGCCCATGGCGGGGCACTGGGACGGGTGAACAGGCCTGTTTAGAACACCCCGCTCTGAGCTGCCCCAGTGCTGACTTCTTTGCAGGGTCTATGGGTGGTGGAGGGAGGGAGGGTAAAAAGCACCAGACTGAGATCTAGATGCAAGTGCCATCTCTGCTGCTGCCCAGCTGTGTGGCTTAGGCAAGCCACTTAACCTCTCCAGGCCACCTGCAGCTATGAAGGAGGCCAGTAATCCCCACTGCCTCCAAGTGTGTGGACGAGTCAGTGCCAAGTCGCCATGATGGGCACAGCAGAGGCCTGGCAACCCTCTGGATGCTCACTTAATAAGGAAGAATAGGAGGCCAGAGAAGCCGGCTGGGCACTGTGTGGAGCGTGCCCGCCCTACCCCCTACCCCCTCACCCTCTCCCCTCCACTTCAAACACTCCAGAGCTCTGCAGGCTGAGGGGCTGGGTCTGAGCCCAGGCCCTCGGTCCCAGCCTGCATCCCACCATGGTTGGGCCTCCTGGGAAATGTGTTATTCCAGAACTCCTGGGACAGGAGGGTTAGTCACCCTCCACACCACAGGCAAATTTACCGGGGACAGCGGGGGGAGGGCAGACGAGGGGGGAGAGCTTGCAGTAGCCAGCCACCTGCGTCTGTTTGCCCAGCTGACTTCACTTCTTCCTCCTATACCCCTCCTCTACCTTCCCCTTCCTATCTTTCCCCTATTCTTTCCATGTCATCCTACTCCCTGCCCTTTCTTCCCTCTCTCTGCCATTTCCCTAGCTCCCTATTCCCTGCGGATACAGCAAAGAGGCATTTGTGGCTAAGGCTCCCAGTGGGCACACTCACATTCTTGTTGAACACATTCATGTTGCCCCCCACAGCCCAGCCAGCAGTTCTGAGCTGGATGTTGCATTGAGGAGGGAGGGGAGTGCAGAGCCCTCAGGCTAGGGGTCTGCACTCAGCTGCCATGTTCTTCAGTGAGTATGTCTCTGGGGGTAGGCTCTACCCACCCAGCAGATTGTAGGCTAATACAGGCTTGCTTCCTGGGAAAAGTGGAGAGTGTATTTCTAAGGCTTTGTCCTCAGCAAGCCTGGCACTGGCCTCTCCCCACTGGCTGGCAGAATGGGCTGGATCTCCATAGAGATTCTCTGTGATGGGCCTTTGGAAGGACTGATGGATGGAGGCTGGGCCCTTGCTTACCAATGGTTTTTCCTCACTGAGCCTGCAGCTTCCCCCTCGGGACCCTCCAGCAGGTGCATGGCAGAGCCCCTCGGGACTCTGGAGTCCTGTAGATCTACTTTCCATGCCACTCCTGCTAATCTGGGGGAAGACAGTTTGCCTCTCTGAGTATCAGGTGCTCCATTTCTAAAATGAGACCCATAATTTCTCATTCTGTGTGGTTGTTTGAAGAATAAAAAGGAGATAATTTAGGTGCAAACTCCCGTTCAGGATAAGCGATCACTGCTGCTCCCGTGGGCCCTTTCTATTGAGAGGTGCCCCAGAAGCACCAAAAGCATCATCCGGCAGACATTTGGTGGCAAACAAACTGTAGGTTACAGAAATGAGAGATCTGGGAAGGTGGGAGGGGTCTGGGAGAGCTTCATGGAAGAGGGGCCCATCGCCTGCTCTGAGAGAGCACCAGGCACTCGCACACCCTGCTTAGTCTCATAACCCACCACCAGGAAACGAAAGGGTGCTGGTGTAGGGTGGGAAACAGACTCGGCCACGTTCAGCCAGCAAGCACGGGGCTGATTTGAACCTGTTCCTCCTGACTCTGCAGTGCATACTGTCTGCTCCAACTTTTAATTTCAACGTACAGAAATAATTAAGACAATGGTGCGCTAACCTAGCACACCATCTAGGGGAATTACCATTTTGCCATACTTCTTTGTGTGTGTGTGTACTTCTTTTTTTCTTTTTCTTTTATGGAATCCTTTGAGAGGAAGTTGCATACATCATTACTGCTACCCCACTATTGCATAGAATGCATTTCCTACAAAGGACAATTTCCTAATTAGCATATCGTGATGAACGCATCTAAGAAAATGAACAATTCCTTGATACGCCCTAATACCTAGCCCATATTCGAAATTCTCCAAAATGCCTTTTACAGCTATTCCATATGTTGAACTGGGTGGGGAGCCACATTGCTCCCATGTGTTTCATTTGGTTGTGATCTCTCTTTTGCCTCCTTTATATCTAGAACACTCCCATAATATTAAAGATATATACATATTTTAAAGTGATATTGACTTTTTAAAGACACTAAGTCAATTATAAAACATTCCAGCAATTTGTCTCATGTTGCTTGATGGCATCTTCAAAACCATTCCTCTGTTTCCCAGAAACTCAGGAGTTGGGTGCAGAGCCTTGATTCAATGCAGGTTGAAGACACTTGGTTATTAATCAGTTTTGCTGGGGGTAAGGCTGGGAGGTGGGGTAGAGGAGACGTGTGAGCACACACCTGGCAGGGCTAGCAACCGTGAGAGTTGGCAGACAGTGCCAAGGGTTGTTTTGGAGGATGGTGGACAGAGGCTAGAAGACCCGGGAGGCCAGGCCATCTCCTGGCACAGAAGTAGCCGAAGAGGGGGCGTTGGCAGGGAGATTTGACCTTCCCACCCATGGTTACTTCATTCTGAGGTCAGACACATGGGAACAGAGGCTCCTCCAGACTCTGCCGAGGGAGGAGGCCATGCAGAGGCCAAGACTAGAGGAGCTGCAAGGCCTCAGAGGGAAATCAGAGCGGGCAACCAAGAGGTGACCCCACAATCTGGCCCTTTGCCCTTTGCCTTTGCTCCCAAACCCAGCCCACATCTTGGTGGATTCCCCCAGCTAGTCACGTGAGGCCTGAACACACTCTCAACTTTTCAGGACAAAATTGAGACACATTTGAGCTTCCCCAAAGGAAGGACTTTAATAGTCAAAGCTGCCTGAAATGGAAAAGGAAGCTGCCTCGATAGATAATGAGCTCCCCAGCCCTGGAGGGGGGCACAATTCAGGTAGGTGACCTCTTGTGAAGGGTAATGTGGAACAATGGATGGACCGAGAGGGCCTTCTAGCCCAGAGATAACTGCGCTCCTCAGCTTTATGCAAAACATGGCCAGGGACCAGCCTCCTGTAAAGCAGGGGTCACAATGCCTGCCCAGCTGGTTTGCTGTGACCCTGAATGACAATGGCCGTCATGGCAATTGCTCTCTCCTCCTAGGGCAGTGTCGGCAAACTGCGGCTTGCGAACCACATGTGGCTCTTTGGCCCCTTGAGTGTAGCTCTTCCACAAAATACCATGGCCTGGGCGAGTCTATTTTGAAGAAATGGCGTTAGAAGAAGTTTAAGTTTAAAAAATTTGGCCCTCAAAAGAAATTTCAATCGTTGTACTGTTGATGTTTGGCTCTCTTGACTAATGAGTTTGCCGACCACTGTCCTAGGGCGTCCCACAGAGTGGATGAATGCTCTGCCACTTCTTTTAAGCTGTGGATATGTATGTTTTCTCTCTCCTGCTACTAGGTGGCAAGTTATCTGACCATCTGTCTCCTCCTGGACCCTATACAGCGCTCTGCCACCCCAGGCCTGGTCCAGGACTCCTGTCTGGCAGGAGATGCCTAGTGACTTTGGTTAATAATCTCTCAGTCAGGTGGGAGGGCAAGAGGAAGTTCAGGCACCAGTGCCCGGTCCCTTAGGTGCTGTGCGTGCAGCCTCCCTCAGAACCTGCCCAGGTGGGAACTTCAAGTTGAGGTTTTTTTTTTGTGTGTGTGTGTGTGTGTTTTTTTCCACAGTTAAAGTATTGAGGGTATTTATTGCTACTGTAAGTTTACCATAGTCTATTTTAGACTGCATGGTCTGCTTTCAAGTTTCTTCAAATTGTCTATTGGAAAATATCTGCTTATAAATGGACCCTTGTGTTCTAAGCCATGTTGTTCAGGGGTCAGTGCTTTCCTGAGTTCTAGCAAATCACCAAATATGAGGTGGGAATCATGGGGACTTCAGTTGAGGTTCTTTCTGAGTTTCATTTTCAGGATGATACTCCATCCCTTCCCTCAGGACAAGGGTCTAGACCTGACCCTCCCCCAATGACCACTTCTGGGTCCAAGCCTTTCACTGCAGTGTTTGTCCTTCTGGTCATGCAGCCCCATCTCCTCTGAATAAGTTGTCACCAGGTCGCCTAGGCCTCTGTGTTCAATAAGGCTCTCAGACTGGGGCTGATGAGTCCCTCGTCCTGACAGCACAGCATCAGTGGAACTGCCCCCCAAACCACTTACAGCTCCAGCCATGACCCTCTCTAGACACCCCTCATTCTCTAACTCCCCAGGCTGACCAGTAGGCAGAACTGGGCAGATACTACAATTCCATTGAAAACATATAGCATACTAGAGGTCTGGAGCATGAAATTCATGCCAGGGGGAGGGGTGTCCCTGCACACTCTCCAATCTAGGACCCCTCGAGGTATGCCCGACTGCCCATTTAGCAGTTGGACATTCCTCTCACAATCCAGGACTGCTGGCTCCCAACTGCTCGCCTGCTTGCCTTCCTGATTGTTCCTAATCACTTCTGCCTGCCAGCCTGATCACCCCTTAACCACTTCTGTGCCAGCCTGATTGGTGCCTAACTGCTCCCCTGCCAGCCTATTTGCCCCTAACTTCCCTCCCCTATAAGCCTGGTCTTCCCTAACTGCCCTCCCCTTCCAGCCTGATCACCTCTAACTATCCTCCCCTGCAGACCTGGTCACCCCTAACTGTCCTCCCCTGCAGGCTTGGTCCCACCCAATTGCCCTCCCTTGCAGGCCTGGTCCCCCCAAACTACTCTCCCCTGCTGGTCTGATTGCCCACAAGTGCCCTCCCTTGCAGGCCTGGTCTGTCCCTACTGCCCTCCCCTGCTGGTCTGATTACCCACAACTGCCCTCCCTTGCAGGCTTGGTTCCTGCCAACTGCCCTCCCCTGCTGGCCATCTTGTGGCAGCCACATAGGGACAGCCATCTTTGACCACATGGGGCAATCATCTTGTGTGTTGGAGTGATGGTCAATTTGCATATTACTCTTTTATTAGATAGGATAGAGGCCTGGTGGATGGGTGGGGGTCAGTTGCTTTTCCCTGAAGGGTGTCCTGGATCAGGGTAGGGGTTCCCTTGGGGCATGGGGCAGCCTGGGAGACGGACCTGTGATGGTTTGCAGGATGGCCATACCCCCCAGTGACCCAAGTGGAGGCCCTGGTATCTAGGATTTATTTATCTTCTATAATTGAAACTTTGTAGCCTTGAGTGGAGGCCAGGGCAGGCCATGGCAGGTGGAAAACTTGGCTTCTGCCATCGCCAGGGGCAACCCAAGCCTTCAGATGGCTCCAGCTCAGAGGCCGCCACCATATTTGTTGGATTAATTTGCATACTCACTCCTGATTGGCTGGTGGGTGTGACTTGTGGGTGTAGCAGAGGTAAGGTCAATTTGCATGTTTCTCTTTTATTAGATAGGATATGTTACTAATTTGAGGTTCAGAGGGTTTGTAAGACTAGCCAAAAGTCCCAAGCTATGAAAGTTGCAGAGCCAAGACTTCAGCCAAGAACTTCTGACTTTTAGTACACTGCTCTCCTCCTTCAGCCTCTCCACCTGAACCCACACATACCCCACTTCTCTCCCCGCCACACACACACATTGTTCCATATAATACAGGGCGATACACAAAAGTGTAAAAAAACTGTACAGCCGGTGGGGTTTTGAGAGTCAGAAAGACTCCAAAGGTTTCTATCTTGCCTGTCATTTGTTGGCTGTGTGACTTTAGTTACTCAACCTGTCTGAGCATCAGTTTCTTTATCTGTAAAATGGGAACAATGTCACCCAGCTCACTGGATGCAATGAAGGAGCGGAATGCAATGTGTCTGACAAGGTGTCTGGCACAGGGTGGGTACTTGCCATACACTAGTTCCACCTTCTCCCTTTCTCCTTGGAGGGAGTATTTACTTGGGAAGGCCAGGCTCTGCCAAGAGGATGAGGGGGCTGGGCCAAGGGTCAGGGGAAGGAAGGGAGAGGCTCTGGCCTCCAGATGTGTGCAGCATCTGGCTCACTCCCTGGAGGCCTCTGCCCGGGCCTAGGGCCATCCTAGTCTCCCTCCAGGAGTGGGAGGGCCCGGAAGGAAGAAGTATTCATTTTGCAGCTGAATGGCTCTTATAGCCTCTTAAGAAATGGAGGCTGGCTGTTCTCTCTTCTGAGATAATCACTATGTACACTTCACATGGGAGCAAATTGTATCCTGTCCTCTGATGCCGAAAATGATTTATTGTGACCAGTGGCAGAGGGTGTAGTTTCTAGATGACGATGACTAAAATCCAGTCACTAAACTGGAACACAAAAATGTATGAGGGCAGGCTTTCTCTTTTCTCTGGCTCGGGTGAGAGGAGAGCTGTCCGCCGGGGGACTCAGGAGACCTGCCTCTCTGAGAGCCACTCCCTCTCCACTTGCTGCCAGAGAAAAGCTGGCATTTTCCGTCCTGTTTGGGTCACTAACTGTGTGGCCTGGGACAAGTCACCTTCCTTCTTCAGGCTCAGTGCCCTTTTCCATGAATGTGGGTACCAACCACCCTTATGTCCTAGAATCCTTGGAGGACATGAGAACACAGGGCACAGGTACTATCATGAGGACCTCTGCTGCATTCGCCCGGAATGTTCCCGGTCCCGGAACGATGCCTACCTTCTGGCCATCCTCCACCCCTGAGCCAATTCTGTGTCCAATCCCCAATCTGGGCACACAAAAGGGACACAGAGCATGTTCCCAATCGAAGGAGCAGGAGTGAAGCACCCAGGGTCCCGAGGAGCTTGCCAGGCTGGGCAGGAGTTACCGATGCCTCTCTTTCAGTTTTCTCCTGTATAGAATGAAGGGCTAGGATCTCCTCCTTTGAGGGGAGGTGACGTGTCCAAGGTCACACAGCAAAGTCACCTAATGGCCAACACACACTGTAAGCCTCCTGTAGGAAGTGGGAGTGAGTGTGAGGAGGAGGGGGAGGACATGGTACTGCCATGCTACCAGCAACAGACCCTGCAGGGCAGAGGGCTGACTCACTGCCCCTGTGCCACCAGGCTGGAGCTCAGAGCTCAGCAGCACAGCGGTGGTTAGGAAGGAAGGCTCTGCAGCCAAGGGACTTACATTTGCATCCTGGCTCCACATCACCCAGACTCACCTAGAGGAGTCAACGAACCTCTCTGAGATTCAGTTCCCTTTCTCTGTGACATGACCTTGTGAGGATGCTATTCCCCCTTCTCACTTTCTTCGGGTCTTTTCTCTGAAGTGACCTCTCAAGGAGACCTTCCCCAAGCACCTGTCATTATCGACCACACCACATATTTCACTTGTGTGGCTGGCACCTTCTCCTCCACTAGACTGGCGGCTCCAGGAGGGCAGGGTATTGTCCCTTCCGTTCTTGCTCTATCAGCAGTGCCTGCAACAGTCCTTGGCACATGGTCAACACTTGAAGAGTGTGCCTGCCCGTGGGCCCAGGGCAGTGGTGTGCTGGCAAATGGTTACCAACCAGCATTCTGCAGGAGGGGTAGGGAGCCCTGGTTTGCAGTGTCTGACCATTTCCAGGGTGAAAATGTTTCCACCGTGGCTGATTTCAAAGTACCAATGTGGCATCACTGAGTGTGTACTTGGGCTACAGTTAAACTGCAATGGGAATAGGACAGGAAAAGAGGTAGAAACCATCAATGCAGGCATACGGATCAACACTGGAGGCTACATACACTGTGTAGACTTTACCTTGCCCCTCAATACAGCATCCCCCAGACCTCTGGTCTGGTGACTCCCTCACTGGGCTATGCAGCAGAATTGTCTGAGGAGCATGTTGCACATGCATGTATCTATGGACACCAGCGTATGAGAATATCTGTTCTAGCTTATGTGCCTAACAGTAGGCTAAAACTGTACTATACTGTTAGCTACTAATCACAGTGACTGTTTACATTCTGATTAATTAAAGTTATATTAAATTAAAATTTTAGTTCCTCTATGTTCTATATCTTGATAGAAGTATAGTTTACACAGGGGTATGCGTTTATCAACATTGATTGTATACTTAAAATCTCTGTGTTTCACTTAACTGTATATTAATAATGTACTTTTTTTAGAAAAAAAAATAATAATTCAGTTCTTTATGACCAGACTAACCACATTTCAAGTGCTTCCTAGCCACACACGACTGGTGGCTACCATATACAACAGCACAGATCACAGATCATTTCTTCACTACAAAACAACTTTTATTGGGCAATGCTGGGAGAATATCAATTAGCCCCCAAAGTCACAGCGTAGAAGAAAAGAATCAGACTGAACCCCCCAAACAGGGACCACGGAAAGTCATAATCTATAGTCACCCCCATGACTTTCTCTCCACCCTGAGCATGTGTTGCATGCCTGGGTTCCAGGCCAGCTCTCTTGCCAGCATACAGAGACTCCCGGGCAAGTCCCTCAGTCTTCTCAACCATGACATGGGGATTCCTCCCCTCTGCTCAGCTCTGTCCTGCCTCCCTCATGCTCTTGGGGGAGGGGAGGGCTCAAAGTCCAGTGGGAATGAACATGAAATGAATAAACTCCATTTGGAACATGGGATGACATCTGCAGAGAGAGGACACAGATCCTATATCCATGGATGCTACATTCTGCCCATCACCCAACGCAAGCCCAGCCAGACATGAAGTCTATTCCTGGAGTAGGCTTCCGTCCTGAATCCCCACAGCCTTCCTGCTCGGCTGAGCAGGCTGGGCATGTGAGGGGAGGCTGCAGCTTCCTCTGCTCTGAGCTCTTCAGGAGAGCCTCCCACCTCTCCCGAGATGGCCCCTGAGCTGGGATTATTTCCGGAAGCCCCTAGAGTCAGTCCCATCTCATCATCTCATCTGACCCTCTTCCTGGTTCATCACCCTAACAACAGCAGCCAACATTTATTAAATCCTTGTGCTTGCTATGAGCCAAGCATTTGACATCCACTACATCCTGTAATCCTTATAATAATCCCATGGAACAGACATGACAATTATCCCCATTCACAGATGCAGTTGGGCTTGGCCAGAGTCACTTAGGTGGAGGAATGAGAATCTGAACTCAGATCTGACCCAGGATCTCTGCTTCGTGTGCTCATTGCTGACCACACTGGGTGCTCTTGATGGCAGAGACTAGGTCTCATTTTTCTTCATTTTCCCAGGGCTTCCCATTAGTCTTAATACAGTATGATAAATAGTTATTAAATACATGAATGAGTGAAGGAATAAGAGGACAGGAATAAGAAAGAGTGACTGTCTGTTCCCTTCCAAGCCTCCAAAGCTCCCTTGGTGTTCCCAGATCACACACCTATCCACCCCTTACAGGATCTGCAGGATGAGTTACCACTTGTCAGATCCAACCTGAGTGGAAAGCCAGGGGAAGGAAATGTCTACCCCGCTGAGGCCCAACTTGTTCTACATGTGGTTCTGACACAAAAAGGCTTTCGTGGAAGCACACCCGGCCCTGCAGCAAAGGGCCCTGGGCCCACTAAAATCCAGCCTCTCGTTTCATAGACTGAGGTCCAGAAGGGGAGGTGACTTGTCCAAGGTCACACAGCAATTAATGTCATAGACACACGGAAAGCCTCCTGTAGGAAGTGGGAGTGAGGGTGGGGAGGAGAGGTAGGACATGGTGCTGCCATGCCACCAGCAACAGACCCATTGGGGTTTCTGGGTTGGGTAGGCCCCACCCAGGGAAGCACCCACCGTCCACCGGGGTTCTGAGTTCTATATTGCTCTGCCTATGGAGGGAGGAGTGGTAGAGCACAAAGCACAGGCCCAGCAGATGGTTTCTATTTGCAGCCACTGAGCCCAGTCTTGCCAGACTCCTGACCTATTTTGAGGAACTGAGGGCCCACTGGCTCAGGGATGGCCTCCTACTCACACCCCTTCACCCACAGATTGTCAGAAGATCAGATGGATGGTTCAGGGCCCGTGGAGAGGAGGAGTAGAGGAGGAAAACCTTGGACAACGAGGCTGAATATCCAAGCTTGAACCCTGGGCAGGGAATCCTGTCTCAGAGTCTCCTGGGGTATTTGTGAAATTCAGGTTCCTGGGCCCCGCTTCAGGCCTGCAGGATCCCATTCTGGGGCTGGGCCGAGGAATCCGCATTTCCACCAGGCTCCCTAGTGAACAGTCTGTGGACCGACAGCACAGGCATTACCCGGGAGTGGGTTAGAAATGCAGAATCCCGGGCTCCAACTGGGACAGAGGCAGAATGCCCAGTTTAACAAGATCACCAGGACTGCAGGTGTGTTAAAACTGAGAAACTGCTCTCCTCCGGTGCACCTCAAATTTGAACAAGCAGCAGGCTAGCCGGGGGAGCTGTTAACCCAGATCGCTGTGGGCGGGGCCTGAGGCTGTGTGCAGGTCTAACAGTTGCCAGGAGATGCTGAAGCCACTTCAATCTCTGATCTGTCCGGCAAGGAGACTTGTGCCCTCTGAAATCCTACCTCTGTGACTTTTCCTAATTCCCTTTACCCTCTGAGCCCCAGTTTCTCCATCTGTAACATGGATATATAATTCTTACCTTTTCCCTAGTATAGCTGTGAGGCTCCAGTGTGTGTCAAAGTGCTTTGTGAACTGCTACACAAATATTATTATATAAATCAATTTGATGAATTAATCAATCAATTAAAAAGGACTTTAGGTGATCTCCTTTGACTCTGACAGTGGCCTTGCCTTTCAGTGGGTCAATGGGAGAGCTGGGCCTAATGCAATCTTTGGGGGCTTTCCCCTGCGTTCCCAGACTGCCAAGCACAAGACCAGGCAGGCAGTAAGCGCTCAGTAAGGGCGAATGGGATTCAGCCAAAGACTTCTGGTTCTCAGCATGATTCTCCCCCTACTGCAGTCTCTCTTGGTTAGGTAAGGCTAAGCAACTTTTTTAAAAAGGTTGTTTGATAGTTGGGTCAAAAGGCTGAGCTGAGTAGATGCCAGGCACAGGATTTTGCAGCTACACAACAGATTTAAGAGCCAGGCTTGAGAGGCATTCCTTGACTCTCCTCTGCCTCTGTTAGCAAATGAGGAGTCTCGCCTGGCTGCCCGGATGGCAGGGAGGTCCTGGCCTAACTCCAGAGGGAGGGAGAGACACTCCTCAAGGACGGAGACTGAGAAGGGAAATGGGAAGGGAAATGCATGCTTAGATGTGTGTCCTGATTTTTCACATTTTGGGTTCAAATCTTAGGTGTACATGTGCTCGGTGGGTTAAGAGTAGTGCAGAGGGTAGTAGGGGTTCTCTCCAACACTTTGGTTGAGATTCTAGAAAGAGATAGACCACTATTCAATGGCCCTGGACCAAAAAAGAGGTGGCCTCGTGGAACTGAGATGGCCAAGGATACTGGCCAGACAGGATGGAAAGAACCAAGCTGCCCCTGAGGGAAGACATGGACGATCTAAGAAGCACAGGCCACCAAGAAGCCTGGCCAGCGTAGCTCAGTGGTTGAGCATCGACCTCTGAACCAGGAGGCCACAGTTCAATTCCTAGTCAGGGCACATGGCTGGGTTGTGGGCATGATCCCTAGTGTGGAGCATGCAGGAGGCAGCCAATCAATGATTCTCTCTCATCATTGATGTTTCTCTCTTCCCTCTGCCTTCCTCTCTCTGAAATCAATACAAATATATATTGAAGAGAGGCAAGCAAACTGTATCAGAGGTTATGGGAAAGACATTCTACACCTAGGGCAAGATGACTAGTGAGACAGAGGCCCGGCTGGGGATGGACCAAGAAAAAATGGACCATGAGTTTGTCAGCTGCAAAGTTCAGTGGCAGGTGCCCAAAGAATACCCTGGGATGGGACAATCAGCCACACCTCAGTGGACGTCAGCTAGGACATGTCTAAAGACTAGCACAGAGCCAGAGGTCTCCCTCCCCTGATACCTGAGGTCACTTAAGCCTGGCTATCTTTAACCCCAGGGGTCTTTGGAACAAAAGCCAGAGGAGAAGGAGCTTTGCAAGATGAGCCCTTTGGAGTCATTCAAGTAGAAGCCAAATTACCCCAGAGGCAGGGCCATTCCATGACAGGACTGTTTAAATCACTGAATCAGACTGAGTCCCCTGGATAAGGCTGAATGTGTATCATTATGACCCTGAGAGGTGGGGCTCCTGAATGAGGTCAGATTAGCTTCAGAGAAAGTGAAGAATCTGCATCTTCTTTGCCTCCAAGTGGTCAGGGCCACTTTACCAGGCTGTGAAGGCTGTGCACTGCATAACTGCACCATGAGGACAGTGCCCCATGGAGTTATGCAATGGGAGGGGGGAGGGAAGCGTGGGGACACTGCAAGTCCTTTCACAATGAAGTGGCTGCAGAAGCAGGAGGTAGAGTTGCAGAGCTTCATCGCTATCCCACAGGCCAGGCTTAAGCAGACAAGATGGTCAGGGGGATCCCGCACGTGGTAGCTCTGTAACAGCATTCCAGCCTTCTGATGCCCAGTCCTGTGGCTGCCCCTGGGAGCCTGCCTGCTGGTCACTCTCTTGCCTCCCATTACTAATGGTCAACAGAAAGAGTCTGTTTCTAGCAACCAAGAGAACCCACCCGAGCCACGGCGAGGGACATATGGAATTCCCAGGGCAGCTGTTCTGAGCCATTCCAGCAGCCAGTCTACAGTGGCAAGTGTCTGTGCTGGCAAGAGGAAGTCACTCATCCCTGACAGCTCAAGATGAGGAGCTCTCAGTGCCCAGGTATCACACTTTCCCCGGTGTGCTCATTGGTGTTGAAAGGTGAATAAATTGGCCCCTGTGTATCTCTGACACCAATCGAGGACTCATCCTTCCTGAGCATTTGAAGCGTTTCCTGGCTGCAGCTCCTGGTGGGCACTTGGTTATACTTGATGGTCTAATCGGTTCTCTTATATATGAGAGAACGCTCTGAAGGCTCTAAGCTGGGCCCACATTCCAGCTTTGAAGCCTGAAAGTGCAGGGACTCTAAAGTGAGACAGGCCTGGGTGGATATTCTAGTACCACCACGTATTAGCTAAGGGCCCTACACACCTTGGATGGGTTGATTTGTTTTGGGGAACTTGCATTTTCACCCATAAGAATGGAGGGTAACATGCCCACTCCTCAGGGCAGTTCCCACCCTCTCGGTCTCCCTCAGAGTGTCCTGCTCACACAGTCAATAACCAATTACTGGTATGACTTGACGGGCCTTTTTGAAGTCAAGCATAACTTCAGAGTGGTTCCATGACTCCACCACCTGGGTGTTCCCTAGGAGCCGTGAGACAGGTGTGGCAGCTGCTGCTGACAGGCTACATGCCAGCGGTCCCCACCCTTTCCCACTTACTTCCATGGCAGGAGGGCTATGACTGTCCCAGGACCCTTCACACTCAGGAGAGGCCCTGTGATCCAGTTCTGTGCTTGGGGGACTTCTGGGAAAAGTTTTTTGTTTTTTTTTTGAATAAAAGAAAACACTAAGAAAATCTCTTTCTTGATATACTGGCGGATACACTGCTTCCTGCTTTTGTTTGCATTGGAGACTGAAAAGCCTGGGGCTGTGGCAGCCACCTTGGGCCCATGAAGTGACAAGCCCATGATCAAAAGCCAATATGATGAAGAGCCAGACCAGAAGGATAGAAAAAAGTCTAGGTCCTCAATGACACTCTCCAGCCACAAAACCAATCCTAGGAACTCCTCCCTCTAGGCCTCTTGTTCAAAGAGCCATACACATGCTTACAGCTTGAGTCATTCTGGGTTGATTTTTGTTGTTATTTGTAGCCAAAAGGACAGAGGCTGAAGAAGAAGGGGCAGGAGATAGCAGATGTCTGAGCCTTTCGACACTATCTCCTTGAGGTCTCTACGCCTCAGAGGCTCTGCCCTTACCGCCAAGAACTCGGAAATCATCAGGATGCTCTGCCCATGGCAGCAGGCCTGCCCCTGCCAGAGGGCACCGAGAACCCAGGGCCCCTCCGCTCCCTTTCCAGGCTTCTTGTCATCTCTCAGCAGAGTGCCTCTGGGTGGGCTATGCAGCTGCCTCTGCCTCCTATGCAGTTGCTGGAAGAGCTGCACAGCTTGGGGGTAAGAATGATGGCCATTGGGAGGAAAGCTATAATCAGATTTAGACTGCCCATTGCTTCACAACCACCCACACGGCACCTCCCAGGTCCAGCAACACTATGGAGACTTGAAAGACGGTCCCTCCCCCCACGTTTGTTCTTTATTCCTCTGATGGCTGTCATTATGACAGAAACCATGAGGAGGCGGGGCAGAGATGAAAATGAGGTCATGTATGCAAAACATCTGGCACAGGGCCTGGTGGGCAATGAGCAAACACTAGCACTCTTGCCTTCCCCTCCCAACATCATGGCACGTGGGTGACAAAACACAGCCATTGGGCAGCCGCTCAAGGGTGGCAGTGCCTCTGTCCTTTTGGGACTCTTTTTTAATTAATATATTTTTTTATTCATTTCAGAGAGGGAGGGAGAGGGAGAGAGAGATACAAACATCAACGATGAGAGAGAATGATTGATCAGATGCCTCCTGCACACCTCCTACTGGGGATCGAGCCCACAACCCGATCATGTGCCCTTGACCGGAAATGAACCCAGGACACTTCAGTCCGCAGGCTGACATGCTATCCACTGAGCCAAACCAGCCAAGGCTCTTTTGGGATTCTTGCTTTTTGAAGTCCTCTTTCTGCTTTCCCTCATGGTATACACACACACACACACACACACACACACACACACACCACATACACACACACACACTCCTGGCACCTGCCAAGAGGAAGGGGGACCTTTTGCTATTTTCACAAAAGTGCCCTACAGACTGGGGCGAGGGGGGAGGGTCTGATTCCAGGGGCTGAGCACTCCTGGCACCTACCCTCTGCTGATCCCTGTCCATTTCATGAGCGTATTACAAAGTCCATGAAGTGGCTCAGTGCTCAGCCTTTCCATTCACATCATTTCCTCCCAGTCTTGGTCTCAGGCTGTGTTCCAGCTTCAGGCCCTCCTGGTCACTATGCAAATCTAAGCCAACCCACTGGCACCATCTGGCCTCTGCAGACTCACCACTGCAGATAAAGTCTCTCTATTCACCTCGCCCCTGGAATCAGACCCACCCCCTCGCCCCAGTCTGTAGGGCACTTTTGTGAAAATAGCAAAAGGTCTGCCTTCCTCTTGGCAGGCACAGCTCTGGGCCAGGCCCACAGCGCGGTGAGCAGCACACGGGCTGAACTGCAGCCTACACTTGCTCCTCTTCCAGGTGCCCTTGCGCAGGCACAACTCACACAGCTGTGCGTGCAGCCACGCATGGAGCCTTTCCAATTACCTTCCAGTGTTTCTGACCTCAATGCTATTCTCGAACATTGACTACAGAACTTCCAATGTGGAGCAGCCCCACTCAGGGGCAACAACTGTACAAACACCAGGACCTACTTAGTGCTCCCCAGCACACCCCCACGGCTCACCCAGGACCTCCTTTAGGCCTCTCCTCTGCCAGTGCTAGTGAAAGCCACAGTACCTTTGTTGCCCAATTCCAGTTCATTCCTCCCGCCTTGTCTGGGGGTAAATCACACAGTCGGCCCCATGTTCTCATCCCACCCTGGTTAGAGGCCTTAATCCTCACAACAGCCCAATGAGGTAGATGTATTATCTTCCCCTAATTAGAGGGGAGGAAATTGAGGCGCAGAGATTAAGTAACCTGCTCGAAGTCACCTAGGGACAGAGGGATTTGAACCCATGCCTTTGAGCTCCACTGAGTGTGCACTTATCAAGCAGGCTATGGGGCTATGGTGGGAATTAAAGGAGATAAAGCATGCTTGGTACACAGCAGACACTCAATATATGGTCATTATGTTAAGGCATCATTATTGTTGGACATACACTGTATATCATCATTATTTCTCACTGTGCGGTGCCCACCCAAATCAAGCTGCCCCCTCTTTCCTTCTCTCCCCCCTGCAGTGCTGATGTGACTGCATTTTTAGGTGGTGGGTGGCAATCTTGGTATTCCTCACAGAAGGTTTCCTGCTGGGTTTCCAGTTGGGGGACAGGGAAAGAAAATTTGGGGTACAGAGGAGAGGGCAAATAAATGCCCTTGTCACAGAGCCTTATCAAACATCAACACACAGCAAGTCACATTGGCTATAATAGGATGGGGCTGGGATATCGAGGTAAGTAGTGGGGACTGGGGCAGAAAGGAAACCATCCCAATGAGCCTAGGGGTTTTGTGTGAGGAAGCAGATGAAAGAAGACCAGGCTTCCCCTGAAAGATTCAACTCAGCAAATGATCATTGAACCACCTACTACAATCCCTGAGGCCCAATGCCAATGCCACTTCTTCCAGGAAGCCTTTCTAGATGTCCCAGTAGAATCAAATCCTTCCGCTCCTCAGAACACATTATATTTCAAGCCCAGCCCTGCCCATATACCGACTTTGTTTCAGACTTACAGGGCAAAGAGGCTGAATGTCTTTTTGATGATAGGCTCGTGGAGAGCAAGGGCTGGGTTTACAATATATGTCTGTACAGTAGAAGCTTAATGCATGATTGCTGAGTGAACAGTGATGAATGACACAGGTCCCACATGCTTGGGGCTGCTCTATTCTGTGACCTCATCACTGCAGAGCACCAGGTGGTGGGTGAGACCTCACAGCTGGCCTGGCAGGCAGGCACGAGCGCCCTGTGACAGTGATAGGATGATGGGCGTGACCGCTGCTCCTTCACACCAGGAGGAGGGCAGGGTCTCTCCCCAGGCCACCTTTCCTTCTCCGGCTGTGGGCTCGTCAACACCGGGTCATCCCCTCAGTGAGGTTTCAGCCCAGGTCTGTCCAGGCCCCTCTTCCTTCGGCCGTCCGGCAGGTAAAGACCAAACTTGTCACAGTGTCTCCCCCCAAACCACCGTCCCGGGCCCCCTCTCCCACTCACTCATTAAGCTGCAGTCACACTCATCTCCCTGTCCAGGCGTGTGGCGCTCTCCCTCCGGAAGGTTCCAGATCAGGGTCGGTGGTGATTACACAACCGTACGTAGCTGCTAAAACACAGACTTGTGCGCTTAGGAGGAAGGCTTTTACTGCATGTTAATTACGCAGTAAACCTGACTTTGAAAATTTCCCTGAAGAAATGTTAAGTGGATAAAGGAAGTTGCATAAAAGAAACTGAGGGGATTTTCCAGTTTAGAGACTCCTAAACCCTGATTGGTGGCACAAGGAGACCTGGTTCCCTCTCCCACGCAGCGGCACACTCTGAACCCCCATTGTAAGGGGCCTTCGTGGAGCGTAGGGAAAGGGTCCCTGGATAGGATGCCCCTGTCCTGTAGGGTCCCTACTCTGGGTAGATGTGGCCTTTAGTCACCAGCATTGAAGTTAAAAATAGAGACCACCCCAGATCCACTGAAACAGAATATCTAGTCGGGGAAGAGGTGGGCCCCAGAAACCTGGCAGTCTAGTATTTAAAAAGCCCCAGAGATGCACAACTAATATTTGAAAAACATCATATATTGGTTTTAGGCCCTAGAGGTAGCAGTTCCTTGTATGAGTCCCTGGCTGGGGAAACATTGAAGACTCTAATGATCTGTGCATCACCAATAGTATTTGTATTAGAAACTGTGTTTGATGTTGATTTTAATATCTTCCCTTGATAGGGTGCTTCAAGCACCCTGACATGGATTACCTCATCTAAGCCAGCAGCTGGCTGTTTTTCTTTTCTTTTCTTTTTTTAAAATATTTTTTATTGATTTCAAAGAGGAAGAGAGAGATAGAAACATCAATGTTGAGAAAAATCATTGATGGGCTGCCTCCTGCATACCCCCTACTGGGGACCAAGCCTACAACCTGTATGCCCTTGACCAGAATTGAACCTGTGATCCTTCAGTCTGCAGGCTGACGCTCTATCCACTGAGCCAAACCGGCCGAGGATCAGCCATCAAGAAACCTGTTTGTGCTCCCTGAGCCCAATGGGAAAGTGGCTGCTGAGATCTGGGACTTAGACAGCGAGGGGCGGGCTGCTCAAGCACCACCTCCAATCTCACTCTCAGCAAATGGTACAAACTGGGGTGATTTGGAGCTATGAACCCAGCACGCAGTCACTGCACCCAGCTCCTGGCTGCTGCATGGAGAAGCCCAGCAGGATTTCCAGAGCAAAGGAACCTGCATGCTGCCCTTTCCGCCAGGAGCCCGCCCCAGTGCCTGAGACAACCCATGGACATCATCCGGATGGCCTCAGTTTACATCGCAGCTGGGAGAGGCTGGCCTCACCCATTTCTGTCCCTTGGCGATGCAATGAGGTGGGGCTGAGGAGGAGGGTTGTGGTTGGGGAGGGCTGGCGGTCAGTCATGTCAGCTTGTATAAGTTAGATACTCCCTGGGTTCCCACATGACCTTCCAACCATGTGCAAAGGGCCCACAGTCTCGCTCCAGCTGTTTCAATTCTGGGCCCATTTCTGCTGCTCTGGCAAGTCTCAGGGCCTCAATTCCAGAGGCAGTGCAGGGTGGAGGTGAAAAGAATTGGGCTGTTTCTTGCTGTGTGACCCAAGTAAGCAACATCACTTCTCTGAGCTCCAGTTCCTTCATCTATAACATGAGGATGATATTAATAGTGCTTATGGCACAGGGGTCATGTGAAGATTAGATTTCATAAAGTATACAAATCACCTGACACATTCTTGGCCTTTATACATTTTAGCTATTGTGGCACAGTGGTTGAGCATCAACCTATGAACCCAGAAGTAACAATTCAATTCCCAGTCAGGGCACATGCCCAGGTTACAGGCACAATCCCCAGAGGGGGCATGCAGGAGGAGGCGCTTGATCGATTTCCCTCCTTCTCTAAAATCAATTAAAAATTTTTCTTAAAAATTTTAGCTGTCATCATCATCACCACCATCCTCAGCTTCTCAGTCTGTTAAGTGGGAGTAATGCTAATCCCTGACCTGCCTACCTCACAAGGGTGCTGTGAGAGGTCAACAAAACTGTAAACTCCATGAGAACAGGCCTGTATCTCCTTCTTTTCCTGGTGCATCCCCAAGATTTAGAATGGTGCTTGTCAGTAGTAGATGCTCAGGTTATTATGATCTCTGAACGCATAATAATCTGGCCA
>JAAGEH010000076.1:33555985-33658970 GCA_011751065.1 Lasiurus cinereus
AGATATAGATATAGATATAGATATAGATATAGATATAGATATAGATATAGATATAGATATATAGGTGTGTGTGTATAAAATGCAGGGCCAGATGAGGCTGGAAGGGAAAGGTGCTCTTCACTCCCGTGACTTAAAATAACCTACGAGACCCACAGACAAGGACCTTTTGTCATTTTCCAGGCACAGGGTTGAACTGAGTCAGTGTTCTCCAAACTTCATAATTTGTTTTCCAATACACTTTTGCATCCCTATGACTACGGTCTCTGGGCTGCAGACCTGGGCAGAGAGATGCTGCCCCTGGCTCCTCAGGTGTCCCTGCCTCTCCTTGAGCCCATCTCCTATGCTGATGCCACTGTGATTGTTCCCCCAAAAAGCTGTGAACTTGTCACTTCCCTTTCTCAAAGACGTATAATATTGTTCTCTTGCCTCCAGAGTAAAATGAAGTATTTCCCGGCTATTTTCATGCATCCTCATAAACTAGCCCCACAGTATCTTTCAGGTCACATCTCTAGGAACCTCATGTCTGGATCTCAGTGGGACTGCCAAAGTTTCTGTCTTGCTGTATCATTAGTAGCCGTGTAACAGAAAGCAAGTTATAGAACTTCTCTGAGTCTCAATTTCCTCATCTGTAGCCTAAAGAGTTCTTATCTCGTAGGATTATTATAAGGTGAGATTACGTGAATGTGGTAGCCCAGGAAAAGGGATGCTCAATGCCAGACACATCCGTGCTAGCCTTCCACAGTGCGCGCTTGTATCTCCTGCCTGAGTTCACGCTTCAGTTTGGCTGCCCTTCTTTTTCTCTGTTGACTGAAATCCCATCATTCATCTGGACCTAGCTCAAGTGCCACTTGAACTGGGGGCCTTTCTGATTTTCTCAATCAAAAAAACCCATTCCTTGCTCCCTTTTCCCACATCATATAATTTATATGCAACATAATAAATGTCATAGTATGCAACACTCAACCAATATTTCTCACACTGGAAGGTCACCTCCTATTGGTAGGTTATGAAATCAAAGTGATAGATTGCTATCAACATTAAAAAAATAAGACAGTAGAGTTAATGGCAGGACTTTTAGTTTTGTATGCATAATGTTTGTGTGTGTGTGTGTGTGTGTGTGTGTGTGCGCGCGCGCGCGTGCCTGTGCACACATACACACTCACGCTCTTGGTCTTAGTCACAACATAAAATTATTTATTTATTTATTTATTTATTTATTTATTTATTTATTTATTTATGGTTAATCATCACCTGAGGCTGTTTTTTATTGATTTGTAGAGAGAAGGTGGAAGGGAAGAGAAGAGACACAAAGAGAGAAACATCAATGTGAGAGAGATATATCGATTGATTGCCTCCCACAGGCATCCTGACCAAGGCCAAAAATCAAGCTGCAACCCAGGCATATACCCTTAACTGGAATTGAACCTGGGACCCTTCAATCCACAGGCCAATGCTCTATCCACTGAGCCAAACCAGCTAGGACATAAAATTATTTTTTAACAAGAGTTGAGCCACAAAAATATCTAAAAATCACAGCATTAACTGTAGGCTCCTGAAGGGCAGTGACTAAGCCAGGTTTACTTCTGTGTTCCCAGCATTTTGCACAAAGCATGGCACAGCGTATGTACTCAATGAATATTTACTGAAGTGAACTGAAAATCCTGTAACCCAGACTAGTATGTTTACTAGGGTATTCCAGGTGCACAAGAGTTATCTATAACCCCCCATGTTCAGCCACAACATCCAAGGCCCAGTTCCGGCACAGGACCCACCAAGCAGGATGGCAGCCCCCAGTGGGAATTTCAAGATCAAGGTTGTTGGGTGTGGGTGGAAAAGAGCAATGTGGCTTAGTCCAGGCTCATCCAGGACCCCCTTTCAAGACACTACTTCCAGCTTCTATAAAATGGGAACAATGATACCAGCATCCCTCATCCCCCAAGAAGAGAACACAGTGAGGAAAGGCCTACAATTCATCTGGTCCCTCTCTTTACATCGAGTTTGCTGAGGACTAACATACAAGCACACACTTATACACATTTACATGCATATACACAATTCACACAGAAACACACTCACAGAAACACACGCATGCACACACACATGCTACTCTTCATTTCAGCAGTGGGAACATGAGGGCCCAGTAAGGGCAAGTGATGGATCACGGTCACATAGCACGTGAGTGGCAACCTAGAGCTGGGAATAGAACCATATCTGTTGGTTCCCAGACCACAAGTGAAGAGGGCACTAATGAAGTGTTAAACAGAAAAATGCTTAGAGAACCATGGACGGTCCCTTTCCAGAAGGAGAGGTGGTTTCAAGGCCCAGTCCAGGATCTGCAGAGACAAGAGGCCACAGTAGCTAACGTGTCTCTCTCCTCCTAGGCTGCCTCTGGGTTTTTGGCCATCCCCAGCCATCAGGCTCCCAGGGCCACCTATGCCAGCATGGACTTGGAGGCAAACAGATGGGCTGTAACTTCATCCCAACAATCCATGATCTACTTTCTGAACCCCTCTGAGCTCTGGACCCTCATCTGGTATCCAAAGTTACTGCTCTCCACTCCACGGTTCATGGAGGATTAAGTGAGGCAAGGTAAGTTAAGTATCTGCTAAATGTGTGAAAACTTATTTCCTTCCTTTCTCCCTCTCCCTTGAAACCTTTCATTTTATCCTCAGAGATTTATTCCAAATAAAAACAAAACACCTGTGACCATCTTCTTCTGCTTTAGCACCTTCAGTGTCTCTACACTAAGAGAATAAAGACCAAACTCTCATCCAACACTCAAAATGGGTTGGATCCTATTTCTTTATTTCTTCAGCCCTTTTGTCCATCAATGGGATGGACCAGTCATCTATCACTTGGGATCACAGATTTTGCTGAGAATGAACACACACAGAGCACACAATTACACACCCAGCACTCTCCCCTCAGACTTGCCTGCCCCATATCCTCCTTTCAAAACCCTATCCCAAAAGCAGACCCATGTGGTTGGAATTAGTCTGCCTGTGTGTTAGGTCCCACAGCCCAATGAACTCAGCACACTCCTCTGGGGTCTGCCTGTCTTTCTCATGAGATCGTGAGCGACTCTTTCCCTGGCTGCCTTGAACTTGAAGTAGGCCATCACTTCTACTTCAGCTAGGAAGGCCTGCAGTGGCACCAGGGACACCTCACTTCTCTCTTCTTGGAGGCCTCACTGCATAGCCCATCTCCTCTATGTAGCAACCCCCACCATCCCACCCTCTGGGCATCCAGTGCCTGGTAAATAAAGCTCTGTGGGGGGCCAAGCCCTCACCCCACCCAGCTCCCACACACAGAAGCTTTGTCTGAGCTGCTGATGCATAATACATGGGCGCAGGCCCAGACCAGCCGCGCGCCCATCTTGGACAACAGGCCCGTCACTAAGAGGCTGTGAGGGGCACAGCCAGGACACAATGTGCTTCAGTCAGAACTGAGGGCAGTGGAGAAAGGGCCTGCTGGGACCCTGGAACCTGCCCCTCCTCCAGTGCACAGTACAGGGGTGGAAGGAAAGGCAATTCCCAGAGGCCCCATAGGCGGGGTGGGGGTGGTGTCCTGAAATCCTCCCAGACACTTTCCAGTGCAGCCTCAGGACACGTCCCTGACTCTCAGGTTTAGTTGCTTCTGCCTTGTGAGCTATGGAGAGTCCTCCAGGACCCCTCCTTATCATGGTCCCCATGTTCCTTCTGTAAGAGTTATTCCAGCAAGTGTTTCCACCTTTCAGAAGCTAATATGCTCCTTGGAGTCTTGGCTTCTTGATTTTGGCGGGACTAGAGGCCCCTTACCTACCCACACTCATTTGTCAGTGGAAAAACAATGTGAGCATAACAGAATAAGAAAGCGGTGTTATAAACTACCTACTATACTTCCTAAAACAAGCTGTGCATAATTTTATGTGATAAAACAACACCCTTTCTCTTGCAGGACCTGAAAGTAGAATAAATCCACATGCAGCCCATTTCTATATACGCAGAATTGGTGAATTATGTGCACAGTTGCTTTAGCAATAAGGGTCCGGGCGATTTCGTGCTTGAGCCACCATGCAAACACACTAAAGATGTGTTCAGAGATTCTCGCCAGCACAGATTCTCATTCAGGAGGTCTGGGCAAGAGCCCAGGAATCAGAATTTTAACAAGCACCTAAGAGATTCCAATGTAGGTGGTCCACAGATGATACTTTAAGACACAGAGGTTAATGAAAAATTATAGGTTTCAAATATGCAAGTAAGTGCCACACACTGGTGGCTCACTGAACAGCACACTACAAACTAAATCACTAATGATGGAGCTAAACTCACAGCAGTTTATAATGAAAAAGCATGAACAGCAGCAACTGAATATTGGAACAAACTCAAGATGACAAGGATGACCTTAGCTGGTTTGGCTCAGTGGATAGAGCATCAGCCTGTGGACTGAAGGGTCTTGGGTTTGATTCCAGTCAAAGGCACATGCTCGGCTATTGGGCTCGATCTCCAGTAGGAGGCTTGTAGGAGGCAGCCGATCAATGATTCTCTCTCATCATTGATGTTTCTATTTCTCTCTCGCTTCCTCTCTAAAAATATATTTTTTTAAAAAGATGGCACGATGGCAAGGAATTCTTAGTGAGAATTTTAGAAGTTCTAGCAATTTATACAGGTGCACACAGAAGGAGCTTTGCCAAGGACTGCAAAGGCAACAGCCATCTTTGTAGAATACCGATTTCAAGACCCCAATAAATTCTAGGAATTACTAATTTGGGTTTATAAATACTACAATTTGCTAATCCTTGTTTGATACAGAAAGGTATTTGTAAACAGCCTTTGGTTATTAAAATTTTTTTAAAAATATGTGGAATCATGCTCCTTGGCTCTTGAAAATCCAAGGAAGGGTTTGCAATTCTGAATCTATTCTCAGTCGTTCAGTGAGAGCCTTGCCACCCACGAGGGGACTGAAGACTTGTCCTGCATGCTTTACTGCCTTCTCCTTATTTTACCTGTAACATCTCTCATGTAGAAACATGGATATGGTGGTGAGTCACTCTAGATGACAGAGAGAAGGAACCTGGGCTGCTAACCCCTTTGAAAAGAGGAGCCACCTTAACGGTCTGGACACATATCTAGACTATGAGATATGAGACAAAAATAAACTATAGTTTTGTTCATGCCACTTTGGGTCTTTATTAGAGCAGTCCAAGCCATGTCCTAACCAAAGCACTCTTTCATGACCCTAGGGTAGAGGGAGCGGTTAAAGGGGTTTGATCTTTGATGTTGAGAGGCCAGTTCAGATAAAGCAAACAAGCTAGACTTAAGGCATCTGTACCTGCCTCTTCTGGAATTCTTGGGGAAGAAAAGAAAGCAGCAGGTTTCTCTGAAGGGTTGTCAGGAGTTTTGTTTAAGTTAGGAATTGTAGTCCCATGTCATGCTAAATGTAGCCACACTAATCCTTGTGCACTCCCAGGAGTATTTAATGTCTCTGACATTTTACCTGGGTAAGAGATGCCAAGAAAGTTTTTTCAGGCCCCAAAGAATCATAAGTGGGGAAGCTAGGGTCAGTTATAAACCAGCTAATGCCATCTCTCTCTCCCCAAATGCTGGGAACTTAAAGGTTATAGATCTATAGAGCTGGAAGGATCCTAAAGATCTTCCATTTGCACTCCTCATTGACAGGGAACAACTCTGAGGTTTGAGGAAGGGAAGTCATGTGTTCATGTTTGGTTATAGAGCAAATTATCAGCAGGCCAAGACTTGAAACCAGGTCTCCTGGCCTCACCCAGTTAAGTGCTTTTTCTAGACTTTGTGCTCCAATCGATGGAAGGAGGGTATGCAAATCTTACCAAACAACCTTCCCTCATCCCAACAGCTCTCCTGCTTACCCCAGACTTCATGGCACACACTCCTACAGCATCCATTCCAGTATTTGAGGGCTCTCTTGCAGCACTAGGCATTTCTCATTTCATTACTCTATCCTGTTCTCTCTCTCTCTCATCCTATTAAGTAAGTTTATAGCTGAACTGTCTTTATGATCATCATTTCAAAGTCTATGCACAAAGAACTTCACAGAAAATAAGAATTTGGTAAGTGTAATGACCATCTTTATTCCTTTATAATCATGTTGGTCTTTGCCAATATGTATATGTGCCTGCATCGAGAGCCTTTAAGACCTTCATCCATTTTGTCTCATTATACCTATTCCTGGAAATCAACCACAATAAACAATTAGCATGGTGGACACATTTCACAAATAAGGATATTTCTTTAAAAGTAGAAAGTTGGGCCCCACCAACATGGCTCAGTGGTTGAGCATCCACCTAGGAACCAGGAGGTCATGGTTCAATTGCAGGTCAGGGCAAATGCCTGAGTTGCAGGCTCAGTCTCCAGTGGGAGGCATATAAGAGGCAGCCAATCAATGATTCTCTCTCACCATTGATGTTTCTATCTCTCTCTTTCTCTCCCTTCCTCTCTAAAATCAATATGTATATATTTAAAGTAAAAAGTTGGACTCATCTAAATGCCCAATAATAAGAGGCTAATAAAAATAAAATATGTTTATCCTATATAATAAAGAGATAATATGCAATTTAACCCTCACACCCTCACACAAGATGACCACCACCCCAATGTGGTCAAAGATGGCTGCAAGATGGCCAGCAAGAAAGGGTAGTTGTGGGCAATCAGGCTGGTAGGGGAGGGCAGTGAGGGTAACCAGGCCTGCAGTGGAGGGAGGGCAGTTGGGGGTGACCAGGCCTGCAGAGGAGGACAGTTGGGAGCGACCAGGCCAGCAGGAATGGGCAGTTAGGGGCAATTGGGATGGCAGGGACCAGTTAGGTGTCAATCAGCCTGTCAGGAAAGTGGTTAGGGGGTGATCAAGCTGGCAGGCAGAAATGGTTAGGGCAATCAGGCAGGCAGGCAGGCAGGCAAGGAGTTCGGAGCCAGCAGTCCCAGATTGTGAGACTAAACCGGCAGTTAGACATCCCCTGAGGGGTTCCAGATTGGAGAGGGTGCAGGCTGGGCTGAATTTCGTGCACCAGACCTGTAGTGTTATGACAGGCTATGTTATACAAGCATAAAAATCATGCTTTTGAAGTATATCCAGGTTTAATAAAATCTAATTCAATATAGGACTGACCTTTATTTTATGTTATTCTGAGAAAAACATGTAATAATTAACTATGACATGCTATTAATTGAAGATATATCCCAATTTCAGAGGTCACAAAATGTGAAATATAGCATAAATAATACCATGGCGAAATGCTCCTTATACAATGTTATAACATTAAGCACAAAAGATAGGGTACACTCATACATACTCATAGAAAAAAACACAGTAAAAGGTAAAGCATCAAAACACAAAGGCTGGGATCCTGGGAGGGTAGGATAAAGGGTGACATTTTCTTTCCATCTTTACATGTTTTTATTTTCCATTTCCAGAATAAACATGTCATTTTTATAATGTGAAAAAGGTATTCCTTTAAAAATAAATATGAAAGTGAATGCAGGGGAACAGGTAAAATCATGCTCTGCATGAGCATGTCTGCAAACATGAGCTGGTTCCCAGAGCTGCACTCAGGCTGCTGTACTCCCTCAAGCTGAAGACCCACAGCTGGCTTCACTTCATTGTTGTTCGGTACATGGAATGTTTCCCAATTTTCTGCTAACACAAATAAATCCTTGTACGAAATGCTTCTTTTATTTTCTCTCTTGGGCTATTTCCTTGGCCGCTTCCAGAGTGTGTATGGAAGGTGCTACCTGGCATTGCTGGGTGTTAGTTGGCATCTCTGTGAGTTGGAGTCAAGGGATATAGGGTGGTTCCAAGGCCTATTTTCACTCTGATGTTCTGTTTCCACATGTGAACATTCTAGACTGACCTGATGCCATCTTGGCCTCCCAAGCCCACCTGACAAAACCTGAAATGTGTTATCTGCTGAGCAGATCATCGTACTCTGTAAGGTGATGAGCCATTTTAATCAGTGAAGCAAAACTTCAGTTCTTTGAGAGATGGGACCCTGGGAGAGATGTACTCTATGGTGTAGAAGATGAATGCAGGATCTAGTCTGAGACCAGCTTTCCACAAACAAAAATTAAAGGCACAGGGTGCTTATTGGGAAGGGCGAGGAAGGATGAGAGGATAGGAAGAGGTGTATGGGGTGGGGTGGGGGCTGAAGGAAATGCAGAAGAACATGATACCAAAGGAAAGGCAGGAGAGAGGAGACCGGGGGCATCAGAGACAACCTTCTCCAGAGAAAGCAGCAAGCTCAAATGGAGGACTCCTGCCTGCAGAGCTAGGGAAATGCCAATCTCTACCATCTTTGGCTACCATACCAAACTCCCTGAGCATTGAATCAGTAGGAAAAAATCCAGGAGGTGGTGGGAGTTGAGCAGAGCAGTGTGAAGATGGAGGATTCTTACATGGATCCACATCCACGTGAAGATGTCCCCTGGTTGGCCATGCCCAGCAGCCCCAAGGGACCAGCAACATCTAGGAACTGTCAAGAACATTGGACTAGGACGAGCAGACTAAGGTTTGAAGAGTGATTCTTTCAAGTAAACTTCTATCTCATGCCCTCCATTGCTCAGTTTCAGAAAATAAACCCAGTGATCTGTAATGTCCCTTCTGATTTCAGCATCTTAAGGATCCAGAAGAGATGACAGTCAAGTCACTTGTGTTTTTTAAATTTATTTTAAAATAATAATTGTATATATGTAAGGTCTAAGAATTATTTGATCTACATATAATAGTGAAGTGATTACTGCAATCCAGCTCATTAACATATCATCTCAGCACATGGTTCCCATTTTTTGAAATCGACTCTTCAAGCAAATTTCCAGTATTCATTACAGTATATTAGCTAGAGTCATCTTCATTAGACCTCTAGACTTATTCATCTTACATAACTGCAACTGTGTGCCCTTAGACCAACATTTCCACATTTCCCCTACCTCCCTACCCATGGTAACCCCTGTTCTGCTTCTGTGTATTCAGCTTTTTTAGATTCCACATAGAAGTGAGATCATGCAGTTTTTGTCTATGTCTGAGTTATCCAATTTCATACATAGTGTTGCAAATGGCAGGATCTCCTTTTCAAAAGCTGAATAACATTTCATTGTGTATATACTGCAATTTCTTTTTTTAAAATGTGTGTGTGTGTGTGTGTGTGTGTGTGTGTGTGTGTGCGTGTTTGCTTTGTTAATCCTCACCTGAGGATATTTTTCTATTGATTTTTAGAGAGAATGGAAGGGATGAGAAGAGACAGAAACATCGATGTGAGAGAGATGCATCGATTGGTTGCCTCCCACAAACACCTTGACTAGGGCCAGGGATTGAGCCTGCAACCGAGCCACATGCCCTTGACCGGAATCAAACTCAGGGCCCTTCAGTATGTGGGTCGACACTCTATCCACTGAGCCAAACAAGCTCGGGCTGCATTTCTTTTTCCATTTATCCACTGATAGACACATATGTGTTGTTTCTGTATCTTGGCTATTTGAATAATGCTGCAGTGAACATGGATGCAGATAGCTCTTTGAGATACTGATTTCACTTTCTGGATATATTCCCAGAAATGTAATTGCGGGATCATATGAGAGTTCTAGTTTTAGTTTTCTGAGGAACTTCCATACTGTTTTTCATAATGGTTGCACCAATTTACATTCCTATCAACAATGTACAAGGGTTCCTTTTTCGCCAACAATAATCTATTTTTTTAAAACCATAACCACCCTGATGAGTGTGGGGAAATAGCTCATTGAGGTTTTGATTTGCATTTCCCTGATGATTAGTGATGCTGCACACCTTTTCACACACCTGTTGGCCATTTGTATATCTTTTTGGGGAAAAAGGACTAGGCAAATCTTTTGCCCATTCTTTGAGCTTTTTGTTTTTTTGCTATTGAATTGTGTGAGTTCCTTTCATATTTTGGATATTAACTCCTGTTCAGATATATGGTTTGGGAATATGTTCTCTGTAGGAAACCATTTTGTAGATGGTTTCCCTTGCTGTGCAGAGGAAGGGAAAGTCTGATGAAGCCCCACTTGTTTATTTTTGCTTTTGTTGCCTGAGCTTTTGGTGTCATCCAAAAAATCATTGCCCAGGACAGTGTCAAGGAGCTTATTGCCTATGTTTTCTTCTAGGAGTTTTATGCTTTCATGTCTCATATTTAAGTCTTTAATCAATTTTGAATTAATTTTTGTGTATGCTATTAGGATCCAATTTCATTCTTCTGCATGTGGATACCCAGTTTTCCCTGCACCATTTATTGAAGTGACTGTGTCCTTTCCCCACCATGTATTTGTGGCGACCTTACAGAAAATTAATTGACTATGTATATTGGGTTTATTTCTGAGCTCAAGTTGCTCACTTTATTCATCAAACAATTACTGAGCATTTTACTTATGTGAGGCACAGCATTAGGACCCCAGGAGCTGCACAGAGGAATGGGAGGAGGGAACCACACTTCCAGAACATTTACTAGTTGTCAGGCATGGAGCTACCCTATCACTTGTGACAATCCTAGGAGGCAGGTATTATTTTCCCCATCCAACAGGCAACCACACTGAGGTTCAGACCTGTTAGGTCATTTGCCCAAGGTCACAGAATGGCAAGTGGTTGAGTTGTAAGGCCAACCCAAGTTAACTCACTAGTCTTGATCTTCCCTCTGAGAAAAAGAGTGCACTGTTGCCTTCAAAGAACCCACAATCCAATGAGTGTTTGAGTTAGATAACTACGAGTTTGAGCAAGAGTCAGAACAATGCCTGATTGAGCAGGATGGAGATGGGGAAGAAGTTGAGGAAAATCCAGCCTGGGAGTCTGCCGGGGCTTGACTCAGATTCCAGATTCAAGTGCAGAACCAGGGGCGAGAGAGGAAACAGCACAAACAAAGGCATGAATGGAGAGAGGTTAAAGTTCATGGGCCATCAGGGAAAGAGCAAGGAGTCTGTTGTTGCTGGAACAAGGGAATCTGGCGATTAGCGTGGGAAACAAGCCCCAGAGGATGCAGGGGCCAGCAGCAAGGGGTCATGGATGTCAAATTAGGATCAGTAGTAAAGGGGTGCACCCGGGACCTAAGGCAGCCCCCAGCCCTTCCTGTACAGGGTCGTGAGGAAAATGCAGGACCTCAGGATAGGCAGTGGTGCAGCACTTGCTCTGTAAACCAGGCACTGGAGACCCCGTGCCATCCTGGGGAGCCCAGCAACTCTTACAAGCTGCATCCATTCACATTTCCTGGGGGCTCCTGACTGGGGCCAGAGGACTGCAGCTTCCTGAGGACAGCACTCCTTTCGGATAGATATTCAATACCTACCTAGGAAGAGGCGCTCCATAAATATTCACCTAGTTAATTCTGAATCGCAAATTAAATTGTCACCACATTTATTTTCTCTCTGTGCCAGAGTCTGTGGCCTGGTTTCTACCAAGAAAACTGTGGGGTGGAAGAGAGAGGCCGGTTGCACAATTACAGGGCTCCTGGGGATGGGCTAGCTGGCCCATCTGGATGACTCATACGGATTCCAGGTCCAGCCAGTGTACTGAACGGACCTCTTAGCACTCCCCGCCCCATTCCATCCTGTCTGCCATCATTGCCAGTGACGAGGCCCAAAAGGCCCATTCACATGGCGTGTGGCGAAAGGCAGCTCTCCAGCCCCATGTCCTCATCGCCTGACCCCAGCTCACCCCAGGGCAGCCAAGCAGCAGCCTCCACCAGCAGCTTTTATGCCTTTGCTTCAGTCACACAGACGCTCTGGGAAATGAACAGTAGTGAGGGGGCCAGTGGCCAGAACAGCGGGTCCCAGACTGGTATTGGAAAGAGCTGGGAGGCCCGCAGAGAAGGGGAGATGAAGACCCCAGTGACTTCCAATTCCACATCTTCCCCAACTGCAAGGAAATCTTCCATCACAGACGGTCCAGCTGCTCTTGTGTTGGGCAGCTGCCAGGCGGGAGGCAAGGCCAGGCCCCAGGTTCAGAGATTTCCCTTCCTTTTCCTCTCCATCACCCCTGCTCTGGTTCAGGCTCTCATTACCTCAGGCCGAGATGTCTGATGTGGGCCACAAACTGATCCTCTGTCCCAGAGCTCACACAGCCAGGGCCCTCTTCTTACATGTAGGCCCCGTGGGGAAGGAAGAAAGACGGTGCCTGTGGGCCTGGTGTGACCCTGTTCACAAGTCCTCTCTCCCCTCTGGAAGCAAGGGCTCGAGGAGGGAACGCTGAATGATGAGGACATAGTACATATCCCCCGCATCATGGCTGCACCTGGTCCTGACAAGGCCCCACACTCAGGTCATTCCTGCTGCCATGGTTCCTTTCCCCTCTCCCTGCCCCATCTGCTCACACCCCAAGCCTGCAATGCCCGCCTGTAAGGCTGTTACTGCAAGTTCATTTCCTCTCTGTTGCCCTTGAGGAGGGGCCCAAGTTTGAGTTTTCTACATGGCTGGCACTGAATAGGAGTTTGAGTAAATAACTGCTTGCTATAAGGCTTGTGAATGGTTAGATGGAGGGCTGGAATGGAGGACATGGGCAGCAGATGATGATGGTGAGGATGAGAAGGAGGATGAAGAATCCCAAGGCCTCTCTCCAAGCCCCTTCACTCTCACTGTGGGAAGTGTGGGAGAGGGCATGGGCACGGATATGCGGGAGTCTGGACAAAGCCTTGAGGTTCCAAGAACAAAGCCTGGGGCTCCAACACAGCGGTTCTCAACCTGTGGGTCGAGACCCCTTTGGGGGGTCGAACGACCCTTTCACAGGGGTCGCCAAAGACCATCGGAAAATGCAGATATTTACATCACGATGCATAACAGTAGCAAAATTTCATGGTTGGGGGTCACCACCACATGAGGAACTGTATGCAAGGGTCTCGGCCTTAGAAAGGTTGAGAACCACTGCTCCAACCATTCAGAATTCACCATTCTGGTCCTGGGGGCGGGGGGAGATTCTCTCTCTAGGAGAGGAGGAATTGGGGAAAAGAGAGATGTTCCCTGACCTTTGATCTTCAGATCCTACTCCAAAATCCCTTCACTGCGCAAAGAGCCAAATCTTTGAAAAACAGAAATGCACCAACACACACACACACACACACACACACACACACACACACACACACACACGGAGAGAGCTGAGTCCCCGCCAGCCTGTGGTCAGCATGCACAGATGGGCCTGGCCAGGGGAGCTGTCCTCAAGGCCGAAGGCTTCCAGGAACCAGAGTGAGGGGGAGGGGAAACCTGCCTTGCTGGCCGTTTTCTCAGGGGCCTGGAAACTGTAACTATTGCCCCTCAGGTATGGCCATGGGCAGCCACCACAGGAGGACAGACCTTGCTCTCTTCCCCCTTGAGCACTGCCTCCCTCGGACTGCTAGCTCTGGGCCTGCAGTGGTTGGGGTGAGGCCACCAGGCCTAGTTTCAGTTGCCTCCATCCAAAGGAGGGAAATACTGGCCCAAGGGTAGGTTGCAGGAAGAGTGGGCTAAGTCCTCTCGCAAGGGCAGCATTGCACCCCTTCCCAAGTTGTAGGCCAGGAGCTGCAGCTGAGCCTGAGGGTGGCCTCTGTGCACACATGGTCCTTCACTCCCAGGCCTCAACTTCATGAGAAGCTAGGCTGGAAGGCATTTTTTTCGTTGCTGTTTTAAACATTTTTATTGATTTTTAGAGAGAAAGGGAGAAGGGAAAGAAAGAGAGAAAGAGAGAGAGTGCGCGGGGGGGCCCGAAACGTCGATATGAAAGTGAAACATCAATTGACTGCGTTCTGTACACCTCCTACCACGGATTGAGCCCGAAACACAGGCATGTGCCCTGACCAAGAATTTAACCCGCGACTTCTTGGTGCATGGGACAACACCCACCCCACTTAGCCACACTGGCCAGGGCCAAGGCATTTGATTTTGACTGAAAGATGATAAAGACTCCGAAGGTCCCAGGAAAGGCAGGGACAAAAACATCATGTTTCTTCTCAGAGACTGAGCCTGACAGACCTCAGGGGAAGGCTGGAAGTGACAGCCAGAGATGCACTTTTTGGAGAGGACTCAGGTGGGTTCTTTGGGCCCTCCCCTGGAGAATCTGGGATAGGAGTGACCTGTGTGATTCTGGGACTAGGTCATAGAGGTCATGCTTCTTCTGCCATGCCAAGTCATCCTGCAAGAAAGCTGACTACTCGGAGACTGCCATGCCACCAAGAAGCCCAGGCCACACAGAGATGGCATGTGTGCATGCTCTGATCCACAGCCCAGCTGCGCCCTGCCTTCAAATCATCCCAATCCAGGCACTAGACATGAGAGTGAAGAAACTTCTGGAAGATTGCACCTCTCAGATGTTCAAGTCACTTCCTAATCACTTGTGTTTTCCAAGCTGAGACTCCAGACGTTGTGAAACGGCGTCAAGCTATCCTGGTGTGCCCTGTCTGCATGCCTGACCCACAACAGCCAGGCGGCCCCTTGCCAGCCCCTCTACCTGCTCCAAAGGCCCAATATCTGTCTCCAGCCTGGTGAGCGAGGGAGAATGCCAGGAGGGGCTTGGGACATTTGGGGAAGACACCTCCCTGTGGTGTCCTTTCTGTGGCTCTGAATTAATCCAAACTGATGGAGGACATACAGGGCACCCACAAAACCCCTGCTCTGTGCCAGCAGCTCCTAGGGATGCCAAGAATGCCTTCATGCCAAGCCCTCTGTTCAAGGAACTTACTCTCTACCCAGAGCCAGACTGGGGCTGACCAGAGATACTGGGGACAATGTCACCCCATGTCCAGTTTTGCTCCAGACTTTTCTGTGTCTGTCCCAGTTTCAAATATTCTGCCACACTCATCCATGAGCTATGGAAACAACTCTGTCATTTCACTGTTTCTATATCCAAACTGCATTTTCTACATGGCCTCTTCCACCCAGAAGCCGTGCAAAAATCCTGCAGACCATGTGCCAGAATTTGGGGTATGGAAAATGTTTACTTTACGAAAAGCAACTGAACAACTGTTCAGTTCACCAGAAAAGATGCCTACAGCCTGTTGCCCGCGTGTACGGCCCTGTGCAGGGTGATTGAGTCATGGGATCCCAGAGCTGGAAGGGCCTCATCCACACTACTGAGTCCAGAGGCCAAGGCCTCATGCTTGCCCTCTGGTCAGCGGTTGGTGGAGTGACCTCTCTCTCCTCCTTGACCTTCCCCTGGCCATACCTTCTCTGAAGGCTGTTCCCCTTCTTAGCCTCAGCTACGGAGAGCTTCTAGCTCTCACCCAGCCCCTATTCTCACTTTAACATCCACCCCCATTAGGCCAATCCCACCTCAGAGATTCTGATTCACCTCCTGCTTGCCTGACGTCACCCACACTCCGGGACCTAAATGCCATCTACAAGCTGATGGCTCTGACATTTCCACCCCCAGCCTGGGTCTCTTTTCTGAGCTTCATACCCATTCATTTGGATTCTCCCCAATGTCTCTGACCTAGCATGCCGGGAACTAACTAATGATCTTTTCCCCACTCCAATCTGCTCCTCCTCTGCCACCATGACTCCCAGCAAACGGGACTGTCATCCACTCGGCTGCACATCCCACAACCTGAGAGACATCTGTGAACCCCCTTTCTCCCGGGCCCACCCCTAGGTCCCGTCACGTCTCCCTTCACTTTTCAGTCTAAGAGCACCTGTATTTTCCGAAGAACTTTTCCACAGTTATAACCAGGGTGTGCATACAACTTTGTAAGCAACCTTTTTCACTAAGCAGGGACATTCTTCCACACTGGGATAGCATTTCGCTAGAGTTTTAACAGCAGCAGAATGTTCCCTTGAACAAGTGCTGCCTAGTTTACTTAGCCAGCCCCTTGTTGTGAGGCCTTTATTTTGCTTCCATGTTTCAATTGCTACAAATAACCTGTGATGCGCATCTTTGTGCACAGAGCCTTCCCTGCCTTTAGATTATTTCCTTTGGACACGTTCCCAGGAGTGGGATTACTAGGCCACAGGATTTGGACGTTTTTAATAGCTTGTGATGCATGGTGCCAAATTGCTCTCCAAAAGGATGGTATTCCTTTACTTTTGTGTGTCTTTGATAATGGCTTACACAATGTTGAGACCTATGATTCTTGGGACAGTCTTGGGCACCTGGGAATTTAGAGTACTCCCCCATCCCTTTGTTTTTAAGAGGAGGGGGATGGGAAAGGCGTTGGCAAGCTTAGTCATAAGTGTTTTTTTTTTTAAACGGTATTTTAGAGGAAGAAAGAGAGATAGAGAGATAAAAACATCGATGAGAGAGAAACATTAATCTGCCACCTCCTGTACATTCCTCACTGGGGATCGAGCCCACAGCCCAGGCAAGTGCCCTGATCAGGAATCGAACCAGTAATCTCCACTGAGCCATACCAGTCTTTTTTTAAAAGATTTCTTAAAGTTTGGCTTACTCTTCTCCTAATTATCAATGTAATAATGTTCATTATAGAAAGCCAAATATGGAATTGTGTAACCAAATAAGACAAAAGCACCTATAATCCCACCTTCCCAGAGTCCCCAGATGGCATGCTTTCTGAGTGTCAGATGCTGGGTTGAGGAGCTCAGGCTGAATGGAAGGTTGTTGTTTTCATCACGGAATATACATGTTTGGGCCCTGGCTTTCCATGATGCTCCCTGCAAAGGGCAAGCACATGTTCTGGTTGCACTACTGAGATCAAATCCCACCCTTCACCACCACATTTTTTAAAAATAACCATCTGCCCGGCTCAGTAGTTGAGCATCAACCTGTGAATCAGGATGTCACGGTTAGATCCCCAGTCAGGACATATGCCCGGGTTACAGGCTCCATCCTCAGTAGAGAGTGTGCAGGAGGCAGCCAATCAATGATTCTCTCTCCATTGTTGTTTCTATCTCTCTCTCCCACTCCTTTCCTCTCTCTGAAATCAATAAAAAACGTATTTTTAAAAAATAACCTTTAAACTCCCACATAGAACTGGAAAGGTATCCTTAGGGACACCCTCAGGGAGCGCCTGTCTTTGTCCTTCATTATTAAGGTTGCTCTCCTTCGCCACAACTGGACAGAATCCTTTAGACATAAGCTTGGTCCTTTCAAGGTGGGGAAGATGGTTTGGGGATGGGGGAGGCAGGCCATGAAGTGTCAAACTGATTTCTCGACCTTAGAAGCTGATACCGAAAGCTGCTGGGGACCGAAAGCAAGTCCCAAAATGTTCTGAGCCACGGCTGGCGCCCCTGAAATGTGTGTTGAGAGTAGGGAGCACCCAGGGCAACAACACGGCGGAGCAGACCCTGCAAGGATAAAGAGAAGCAGCGTGGGTTTACTGAGGATTACCCAAGCCTGGCTCTGTGCTAACTGCAGTACAGATGTAAATGAAATTTCATGCTCACAAGGCTCCTTGTACAAGGAGTTAGCACAGCGACTACTATGATTGGAAACTGAGGGTTTAAAACCATCCAGAACTTCACACCTGGATGGTAGAAAAGGCCAGGACTTGGCCCCCGCAGGCTGACTCCACAGCCAGGGCTCTTTTTCTGAATCTCCTGAGTGTACATTTTCCACATGAGCCTCCAAGAGAGACCAACGGCCTTCTGAATTCGATGACACGGCACTTGTATCTCCAGGTTCCGTCCACCTTGATCTCCCAACTCAGGTCCAGGGTCCTCATGTGTGATAGTCTCTTGGGGCTGCCACAACAGAGTGCCAGAGCCTCGATGGCTTAAACAACCTCCCAGTTCTGGAGGCTGGAGGTCTAACATCAAGTGCCAGCAGCTTGGTTTCTGCGGAGGCCTCTCTTCCTGGCTTGCAGATGACCACCTTCTCACTGGGTGCTCACAAGGCCTTTCCTCTGTGCACCACACATTCCTGGTGTCTCTTCCTTTTCTTATAAGGGCATCAGCCCTATGGTATTAGCAGCCCCCTCCCCTTATGATATAGTTTGACCTTAACATCTCTTTAAAGGCCCTGTCTCTAAATACAGTCACACCATTGGAGGCAAAACCATGGGACCCCCACCAACCAGAGCTCTGGGAACCAGGGCAATGAGCTGGGTCCTGCTTAGCTTGGTTACATGCTAGGGATAGAGTTAAAGACACACATTATAAGGAGTAGCCAGATCCATTTGGGGGCAAGACTCTCTTTCAGTGGCCTAGAATTTCTATAGCAAGGTGAATTAAAACATCTAGGTTAAATGTGTGTGTCCAGGGTCAGACTTAACTTGGGCCAAATATCCCGATCACTGCAATACCCTCCTTGCCTCTCTCTGTTTCCTTTCACAGTACCACATGTGACCTTAAATGAAAAAAAAAAACCTGACAATATTTTTGGTTTTTGATCATAAAAAAATACATGCCAATGTGATGTTATTAAAACATAAATCTGGTGTTGCTTCCCTGCCAGTAAGCTGTCCCTCCTCACCTGCAGGGTCAAGTCCATGGCCCTCACTCATTGGATTTTGCTGGCCCTCCTGAGCATGGGCCCCACCACAGCCCATCCATGCTCCCACTGCCTTTAACTTCCTCATCTTCCTCAAAGCCTTTGTCTCTCTTCTCCAGGCCTTTGCACCTGCTGCTGTTCCCCGCACTGTGGTCATTCTTCCCCGCTGTTCACGTGGCCAAATCGTCCTTCAGGACTCTGCTCAGGGCCACTTCCTCAGGCTGACCATCCTGTCCCCCAGACTGAGTTAGCTGCTCCTCCTCTGGGTCCCCACGTACCTCCCTTATCCTAGCATCCGTCACACCCTGCAGCACCAGTAGCCTGGTCAGACCTTGTGACCCGAAGTGCCCTTGACTGTAAGTTCCCTGCAGGCCAGACCATCTGCTGCATTCATCACTATCCTTGTGCACACAGGAGTGCGCAGGGAATGCTGGCTGGTTGAAGGCCTAGTGATAGGCAGGCCCGGCAACCTCTTGGTGCCAGCCTTCCGCACAACCCGGGAGGCTAAGGGCAGCGTCTCATTCATTCGTTTCTACTTCAGGTTGATAGTCTGTCTGTGGACTGAAAGATTCAGGTTCGAGTCTGGTCAAGGGCACATGCCCAGGTTGCAGGCTCGATCCCCAGTAGGGGGCGTGCAGGAGGCAGCCAGTCAATGATTCTCTCTCATCATTGATGTTTCTCTCTCTCTCTCCCTCTCCCTTGCTCTCTGAAATCAATAAAAATATATTTTTAAAAAAGCATTCATTGTATTAAGGGGCGGGGCTGTGAAGAAGCATATAGGAAATAGCTTTCTGGATAGATATTCAATCTCCACTTGGGTCTGTCAGCTGTTCTCACCCATACACTTGCACAGCACTGTCCCCCTTGTGAAGATACACAACTCCACAGGGAGTGCCACTGCCTTAAAGGCCAGCTGGGAGGTGTCCTGTCCTTTTTAATTAAAAGTCAGAAGGCAGCTTCCTCCCCACTCATTCCTGTCTCTCAGGTCATTTCTGGAATGAGACTCAGCAGGACAGCTCAGAGGAAGGTGCACTGAGTGTGGAGAAATCGCTGGGTTTGCATCTCTCCCTACTAACCCTCCTCCCACACTGCCTGGTCTTCCTGCGGGGGAATTAGCAGCCCCCCAGGCTGAGGGGCTGGAGGGCCAGGGGTCAGGGGCCCAGCGGCCAGGATGCTTGGGGCTGGGCAGTACTGGCCCCAGCTTACTGTTCTCACTTCAAGCCTCCTTTTCTTTTGCATTCCTTTGCCAAAGGCCCAGTTTTAGGGTGCCCCTTCGTTCTCGGGTGCAGAAGGCAAAGCACCTGCCTCTTAGCATGGCCCACAGTCACAGGAGGCTCTCTGAAGGCCCTTGGGAGCCACATCAATAGAGAAGCTCCAAAAGCACAGACAGGTTAGCAAAGACCCCTTTCTCTTTTGGACTAAGCCCCATGAGGGTCCGGGTCTGGGGCTCTAGAGAGGAAGGCAGCGGGTCCCCATACTAGCAGCTTGTCACCTGATGCAAAGCAATCTTGCTGTGCACTCAGCAAACCACTCCTGGGCAGAGTGTGCTGGAAATGTCCCTGAGGCACAAACCAAGCACAGTGGTAGAACGGGGCTGAGAGGACAGACATTCCAGGAAGGCGTCCTGAATGAGGTGGCATTGGAGCCAGGCCTCCAAGGAAAAGTGCAATGTCCACATTTTTTAAAGATTTACAAAACAAGTGGCACTTAAGTCAATGGTTCTGTGAGTGTGTGTGTGTGTGCGCACGTGCACGTGTCAAATGAAGGGCTGTTTGTTTGGGAAGGGAAGGGGAACCCCGGCCAGCAATACGGCTGTTGAAGCATCTGTAAGTACTTTTTCTCCCTGCAGTCCTGGGAGGAACAGGGGTCTCAAGGGCTGCAGCACAGGCTGCTTCCATCCCTTCCCGCAGCCCAGTTCCCCTGGGGAAGGGCCTCCGCCAAGCAGCAGGGACAGCAGCAGCAGTCCACACAGAGGGGCAGGCAGGGGACCCCTGAGTCGGTCTCCAAGATTGAAGTTCATTAGGGCGCATCCTCCGTTGCCATGGAGACTGGGTCCACAGAGCCCGGTTAATAGTCCCTGAATTCACTCAAGCCTCGAGCACAATTAGACAAGATGAAATTCTGAGTTGGACTTAATGAGACCCGGACGTCCGGAAAGCATATGGCAGCCTCTCAGGAGAGCGCAGGGCCCCAGGAGAGCACACTGCCATCCCAAGGTCACCAGGCCACAGCCTGTCTTGGGCAGGAGGCCTGGAGGCTGGGGAGCAGTCTCCCTCCCTTAGAATTCTTCAGGGGCAGCACAGCCTCTTTGTGAGTAGTGCTGGGGGAGGGGAGCAAGGAAGAATGAGCTCCCTGTGCAGGGCCCAGCCCCTTGGGGATCCGTTCTTCGGCACCCTCTGATGGATTAGCCAACAAATGCATCTCACATGGCTAAAGCTACGTGGCATGAGCAGAATAGATCCTTCTATGCCTGCAGAAAACACAAATATGTCATTCAGAATTCTCTACTGGAACGCCTATGAACCAGACACGAGGAAACACGCCATGGGATCCATGACATCACATGCTTCCTCCCACGCAGGGCACAGGCCTGGCCCTCTGGCTGGGAGACAGGGTGTGGGCAGCTACAACCGTCTCAGCACAGCTGTGACATAGGAGGAGGGACAGAGTGTGTTGTGAGGAGAGATCAGAGAAGGCGCCAGGGAGGAGGTGGCATTTTGGCTGGGCTGTGAAAGTAGAGAGAAGAGAAAAGCACAAGTTTGAGGGTAGCAAACAGACGCGTGTGGCTGGAGGGCAGGCTCTGGGCCTGGGCCACAGAAGGAAATGGTGGGGAAGGCTTTGCAGGCCTGGTCGGAGTAGAAACTTTCTCCTGGCAAGGCTCTGCACAAACCCCGCAGTGTCCTAACACAGATGCGTTCGCAGCCTAGCCCCTAGATGCCCAGCAAAGAGAGAGGAGGGAGGGGGACAGTTGGGTCTGCTGTAGAGTTAAAGGGGGAACGAGGAGTTGGAGAGAGAAGGCTGCTACAGAGGGACAACCCGGGCCTGATGGCCCCGGGGAGAAGCTCCCCAGTCAGGGACTTGCCTCTCTGGGGCTCTCAGCCCCCTGGCTTTTCTAAAGTCCAGGCTTTTTTATTTTTTAAGAAATTTATTTTATTGATTTTTTTACAGAGAGGAAGGGAGAGGGATAGAGAGTTAGAAATACAGATGAGAGAAACATCGATCAGCTGCCTCCTGCACGCCCCCCATTGGGGATATGCCCGCAACCAAGGTACATGCCCTTGACCGGAATCAAACCTGGGACCTTTCAGTCCACAGGCCAACGCTCTATCCACTGAATTAAACCGCTTAGGGCAAGTCCAAGCTTTTATATAAAGCAGGCCTACTCTCTTGAGAAAATGAGATTTCTGTCCTTGGATCAATTTTTTTTCCAGGAGGTTATTAGTAAAAATCACTGACACTGCATGATAGAGGAGCTGAGATGGCAAAGCTTCCTGTTTGTCCTCCCTCCCTCCCTGTCTCCCCCACTCCCTCCCTCTGTTCCTTTCCTTCCACCTCCCCACCTCTTTCTCTCCAGGAACCCAGCTCAGTTCCCCCTGAGCAGGACACACCAATTCTAGCCAGCTGCCAACCTCTTCTCCAGCTGCCACCCCTCCTCTCCAGATGCTGCCCGAAGAGCCTGAGGCATGGAGCTTCGGCCTCTGCAGAATCTGATTTTCTAAAACTGAAAATGCTTGAAGAGCTACCAAGTCTGTGGCACCAAGTAGATGGTCCAGTTACAGAGGGAGGGGCTGGAACACAGGCCACTGGCCAGAGCCACTTCTTCCTCGTGGCTCTCCATCGCCCTCAAGGCCAAGACCAGGAGCCCCCATCATCCACTGATTTCTATTTCACACACACCTCCACCGACTCTTCAACCATCACCACCCGGAGTCCCGTTACCTCTCCAGCCCTTGCTGCTCCCATCAGGCTGGCTCAGGCCGGTCGCTGGGACCACCACAAGGCCTCCTAACTAGTCTGCTGCCCCCAGGCTGTCCCAGTGCAATGGGTCTAGCTGTGCAGATTCCAGAGAGGGGCAGGGACAGGCCACAGCACAGCCAGTGGCTCCTCTCTGCCCTGGTTCACCCCAGTCACTGCACTGAAGCCGCGCACCCATAGCCACGAGAGCTTTTTGTTCATTGTTTTTATGTTTTCGATGGGAGGGAAACAGAAATTAGGGAGTTCTATTGGCAAATGCAATGCTTTGGAGGGGCAACGAGCCAGGCAGCTAAGAGCATGGGAGCCGAGCTCTATCTCAGTGTAATAGCCGTGCGACCTTGGCTCTATCTCACCTCGGCTCTATCTCAGCGATAAGATAGCACCCTGGCTCCATCTCAGTTCAGTAGCTGTGCAACCAGGGCATGTGACTTAACTTCTCTGAGCCTCAGTTTCCTCAGACACAAGATGGACACCGCAGAAGCACCCCACACTGCACCTCAGGGTGTTGCAAGGGTGGTAAGATGCGGGTAAAACAGCACCGACCCTGGAACACGGTCAGCCACTAAACAAACATTAGTCCTTAGTACTTTGATACCGAGTGCGAATCCACAGCACCTCCCTCCTGGCCCCTCCCACCCCAAGCCGCCCAGAACAGATGTGCCGGCTGCCGGCACGCCGTCCCTCCACCACTTCTCCTTGACCCAAGAAGCCTGTGCCTCTTAATTGCTCTTTGGTTTTACTCAATTTGAAACGAGCAGGGCACCAATTCCCTGCAGGAAAAAATAAATATGCTTCTGCTCAAAATACTAATGAGGTTGGACGCAAGAGGAGGCTGGCTGGCAGAGGAGGGCGGCCCCGGAGGCTCCCCGGGCCCTGCCGGCCCTGCAGGAGGACGCGGCCCAGTTCCGAGCATCCTCCAGGGGGCAGGTGGGCGGTGAGGCTCCACTCACTCCGCAGGCCCAGGTCAGAGGCCAGCGAGTGGAGCGGCCCCATGGGAGGGGTGTGGGAACCCTGCTGTGGTCACGCCCCATGGACTCATGGGTCCAGTTCTCCTCCAGAAAGTTCTGGTACCACCGGGCTGTTGTTTCCCTTTCCTCCCACCAAAGCCTGCAGATAACCTCTTCCCCATGCCACTGAGCCCTGGCTCCACCCCTCATCCGCTCCTAGCGGCTGCCAGGATCCATTCTGCATCGTCTCCCTGCTCCTGTCCTTCCTTCTCTAAGCGGCCACTCTCAAAAAGTCCGTCAGGCCTTAGCCGGTTGCAGCAGCCCACAGATGGAAGGGTTCTGGGTTTGATTTCGGTCAAGGGCATGGACCTCAATTGCAGGCTCGATTCCCAGGGCCTGGTCAGAGCGGGTACAGGAGGCAACGGATCGATGTGTTGCCCTCACCTCGATGTTTCTTTCTCTGTCTCTCCCCTTCACTTCCACTCTCTCTAAAATAATCATGGGGAAAAAAAATACCCTCAGGTGAGGACTGACAACAACAAAAACTCAGTCAGTACACATTAGTGAGCAGGAAGCAAGTGCCAGCCGGTGGGAGGCTGGACTCATTGTGACCTGATCCAGTTTCACCCTCCTGTCTACCCCTCTCCCCTGATGCTCCCCAAAGGAGGGCCCCAGGGCTGCACCTTTAATGGTCGGTGGCCTCCCCTTCACAGCCCGGGAGCGTGTTGCTCCCTCGGCCAGAAAGATCTTCCCAGATTCCGCCGCATGCCTCCCTCACTCCCCTCTGGGTCCCCATGTCCCCTTTCCATAGCCGTCCTGCCCCCTTGCTCTCATCCCTGGCCCCCTGCATTAGCCTGAATACTGCTCACCACCACCTGGCATCCAAATATTTACATGTCTGTGTTCTGTCCTGTGGCCCCACCCTCCAGGCCGGGCCGCTGGGGGCAGGGACTTTCTCTGTCTTGTTCTCGGATGTTGATGTGTCCTCACCTAGAACGTGGCTAGCACAGGACGTGCTTTCTGAGTAGGAATTATCATGTAATCTAGTGACTCCATCATGTCTCTTCCCCAGGAAAAGCTTGTCACTGACTTAGGCACGACTAGCCCAGCCTCCATCTTCACCCCCTGTCTGGCTACTCCCCAGGCCTGCTCCTCACCTTCGCAGCCCCTGGCCCTTCACCTTCAAACCTCCCTGTGTGACCTCCAAGCTCTGGAACGCCCCAGGAGCACGCAACCCTTGCCTTTGCTAATGTTGCACCCCATTGCTCCTCCCTTCCCTAAATCCTACTCTCCCTCCAAGCCAGACTCAAACCTCGCCCCTCCAGGAGGCCTTGACCTGCCTGGCAGTGCCTGGTGCCTTCAGGCCCAGGACCCCACGCTGTTCCAGTCACTGCATTGGCATCTGTCTGCCTCCCAGAACTCAACTTCCTTAAAGTTCAGGGAAATTGGTCCCTGTGTGTCCCCGGAGCCAGCGCAGTGCCTGGCAGGGAGCGGGTGCCTATGAGACAGTTTGTATTAAGATTCAGATTGTTCTAATGCTAAGAACTTATTAACTATTACCTCTCGAAAGGCCCGCCAGGGGAGACAGGAACAGCAGCCAGCCACAGAGCTGGGAACAGAACCCCCACCCTGGGAGAAGGCCCAACCAGGGGTCCAGCTGAAGGCAGGGGTCCCGGTGCCCTGAATGTGGACAGCGATGATCTGAGGCCAGCCACAGGCTCAGGGCACAGAGCCACAGACTTCCACATCTGAAGACAAGGCCAATCCCATTGTCAGGAGCAAGTGCTGCTTTTCTCCTTGGTGCCTGCATCTCCCAAGGGATGTAAACCGGACACCCACATCCCCTTCCTGGGAGGAAATCCTGCCAGAGTTCTCAGGGACATGGGACAGCAGCGCTCCGTTGGAGGAGGAAGAGGGAAAGGGGCCCGGGGTGGGCCTGGGTCTTGGGGGCCCTCCCTCTGGCCTGGCCCCACAGACCACAGCTGAGACCGCCAACTGGGCTGGCCACAAAGTCCTACTCCCACTCAGTTCTCTGTCCTTGAAGGCTGCATAGCTGGGACTTCTGTAGGGTACAGTGCTCCCTGCCTCAGAGCAAAGCCGCTCCACAGCTCTTCTGACTCTCTAAACACTACCAAGGGGCACACAGAACTGGATTGACACCTCCCCCTTTTCAGAATTGGAAACAAAGATCCAGAGAGGTTAAGCAACTTGTCCATGGTCACACAGCGTGTTAGAGACAGAGCCCAGAATAGAAACTAGGTTGAGATTTCAATTGTTGTTATTTGGAGTCACCAGGAAAGCATGTGCTGAAAGGCTTTCCTGGGACTAGAGGCAGGAGGTTGAGAGGACTCTCTGTCCCCTCCAGAAATCCATGCCCCCCTCCTTTCCTTTTTAAGTACACAGGCCCTGTCTGGCTTTAAACTCAAAGACATTCCATCTCTGCTCACTGGCTCTCAGACACGGGAAGCAGCCCGTTCCCTGTGGCTTCTTCCCCAGAGGATGTGTTCAATAAACAGAGCCCCTTTCTCATCTTCCTGCATAAATATTTCAGGAGACTAAGAAACAAACAGATCTGCGTTTGATCTGCTGCTGGCTACTCAGAATCGGGGGCTGCTCTACCCCAGACAGGACCCTCACTCCTCTCCAGGCACCCAAGTGTCCACCACGCCATGAGACATACAAGATGGCAGGGACAGCCACCTCCCTGCAGGCCTGATGTGGACTGGAGAGCAGACCCTCCCGCCCCCCCCCTTTTTTTTTTACCAGAAGCAGCCCCACCCCTGCTTGCTGTTCCTAGAAATGGGAGAACATGGTCTGCTCAGTGTCTGTTCTTGGAGATGCTTCCATCGCCGCTGCCCAAGAGCACCCAGCAGGGGCCACGCGGTTCCTGCCCAGACCGGAAGAGGGTGCAGAACCTGCTAGGACAGGTGGCCGCAGTTCTGGCTGGAAACCTTGGGGACTCGGTAGGCTGGTCCCCCTGAAGTCTCCCCGAAACACTCGTTTTGTTTATTTACTCAAATGCTTGTTCATGGAGCACGTTATCCTCAGACCCAGCATATTCAGCAGCTTCCCACTGCCAACAGGACTCTGACTTCGCAGACTGTCATTTCCTGCGCTTCCCAACCGGGCCCCACCCCGGCTTCCCAACCACGTCTCTGCCCAAGTCACACTCACACTCCAGTCAGCCTGGCTCCCTTTCCCCACACGAGTCCTTCCCTTTCCTACATGTTGTCCTGCTTTTCTTCTCCCCCAATCTTTCCTCTCGCCCTTCTCAGGAGGACACATGGCCACCTCCTCCATGAAGCCTTCCTGGACCATCCACTCTACCATAAGGATCCCCCTCTCTTCCCTGAGCTCCCTCATGCCTTGCTGCCACTGGAAACTGATAAGACACTCTCACGTGTGAGGTCTTATCGTTCCAACTCCGTTACAAGCTCCAACTCCTGTTTCAGCCAAGGGTCGGCGGCTAAGGGCTGTGTCTGGAAGGAAACTCAGTTTGGAAGAAACCCTGATGCCCAGGCCTCACCCCCCAGAGATTCTGAGCCTCTTGTTCTGGAGGAAAGGTGGGAGAAAGGACCAACTGCACAATTTGTAGGTCCCCTTAGTCAACAATGGTGATGAATTTCAAGACAGTGACAGAGGAGCATCTCATAGGTCACACGCCATGGCCCTCAGCACAAGCATGTAGATGTCCCCAGGTGAGTTGCAGCCAGCACTGAGAACCACTACTAATGGCATGGGGAGCCACGGCAGGTTCCTCACCTCTGAGCTGCCCCCGCAGCCATGCACCTGCACGCCCTTGAGCTCCTCGTGCCTGGGCTGAATAGGTGAATGGATGGAGAGAGATGGCACTGGAACCAGGAAGCTGGGGCAAACTTTGTGTCTGTTTGGTTTTTTTAATCAACTATAAATAGATTACATATTAAATATTAACATTATACATAAATGGTAAATATATATAAAATAGAGAAATATGCTAATTAACCAGGACTCTGTAACGGGTTCACCGGACAGGAGGAGGTTGTGCATCAGGGGATAGGGCTGCAGGAGCCTCTATGTGCCTGCACTGGGGGAGGCCGGGCTGGACCGGCAACTCAAGGGTGGGCACTGCCTCATGATTTTGAATCGTGCACTGGGCTCCTAAGTCTTATTTAATAAAATACTAGCACTCAGATATTGAAATATATCTGACATGCCTATTGTGCACAAATCTTAAGTGCTCAGCTTGAAAAATGTTTACATAAGCATACATTGGCCTAACCACTATCACTCCAGAAAATTCTCTTATGCCCTACCTCAGTTAATGCTACAGCCCACCCCCAACCCGGGTCACCACTGAAAACTGGATAGAATTTTCACCGAGGAAGGCTGTCCAGCTGCACAACTTCTCAAAGTCACAGTGCAAACTCATGGCAGTGCCGCCACTAGAACTCTGGCGCTCAACTGCCAAGTTCCGTGCTCTTTCACAGCCCTCGGCAATCTGGACGAGCAGACGGGAGACACGGCTCAGGAGACTCTGGCAGCAGAGTCTGGAAGTTGGGGGAGGGAGATGGGTAGGGCTGAGCCAGCGTCTGGGCAGCAGGGCATAAGCTCACTCATGCACCCAGCCTTGAACCGGGTGCTATTATCCTAAGATAGCTAGGGAAACTGAGTCCCAACCAGCGAGGGGGGATGGGGGGGCAGGTAACCGACCCAAGATCATACAGTCACACAGTGCCAGAGCTGAGGCCTAGGCAGGAGCCTCCAAAACCCCACTGCAGTGGTCTTCTCACCACGCCATCACCAAATCTTCCTAGAAGGAGATTTGTGGCCCTCAGCCCTCCTCTTCTGTCTACTCAACCTCCAGATGCAGCCACGGGAAAGGCCAGTTCCATGGGGTGGTCCCAGTCACCATCTCCTTGATGGAGAGGGAGACATACAAACCCACTCCCAGGCACGGGGAGACACCGGCCAGAAACCTGGGCTGGGGGCTGGAACCGCTCCCCCACCTCGTCCACACGGGCTTTGTCAGTGACCACTCCCCTCTCCGCCTGCAGACCACATGGGCCGGGTGAACACCAAAAGGGCCCCTGTTGCTCCTCTGCTTACAACCCCTCTAGGGCTCCCCAGGCACCACAGGGTGAGCGCAGGTTCCCCTTCTGCTCCGGCCTGTTTCACCACCGCTATCCTACCCTTTCCTCCCAGCAGCTCCCACTCTTGTCTCTCTGAGGTAGAGCCACCGCGTGTCCCTTTCCACACCTCTGCTCACGCCATCCCCTCCACTGGGATGCCTTTCCCTGCTCTTCACCCACCCCCACCTACTCAACCTTGAAGACTTGAGCTAAGATCGCCGCCTCCTAAAACCTTGCCTGGCTTCCCCACCTGGTCCCCCAGAACGTCAGAGTTCTGTGCACACATCTTTGTGCCTGCCCTCCACATCCCTACGCACCAGCTTCCTTCCCCCGCAGCTGTGTGTCCTTCTGAGCGGCCAGTCTCCCCCACTAGACTGGGGTCCCCTGGAAGGAAGGGACACTTGGGTTTATCCCTGCATGTTCCATGCCACATGCTTTGGGCCTGGCACACAAATGCTCAGCAAATGGTTTTTTAATGAATCTGGGGGACTCATGAATTTGATTAGCAGTGAAGGGTGTGGAGGGTGTCAGTGGTCAGGGGAGCAGGACAGCCAGGGTGGGGAGATACACAGAATAATGGCCATTCTCTCCACTCCCATCTCCTCGCCAAACCTGCTCCTGGATCCAGTGGCTCCGACTGGCCTCACTCCCCACTCAGGGACCTCCCCTTTCTCTCATTTCCTAGGGCCCTGCCATCTATCAGTCAATGCCACCCACTTAAGGCATTACTTCTCCCAGGCTAATTTACATTTTAATAACATCTTAAAAGCCCAAAGGAACTGAACTCAGGCAGGGGGCTCTGGCCCAGGGGCTGGGAGGGCATCCTGGAAAAAGCACGCACACAGCTTGATCTGTGGTCCACTGCCAGGCCCGCAGGCTGCTCAGTGTCCACAGGGCTGTGCAACCAGACACACCAAGGGCAGGTCCCGGGCCACCCTTCCATATGGTGTGAGCCAGGGCAAGGGCCGCCCTCTCTGAGGTTCAGTCCTCCCCCTCTGTAAAGTGGGGGTACCAGAGGAGTTGTGGGGTTACGTGAGATAAAGAATGTGTCATGCTTAGTGTGCAACTCAGGAGAACTGGCTGCATTGTTCCTGCTGCTTTCCCAAAGCAAAAGCTGCAGAGCTTGCAGCTCCCACAGCCCGCTCAGGCCGGCACTGGCTCTCCAGGGGCCTGGGATGGTGGCTTTGTTGTGGCTCTTGAGCTCCTCCTCACCACCCCCTTCTTCCCGCTCCCCTCCCCTCTCCATCCTCCACTTCTTTCCCTGCCTCCCTCCCTCCCAGTCAGAGTTCCAGGGAAAACTTTGCCTAGAGACTTCTCAAGCCTGTGATAAGGTCTGGCCAGCAGAAAGCTCTTAGCAACCCAGGCTCCCAACCCAGAGGCCCTTCTAATGGTTTCAGAGAAACAAAAGAGGGTAAGATCGCCTTCAGCCCAGGGTGCCAAGGGGGCCAGCTCTCCCTTGACTTCTAGGAGGGAGAGTGGGGTTCACAGGCCGCTGAGGAGGCCAGAGTGGTGGCCTGGACGTAAGACATACGGCTGCCAGGTCTCAGTAATCACAGTCCCCGGGCTGAGCAGGAAGAACCTCAACAGTCGCTCGGCCTGCCTCTGCCATGTCCAAGCCTCAGAGGGGAGCACTCCTGGCAGGTCACTGGGTGAGGGGGGCCTGGGGGCGGGGGGTGAAGGGGAGACAGGCCTCTCCGTTCAGGCGCCCCCTGCCATCTAGGCTAAGTTCTCAAAGTCTCCTTTCTGGAATTTCTCCTGCCACCCACTTTTCAATCAGTCCTTGGCCTGGTTTTTACTGGAAGCCTAGAAAAACCCATTGAACTGAAACTCATCTGGCCTGAGCCTGCCATTAACCCAAGGGAGCTCCAGGTCTTGCTTGGCTACTTGTGCCCCCTTAGGCAGACCTTCTAGGGCCTCAGTTTTCTCCTCTGCAAAATGGGGGATCCCATTACATCTCTTTAGAGTCCCTTTTGCTCTAGAAATCCATGGATCAATAGGAAGAGGACATTGCCTACGCAGCAACACCAGGATGGAGGTTAGGCCTGCTGCAATCCTAGCTAATGTTATTATGTCTTTACACCTGGTACCCCAAAGTCTGGACCACACCCATACTTGTTCTGGGGAAGGGACTAAAAACCCCAGACTCAGCAAGCTCACAGTTACAGAGTCAAGATCCATACTCATGAAACACTCAGCAAAAAACATCTTAGGTTAGGCCTTTGCCTGCGGATGGTGTAGCAGAGACTGGGGAGCTCCAGAGACTCTGAGGCAGAGGTATCGCCAGGCCCTGACAAGGCCAGTTTAACAGAGCGGTGGGGCCCTGAAATAGCCTCAATCCAAAGCCATTTGAATGTCCGCAGATAGTATAAAGACTGTGGCAGGAAGGCTGACCCAGAGGGGCCTTCAGAGGACAGATTTGTGAAAATAAAGAGTTATCAGGTACACAGAAATCCCCTTTCCCAGAATCCCATGATTCTCAGAATCCCAAATTTCCCCTGCATTCCTGCAAACAGACCTTTCACCTGGAAGTTGGCAGGACAGGCATAAATAGCATTTTCTTCATGCAGTTGGACAAAAAACTCAAAAATTAAATTTTTTTGGTCCCTTTTCACCAACGCTTTTATTTCTGGCTGCTCCACGTCCTGGAAATTCCCCTGGGCCCCAGATCATAACGCTACTAGTTCTAAAATCACACTCCAGGTGTTTAAATGGTTTGCTGCAAAGACCTGAAGCTAGTCAAAGATATTCCTTTCCATAAGACCAAGAGAAAAGTAGATCTAGCCCCCAGGAGTGTCAGATGTGTCTGGAGCAAAGGTCAAGGTTATTTGCCAATGGAGGACTGGGTCTTGCTGTCCAGAGTCTCAGGCAAGATTGTGCCTGGGCCTGTCTTCCCTACCTTCCACAGGGAACCAGGATGATTCAGATCAAGGTTTAGATCTTTTTTTGGCTCACTTCCCAAACGAAAGCAGGACACCCAATTTTTATCGTCAGATTATGTGTCCCAAGCATATTAAGATAGCCAAAATAGAACATGAAGAAGGAAAGCAGCTTTTCATCTGCAAAACTAGCCTGAAATAAAAACACATAGAGCCCTTTAGAAGAGAGGAACTCATTTCTTCCACCAACAGAGTATGAATCAGTTCTGAAGGCAGCACTGCACAGATGTTGGTTAGCTGTTGCACAGAACTGCCTAATACTGAAGGCCATGAAACCCTGGGGGTGGGATGGGGCAGGAGGGGCCCTGAATTTGATATTACAACGAACCACCACCTTCCATGACACCTGCAAAGCACTTCTATTTTTCCATGTTACTTCCGTATTATAGTACCCTAGAAAGTTTGAGTACTAACTCCATTTTTTACAGATGAGAAAAGAGAGGCTCAGAGATATTGAGGGGCTGGGCCAAGGTCACACAGTAAGAAACAGAGTCAAGAGCCTCCAGATGCCCCAGCTCTGTCAGGAAAATATCCATGTTATATTTTTACTTTGCCCAATTAGGACCATTTTTAGTTTTTAAATCTTTCTGATGATCTGGATTGGGCCTTGGTCTTTAAAGTAAAACCATATATATATTCTTTAATGTTAAAAGCTCGCTAGGTGGTAGTGGCTGCATTTTGGTTTCTGCCCTGCCTGAGCTCAGGGAAGGTACACATTTACATGGAGTGGTTGGCACAGGGTCATTCCAGCCCCACTGTGGCCAGACCGAAGGCCGGGGCGGCAGGCTCAGTTCCTCACCAGCTTTGTGGACTTTGGTCACTATTACCTCCCGTCCTCTCTCAGCTTCTGCTGCTGCAGCCATAGAAAGAGGACCATTAAGAGCATAGACCTCAAGGGTCGTCATGAAGATTCCATGAGTAGATATACTATATGAAACACTTTTTATATGCCTGCCAGAAACTACACTACTTCTGTTATTCTTGTTTGTTTCACAGTTGGTTCCTGAAAAGCAGGGACCTAACACCTGGTAAAAGGCTGGGAACTGCCTACTTAAAAATTGGCATTTATTAAATGAATCTAAATTCATATTAGGAGTCATTGTCATGTTCTTCACAAGTGTGGAGAGCCATGGAGGCCGAGTGCTGGACCGGATGATTTCAGCTAGCTCTGGAGTCAAACTCTGAGCCTGGGGGCTTCTTCCCGGGGATTCGTGTGAGCACTCACCCAGGGGGAATCTTCTCACACCCCCTCTCCAGTCAGCCAGAGCCTCCAAGGGTGTCACCTTCTGCCTCATACAGGCGCCAGTAAGTTACACCTCAGCCAGGAACTCCATGTAAAATGTGCATCTTCCCTGAGCTCAGGCAGGGCAGAAACCAAAACGCAGCCACCACCTCGTGGACTTGTAACATTAAAGTTTATACTAGTGTGTGTGTGTGTGTGTGTGTGTGTGTGTGTGTGTGTGTGTATGTGTGTGTGTACACAAATTTCATGTACTGGGCCTTTAGTTTATGGCCCAGTGCATGAAACTTGTGTGCGGGTACGGTCCCTAGGCCTGACCTGTGATCAGGGCCATCTTGACCGCCACCCACCCTGGTTCTCCATTTGCCATTGGGTAATCGGAGCCTGCCGGCTGGGGAAAGGGACCAAGAGGTGGTCAGTGTGCCTCATAGTGACTGGTTGAGTGGTCGTTCTGCTGTTCTGCCATTAGGGTCAGTTTGGGTATTACCCTTTTATTATCTAGGATAGAGGCTTGGTGCACAGGTGGGGGATGACAGGCCTGCCTTAATGGAGACCCTTGATAGGGGTGGAGGTCGCTGCTGGGGGACTGGGCTGGGGCCAGGGGCCACGGTCGTTCTGGTCCCTGGTCGTTCTGGTTGTTCTGCTGTTTCAGTTGCTGGGCTTTTATTATATAGGATAGTTTTACTTTAAAGATCAAGGCCCAATCCAGATCATCACAAAGATTTAAAAACTAAAAATGGTCATAATTGGGCCAAGTAAAAATATAACATGGAAATGTTCCTGACAGAGCCAAATTTCCTTTTGGAAAAAAATAAATGACCCCTCCCTGAAGCTGCCTGCGAGCCAGGAGGGCCCCCGCTCTCCCTGACACGGCCCAGGGAGGCTCTGCGAGGGGGCAGAGGGTGGGACAACGGGACGTGGCACTTCCACCCCCTCTGGCCCGGGTCAGTTTGAGTGGCCCAGCTCCCAGCCCTCCTCCCTGTGAGGAGGAGGAGGAAGGGAAGAGTGACAGTCAGGAGGCCGGGGCTTGCTTGGCCAGCCTGTGTTCCACATCGCTGGGTGACTTTTTGCTGCTTTCATGGTGTCTCTGGGCCTGTGTCCTCCTGAGTGGAGTGGGGATGGCAACAGCAACAGACACCATGAAGTCCTTCTGAGGATCACATGAGCTCATACATGTCCCGAGCCCTCCCCAGTGCTGCAGGAAAAGTCCTGGCGTGCAGTTCCCTCCCGGTAATCCTCTCCTCAGCTCCCTCCTTTCACCTGCTACCTCCTTCTCACCCTTCACGATTCAGCTTATAATCACGTCCTGACCTCCTGACTATGTCAGTGCCCTGTTGTTATTCCCTGAGTTTGCTGTGCTTTTCATTTTATAACTCCCAGGACACCCATTGTCAGCATTTCTTTAATGTTCTGTCTTCTGGATGTTAATAGCCAACACTAGCCACTTCACGGGGACCAGCTCATTTAATCTTCCTAATAATTTTTTTAAGTACAACTATTATTAATCCCAGTTCATGGATGGAGGAACAGATGTTCAGAGAGGTTAGGCAACTTGCCCAAGAACACACAGCAAATAAATGATGTAGTGCCATCTGCCTAATTCTAAAGCTGGCATCCTTCAGAGTCGGCACCCCCAGGGAATCAAGGGCCATATCATCATATCGAGAGAAGGCCACTTCTGGTAAGGGCTGCTGGCCCTTCATGGGAATGGGGCCAGTGGTCCTGCCTCCGTCACACCTTGTTCGGCCCCTGGGCTGGCCACCGTGCCTAAGCAGCCCTATCTGATTTCAGACACCAGCCCTATCTGATGTCAGTCACCACACGTAGGAAGCCCTTCTCACCAGCACCTTCCCCCAAATTATGTATGTGGTTCCCAGCTCCAGCAAAGGCCACAGGGAAGTCTAAGCAGGACACATCCATGGTGTCGCCTTCAAGGCAACAGCCCTGAAGCACACCTCAGTGCCAGGACCACAGACACACAGAGAGGAGCCCTCCACCTCGTGGGGGAGCAGAGCAGAATGGAATACCTGCACAAGAGGCCTGGACGTTAGATGAATGTGTGCTCTGGGCTCAGACAGCCCAGGCACAGAGAGCCCCTCCCCCATCCACTATACTTGCCACCTGGAGCCACTCACTTACCCTCGATGAGCCTCTGTTTCCTCCTCTGGAAAATGGGATCATCCGATGACAGATCCCACCTCATGGTTGTACTGGGTAAGTGCGATCATGCCTGCCCAATGCCTGCTTAATAACTGTTATTCTCTCGATGATGGTCATTAATCCTCACAGGATATACACCGAGTATGTCAAACTCGCAGCCTGAGGGCGGCATGCCTCATTTATTTGGCCCATGATAGCCTTTGAGTTTGACGTGTTTAATGTAGACCATTATGTGATTGGATTGAGAATGTCATGGCGTAAAGTCAGAAGATGTGTGTGTGCATCCCAGCTCTGACCCACATTAGCTCTGTGACCAGGCTGTGGCCTCTCCACTCAGCCTCCATTCAGTTCTCCTTAAATAGGGGGAACCCCACCATGGGACCTTTGAAGGGATTAGGTGCAGTAACCCATGCCTGTCGTCTGTAAACAGGACAGTCCTGATCAAGCCTGTGTCACCCATCACGGTGTTAATTGGAAGGGGGGTGCCAGCCAGAAGTCAATTAAGAAGTCCCTCCAGGGGCCTCTGTCAGGGAGCAGAGGGGAGGGGCCAAGAAGGTTGGGTGACAGCTCCTCCCCTACTTCCCACCCTCCTCCCCCACTCTTGCTCCTTCACAGCTGGTCCCACACTCCAGGCCCACAAAGAGGAGGCTCATTGTAAACAGCTTCTTTTCATGTGGAAGCCACTGGATTTACATCTGTCCTTCCCTGGCAGGGCCCGCTCCAGGCCAGCTGCTCTGAGGCCTGAGTCTGCAGGGTCCACCGGCAAAGAAAGGCAGGGGAACAAGCTGGTCTGGAGAAGAGGAAAGGAGAGGGTGCTGTACACACTGGGAATGTGCACATTCTCTCATCTCATGGACACCAGACAAATTCTGTGGCCAGCACATCCAAATCAGATTCTGGATTGCGCGGTGCCAGGAGCCGGCGGCAGCTGAGGCCATGTCTGTTCCAGACTAGCCAACCCGGGAGAGAAATGGAAAAACTCACTCCATCACTGAGCTGCCAGGGCCTCGTACTGCCAGGTCGTTGGTCTAGCCAGCATCCACACTCCCCAACTGGCCCAGCTCAAGTCTAGGCTCACTCCACAGGGCCAGCCAGCGGTGGGGTGATTCTGGGGCCCTGGGGAGCATCACAATCCTTCCCACGAGCCTCTAAGTGATGCCACAGGTGCCAAGGTGGCAATGCCCCCGGCAAGAGAACCTAGGCCTGTGGGGATACCCTCAAGTAACTCACCAGAGCTCCTCTGGAGAGTTTCATTGCCTAAAAGGAGGGATAGTTAGGAAGGAAAGAGCCTGTACTTATTGAGCACCTATAGTATGCAAGCAAGACAGACCTCTCCTGGCTTGTATCCCCTGGGCCTCAAGACTCTTAGCTCAGGACATCTCCTTCATCTCCACCTCCTCAGAGGTTCTGGACAAAAGGGACAATGCCTTACACATTCTGTCACCCTAATGCCTAACACAGGGCCTGGCCTTGAGTAGGGGCCCCAAAGATTCGAGCTAAAAGGAACGAATGAATGTTGGCCTCACACCCTCTGCATGAGAATGCTCCATATCTGGAAGAACTGACAGGAAGGAGGAGGTGTAATGAGTGCATGAAATAGAGAGGCAAAATCCTCCCTCCACCCCCAAGTGCGGGGAGTTGGGTGTGTGCCTTTTACCTGAAGCTCTGTCACATGGTGGCTCTCACATCTCTTCTCCCAGTAAGAGCCAGACAGGAAAGAGGTGCTGGGAAGGGGGATGTTGGGGGACCTGGGGGGGAAGGGGAGAGAGGAATGGAGCCCAGGCATCTCCTTCATAGACTAGATTCTGGGTCAAGGATTTGGAGGTAGAGAGGACTCGCAATCCCTCCCTTCCCATTCTGATCCTGGGTATAGCTAGGGCTCTCCTATACCTTAAACCCCAACATTGGTCTCCAAGGGAAGAGGCTGCCCAGCAGAGGGAAAGCCAGACGCCAGCAGTCCAGGTTGGCCTACACAGTGGGGTCACAGGAGTGGGGCTGAAACACCTGCCTCTTACTGGGCTGCCTGAAATCCCCTCACAGGGAGGGGTAAGGAGCACTGGCCAGCAGACAGGAGAACCAGGCTCCAGACCCTTCAGCCTCCAACTTGCCGAGTGACTTTAGGCAGCTCCCAACTCTGTGCCCTGGGCCTCAGCTCCTTCATCTGCCAAGGGAGAGGGTTGGAAGATTTGATAGCTCAGACATGCTGTTCTCCTACAAGCCACTCTATAGGAGCCCTAGAGTCACGTGATCTTTGTCAAACAATTAACGGTTACTAGTTACCTGGGCGAGCAACACCATCCTTGGTCCTGTCCCACGGAGCAGGGGCCGGGGTGGCCAGCAGTGCGCTGAGCTCTGCCAGGACAGGGGCAGGAGAGAGAAGACTGACTGACCTGCAGGAAGAGGGCCCAGGAGTGGCTGCCGTGCTGCTTGTGGACCTGAAATCAGGTCCCGGAGAGGGAGTGCTGGCACCAGGCCTCCTCTCTGCCCACATCCTCCTGCTTAGTTCCTCTGAAGTATGGCAGGCATTCCTGGGCTCAGGGTACCTTATTCCTGACAGCAGACCCACCAAACTGCAAAGCACTGAGCTCACGGGCTCTAACCTAACAAGGCACACCTGGGAACCAGGAAGCCCCATCTCTGGTCACAGACAAAAGCCAGGAAATCACACCAAAGGGCCTTTTCTCATAGCCCACTGGCTTGTACTCTGCACACAGCACTAACGGTTTTGTTCCGTTTTGTCCAGGTGACGGCGGTTTAGGAAAGGGTATTAAGAACAGGGGAGGTACTGCTAGTCTGGCATATTGCTGACATGGAATACAGATAGAAACATTACTAAAAGCAGGCGCAAGAACTCAAAGAGTAGAGTCATCTGGAATAAAATCGTGTCGTTACTAGGAGAGCAGCCTCTGCTTCCTCTCCCCTGACTTGCCCTATGGGAGGGTTTTAGGCTAAACCTGGGAGGAGGGGAAGCCTGGCTCTCCTGTGGCTGGCCAAGGTCAGGGAAGCTGTTTCTGGCCCCTCCCACTCCTCTCTCTCTCTCTCTCTCTCTCTCTCTCTTATTCCTTTCTCCTCCTCATTATATAAGGAAACTAAGGTAGTTTCTTAAACACACACAATAAAACAGAGTTTGAAACGTCCTAACCAGGAGCAATGCCAGCGGGCTAGAAGGTCACCATCTGCATGGCTCTGTGTCTCTAGTGATGATTGGGGCAGAAGTCCCTCCAGGTCCTACCCCCCTTACCCCCAGACTTTATATGCAGCTCCACCAGCTGCACCCCACAATGAAGGAGAATGGGGATATGTAAGAGACGCAGGGTGGTAAGTGGAAAACAGAGGCCCACCTCCCCTCAGGAAGTGCTACATACCATCTAGTAGCTTGCCCCTTTGGTCTCCTCCCCTCCTCTTTCCAGGATCTCTGGACTAACAAGATGATCTCTTACAATCCACACCTAACCTCTGCCCTCAGGGAGCCTACCACAAAAACTCTGTCCAAGGGGCGGGGAGCTAGGCTTCCTCAAAAAGGGATGACCTTGTGCCTGGAGGAGTAGCACCAAGGGCTGAGGTCTCACCCTCTAAGCCATTGCTTCCCCTGCTCCCCAAACCCCAATCTGTAAGCAGTGATCCCACCTCTCATGGCCTTTAGGGTTCTTCTTCATATCTATCTTGTAACCAAATAGAGAACAAAGAGCCCCCCAATTTCCATGAGAGCTGACTTGCTTGCTGAAGCTGAAGATGTAAAGGCCCAGCAGAAGGAACTCTAGGCATCTTTAAAACCAATCCTTCCATTTCACAGGTGGGAAAACAGAGGCCTGGAGGTGGAACTGACTGGCCCAAAGTCATACGGCCTTCTTAGTGGCTGATTTAGGGCTAGAGGCCAGGCCTTCAGACTCCCAGAGCACCAGCTTCTTCTGGAACTTGTAGAGGCACCTCCTCCAGCAGGCTCCCAGGCGGCAGGACTGTACACAGGCCCTCTCCTGCAGCCGCCTGCTCCTCCAGCCCTCCCAACAGGAACGCTGTGAAGGACTGGCAGGGGTGAAGAAGATAGGGTTAAGGTGGGGATTTTATTTAATCCCCGGAGCTGGCTTAGACTGATGCCACGTTGGTTAGAGCAGAAAGAGAGAGACGCAGAAAGTTTTGGTGGGAGTGGGAAAGCATTCCTGAATAATCACTGGACATCAAGAGGGCAGGCCTACCAGTGGGTTTAACTAACAAGTACCCACTTTCATGGACTCCCTACCTCAAGGGCCACTTCCAAGTAGTGACCCTCTAACATGGAAATAATCCCATCTCCAGGGTGCTCAACAGTACACAGCAATAGGAAGGTCATAGGTCACAGATTACGACAGACCTCAGGGTAAACCCCCACTTTGCTATTTACTCACCGTGTGACCTTAAGCAAATCCTGTATCACTCTGAGCCTCAGTTTCTTCCTCTGTTAAAGTGTGCTAAACACACCTTCCCTGTAGGCCTCCTGGGTAGGTAGGCGTCCTGGGCTCATACGCATAAGGAGACACAGGGGAGGCACTGAATCAAATCTCAGTGCCGTTATTACAAATCTCACATCCTTTATCTCTCACCCGGGCCTATCCATTATTCTTCTTCCCTTTGACATTAATAACCTTAATAATAATCACCCTTCCCAGATGAATAGCATGCATAGCATTTCAAAACACTAAGCATCTTACTCTCTGTGGATCATAGCAGCCCTGCCAATAGTAGCCAGAGCTAAGGTGGACCCTCAGCCCCCACGTTCATCTTCCCACAATGTCTCCAAGTCCCAATTTTGGAATTGAGCCCAAATACCCTGCACAAATATGTTGTCTTGTAGCAGATCTCATGGGGGCCTGGGTAGCCCCTGACTTATCAGACGGAGCCAGAACTACCCCTCCTGCCACTACTATGGCTGACCCTCCATCTGGTCCACTGTTCTGACCACGAGCAAACTGCCCTTCCCATTTGGCCTCCAATTCTCCAATCCTGAGAGCCAGCTGGACAGCTAGTGGAGTCTGGCCTTGGGTGCCTGGATCACCAAAACCAAGGCCAACACCCAAGGCCAAGGCCAGACTGTGAGCTCCTTCCAGTGATAGAACTCCCTCAAAAGTGTGGGTTCACATCCTTGATTTGTTTGTTCTTCAATTGCCCAGCATGACCCTCAGGATCCATGTTATCATCCTCATAGTATTCCACAAAATGAGGAAACGGAGGCCCAAAGAAGGGTCCAGCCAAGATCACCCAGGGTTTGGGTAGAGTGGGGAGTGAGTTCAGGTCTGCTAACCTCCTAATCCTGTGCACCTTCCAGTACCCTGTCTGCTTTCCTCTTAACCCCTTCCTCCTCACAGCAGAGAAACCCCAAAGTCTCTCCAATAAACCCGGGACCCTAGGGCAAGGTCCAAAACCCCTCCTCCGTGTTGAGGCTGCCAGATCTTACCCTCCCTGTTACATCCCCTCCCCTCATCTTCAAGCTGGTCCCCTCAGAACCTTCCCTATCCCCAGTAGCAACTCCCGGGCTGGGGAGCGCCTCCTCCAGTGAGTGGCCTTGGCCCGGGGCCAGCATCCCTGGGATTGGCGGCAGAGGCCGGCAGGTGTGGTGGGCTCTCCCCTCCAGTGGCCTCCTCTGGGCGGCAAGCCCGTTCCCACACCACTGCCAGCACCAGCCCCTGCCAGCTCCTCTCCCCGCGGCGCGCTCCACTGGGGGACACGCAGGAGCTGCCCCACGGTGCTCTCCAGGGGTTAAAAATGCAGCATCCTACACAAGGGTTAAAAATGCAGTCAGTCCTGGGGTTGGGCCGGTGAGGAGGCTCCTTGTCCAAACCGCAGCGGCTGCCAAAGCCGCATCCTCCCCCTTCCCGCTGCAGTCCTCGGGGGCCGGAGCGACTCCAGCGACTGGGGGAGCTAAGGAGGCGCACGCCGCACCTTCCCGGCATCGGCGCCCCCTCCTGCCTCCCCCCGACGCCCGCGTCCCCGCAGCCCAGGCGGAGGGCTGTCGGCGTCCGCGGGTCCCGGGCGCTTACCTTTGTGACAGTCATGCAGGAACTCGGGGCGCTGCCGGGCGCGGGCGCGGCGTGCGGGGGCGACGGCCGGGGTCCGCCGGAGGCCCGGGCGGCGGCGGGAAGGGGTCCCGCGCGGCGAGCGCGTTCGCGGCCCGGGCGGCTCGGGTGGGAGGCTCAGCCGAGCCGAGGGGCCCGCGCTCCGGGCGGGCGGGCGGGCGGGCAGCGCGCAGGGACCGCTCGTCGGCGCTCGCCCGCCGCTCTCCGCTGATGTCAGCCCCAAATGTGCATTTATAATAGATGAGCCTCTTTCGCCGCAGGAAGGCGAGGCAGGAAGAAAGGGAGCGAGGGAGCGGGCCCGGGCTGGGGGGCGGGGGGAGGAAGAGGGGCCGGGAACTCGCTACAAAGGAGGAGGCGGAGGGAGCAGGGGGAGGAGGCAGCGCCCGCCCGCCCGCCCGCCGCCGCCGTGCCCCGCGCCTCCGGCCCGTGTCGCCGGCCGCCGGGCACCGCCGCCCCGGGAGCCTGGGCCGGGCGCCGCGGCCAGCGGCCTTAACCCCTTCGGGCCCGCGGGCGCCGGGCGGCTGGGCACGCGGGGTCCTGGCACCTGCTGGCCGGGGGAGGGGGCGGCGGCCCGAGTTCTCGGGGGCCCGCTGGCCCGGGGGCGCTGGTGAAATCGCCCGCTGGACGCCGAGAGGACTGCCGGGCTCGCCCCCCGGAGGTTCGCAAAGGGGGCCTGCGGGCGGGCCGGGAGGGGCGCTGCGCTCCGCGGAGAGGGGCGTGGCAGCCTCCAGCCCCGAGTCCGCCCGCGGCCCTTCCTCGCGCCAACTCCAGGCCCCGGGTCGCCGGGGACTGGATCCAATTCTCTATCCGATTAGCTGGGCTCGGGTGGGGGTGGGGGGTGGGGGGTCGTGGCCAGTTTTACGGAGGAAGAAACAGTACTCGGGTGGAAAGTGACTTAGACAAGGACACGCGGTGGGACTGCCCCCAGGCGTTTCTCCGCGATCCACGGCGCGCAGGCTCTCCAGGGTCCTGGGACCCGGGGTGATAAGAGATGCCTTCTAGTGACAGGGCGGGCCCCGGCCCCAGATGTGTCTACCCTGCCCTTGGGGCAGCTGGGTCCGGAGAACACAGGTGCGTCCTGTGCAGAGAGACCTAATTCTGACCTGGCCACACCATCTCCTGGAGCTGTTGCAGAGGCTTGAGGAGCAATCACCTGAAGATGACCCTGCCATCCGCAGTATCTGAAAGAACCTGTTTGGAACCTGCCCCCCCCCCCCAGCCCTTCCCTGAACCGCTAAGACTGAGCAGGGGACAGGTTAGCCCAGATGGAGAGTTCAGGGTTTTTTGGTGTATCACCACTTCACTGCAAACCCGGAACTGCTGGCTTCCTGTTGCACCAAGATTTACATCCAAATTAAATATACCACATGGCAGTCAACTCGGTGGATGCCCACCTGTGTGCCCAAGGTGCCAGGAGAACAGAGGAGGCCTGATGAAACACACTTGTTACACTACAGCAATGAGGGGCCCTGTAGAGAGCTTTGTGGACCATCACACTAATTCTCTTTGCATTTCCTCTTGTAGTCCAACATGCAACCATAGGAGACAGGAATTACCATCCTCACTTTGCTGAGTGAACAAAGAGGGGAGGAGACCTGCCTAAAATCACACCGTGATGAACAGAATTCTTGTGTCTTTTGGATCTGTATGTTCCAGGGCCACTCAGCCCGGATTTCTTATTTGCAAACATCACTCCCCTCCCCTCCCGCCCCTTCTTGGATGCAGATGAACAGCTCTGAGTCCTGGTTGCGCACAGGAGGACTTTGAGTAACTTTACTAAATTTCTTGGGTGGCAGATGTTGCCACAGGCCTCCGGCATCTCATTCGTGCAGACCCTTCCTAATTTCCATTGCTGACCTCAAACCTTGGACCACATTGTTCACCCCATCCTTCTGCACTAATCCAAACCTCCCTGCCTCTCATTATCCTAGATCCTTGCCATACTCCTGACAACTCCAGCATCCCTGGTTCCACCAGTTGCATTTGGCTATTATTATCTGGACTTCTGGACATGAGCTTCCTGTTGGTACACACGGTGAGCTGGGCAGCATCCTGCACACAGGGCACATCTCCTCTCACTGTGTACCCCTAGGCACTCTGTAGGTGCTCAGCAAACATTAACCACCAAACACAAATCAGCCAACATAAACCTTAGATCTGCAGCAGAAGACATTTAGATTAGACCCACAAAAGCATTTGCTCTCAGCAAGCTGTCCAGCCTCAAAAGGGGTCATAGTCCCTGTCTGAATGGCCTTGGGCAGGTCAGCCTCAAGACAGGAGGGTGCCCCTAAAACCTTTCCAAGACCTCCAGCCCTTGGAAGCCATGAAAAGGCAACTCAAAGACACACATCCCCTCCCCCCACGGCTGTGACTTGTCCACCTTTATCTCTCATGGATGCTTCAACTCCCAGATTACCATCCTCGGCTACCCAGCATGCCTCTTGGCACCCTCCCCACCATCCACCAGCCTTACAGATCCTGAGAATAAGACAAATGCTTACTATCAGCTTGAGCCAAATGTAATTAGGAACATCAATCTGCTGCCCACAACCCACGTGACAGGCTCCGAAGGCAGAAAGAAAATGATTCTGAGCCCTCACATGCTGCCGGCTCACCCCTCATGGCACATCTCCCCAATCAGAACGGAAGTCTGGAAGAGGAAAGGCCTCTCAAAGAACTCTGCAACCCCTTGTCAGGTCAAGGGTTTGGCCCGCAGAAGACTCTCAGAAATGTATGCATTTTCTGTGGTGCAGTGTCTACACCACAATACCTCCCACTCTGGGTCCCCAGCACATGGCCCATCTTCGTTTGGACTCTCCCCAAAGCAGAGCCTGACAAAGGAGTTGGACGCTGATGGTTTAATTGGAAGGTGTCCCAGGAAGCAGAAGTGGACGAGAGGGCTGGGTGTGGGTAGTGAGATTGGGAAGGAGGAAGAGCCAATATAAAGACTGGCTTTATACTGTGTGTTCTCAAGGTCACGACTGGAGGGAAGGGGGCCAGTTCCCCAGAGACTTCTGGGATGTGTCCAGGATTGGTTGCTGGAGTCAGCCAGCAGGCATTTATCCACAGGCTTCTCTTCCTCCCTATTTGAGGGCTGCCCCAGGGGGCATTACTTCAACTTGAAGAATGCCCTGGGGCAGAAGTAGAAAGACCCCCACCCAGCTTATTTGATGCAGTCAGCTCAAGTCTGAGCTTTCTCAAACTGTAACTATTTTCTCTCTTTTCCGCATCCAGTGTGGCTAGAGAGCGGGTCCAAAACCTGAGTAGAGGCAGCTGGGAATTGAAAAATAAAAGAAAGAAACAAGACACAGAGATAGAAAGCAAAGCTGGGCCAGGTGGACCGCTGCCCTCTTCTGATGGAGAGACAGTGACCCAGAGCCGATGCAGCATGTTTATTTTATATCCCCAAATACCAGGAAGTTTCACCAAAAGGTCAAGACAGAGGAGATTATTTGGATTCTTGAGTAGGCCCTGAGCATTCCTGGTGCTAGGCTGGATTTAGATATCAATACCTACTTCCCCACACCATGGGCTGAAATACCCTTGTCCTTTTGGCAAGGCGTGTTCCAAGGCCATTGCTTTGCCGACACCACTGGGTTCAGCTGACAATAATTAAAGAATGCCCATGATCCTTCACCATCCACTGAGCTGCAGGTGAAACCAGAGGAAGGCTGAGGAAATGTGTTACAAATTGTGGAGTAACTAGAGTGTGCAGTAGTAGCTCTGGTTTCCTCTGCTTTGGACCAGGTTCTCTCCTCAGCCTCCCCTGCCTTTGCCCCTCTTTCTCTGTGTAGCAAACTCCTATTCACCTTTCAAAGCCCAGTTCAATGGCACTTCCTCTATGTACCTCTCCTGACACTACCTCCATGGTGGCATAACTCACCCTGTTTTATAATGATCAAAAGTAAATGTATTTGTCTTGTGGTGTGTGTGTGGGGGGGTGGGGTTTATATTTTTTATTATTATTTTTGTTTTGTTAATCCTCACCCGAGGATATTTTTTCCATTGTATCTAGAGAGTGGAGGGGAGCTCCCAGCACTTGCAGCTTGTCCACGTTAGGTACCAAGGCACCTGTCGCTGCTGCATTTCAGCCCTCATCATTTGCAAAGAGCAGGCTTAGGACCAGATGGCTGCCCAGACCTCCTGTGCTGCTGCAAGATGTTCTGAACTCTAGTTCCCAAGAACAGGCTTATCTCCCCAGTCAGCGCTGCCCTGAGCATGTGCAGAGCCTTGGGCAAATTTGCATGTGTGGGGAACCCATGGTCTATATAAACAATCTGATTTTCAAATATAACACAAATATCTTGGCCTATATGAAATATTGTGATTTATTGATGAAGACATTGAATAACGACAGAGAACAGGTACCATCATGTTTGCTTATTGTCCCATCAGTATTCAGAGTCTTTGTGGGCCCAAGAGCCATCTTTTCCTCCTCAGGCCCAGAAACTAGCTCTTTATGTTTTTATTGTCAAATTAGAGGCCTGGTGCACAAAATTCATGCACAGGGGGTGGGGGAATGGGGAGGGATGTGTCCCTCAGCCCAGCCTGCACCCTCTCCAATCTGGGACCCCTCCAAGGATGTCTGATTGCCCATTTAGGTCTGATCCTGGTAGGATGGGCCTAAACGGACATTTGGACATCCATCTCACAATCCAGGACTGCTAGCTCCCAACTGCTCACCTGCCTGCCTTTCTGATTGCCCCTAACCGCTTCTGCCTGCCAGCCTGATCATCCCTTAACCACTCCCCTGACAGCCTAATTGATGCCTAACTGCTCCCCTGCCAGACTATTTGTCCCTAACTGCCCTCCCTTCCAGGCCTGGTTCCCCCCAACTGCTCTCCCCTGCAAGCCTGAGACCCCCCCCTCCCAACTGCTCTTCCCTGCAGGTATGCTCACCCCCAACTTCCCTCCTCTATGGCCTGGTCACCCTAACTGCCCTCCCCTGCAGGCTTGATTTCCCCAACTGCCCTCTCTTTCAGGCCTGGTCCCTCCCAACTGCCTTCCCCTGCTGGCCATCTTGTGGTGGCCATGTTGTGTCCATATGGGGGCAGCAATCTTGTGTATTGGAGTGATGGTCAATTTGCATATTACTCTTTTATTAGATAGGGCAGAGGCCTGGTGCACAAGTGGGGGCCAGCTTGTTTGCCCTGAAGTGTGTCCCAGATCAGGGGGTGTGGGGTGCCTGAGCAAGGGGCCTGTGGTGTTTTGCAGGCCAGCCACACCCCCTGAAACCCAAGTGGAGGTCCTGGTATCTGGGATTTATTTATCATGTATAATTGAAACTTTGTAGCCTTGAGTGGAGGCCTAGGGTGTGCGGAAAACTTAGCTTCCTCCATTACTGGGAAAACCCAAGCCTCCTGCTTGCTCTGTGATTGCAGCCATCTTGGTTGGGTTAATTTGCATACTTACTCCTGATTGGCTGGTGAGCATGGCTTCTGAGTGTAGTAGAGGTATAGTCAATTTGCATATTACTCTTTTATTAGATAGGTCATTCCTGGTCCATTCCTTATCCCCCACTAGGAGAAAAAGGTTTTTATTCACAGTGCCATGGCTTTTAGGCACCTGTTTGCACTGAAACAATATGGATCTTCTTACCCCTGCAGTTCTCTGCTACCATTTATTTAATGCCGGTTGCATTATTACCCATGACTCTGTATCATCCATTGTGTCGCCCAGGAATACTGGATTCCAGTGACTCTTTCGCATATTCTTCATCTGCTTCACTGATGACCATAAGTGCAAGTCTTACCCAATGTGCAGGAGATAAGAAGGATCACTTGTTTTGGGATCATTAATTGATCATTCAGAATGTTGGAGTGTAAATGACAAGCTCCTTAAGCCACAGAAGACGGCAATGGGATGAGGTGATGCCATGGGTGCTCGTGGATGTTGGCACCAGGGTTAAGAATGCTTGCTACCCCCTCTGCCACTTTTGGTGTTGCAGATGAGAAGTGACGTCATGGTCAAAACATAGATGGGCAAGAGTCACCTCAGAGACCCTGTAGTGATGGTAGCCCAGAGGCCTGAATTTGACCTGGGTCTGATATGGGAATCACTCAAACTCAGCATGTCAGCACCATTCTAGTGCCCCCAACATACCCACTTATGGTCATCAGTGAGGCAGATGAAGAGCATGCGAAAGAGTCAAAAAGGCCAAAACCGGTTTGGCTCAGTGGATAGAGCATTGGCCTGCGGACTGAAAGGTCCCAGGTTCAATTCCCTAACCTGTACCTTGGTTGTGGGCACATCTCCAGTAGGGGGCGTGCAGGAGGCAGCTGATCGATGTTTCTCTCTCATCGATGTCTCTAGCTCTCTATCCCTCTCCCTTGCTCTCTGTAAAAAAAAAAAAAATCAATAAAATATATTTTTTTAAAAAAGAGTCAAAAAGTGACCAGTTCCTAGAGCCTTCCCTGTGCTGGGTGCTTTAGTCCAACATCTCAGTCCATCTTCACTGCAGTCCTATAGGGCTTCTCTCCTTTTCCAGAGAAGGAAATTGAGGCTCAGAGAGCTGGAGCCCAAGGTCATCCCAAAAGGCTGTGATGGTGACCAGATGGGACTCTGGGTCAGCCTGGCTCACTCTGGGTTTTCTGCTCACCAGGTGGTCTAGGTCTAAATCATTCTATGTGACTTGCAGGTACTTCCTATGCCCTGTCTTCTTTGACCCTCCCAACAACCCCATGGAGTTACACTCATTTTTCAGAAGGGACCATTAAGGATTGGAAGCTAAGTGACTTAAAGGCAGTCACATAGCTGGAAAGTAGCAGATCTGTGTTCAAACCCACTTTCAAGTCCAAGCCCAGCTCCTCCCACCACACCACACAGCCATCTAAAGAGGGGATGAGAAACAGCTGGTGCTGCAAGCTTGCCCATTTGTTCCAGGATCACCTCTGCACGCTATGTGCTTGGGTGACTCAGAGTAGCGTCTCCCTGCGGGGGAGTCCCTTCCCCAAGGCTGCTGAATAGGGCACAGAGCCCACAGGAAAGTGACTCCTGAGCCAAAGAACACACATCAGCCTGCACACTGTGAGAGTTATGTGTGTAGGACGAAGGTGGAGTGAGAGGGCAACCTGTCACTGCCTGGGCAAAGCCTTTGCCTCTCCACACCTCCATCTCCTCGTCTGCAAAATGGGGTCAAAGCTCCAAAACGCTGACAACACCAAATGGTGGCAAGGAGGAGGAACAACAGGGACTCTCCTTCACTGTAAGTGAGAATGCAAAAGAGCCTAGCCACTTTGGGAGACAGTTTAGCAGTTTCTTACAAAACTAAACATGCTCTCACCATGCAACCCACCAATTGCTCCTTGGTACGTACCCAAAGGAGTTGAAAACATATGTCCACACAAAACATACACATGGGTTTATAGGAGGACGCAATTTCATTCATAATTGCCAAAATTTGGAAGCAGCAAAGGTGTTCTTCAGCAGGTGCAAGCATAAATCAACTGTGGTCCATCCAGACAATGGAGTATCATTCAGCACTAAAAAGAATTGAGCTCTCAAGCCATGAAAAGACATGGGGGAAATCTAAATGTATAGTATGAAGCAAAAGGAGCCAATCTAGACCAGCTGGCGTGGCTCAGTGGTTGAGTGTCTATCGCTGAACCAGGAGGTGGCTATTCAATTCCCGGTTGGGGTACATGCTTGGTTTCCGGCTTGATCCCCGGTAGCGGGTGTGCAAGAGGCAGTTGATCAATGATTCTCTCTCATCATTGATGTTTCTTTCTGTCTCTCTCTTTCTTTCCAGTCTGTATGACTCTGACTGCATGACATTCTGGAAAAGGCAACACTGTGGAGACAGTAAGAAGATCAGGAGCAGCCTAGGGATGTGGGGAGGGAGGCATGAGTAGACGGAGCACAGAGAAATTTTAGGACAGTGAGATTGTAATGGTGGATCCGTGTCAAAACCCACAGATAGTACCACACCAAAAATGAACCCCAATGTAAACTGGACTTTGGGTCATTATGATATGTTGGTTCATGGATTCTAAAAATGCACCACTCTGATAGGAATGTTGATAGTGAGGGAGGCTGTGTCTGCGTGGGGGCAGGGGTATATGGAAACTATTTTCTGCTCAGTTTTGCTGTAAACTTAAAACTGATCTAAAAAAATAAAAATCCATTTTAAAAATGGGGGCCCAAATCACCCAGGTCTCAGGCTAGGCTAAACAAGCGAATGCTCATGGAAACAGTGTCGAGGGCGAGCTGGCTCTTGCTATAAGGGATTGGGGCTACTGTGTCATTCAGTTCCAGCAGTGCCAGAAATCCTCAGTGAGAGTACAGGAGGATCATTTTGACTTTTTGAGTCCCAGCGTTCTTTTTTTGTTTTTGTTTTTTAATATATTTTATTGATGTTTTTACAGAGAGGAAGGGAGAGGGAGAGAAAGCTAGAAACATCGATGAGAGAAACATTGATCAGCTGCCTCCTGCATGCCCCCTACTGGGGATGTGCCTGCAACCAAGGTACATGCCCTTGACCAGAATCGAACCCAGGACCTGTCAACCGCAGGCCAACGCTCTATCCACTGAGCCAAGCCGGTTTTGGCGAGTCCCAGTGTTCTTAGCCACAAACCTAGACAATAATACTCGTTATTCCCATCCCCATGACAACCTCTCAGAGGATAAGTGGCAAGCAGTGATGATGATGATGATGATGATGATGATGATGCCTCCACCATTTATATCGGGATGCTGTGTTAAGCACTCTATACACATTGTTTCGTTTAATCCTTACAACTGATTTTACAGATGAAGCATGGAGTTGGGGGAGGAGGCGGTGGGGTGGGGAACAGGCAACTTGCCTTGAGCTGGTCAGTGGCCTAGTAGGTTCTGGAAGACTCCATGCTGGTATTCAACCTCCAGCTTTGCCCCCATGCCTCCCAGGCTGGCCCTGGAGCACACAGGGGTAGCCCCATTGCCCAATCCCTGGAGGCTGGCTTTAAAATAACAAATGATGATCCGAGTCAACCTTTCTGTGGGACTGACTATGAGCCTGTAACAATGCACCTTAATTCTTACAGTAGCTCCCTGAGGTAGGTACTATTGTTAAATGCATTTTTACAGACAAGAAAACTGAAACATAGAACTCAAAGAACAGGAAATGTCAGACCCAAGAGGAAGTGTGGGGCTCAGCTGCTCCCAGTCCTTTAGGAGATATTCTACCTCCCTGTGGGTGGCCTCAGCGTGCGTGCGTGTGTGCATGCGTGCATGGCATGTGTGCGTGTGTGCGAGTGCCTGTGTGTGCATATTTGTGTTTGTGTGTGTGTGTGTGTGTGTGTGTGTATGTGCGTGTGATGCACTCGGTGCTGTGCTGTTGCTGCATTGCTTCCTTTTGGGACCCACCACATCAATAGTCAGGAGAGGCCACCCCTGAGCCTCCAGACCCCGTCTCCTGCTGCACTCACCCCAGGAGTGCCTGGCAATACAGGCTCCTTCCCCAACCCAGGATGATTTTTGCCTCCACTTACCAGGCAGGGAAAGAAAGTCAGGAGCACGGAGCCCAATTTGCCCCTTAACCACGGAGGAGGCCTGCAGAGGAGGGAGCAGGGGAGGAAGGCAGAGCATCCGGCCTGGAGGCAAACCCATTAGTGCCCTGACTCCCTGCAGGCTGGAGGGGCCGGGAAGGCCTCCTCGTGGTGCCCACGGACCTGATTTTGAGTGGGAGTTCCTCGGAGGGCGTTCTGTGTGGTGATGGGAGCATAGGGTTTTAGAAGTAGCCAGATCTGAGTCCAAATCCTGCCCCTGTTCTTCCCCGGCTGCGACCTTGTTTGAATTACTTAGCCTCCCCAAGTTAGAGGCCCCCATTTCCTCCCCTGTCAAATGGGGATAAAGATGGCAGCTACCTCCGAGGGCAACCTCTGTACCTGGCGTGGGTCAGGGACTGGCAGACGGTAGGACTCAGAATATATTAGCTGTTTCTCAGCTGTGAAGTGGGTTTTTGTTAGGACCTGCCTTGTTGTGAAGGTTAAAGGAGTAGCATGCCTGAAAAGTGCTTAGGAAGGACTCTGGCAGAGAAATGCTGAGCTTTTTATTTATCAGCATCCCCTTTCTCCCTGCCTCTCTGCCCTGTCCAGGTGGCACCTAGGGGCTGGAGAAGGGGGCTACTTCACCAGGATGCAGAGTGCAAAGCTGGCATTGTTCTCAGCTCTCCTCAGGGCGGTGGAGGAAAGATTGGGAGGCAGGAGTTTATTAGCACCAATTAACCAGGAGGCTCCTTCTGCTCCCACCCAGGTCTGCCTCCCTGCTGGCTGGGGCCTGGGACCACGTGGTGGAGGAAGCAGCCAGGCTGGCGGAAAGGAGCACACGGTGGAACCACACGGTGGAACCATCCGCTGAGGCCGGGGCTCCCCAGCAGAGCCCAAGCAGGCATTATTCCTAACAAAACGGTTCCGGGAAGCAGTGAGGCAGACGTGAAGCACAGGAGGGCCTGTTCCTCCGGACCTGTGTCTCCGGACCACAGGCAAATGCTCTCCCAGTCAGTGGCCTCCTCGCGCATCTCACACTCAGAATGGGGATCATCCCTTACCCCACCCCCACCCCCACCCCCAACCTTTCAGTATAATCTCGAGATGAAAGAAAGAAAGAAATTAAAATCGCTGGAAAAGAAATGCAGACATTAAAATTGTTTTTTTTTAACTTCATATATATATGTTCATGCCAATAAACATTTTATCAATAAAAATTCGAAAAAGGAAAATTGTAATAGATTAATACTTTCAAATTACACTAATGTGCTTTTGAAACAGGGGAAAACATACATTACTATTAGTCTGGCACAGTAGCAAATCTATGACTGACATCCAAATTGACCTCAAACTCAATGTTCAGCTGCCAGGAAAGCCATATTTGCCTATCTATCTTTACTCACAATTCATTAAAGAACACTTTTTATTAATTTTAACTTTGAAAACTTATTTTTACATGAAGCAACAGATAATAAATAGTTAGGAAAAGTCTTAAATATAAGGATATATTTGGTAGAGATTCTAAAAATTTAATTTCACAAAAAAATTCTAGAAATTACAATACTGTTTATATCTTTCTTTAGTATTGATTGCAGTGGTTTTCAAATATTTCTTGCCAAAAATTTCTGGTAAAATGCCTTCACCAAAAATTATTTTCTTTTTTGATAAAACCTTCTGAAGTTTTGTTTGTTTGTTTGTTTGTTTCTTAAAAAATCAGAGAAAATGGCTGAAAGATAGAGAACATTGACATGATTTGATCCATTGCTCTAGAATGATGACAGACTTGAGTAACTCAAGTTCTACTTTCATTTTTACAGTGACTCTGTACTCATTGGTAATTTTGAATCTACTGAGAAAAATACTATCTAGAAGACAGTTTTAACGATTTCACTAGAATTAAATTGTTCTGTACACAATTTCATGTAGAAGCTTAGTTTAGGTGCACCAGGCCCACTGCATAATTAACTTAATGTCGAAAACAATGTTTATTAAAGGGTAACTAATAAAACATACTAACTTACAATAAACTCCTCCCACATTCAACAATAAATACAGCAATTGTTTAGAATTTAGATAATCTAATGTACAAAAGGAATATTGGCCTATAGATATTTTTTCTTATAACATCTCTGTCTAGATTTGGTAAAAGGGTAACACTGCTCTTGTAGAATGAGTTAGGAAGTGTTCCTTCCTCTTTTATTTTTTGGAAGAGGTTGAGAAGGTTGATGTTGACTTTTCTTTAAATGATTAGCAGAATTCGCCAATGAAGCCTTCTGGGTTTTTCTTAGTTGGAAAGTTTTTCATTATTGATTCAAGCTCTGATTTTATAGGTCTGTTCTTATTTTTTACCTCTTCTTGAGTCAGTTTTGTAGTCTGCATTTTTTAGAAATTTGTCCACATAGGTTATCCAGTTCTTTGGCATACAATTTTTCACACCTTTTATCTTGTTTTTATTTTTATAAAGTGGGTAGTAATGTCCCCACTTTTGCTTCTGATTTTAGTAACTTAAGTCTTATCATTTTTTCCTTAGTCAATCTATTTGACAGAGTGTCAATTTTGTTGATCTTTTCAAAGAAACAACTTTTGGTTTCATTGATTTCTCTGTTATTTTTCTAGTCTCTTTTTTTATTTGTGCTCTAATTTTTATTATGTCATTCCTTCTGCTGGCTTTGGTTCAATTTGCTCATCTTTTTCTCTTTTTTTTTCTTTTTTAAGATTTCAATCTAGTTTACTGATTTGAGATCTTTTCTCTTTTATAATGTAGACATGTAGGGCTATAAATTTCCCTCTAAGGATTGCTTTGGCTGAATCCTAGAAATTTTGGTATACTGTGCTTTTGTTTTCATTGTCTCAAAGTATTTTCTCATTTTCTTTGTGATTTTTTTCTTTGGCCCATTGGTTGTTTGAGAGTGTATTGTTTAATTTCCACATACAGTGGTACCTCGAGATACGAATGCCCTAACATACGAGATTTTTGAGATACGAGCCATCGAGCGAGCAATTTTTGCTTTGAAATATGAGCAACATTTGAGATAGGAGTAATCGGGCGGATCGGCCTGCTGCACGTGACCCACCAGTTTACCTCGATTCGAGCGTCTCATAGTTTCCCACTCGAATTATGGAACGAATTAAACTCGTATCTCCAGGTACCACTGTACTTGGGAATTTTCCAGTTGTTCTTTTGTTGTTAGTTTTCAGTTTTATTCTATTGTGAGCAGAGAAGATACTTTTGATTATTTAAATTTTTAAAATTCATAGAGACTTGTTTTGTGACCTAACATATGATCTACCCTGGAGAATTTCCCATATGCATTTGAGAAGAATGTATGCTCTGTTTTGCATGGAGTGTTCTGTATATGTCTGTCAGGTCTATTTGGTTGTAGTTCTGTTCAAGTTCTCTATTTTCTTACTGATTTCTTTTCTAGTTGTTCTATACATATTGAGAGCAGGGTATTGAAATCTTCAACTATCATTGTAGATCTCTCCATTTGTCCCTTTAATTCTGTCTTTATATATTTTGGGACTCACCTTTTTATAAATATTTAATGTCTTTCTTTGTCTCTTGTAACAATTTTTGACTCAGAATTTATTTTGTCTGATATTAGTATAGCCATCCCAGCTCTATTTTGATTCTATACTATTTGTATAGAATATCTTTTTTTTTTTACCCTTTACTTTCAGCCTATTTGTGTCTTTGGGGAGTTTCCAGTATAAGGTTGCCAGATTTAGCAAATAAAAATACAGATGCCGAGTTAAATTTGAATTTCAAAACACAATAAGTACATTTTTAGTGTAAGTATATTCCAAGCAATTTTTGATATGCATTTATATCTTTAAAAATTATTCACTTTTTATCTGAAATTCAAATTTAACAGGGCATCCTGTATTTTATCTAATAAGATTTTAAAGACAGATATAGGCCCTTTATAGAAGTTCCTATATTGGGAACTTCTGATCTGAGGGTGAAAATCAGGGCCGAAGCTGGAGGGACTCCCAGTTTAAGAGAGAAATACAATCCTTGCACAGGGAGCTTACAATATGAAGAGAAGGGAAGAGAGAGGAGGCACAGTCTTACCAAGAAGGCAAGGGAGTTAGCCAGGACTTCCCCACAGGGCCTTTCTTGGGGTCTCCCAAGGTTTCCCCATGGGGAAGTACGGGACTTGGTTGGAAAGTGTATAAGGAGGATTCTCTGAAAGGTCGGAGGCCTGTAGAGAGACCTTACTGAAGGCGGTAGCCCCTGCCTTGATTTTTTCAAAGAAGTTCGAGCCCCTGGGTGTTTTACTGGAATCTCTGTTTAGTCTTTAGACCTGACCTTGTAGAAGCATGTGCTTTTTCAAAGATACTTACCCTGCTGATAGTTTTAGTTAATTTTAGTTCAAACTGTTGTTACAATAAAAGCCTAAGGAGGCAGGTGAACGGGGCTGTTTGGTTGCTATAGCCAAGCAGTCCCTTAGCCCTCTCTTTCACAGAAACATGTGTCAGAGTAATCCATTCATCCATCACTCAGGGTCTGCTGGTCAGTCCTGGCTTTTTCCCACTCATACCTCATTGTCCACTGAGTGCCCAATACCCAAAGTCCACAGTGGATGTGAGCTGGGGAGCCCCAGCCAGCTGCTTTTGGGAGCAAGGTCTGTGGCAAAACAGGGCATTCCTCCTCTGTACTCCCACATCCATATGCATATGCACCAAATCACAGCACACACTGGTGTCACACTCACAGGTACTTTACTATATACACATTCCCATGCATCACTATGCACACAGGCCCACCAAACACACTGGCCCGCAAAACATAGGCTCGTACACTCAGCCCCACTGAAACATACTCCACTCACACAGACCCATGGCCTGCACACATTGGCATACATGACCCTGTATGCTAATCACAGGTCACAGTCAGGACAAACATCATATACTCTGCTTGTCCTTTCTCGGGCTCTAGGTGTGTGTGTGTGTGTGTGTGTGTGTGTGTGTGTGTGCATTTTCTCGTGCCATTTCTATCTGGATATCTGTCTATCCTCCACTCTCCCATCCCAGCCACTTGCCTCTCTCCCGGCAGGAAGGCTGAGGGAAGATGTGCAGGTCCGGTCTCCATGACAACCAAGGACCCTCTACCCTGGTAGGAGAAGGTGCTGGGAGGCAGTGTTGGTGTTTGCTCAGGCCCTTGCTGAGCAGGACTTGGGTGAGGGCAGTAGGGCGAGTGGGGGGAGAAAGGGATGAGATGACCATCTGGACCTGGGAGAGTGGATCTGCAGACACTACCCAGGTTCTCCAAAATGGCAGATGGGCATCATGGTGGCTGAGAGGAACTGGGAGGAGGGGCAGCCGGTGTACCATATGCAGGAAAACCCCCACTCCACCCCTCATGGCATCTCCCTGAGCATCCTCAGATTTAACTGATTCTGAACAAACAAACAAACAAACAAACAAAAAAACGCTCTCAAAGCTTCCTTTTCTGGAACCCAACCAGCACCAATAGGTGGAGTTGTATTGGGGTTCAGGGGAGGGGCATAAACGCCTTAAAATCTAGAGGCTCTTGTACCCTTTCTGTGCCATTCCCTTGGGGGAAGTGTCACCCCTCCTACACTTCTCTTTTGGATCCTATTCCTGGGGGCTGGTGGAGAAGATCACCCTGATTGTGCCATGAGACATCCAGAAGAGTGGGTGCTAATTTATGCAAACTCCACAAAAGTGAGGAGGGCTGGGCTCAGGTTCCTCTGGGTGCCTCATACCAGATGCATTGGTATGAGACCTGTTTATGCCCAGCACCCTGCCCTCGAGGTCCTGAAAGCTGGACTTGAAAGGGAGGGGTTCAGGGAGGGCAGCTAAAGAGGGCCTGTCCAGCAAGGAGCAGAGGTGGAAGATGGAGCTCTGAGAGAGGAGGCTGTGTGCTGCTCTGGGCCTCTTCAAGAAGGAACTTAATGTCAGCCTCAGGGAGTGCAGTCAGCAGACAACCTCCAGCACCTTCTGTCCACTGGATGTGAAGCCCCCTCTGCCCAAGAGGCCCTCAGCCAGGGCCTGAGCACAGCGAGTTTCAAGGCCTGCTAGTCTCAGCCCATCCAGGACGCTCACACTGGCGGACTGGGCTCAGAGCTCTGTTGGGCAGGGGTTGGCAGGGACTTGGTCAGATTTGCATCTGGTCTGAGGTTCCCCCTGCCAGTCCTGCTGCCTTCCTCCTTATTTCACAAGTTTCACTTCGTTTCTATCAATGTGTGCTTACCAGAGGACCTAATGGACACAGATGCCAAGGGAAGTGTGTGTGTGTGTGTGTGTGTGTGTGTGTGTGTGTGTGTGTGTGTGTGTGTGTGTTTGAGACAGAGAGAGAGAGAGAGAGAGAGAGAGAGAGAGAGAGAGAGAGAGAGAGTGAGAGCACGAGCCCTGTTTAAGTGTTCCTCTGAGCCCTGAAGTTCCTAAGTATGTGGGCCACCCTGCCCTCTGGTGGAAACTCCTTAGAACTACACCTTCACCTCCATCCGGACTGGGAGGCCTATGGGAATATGGAATGGTTTCATGGTAGCCACTGGCTCAGACTGTTCTGTGAGAACTTCAGGGATCACTGTATCAACCAGGAAACTGAGGCCCACAAAGGGAAAGGATTAAAGACAGAATTGGGGGACATCTTATTGAGGGTAGAGGTTGTTCCCTCTACCCTCCCCCATGTTGTTCCTTCATCCCTTCAGCTCTCCCCTCTTCTGCGTCCATAGCCAGCCCCGCCCATGCATCCTTCCTCACTCGGGCCTTCATCCCCACTCCCAGAACCACAGGCCCCTTTGCTTCATCCACTTCTCTGCAGTCAGGTAACCTTCCCGAAGGACAAGCCAGACTTCATCCCTCCCAGCCTATGGCATCCTGAGTGCCAGGCCCCTGCACTGTGGCACCGCCTCCCTTCTAGCTCATTCCTCACCCTGGCCCAGTTGTCACCAAGCACCCAAGATCCACAGAAGTTCCATGACCCTAGCCCAGTTGAGACGATTTTCTCCGCATGGACTGAGCTCACTGACCCCATGTTCCTCGTTCTCTTTCCCTCCCTCTGGCCCTTGTGGCCTGACCTTTCTCCCACATGGCAGGTGTGATCCTTCTTGTTGCTGCTGTAACAAATTACCACAAGCCTAGCAGCTTCACGACAGCTCACGCTTCTTTTCTGAGGTTCTGGAGGTCAGAAAATAAAATCAGTCTCACTGGCCTGGAGTCCAGGTGTGCGCAGGTGCTGGTTCCTCCTGGAGGCTCATTATTCTACCTACTTATTCAGGCCACTCCTTAAGCAGGCAAGGTTCCATCCCTGCTTTCATAGCCTGAGAAAGGGGGCAGGTCTTGCCCTGGCTGGTGTGGCTCAGTTGGTTGGATCTTCGTTCCATACACCAAAAGGGGGTGGGTTCAATTCCTGGTCAGGGCACATACCCAGGTTTTGGGTTTGATTCCTGGTGGGGGCACATGAGGGAGTTAACGAGTCAATGTTTCTCATATGGATGTTTCTCTCCCTCTCTGTCTCTCTGTCTCCCTCTCTCTACCTTCCTCTTTCAGAAAGGGAGGAAGGAAGGAAGGAGGAAGGAAGGAAGGAAGGAAGGAAGGAAGGAAGGAAGGAAGGAAGGAAGGAAGAAAGGAGAAAAGAAAATATGACAGGTCTTTTCCTAAGCCAAACTGACCTTTACAGAGACATTACAATGTGTATTATTCTTCTTCACACCAAGCAATTTGCCAGATCTCAACAGACACTGACCCAGTGTCCTACAAATTCAACTCAGTTGTGACACTGTCTACCTGGAGACAGAATCAGATCCCACAGGTGAAAGTCTCAATCCTACAGGACTGCCCCCCTTCCCTCACCCCCAAACACCAAAAAGTCCCAGATTGTCACCAATGCTGCTGACATACCAGCCATAGATTGGAGGTTCCTTGGGTACGATCAGCTTGCTGGAGCAATCACAGAACTCAAAGAAACATGTACTGATGTTCACCAGTTTATTATATGACTCAGGAACAGCCAGATGGAAGAGATGTGGAGAACAAGATAAAGGAAAAGGGCTGAGAATGTCCACGCCTGCTCTGAGCCCACCACTCTCCCCAGATCTTCAGTGTTCACCAACCTGGGAGCTCATCCTTTTTGGTTGTTGAGTTTTGTAGAGCTTAGTCTGCAGGGCTCCTTCCCAGAGGCTGTTGGGTGTGCCCAAAAGTTCCTACCCTCTAATCACTTGGTCTTTCTGATGACCACCCCCTCCTGAGGCTATCTGGAGCCCTATAAGTGACCTCATTAGCCTATTCTCAGGAGAGCTCAAAAGGGACTACTTATGAATGAAAAGACACTCCTAATATTCAGAAAATTTTGGGGGTAGGGGAAAGGTTAGGAGCTCTATGCCAGAAATCTTATGGATATATTTCTTTTTATACCACAGGCACCAATCAAAGTCTTTGGCAAGAAGTTGACCATGGACTTCTCCAAAGACACCAAGAAACTATTGATCAAGTGAAGCTAAGTATCTTAGACATCTTGCAGTAAGAAGGAACCTACCTTGATCAGCCCTCCGAGTGTCTAAAATAGGAATTACAGGTAGCAGTGTTGATAGGATTTGAGGGTCCAAGCTTACTTAAAGTGGGCAGGAAATTGGTTGGGTTTGGGGAAACTAACAGTTTTGAATTGAGGGGCACAGGGATGTAAGGATCTTGAAGGGAGTCTTAATAATCTGGTTGTTAATAAACTGTTCATTCGTTCACCATCTTAGCATTCCCAGAGCAAGTAACTAAATCATTTTTGCTTGATCTCTGGATTACTTCACACAGGGATGGGGTATTGTCTTAGTTTCATTTCTCACTTCACAAAGAACTTGGATTTTTGGGTTCCCCAAGATAGATATTGGAGAAAACTCCAGATAAATTCCAGACAGATTTTATTAAACTTGCTAGAAGCCCGTTGCATGAAATTCATGCATGGCAGGGGGGCGGGCGGAGAGGATGTCCTTCAGCCCAGCCTGCTCCCTCTCCAATCTGGGACTCCTTGAGGGATGTCCAACTGTTTAGGCCTGATCCTACATCCCTCTCATAATCCAGGACTGCTGGCTTCCAACTGCTCACCTGCCTGCCTTCCTGATTGCCCCTAACTGCTTTTGCCTGCCAGTGTGATCACCCCCTAACCACTTCCCTGCCAGCTTGATTGATGCCTAACTGCTCCCCTGCCAGCCTTCTTGCCCCTAACTGCCCTCCCTGTGGGCCTGGTTACCCCTAACTGCCCTCCCCTGAAGGCTTGATCACCCCCAACTGCCTTCCCTTGCAGGCCTGGTCTCTCCCAACTGCCCTCCCCTGCTGGCCATCTTCTGGTGGCTATCTTGTGTCCACATGGGGCAGGATCTTTTGACCACATGGGGACAATCATCTTGTGAGTTGGAGTGATGGTCAATCTGCATATTACTCTTTTATTAGATAGGATAGAGGCCTGCTGCATGGGTGGAGAGGAGCTGGTTTGCCTTGAAGGATGTCCTGGATCAGAGTGGGTGTTCCCTTGGGGCGTGGGGTGGCCTGGGTGAGGGGCCTGTGATGGTTTGCAGGCTGGCCACGCCCCCGGCAACCCAAGCAGAGGTCTTGGTATCTGGGATTTATTTATCTTTATTTATCTTTATTTATTTACAATTGAAACTGTAGACTGGAGTGGAGACAAGTCTTCTGCTCACACAGTCATTGAAACTTTGTTGCCTTAAGTGGAGGCCTGTGTGTGCAGAAAGCTTGGTTTGCTCCATCCCTAGGGAAAACCCAAGCCTCCCTCCAGCTCTCTCTGTGACTATAGCCATCTTGGTTGGGTTAATTTGCATACTCACTCTAATTGGCTGGTGGGTGTGGCTGGTGGGCATGGCTGGTGGGCAGGGCTTGTGGGTATAGCAGAGGTACAGTCAATTTGCATATTACTCTTTTATTAGATAGGATGCTTGAGCACAGGGAGGCAGCACAGAGGAAAGGAAGGTCCTCTGAACTGGCTCTGCATGGCTGCTTTTATAACCTGGGACAAACTGGCCTTGTGAGAAAAGGCTAGCTCTTTGAAAAAAGGTGGGGTTGCAGAATTTTCTACTTCCAGCTGCTGTGTTAGCACCTGCACTGTGGGGGCAAGACGGCAGACTGCCCACGACCACCACTCAAGGAAAGCTGTATGGAGGTCAAATCTTAATCCGCTGTGTGTGTGGACCAGAGGTTTAAGCAGGCAGTTGGACCAGAGATATCAACTACCTTGACATCTTTTAGTAGGACGAGGCAGGGTGCTGACTTTTCTGTTTCCTTCTTGCCAGCTGGTCTTCACTTGGCTTCCTGGCCACCGTAGTTTCTATTCCAGGGCCCAAGGTCCTGAGCCATCCAAGGTCACTGCCTGGTGCTGCCCCTGCCTTTCCGCTGTGCATGCCATTCCCTGAAAGAGACACCTCTTCTAGCCACGGCCCCACTACCTAATCCCACGGGCCCCTCCATGAGTCCCCCAGGGCTCGCCACAGCTGTCCCTCTGAGGCCCTGAGGTCTGGTGTGGCCTGGCCTCTGACTTCCCCAGGCAGGGCCCCGCAATGCCCTCAATGCCCACAGTGTCAATCCCACATTTTGTGCAACATAGCCCAGTCCTGCCAGTGTCCCAACAGGGATTCTCAGACCTCTCTCCGTATGCTCTAAATCTTGTGGGCAACTCACTCACATGCCAATTCCTGGGCCCTGTCCCCAGAGATACGGCGTCAGCAGAGAAGTGGGGGCTGGGAATTTGCTTAAATAACTGCTTCCATTCATTCAGACCTGGATGGGGGTGGGGGAGTCTTCTGGCCACCATGTGAGGCAGACCATAACTTCTAAAATGAACACTGTGTGGCCCTAACTGGTTTGGCTCAGTGGATAGAGCATTGGCCATTGGACCAAAGGGTCCCGGGTTTGATTCCAATCAAGGGCTCAAGGGAAAGTACCTTGGTTGCAGGCTCCTCCCTAGCCTGGGCCCTGGTATGGGCTCATGCAGGAGGCGTGATGTATTTCTCTCACATGGATGTTTCTCTCTGTCTTTTCCTCTCTCTTCTACTCTCCCTAGGAATCAATGGAAAAATATCCTTGGGTGAAGATGAACAAAAATAAAAAATAAAACAAACACTGTGTGGAAGGTTTTTCATCTAGGGCTTTTCATTCCTCGGAGCAATGGAATCCCCACCTCCCACAAAGGCCGACACTCCTCCTGCCAGTGTTGCTGAGAATCAACTCATTTATTATCTTTTCTTATGCAAATGCTCTCGGCAAGACAAAGCACAGGGCAATTTGTACATGAAAGTATTAATAAAACGCTGCCACTTCTATCTAACAGGGGTGCCACTGACTTATCATTGCTCCTTGCCCCTAGGATGCACTGCTCTTCTGGTAAGAACATCCACTTCTCAGCCATGTCTGCGACCCATTCCCCTTTCTTGGCACGTAAGATGGCATCCAGCAAGTAACAGGTGGTCAGTGAATATTTTCTGAATAAAATCATAAGTGATACAGCAGCAAAAGAGAAACATGCTCCTGCTTCCTGGTCTGCACAGGTCACTTCCTCATCTGTTAACAGCTACATGGGGTGAATATCAGGACCTGGAGATGAGGGATTTATTTATCTTCTACAACTGAAAATTTGTAGCCTGGAGTGGAGCCAAGCCTTCTGCTCCCACAGCCATTGAAACTTTGTTGCCTTAAGCGGAGCCTGGGCCAGCCAGGGTGTGCGGAAAGCTTGGCTTCCTCTATCACCAGGGGCAACCCAAGCCTCCCTCCTGCTCTCTCTGTGGCTGTAGCCATCTTGGTTGGGTTAATTTGCGTACTCGCTCTGATTGTCTGGTGGGCATGCTGTGGGCATGGCTTGTGGGTATAGCAGAGGTATGATCAATTTGCATATTACTCTTTTATTAGATAGGAAGCTCGAACCCAGGGAGGCAGCACAGAGGAAAGGCTCAGCATGGGCAATTAACTTGTCCAATGTCACACAGCAAGACGAAGTAGAGCTGAGTTTTGCTCCAAGATCCATCCACCTCCTCTCCTTGTGTCTCTCCTACAGCCACTGACAAGGAGCCAGGTCAGTGGTCCCATATCCTCCTCTCCCTTGTATTTTGCAGACCCACATCCCATCTGGAGTCCAGGGGAAGGGAGTTAGTTAGCTTTCTCCTCCCCATCCCACCCTCGCTGCCACCAGAGCTCCAGCAGGGCCCCTGGGCTTGGCAGGCAATGGCAGCAGGGCACGGCTTCTCCAGAGACTGGGCTTTTATCCCAGAAATATATCAAGCGTGGGGGTCCCCACTGAGCCCTACAGTGTATCCCCACAGAGGAGCCAGCCTCCCCCAGCAGCTGCTCCTTGTCTGCCCTCCCCCAGGCTTTTGCCTCCCCTGCTCGCTGGCCTGCCCCTGAAGAAGTCCCTGTGCCCACACTATTGTTCCTTCCAGGGAGGTGCCCACAAGTGCCTGTCTGGCTGCCCTCACAGCCATTGGGTTACACTATCCTTAACTGTAGGACCCCACAAAGACCCCCCCACAGTGCCCACATACCCACCACTGGCGGCATGTCCTCAGGGCCTTCCAGAGACGTGCTCAGTCTACCTGGGAGGTGTGGGCTACAGCTGTTACATCCATCATTCACTGCTCCCCGGTCCTTGCTTACCTCCTGGAACACCCTGACTCAGGCCTATGGAGTCGTGCTTAGCAGCGCGACTCTGATATCAAGCTGCCTGGGTTCAAGGCCCAGCTTTGCCATCCACCAGCTCTGAGACCTGGGACACTTACTTAACCTCTCTGCTTCAAGGTGATCGTGAACATCATGGCACTTACCTTACAGGCGCTTACCTACACATCGAGCACTCAGACCGGTGCCTGGCCTGTAGTAAGCCCTTGGAAAAGATGCTCTTCTGGCTAACATGGTGCCTGGCTTTTGTCAAGTTGAGCACGACCTGGTCTCCCATCTGCATCGCCATTCCCGGATGTATCTTGGGTAGATTAGCCTTAAACTCTAGCTTCCTCATTGGCAACCCTCCCCATTTCTGTTCAGGATTAAACTCTATTTATCATTCTCTATGTATCCCCTTCAGAGTGTTGGAGAAAATGTAAATGGTACAAGATCACGTGTCAAGCTCTGTATTCCCACCCACGCTTCAGGGAGGCAGGTGGGCTTGGCATTCTGACCATTGGGGACAGTCCCAGGGACAGTCCCGGGGACAGTCACGGGCAGACCAAAGCAGAAGTTGTCCACAAGAGCCACACCTACCTGTGGGATTTTGCTTCCAAAAGCAGGATGTTAGAGGCGGTGGTTATGTCAAAAGTCCTTGAGAGAATTGACAGGCGACTGGCTCTAAAAAGAAAGGAGAAGGGGAGAAGATTCTCATGGGTCCCCCTCCCACTAGGGGTGTGTGACCAGGATGTGTGTGTGTGTGTGTGTGTGTGTGTGTGTCCAGGATGTGTGTGTATGTGTGTGTTGGGGGTGGTGACTCCAGCCAGCTGGTGCTGGAAAGACTCGGAGGCACACCCTGCACACATCCTCCCTCTGATGGGCTGTCTCTGAGGCAACAGATGAATCTGGTTACCTAGCAACAAGGCCCTGCCTCCCACATCCCTCTTATGGCCATTTCTGCCCCTTGAGGGCTCTGTGTCCTTCCTGGACTCCAGTGTATAGTAGGAACCAGATTCCCTCTGTGTCCAAATACCAAGTTTAGCAGAAGAAAGGGACTACTTTTGTGACGGTGGTGGCTGGGGCTGGGGATTCCACATCAGGAGAGAGGAGGCCCAGGTGGTCTAGATGGGGAAAAGGGAGCAAGTGGTATCTCAGCCTCAGTCTTCATTGGGTGTTTTCCCTTTTCCATTCCTACTGAAGTGAAGCAGAAGGCACACCCACTTGGGCGTCAGGGGAGTGGGTGCGCTGCCTGCATCTACCTCTCACCTGCTGAGCGTTACCAGCAAAGGGCTCCTCCGGGCTCTTTCTCCCCATCTGTGAGAGGAGAGTGGGGGAAGATAACTGCCAAGGCACTCTGTGATTGCAGAGCCTCAGGGGTAGAGACAAGCAGGAACCAAGCTTCAGGCTCCAGCCAGGTTTCTGCACACACACTCTCCCCCCTCTCTCACCTCTCCACTACTAGGACTGCAGCATCTGGTCTTGGCCTATGGGGGAGGTGAAAGGAGCATTTGGTTCTGGGCCCCACATTCATGAAGGACCCCAAATCTAGACTTTAGATGTCATATCAAAAAAAGTCCTAATCACTGATATGTAAATGAAAAGCACTATTCGGTAATCATAAGCATTTAAAATAAGCTGTGGTCTTTGTAACTCTAGTTGTCATTTTTCGTTTTTCAAATGCAAGGGATGGCAGCCTGGGCCCCTTTTCCCTGGAGAGACAGGAATAATTTCTCCACCCAGATACACACCTAGCACCCTTCCCCACCCAGCACCCACACCCATAGGGACAGGTAATTGGCAGGTGGCCTGGGTTCAAGCCCTGGCTCTGTCATGAGTGCAGGAAAGCAGTATGACTTCTTTAGTCTCCGGATCCCTCTCTGGAGAATGAGGGAGCTAAACTCTCTAGAGTCCCTTCCACCTCAGATGTACTCTGGCTCCAAGGATCTCCCTGCCTGCTGGAGAAAATCTTCCCACAAGTCCCTGGAAGAATTGTTCTGAGACAGCACCACCTGCTGGCCGTTCTAGAAATGATGCCCATCCTTTCTCAGGTGACTCCAGATTCCCTGAAACTCTGTTGTAACAGAGGTTGACTTACATTACACTTGGATAATTTCATTAAAATTTTGCAATAAACTATGTGAAATGGGTGATATTGTTTTCTAATTTTATATATTATTAAATGAGCTTCAGAGAGGTTAAATAACCTGCCTAAATTGAAAAGGGGTGGGGCTAAAATTCAATGCTGCCATCCTGACTCCATAGCCCCTCAGATCACTAACTAGCCTCTCAGGAAGTGGAATTTTCAGAAGAGGTCCTGAGACCCAGGCTGAATGATTTGCCAAGGCCACATGGCAAGTCAGTGACAAAGTTGGGAAAGAATCTACATCAACTAGAAAAAACATTCTGTCCCAGGGGCTTGCTTCAGGAACTTGTATGAGAAACTATTTTTATGCTGGAAAGAAAGAAGTAGCTTCAGATCTGCCTCAGTGAGAACCCTCAGCTTCAAGGACACCTGGGACCTGGCATCTCTCCTGAACACCTCTTTGGAGGACTCTACCTTTTCCCAGGTTTGGGAAACCTACCAAGTGTAGTTTGCTCCATCCAGGAAGCAGGCATCAAGGAGCTTAGCCAGATGGAAAGGAACTCAGTCACTTGCCCATGCTGACCAGCAGCTTCAGAGGAGCTGGGATTACAATGGGGTGAACCAATTGCCCGCTCAGAGCGTTTCCCACGTCATCCTCCCTGTGGCCCTTCACCTTGCCCCACAGAGGCTGGAGCTGGTGTGGCCAAAGGCTAGCCAAGGGCCGGAGCAGGAGAAGGAGGGAAAGGGATGGAAAACTTTGCTCAAGAGAGCAAAAGATTTTGGTGCCACAAGAACAGACACATTAAAACAATCAATGAGGAGACAAAAGGTCCAGATCTAAAATGCCAGGAAGGAAGATTGACAGATTAACAAATGCTAAAACGAATACTAAACTAGAGCTTCGTACTACACAAGCAAGATGCCCTCAATGGACTGACATCACTCACCCGAATTGAGGGACAGGATAAACCGTCCTATATATATAAAGACTGGAAGGTAATACACCAACATACAGACAGTGTTTATTTCTGGGTAGCAAGTTGTTAGTGATTTTTCTACTCCTTGATCATATATCATTTCTAATTTTTTTCTGCAAAGACTTGGTATTGCTCAAAAAAGTAATTTGTAAAAAGGAAGCAAGGAGAAGAGTATCTTTATGATTTGGGGAAGGGAAGGAAGAATTTCTTAAACCACAAAAAGTACAAAACAAAGAAAAGATTTGAAAGCTTGACTAAAGCCATTCCCCATTTATATAACAGACCAGGGATGAGGACATGATGCAGGAACAAGTCCTATCAATCATTTAAAAATATATAAATAATTCAAGATAAAATGGGCTAAGCATATAAATAGGCAATTTGCAGAAGAGGAAATCCAAGTCATCAACACACACATACAAAGGTGTTCGACTTCCCTGGTTGTGCCATTTCTCATTCATCATATTGGCGAAAATGGAAGCCTGAAGGTGTTGAGTTCTGGTAAAGATGTGGAGACACGCATGCTCTCACATGCTGCTGGAAGGAGCGTAATATGGTAAGGCCACCGTGGAGAGCAGTTTGGCAATCAGTGGTAAATTTGAGAATGCCAACAGCAGCTTTGTTTTAAGATATATCTCTAGAGAAACGCTGATATGTATGCTCAGGAAGATGTGTATGCTGTGGTGTGCCAGAGCCAACTTGTACCAGCTCATAAGACCTAAGGATGTTCTTTTTTTCAACTTTTTCCTGACTCTGTGTTCAGTGATGTTATGTCCATAGCTTGAAATTAGTCAAGGTGGGAGTATTTACACCACAGAAATTAGCAAAGGCTACAAACCAGGGCTTATTTCCGAGTGTCCCCACCCACCCCCCTCGCCCCCAGAGAGATGATGGTTAAGCATTTTTCTGCACATCCCTGCAGATATGTTTTTTGTATCTTTGACTTTAACAGAAAATGTGGGCTAATCTACATTAATAGAAGACTTATTAATAGAAGTCTATATTAATAGAAGACTATATTAATAAAATGTGGTATATTTATTCTATGAAATAGTATACAGAAGACTATATTAATAGAAGACTATATTAATAAAATGTGGTATATTTATTCTATGAAATAGTATACAGAAGTTAAAAGAGTTAGATTTAGATATCAACATTGACCAATATAAAAAAACAGACTGTGAGCAAAAAAAAAAAAAAAGTGACAATGAAATGTTCAGTAGGATATGGCTATGTGGATTAAAAACAATAATTGATATTATTCTTGGAACATATGTCTGTATTTTAAATGGATTGGGAGGATAAACACCAAATTCACTGTAGCAGTTCCTCTGAGGAGAGGAAAAGTGAGAAAAGGGAGATAGAGAACTTTATTAAAAGTGTTTTATTTTTTACTTATTAAAGTAATGTCAACAAATTATTAACAACTGTCATTGTAAATGATTGTCTCTGTATTTTCTATAGTTTGAAAATGAAGGAAGCAGCGCTGTGAACTTTCTTGCTCTATTTCTGGTTTCTGAGGCTATAAATTTGGATGCAGCTGATTCATATGGACTCTCGTTAGGAGGAAGAATTTTTCCAGGAGCATCTGGGAGTCTCTGATCTGTCTTTATCTGAGGGACACTGAGGAATGCTAAGTACATGCTATAGTGTGCCCTCTTTGCATTGGCTGCCAGGAAGCTCAGTGGCAGATACTTGCCCTATTCTCTGGCAATTATACTGGACCTCCCTTTATCTCATTCCTTATTTTTACCTTTTTTTTTTTAGCATAATTTTCCCTTTAATGTGACTTTTACATTTGTTTGTTTTATAATTTACTTCATTTGTTTTATATTTAAACTTATAAACCAATTTGAGTCATTTCTGGAATGAGGCTGGTTATAAGTTAACTTATCTTTTCAAATCCATCAGAATGATAACATGATCCAACAAGAAAGGAGGAAAATACCCTGAGTGCTTGCCTAAAATATTAGATAACATTTATAAGTGGAGTTTTTTTGTCCTGACCTAAAGGACCAGGTAATGGAATGGACAGGGGGCAAATACTAGCTAAAGTCAAGCGAGGCCAAGGTCAGTGGGAGAAAAGGTCAACATAAGACCAGAGAAGGGCAGGAACAAGGCAGGATCAAGAGCATAACAAGGCAACATTTCATTCGCCCTCCCTCCCTCTGTCCCTCTCTCTCTCTGTCCCTCCCTCTCTCCCTCCCTCTGTTCTCCCCTCCCTCCCTTTCCCCCTCCCTCCCTCCTTTCTTTCACATCCATTCATTCAATAACCACTGAGCACCAGGGGAAGAAGAAGATGCATTGCACTGAGCAGTGAAGGCAGGCCAGGCAGGAGGCCAGCAGCAGCTCCGGTGGCCCATCTCAACACCTCAGGCTTTAGAATGACCAAACCCAGCGGGGAAACCTACACAGAGCAGCCAGAAGAGCTGCTCTGGTTGCTTGCTCGCACCCAGGCCGAACTCCCTGTAGGTCTCAGGAAATGCTGGAAATCCTTGGGTAGCTGGATTAGGACCCAGTTTACAGAAACTCAACCCACACACCCAGATGCGTGCATAGTATTGGAAAGGTGAGGAAACAGAAAAAAATTCAATGGGGTGGCAGAACCTTAAACCCAGTACCGGGGGGGGGGGGTCTTGCAGCCAATCGCTCAACGTCTCTAGGCTGGGTTTCCTCGTTTGCAGGATGAACATGACAATTCCTTGTCTGGTCACCCTCCTGTCAGGCAATGTGAGGGCGAGGGGATGGGAACATAATGGTCAATCAACAAGAGAGCAGTTCGATATTCAGAAAAGAGCCTCGAGTCCATTTTCTGCACAGAGAACGAGAGCGAGAGCGGCCAGCCCAATTTACCACTGGCATTTTGCCCTGGAAAATGAATGGCATGAATTGGCAAAAGAGGGAGCGCAGAGTGGAGGAGGTGTGGGGTTCAGGAGACCCCATGCGGAGGAAATGAGACCTTGAGGAGGAAATGCCAGCTCTCTGGGTGGCCACTGGCTGTGACAGGCTTTCTGGGCCCTGGCACCGCTGAGTGCCACTTTCCTAACCACAGCCTTGGGGCTGGGGGCTGGGGATGTCTGGGTCTGAGCCCAGGAAGCGACCTCAGCCCTCATCACCCCTCGGAGGTGCCCCAGCCTCCCACACAGGCCTCATATACCCCTGTGAGAGGATGATGGGAATTTTCTCTCCCTAGAAAGGGACGTTTCTGCCAGGCCCTAAGGAAGGGAAGCCACTGGGGCTCCTCCAGACACTGCTGGCTGCGGCTGTGCTCTGCTCCCTCCCCCGGATTTTCACCCCTTCTTCCCCTTCAGTCTGGGCACCCCCTCCCCACCCCACCCCTGGGGGAGCATCAGGTGGTGGGAAAGGCCAATTGGGAAACTTATTCTTTATCTCAAGAATTTTAAGATGGAAGGGCAGCCACACCCATCTAGGAGATGCCATTCCATTCATGATTCATTCAAAGGGTTGAATGTGCCACCTAATGATCCCAGGACTGCGGAGGGCAGGGAGGCCACAAACAGTGGAGTCAGATGAACCTGAGTGAGACCTCACATCTACAGCAGCAAATCCCTTCCCATACCACCTCAATGACAAAATGGAAACAGGTGAATTAAACACCCAGGTCCAGAAGTTGGAGAAGGAACCATGAAGGCCCAGAAGCAGAATCCTCACTTCCCTGTACCTTCTTCATTTTCTGAGTACTCCATATGTGCCAGGCACCCGGGCTTCCACTTATCACAGCTCCTTCAGTTTGCACTACCCCTCGACAAAGGAACCCGTAGTTCCATCACTCTTTAGATGCAGAAAATGAGGTGCAGAACGTGGCAGGCACAACGTGGCAGGTGACCTGAGCCCGGCTCCATCACCTTGAGGAATGCTGCTCCACTCCTGCGGTGTGCATCGCCCGGTGGGGGCCCGGGAGGGAGCACAGAGATGTCTGGGAAGATGGTCCCATCCTAAGAGTTTAGGGTCAAGGTGGTGGGTGGCACCCTCCCCCCGCCCATCTTGGGAGCCAGCTTAGGTGTTCTCCCCCAGACAGAAGGATCACTTGTTCTATACACGCATGTCACAGTGTCCAGACTTTCTTTACTTGGCTCTCCCCTAGTTCAAGGAGGACTCCCTGAGGGCACGATGGAAATGAGGGGCTTGGTACAGTGTGCCAGGTAATGGGTGAAAAGGTGGATTCACTATGACTAGTGCCACAAGTCTCTAGTGACACATACGTACACACATTCATACAGCATTTGTTACTTTTTGTCTCAGTTACTCCTTTCAGTGAGCAACCTCCTGAGAAAGGTATTATAATCATCTCCCTTTTTACAGTGGGGAAAATGAGCTAGAGAGAGAGAGAGAGAGAGAGAGAGAGAGAGAGAGAGAGAGAACCATTTGCTCAGAAGGGGCAGAGTCAGGGTGTCAATGCCACAACTGGGTGCTGGTGCCCTTGCTCTCAGACATCCTTCCCAGTTGGCTGTCTATAATGGGGGCCAAAAGAACATGGGGTGGGCTGGTGGTCACCAGGGCGGAGTCGGAGACGCCCTTTCGACAAAGGAGAAACTGTTCAGGAGAAAAGCAGGCGACTTACCCAGCAGAGTGTTTGTTCTGACTAGAGGGTGGGGACAGTGAAGGAAAGGATCTGGGGAGCGGTGGGGCTTCATCCCCAGCCACTGTTGGAGGCTGCTGGGCAGGAGACTGCCAGTAAAGCTGGGAAGACTGGACTGGCATTCACGAGCAGGATGGGTGACTAGAGCAGGAAGCAGAGGGGAGATTTTGACAGTTGTCTTAAGGGGAAGAATGGAAGCCCTGGGCTCAGAGACTGGCAGGGGGGCGGGAAAGGAGGCATAAACTCAATATCCTTACAAGGGGAGGGTCCTGGGGAGCAAACAGAAGGATCTCTCTGGGAACTAGGGACTCTGCCGCTGGGAAATTGGCCTTGCTGGCTGTAGAGTTGAATTTTAGTCATTCCCACCAGCCCCTGGAGTGATAGAGGAAGGAGGGGAGACAGTGGAAAATGGGGGTGGGGGTCCAGCAGCCCCTCAGATGCTTTTCATCTCTGTGTGTCTGCAAAGTCAGGAATGGGCTCAGACACCAAGATAAACAACTCGCTGACCTGGCGCAGGCCTGAGAATGATGCTGATAGTGCCTGTGAGTCAGCCCAGGCTCTGGTCCAGGAGAGATGATTCCCAGCCAAGGAGAGGGAACACGCCAGCCACTGTTCTGGAAATTTCCACTCACATTGTCCTCCTTTTAGAGGGGAGAAAGCTGAGGGCCACAGAGGGGACACGGCTTGTTCAAGGTCACCTGGCAGCTCAGAGCCAGAGTTGGAGAATGCCTCTCTGGGACCTCAGCCAGAGCCACTGGGATTGTGGGCATTTGGGGCTCCCAATGCCGCCCCCTGCTGGAAGCCTTCCTCAGTGACCTGCTCCAGTCCAGCCTGATGCTTTTGGGCTTTGCATTGCCTTGGTAGTTAAGAGATTCCGTTGTTCGGCAATAAACTCTTGACAATACAGGAGCAGGCTGGAACGAGACTTTTTGTTGTTATTAAATCTGCCAAATGGGGAGCATTGTTCAACAAATCAATATTGACCACTGATGATCAAGCAGGCAGCGGTAAGCTTGTACATCTCTATGCTCTTTGGAAGCCATATGACTTCCCTCCACCTGTGAGATGTGAGCAGAGGTGACATCTGACCCTCTGGGGAAGCCTCAAGAGCCAAAGGACAGCTTGGGTCATGTCCCTTCCTGCTCAGCAACTATGAAAGCCGGCGCTGAGATGGAACCTCAGATGGTTTGGTTGCCCGAGTGACTACCTTGAGTGAGGTCCCCTTCACTGGACACGCAGTGTGTGCCAGACATGAACTCTTGTTCATTTGGGAGGTGGTCTTTAGCCTAGCTTAGCCTATCCCATTCTGACTGACTCAGAGTGGTTTTGGAAGTGGGTGCCGTTGAAGCAAACACCTAAGAGAGGAGGCATTCTCTCAGAGGTTCAGTGGCAGGCGGTGAGCAGACGGGTGGTGGAGGCTGGGAAGATGGTGATCCATGCAGTGGAGCAGCATTGGGTAAAACCATTGCCTCTGGTCACTCTAGGGAAAGGAGTTTGAAGACAGGAAGTTAAAAGTGTGATTTGGCAAGGCAATGCAGGGGAGTGATGAGCTCAGAAATCATGTGACCAAGGATGGGTCAGCCTATTTGTAGGTGCACAGTGGGATGGGATCTGGAACCTGTAGAGTCTTCCCATTCCAGCCAAGAAGTCCGAAACTGGTTGACTGGCCCATCTGAAACAACTAAAACTATGAAACAATGGTTTCCATGCACTAGACCTCAGGCAACAAAGAACAGTGATCCCCCAAACACAGCAACCAAATGAGACGAGGCCCAGGAGGGTCCCATCCTGCTGCCGTGAGAGAGTTTCCAGGTCCCAGTCCAGAAGGAGCACAGGCAGACTCTGAGTTGAGAACACAGAACTGAATCTAGGGACATCAACGCGGCTAGAATTCATAGGACACAGTACAGAGAGGAGAGAGCCACACGGAGAAAGAACTCCAAAGCCCCAGGAAGGCCTCCCTCCTGTCTTCAGCAGAGGACTGAGATGTACGGAAGCCACAGGAGGCAGGGGAAGAACTGCCTGGAAGGATTAGAGAGAACAGTAGCAGAAGCTCACACTGGGTCGGGATAATGCTTATTCACCAGGCAGACTGAACTAGATCATAATTCACAGGGCATGGGGCAGAGCACTCAAAAGGGCCTGCTTCAGTAGTGGGGGATAATTAGCTCTAAATGATATTATTTTGATGAGGCTAAATCACCATGGCACTATGATTATGGTACTGACTGCCATGATATAGAGTCCTTTGGGATCAGCATATTATTATCTTGTGTAATGATCCAGCTCTCCCATCACTTTTCCTCTACCCAAACTACTATGTAATAATACAGAGTTTGACATCCCTTGGTGAGAACTCATCCTCAATGTGCTATGCCTCCTCCTAGTCTCACTAACACTTAAAAACAACACAGTACTACTTGACTCCAACATGACTTATAATTCAAGTGATAATTAGGACCCTGAAATGACATAAATGTACTTTTTTAAATAAAATGTTTAAACAGATCTATGTTTGTCAAAGTGTTGACCACAGAACCCTAGAGGTTCCTGAGACCTTTTGTGGAGGTCTACAAAATGAAAACTACTTTCCTATGAATATATTGCTGTTCCCTTTTTTGTGTGTTGAAATTTGTATTGCTGGTGCAAAAGCAAATGTAGAGAAAATTGCTGGTGCTTGAGTGTGAATGAAGCAGTGGCATCAGCTGTAATAGGTGTCATTGGCTGTGTTTCTCACCACCATGCACTTGAGGACAAAGAAGAAGCCATTTTGGCTTAAGCATGTCTTTGATGAAGCAGGGAGAATTACTCTATGTATTAAATATTGAACCTTGAGTGCATGCCTTTTTAATATTCTGGTTGTGTGTGACAAAGTGGGAAAATGCATAAAGCAGTCCTGCTGCAGGCATCAGTATGAGGGTCGCGTGGAGGACAAGGACTCTTTGATAGATTGCATTGTGAGCTAAACGAGCCTCTTTTTTTTTTCATGGAATATTATTCTTACTTCAAAGACAGACAAAGTGGAGTTATCCAGATTTGAGCATTTGGCAGACACAGTTTTGCAAATGAATGAAATGAGCTTACCACTTCAAGGAAAAATGACTGACAATAATTGTTGCCAATTATAAAACTCAGGCTTTCAAGTGCAATTTAGAATTTTGGAAAACTTGTATTTGCCTCTATGAGGCTGACAGTTTCTCAATACTTTGTGGTTGTTTGTAATATTAATATAAGGATGTTGTTTTTTATATTGTATAATAAAATGTGTCAACATTTGGAAGCTCTCCATAATAACTCAATGAATTGATATTTTCAAAATTATAAAGGAATGATGTTTCAGGATTATGCATAAGCAAAAGATCCATTTAAAGTACCAGGCTGACATGTGGAGTTTGATGTTGTAAGAGTAAGAAAAGTTCATTGATATGATTTCAGATTCCTCGTGGCCACTAACCTTTAATAAATGAGCACATGTTGAGCTTTGGGGCACTGTCCAAGAAGAATGGTCACAATCATCTTTAAAGACTATGTAAGCACTCTTCTTTTTCCCAACTACATAAGCTGTGTGAAGCCATGTTTGCTTTGGAAAAAAATAAACACAGACACAAAAACTTGTAAAGGCAGCTTTACTGAGATATCATTGACATAAAAAAAGTGTATGTTTAAGGTATATAACTTTATGTTTTGATATATATTCATTGTGAAAAAAATCTTCAAAATCAATCTAATTTACATATCATCACCTCACAGAGTTACCATTGTATGAGTGTATGTGTGTGTGTGTGTATGTGTGTGTGTGTGTGTGTATGTCTACAGTGAGAAGCAGATTTTCTTCATATACCTCCACCAAAACAACGTATCACAATAGATGGATTGCAGAAGCAGAATAGGAGAATCCAGCTGTCTTCTATTAAATCAAACATTAAAAATATTTCCAGAAATCTAAAACAATGCTGCTCTTTTCAGCAATTTTATTTTTTTTGGAAAATGTTATTTTCATCAAAATCCATTATTAATACCTAATGGGTTTATTGTTATTTTAAAATGATTTAACTAATAAATATTTCAAAGATTTTTTTTCAGATTTTCCAATAAGGTAATACTAGATAGACATAGCCCATATGTACCAGTTATCGGTTTACTGATTATTAGTCCTTCAATGCCAGCTCTGCAAAAATGGAGCTGGGCACTTGAAATATGTTTGTTCATTGCCAGCTGGCACAATGTTAAGCTTTGTCAGTAGAGGGTGGTAGAGAGACACTGAAGCAGGATTTCCTTTCAGGTTCAGTGTGCTCTGCTGGCAGGCTACTGCACCTTGGGCTTAACAAGTTCCTACTTCTAGGACATTGTGACTAAACTTCCTTTTTTGTCTCTGAACCATCTCCTAAGCTACTGAAACCTATGAATGTTAAATGGCATAATACAATTCATATGTAATGCAACTGTTTAAATGCAAAATCTGGAACATTAGAGTGTGGTTGCCATTCTGTGATACAATCAATTAAAAAAATTAATAGTTTACCAAACCATCAATGCCTCAGGACTTTAGTCAGCTCAGCTAATAGAAATGAGGACTCTAGGCCATCTCTCCTTCTCTCTTGAGACAAAGGGGGACCCAGATCTGTGAGAACCTGCAGGCTGCTGTCATGGTACCTAGTCTCTTCCTTGGGGAACTCAATACCCTGCCTAGAGTGCAAGAACTCCTAGTGGGTTCTGGAATCCTCACTTTCTCTCCCACTGGGTGTAGGGAGGTTGGGAGAATGTTTAAAAAGCTAACGTTTGTTTTTTGTTTTCGTTTTTTTGTATTCATAAACTTGTGAGTTTCCTTTCTGTACATAAAGACCCATTCATTTGGAGTGAACGTGAAGACTGGGCTTCAATTAAAATAACAGACAGCAAGAACCAAAGTGGGGCCAAATCAGCTGGGGTGATATAGGCTTTGACCGACAGAGGAATGGGAGTACACTCCATGAGTTATAATAACCACAGACTCCAGAAGTGGGCGCCAGGGCAACATCCAGGACCTCCTCCCAGTCACCAGCCCAAGAAGCATTCAGGGCCAGCTCCTCTGAGCTGAAGTCAGCAATTTCCAGAGGACATGGCATGAATCCACTGTCCCCTCTCTCCCTCAACTACTATGCCCTGGACATTTTTACCTAATGAAACCAAGCATTATTTTTAAAAGACTAAATTATTTTATGCATTAAAAATTATTAGGGTAGCTGAAACCAGTTTGGCTCAATGGATAGAGTGTCGGCCTGCGGACTGAAAGGTCCCAGGTTCGATTCTGGTCAAGGGCATGTACCTTGCTTGTGGGCACATCTCCAGTAGGGGCCGTGCAGGAAGCAGCTGGTCAATGTCTCTCTCTCTCTCATTGATGTTTCTAACTCTCTATCCCTCTCCCTGCCTCTCTGTAAAACATCAATGAAATATATTTTGAAGAAAAAATTAAAAAAATAAAAATAAAAATTATTGGGGTAAATTGTAATGTTTCTTGCTTCTATCACCCAATGGATAGGGACTTGTAAGATCAGATCAATTGTTAGGGAGAAAAACAGAATTATATATTTCTTTGAATATCCAAAGGTAATATACATAATCTGAGATCCTGCTACCTGGGTATATTTTATTATTTCCCCTAAATAATATCCACTCTGTGAACAAGACTCTTGCCTCCCCCTATACTAGATATTCAATACTCCATAATACTTATTAGATTGAATTTACTGAATGTCAATATTGTATTCTATAGTGGAAATTGGCAACCTTTTTTTGTACAGGGCCAGACCGTAAACACTTAGACTTCACAGGCCACATATGATCTCTGTAGCAACTACTAAACTCTGCTGTTGTAGTGTAAAAACAGTTATGAACAATCTGTAAACATAGTTGTGCTTCAATAAAACTTTATTTACAAAAACAAGCAGAAAGCCGGTTTGCCTGATGGGCTATAGTTTGCTAAATCTATCTCTGGAAACAAATTGCCTCTCCTTTTTGACCTTACAGGCAAACTCTAATCCAGAAAGGAATTCTGGGAAATGTAGTTCTGGGTTTCTTCTCTTCAAGAGGGTGATAGTGATGCACAGTTGGCAACAGATAATCCAGTCTACCAATGTTTCTGAATTACAGAATATTTACAGGCCATGATGCCAGAATGACAGACACCATATCTTCAAAATCTCTTACTATTCATTGAATTGAAACAATGGATTCAGCTTGCTTACATGAGGCAGTTGAATTCTTTCTTACATCATGTATTGCTCTAGTATCAGGAGCTTGGGGTCTTTTCATCTCAATGCTCCATAATTCATGGTTTCTCTGCCAAGGTCATTTTATAGTTCAAGGTGGCCCCTGGAGTCAGGTCCACATTCCAGCCACTGGAAGGAGGGTGGGTGGAAACAAGGACATAGCCCCTTCATATATGGACATTTTTTAAAAACTTGTGTGTGCCACTTCTGTTTACAAAGTCTAGTCACAAGGACAAATCTAAATGCAAGAGAGGGTTTAGAATTTAGTTGTTATTTCAGGTGGCCATGGGCCCAAGTAAAACTCAGGTGGTCTATAACCAAAGAAGAAAAGAATAACAGATATGAAAAGACAAGCAGTGATTTTTGATACACCACAATTTCAGTCACACCTTGTAAAGGCTAATGTTCTGCAACCACACCATGTGGTTACAAGACAGTTACATAGTCACACCGCATTCTTACTGGCCAAAGTTCTAAAGTGCTGGGCTATTATATGCCAGGATTCTGAATTACAGACGATTCTCAAGGTTCTAGAATTAGATAAGACTTCCTCAGGCCAAAATTCCAAATTCACATAAAAACTCACAAGCCAAGAGTAAAATATCACAAAGTCCAGTAAACCAACCTTCCCAAATTACATGAGCTTCTTTGGATCAAGTATCCAGATTATATAAGGTTCCCACAGAATAAGCTTTCAGACTCATGCAAGATTCCTATAGGCTAAGGCACATGGAGATAAAAATTCTAGAATTAGCCTATATCTCTATAGAGGAGGAAGCCCAGAATCATACAATGTTTTTAATAGAGCAAGTTTCTGAAATAACACAGTATTATTACATAATATTCTGATAGCCAGGATCCTAGAATCAAGCATATTTCTTTCAGGCCAACTTTTCAGAATAAAAAAAAATGTTTTAATCAAGTTTCCAAAATCTTGTAAGTTTATTACAGGTCAAGTTTCCAGAAGCACACAAGATTATGAAATGGCATAGTGTTATTATAAGCCAATATTGCAAATCATGTAATTTTCTTACAGGCTAATGTTTCAAAATCACCCAAAGTTCTTTCCATGCCAGTGGATTTAGAATCACACAGCATTCCTAGAGCCTCATGTTCCATAAACCCACACAATTCTAAAAGACCCAGTTTCCAGAATCTTAAACAACCTGAGTGCTGGAATCCCAAATAATCCTTACATTCCTGGTGTCTGGTTTCTAAGCTGGCATTGAAGTTGACTGAGTCTGATTTCAAGTGAGGATTCACAAAACATTACCCGCTCCAATGCCTGTGGCAGGCACTTTTCCTCTCTAGGCATCCCCAACTGTTGCATTATCCCTAATAGGTTCTAGAAGTGTTTATATTTGTGAGAGGCAGGAGGAGCAGAAAAGTGGTATCATCAGCATGTACAGGTTTAATAACTATCTACACTAATAAAAGAGGAACATGCAAATTAATTATCACTCCGCTACGCCCACAAGCCATGCCCACCAGCCAATCAGGAGTGAGTGTGCAAATTAACCCAACCAAGATGGCAGCTGGCCATGAAGCTGGAGCAAGAAGGTGGCTTGGGTTGCACTGGCAATGGAGGAAGTTAAGCTTCCCACCCTTCCTGGCTGGCCCTGGCCTCTGCTCAAGGCTACAAAGTTTTAATTATAGAAGATAAATAAATCCCAACAAAAATGACAGCAGCCACAGAGCTGGAGCAAGCAGGAGGTTTGGATTGTACCGGCAATGGAGGAAGCCAAACTTCCCGCCCTCCCTGGCTGGCCCTGGTCTCTGTTCAAGGAGGCGCTGGAAAAAAAAGAAAAAGAAAAAGGAAAAAAAGGAGGGGCTGGGACCTTGGGTGGCCAGGGCGTGATCAGGCCAGGATAGGATGGCAGGGGCCATTGCGGGTAAGTAGACCAGCAGGGGGACCAGTTGGGGATGAGCAGGTCATTAGTGGGGGTCAGTTGGAAGTGATCAGGACAGCAGCAGGGGGGCAGGGAGCAATTTGGAGTGAGCAGGCTGGCCCGGGGGGCAGTTGGAGGTAATCAGGCTTGGCAGGAGGAACATTGGGGGGCAAGCAGACTGGTAGCAGGGGGCAGTTGGGGACAACCAGGCCGGGAGGTATGGTGGTTAGGGGCAATCAAGCAGGCAGGCAGGTAAGTGGCTGGAGCCAGCAGTCCCGGATTGTGAGAGGGATGTCTGACTGCCGGTTTAGGCCTGATCCCTGTAAACTAGCAGTAGGACATCCTTTGAGGGATCCCAGATTGGAGAGGGTGCAGGATGGGCTGAGGAACATCCCACTATACCATGCACGAATTTCATGCACCAGGCCACTAGTAAAAATAATAATTAGAACAATATTTATTACATTCCTGCTATGTGTATCATACTTATTATTGACATATTTTATCTATTTAATCATTCCAGCAACCCTATTTGAATTATCATTATAATTAACATCTATATGTATAAAAACCTAAGCAACCATTATGACTGAACAACTGGAATGACCAGTGGACCAGTCATTATGACATGTATTGACCACCAGCAGGCAGACGCTCAATGAAGGAGATTCTCTCTGGTGGTCAGTGCACTCTCAGAGCCAATCTCCCATGGCCAGCCAACCTCCTGCAGTCTCCCCCACCTCCATTCTTTTCCCCATCCAGCAGGCCCCAGCCAGCAGCTGGCAGGCTTACACGACCCAGCTGTAGGCCCTGGCTGACCTGGCCCTAATCAGGACTGGGCAAGATGGCCCTAAAAGACTTTGATCGCCAGCCAGGCCTAGGGACCCCACTCATACATGAATTTAGTGCACTAGGCCTCTAGTCATTAATAATTTACATCAGTACTCTTTTTTTCCATGACCAAATTCAGTTCAGAAAAGTTAAGCAACTTGTCTATATATACAAAGGTTAATATGCTAAGTGTCCATCTGAGTAATGATGTCACATAGCAATGCCCAGCTTCCTCTCCTTAGCAACTAGCCTCTTTGGAGTTTCTTCAGCCCTGGAACATGACTTGCTTTATAGCCAGATGGAAACATTTTACATTTTAACCAAATGTCTGTGAAGCGTTTTCCTGTCCCTCATCTCATTTGATTCTCACAGAAGTCCTGGAGTAGGTAGATAGGAGACTTAGTGGAATCCTATTTTCTTTTCATTTGCCAGAAAATGGAGATTTAGAAAGCTTAGAAACTTAACCCCACTGAAAAAAAGTAAGAATTGGTGGACCTTGAAAATGACTTCAGGTTTTCTCACTGTGCAGAATATAGTCAAACACTGCTGCAGTTAAATATTTTACCCTTTGTTCTCTCTGCATGATCTACAATAATAATCTGCTTTGTGTTGATATTTACTGCTGTATTGCTGAGAATTATCTGAAAGAGAAGTTGGGGTGATTCACTGAGCTGAAAAAAGTTTAGCTAAATCAGAAAGCAGGTCTAAGAAAGTTTATTCTATCTATAATAATAAAATTGTAATATGCTAATTAAGCCAGACAGCCGAACAACCTTTCTAGTCCTTCCAGGTGAAGCCATGGTGGTGGAGGCCAAGGCAGAGATGGTTAGGGGTGATCAGGCAGGCGGGTAGAGGGATTAGGGGCGATCAGGAAGGCAGGTGAGTGGTTAGGGGTGATCAGGCAGGCAAGCAAGTGGTTAGGAGTGATCAGGTAGGCAGGAGAGTGGTCAGGGATTATCAGGCAGGCAGATAGGTGAGTAGTTAGAAGCCAGTGGTTCCAGATTGTGAGAGGGATGCTGCAAGATTGGGCCTAAACCTGTGGTCAGACATCCCACAAGGGGTCCCGGATTGCGAGAGGGTATGGGCTGGGCTGAAGGTTGTCTCTCCCCTTCCCCCATGCACAAATTTTGTGCACTGGGCCTCTAGTATATGTATAAAAGGCTAAGTTGACTATGCATGCATGATATATATAAAGCTCTTGCTGGCACCAATTGCATGCATGTGTTTCAATTTGTCATTGTCGATCATGAATTTGGTTGACACTTCTATTATAAAGAAAGGGTGAATGTGATATTAAAATATTTCTTCTAATTAATTTCCTTTCAATGTACATGAATTCATGCACCAGGCCATTAGTACAATTATAAAATGGTAGATTCAAAATTATATGCCTGGTTGTTTGCTCCAGGACTACAAGGAGATGCCTTAGCTTTGGAGCAGACCATAAGGAAAAGACCATAATACCCTGGAGATTAAAGAAAAGCTACTCAATTTCAACAGGAAAATGATAAAAGGAGCCATCTACAGAAACGATCCTTCCTAGGCATGAGTAGAAAGTGAGGAGCAAAGGAGATTTGGGGAGGCATAAATCTTAATAAGGGCTGGGTGAAGCCTTGGAGTGCATTCCCATATCACTGAGAACCATGTAACAAGACTCATTGTGCTGGCACATGGAGAAAGAGCAGATGTATTGGCAAAAAGGCTGTAACTGTCAGTGAGTTTTCAAAGGGTAATTTAGTGGTTTGATATCAGCAATGAATAAGGAAAAAGGGTGCCTGGATTGGCTGACATGATAATTCTGGTTCATCTGGCAGACAAATTCCTAAGGTGGAAGTGAGTACGTCATTTAGGCTTTGATCATGTTTCTTGGTTTGGAGATAAAATAGGATAAAAATGTATAAGGCAAAATAAGAAGTTCTACTGTACCAGGAGAAACAGGTGAACAACAATCAAACGTAAGTGCAGTTATGGGAGACCAGCAAGTATGTGTGTGCGTGTGCACTTACACACCTGGAGAGAGGTGAGTGGAGAAGGCTTGATGAAATGGAGATGGTGGGCTGGATCCATAAAGACAAGCTAGAAGGAGTCTGCTAGGTGGGGTGAGACAGGCAGAAGTGGTGGGGGGCCTTCCTATCCGGAGGACCCACCACTGGTTCCCCAGGGAAAAAGACACCTGTGTGATGGAGAACCGTGACAAATCCTGCCTGCCATGGACCTAGAGCTCGTCTTACGCAGCTTGGGAGGCAGGGAGACTAGAGCCAGACTGAGCCACAGAAAGCTATTGAATGTGAGGTTCTAAGATGGGGCGTGCTGCACAAGCATGTGCGGGGTGTGGTGAGGAAATAATCACAACAAGGTCCCCACCTTTTGGTTACCTTCTCTAGGCTCTCATATTTGTGACACAGATATTTCATAACTGTTTACCCTAACAATTTTTTATTATTATTTTAACAACTGTCATGCCAAATGTAACCTGGAGCTTGGGCTGTTTACCTCCATGATCTCATTCTCTCAATGTCCCTGCCCAAGGGAGAACCACCAACTCAAGTTTGACTTCTCTCCTCTTCCCGCAACGGAGTGGCAGTATCACCAATCAGCCTGTACTCAATGATTCAATCCCACTGGCTTCAGCTCCACAGTCTAGTTACTCTGCTGGTGAGTCTACCCCTGGTTCCTCTTGGTTAGGTTTATCTGTTTATTTGTTCACGTGAGTGAGTGAGTGTGTGCGTGTGTGTGTGTGTGTGTGTGAGAGAGAGAGAGAGAGAGAGAGATCTGCAAACTTATTAATCCACCTCTGTTTCTCCCAACCTAGTTGAGAGTTTCTGAATTAAAATTCAGCACACTAGATTTCCAAGATAAAGTAACAGAATTCAGACTCACCTTCTCACCATAATAAACCAGTAAATAGATCAAAATATATTAAACAGTTGTTTTTCAGACACTGGTTAATAGGCAGCATAGGAGTATGATCCATGAGACTGGGAAAACAAATAAGATGAGCCCAATGATATCTATGAACTGTGTCTCAAAGCACTTTCTGGACTGTGATGTGGGAAGGAAATCTGTGGCCTCATTGTGCTGAAGAGACAGAGATCAAATTTCAGAGATGTTGAAGTAACTAAAAATGTGGATATAGTTCTAGAGAGAAGGGAGCTATGCAGAAAATAAAATCCAAAAAAATTGCATAGTGTTTCCCTTGAATGTTTGCTGAATTCTAAAGCATGCTCACAGAGGGTGGAAGTCTATGACTTCATACAAAGAACAACTGTGTGGTTTTTTTTTTAAGTTGAAAGTTTCCTGTGTTCATACAGGTGAGGAGATGTTTAGGCTCCAACCAGACACAGTAAAGTTTTATTGACCACCCAGGACATTCAGCTTCTAACCTGCCCTAACAAAGGTTTAAACAAGTCTTGGGGAAAAAAAAAAAAAGCAAGTTAATCCTTTGGCAATTTAACCTCATGATATAAAAACCACAACATTCTTCACAGGAAAATACTCAACTGCATAATATTCACAATCAAATAAAAATGTAATTAAAAATTACTATGCATGCCAAAAATAGAGCAATGTGACTAAATACAAAAAAAAATCAAGTCAGTAGAAGCAGAAACAGGAATTATAGTGATAATAGGATTAGCAAGCAAGATTTTTAAAGCAGCTACTATAAATATACCCCCTATGCTCAAGAACTTAAATGAAAATATGAACATAGTAATGAAAAAGAGAAGAAGAAAAAACCATATAGAATTTTTAGAGGCAAAAATACAACATGTGAAATGTTGTAATGAATTACAACACTGTTAACCCACTGGATAGGGTTAACAGTGGATTAGAAGAAAGCATCAGTGAACTTGAAGACATAGCAATAGAAACTATCTAACCTGAAGCACAAAAATAAAAAAGGCTGAACAATTAATAGAGACACAGTAACCTATGGGACAGCAAAAAGCCGTCTAATCTGTATGTTGCTGAAGTCCCAGAGGTGAGGAGCAAGAACAGAAAAGTATTTGAAGATCTATTGGGCAAAACATTTTCGATCTAAGAACCTCAATAAATCTCAATAAGAACAAAAACAAAGAAAACCAGATGAAGGCACATTATGATCAAATTGTTGAAAACCAATAATGAAACTATTAAAAGCACTTAGAGAAAAAAGACACTCTATGTCAGAGAATCAAAGATAAAACACTACAGGCTTTGTTATCACAAACTATGCATACCAGAAAACAATGAAACATATTTTTACGTATTAAAAGAAAAAAATACTCTGTCAACCTAGAATTCTATATTAACAAATAATATTCTTTAAAAATTAAGACTAAAGACTTTTTCAGACAAACTAGAGCTAATAGAATTCATTACTGGCAGAACTACAGTACAAAAAAGATGAAAGAAAATTCAAAATATTGATACTAGACCGAAACCTGGACCTATTGAAAGGAATAAAGAGCATAACCAATAGTAAATATCTTAGTAAATTCATACATTTGTGAGTATTTGTTAGGGAGTGACATCTCCAAAATGTCAACATAAGTCATTCCTAACTTCACTCCCCATCACAAGAAGAACAACTAACAACTATTCAAGAACAAGACACCACTGAGAGCAATTTATCTTCTCACAGTTCTGGAGACAGGAGTCCATGGTCAAGGTGCTGGCTGGTTGGTTTCGAAGAGGCCTTTCCTTGGCTTGCAGATGGCTACCTTCTTGCTGTTCTTGCATGGCCTTTTCTCTGCACATGCACATCCCTGGGGTCTCTTCCTCCTCTTAGAAGGACACCAGTGCTATTGGGTTAGAGCATCACCCTATGACCTCACTTAACTTAAGTACCACCTTAAAGACCCGACCTGCAAAAACAGTCCCTTGGGGGTTAGGGATTTAACATAAGAATTTTAGCAGGTACATAGTTTAGTCCATAACAGTCTTCATCAAAATTAAAAACTTCTGCTCTTTGAAAATTATCTTTAATAAATGAAAAATAAGCCATAGGCTGGGAGAAAATATTCATTTTACATATATCTGACAAAGGACTTATATCCTGAATATATGAAGAACTTTAGAACTCAATAATAATAGAAAACCCAACTAAAAATGTTCAATTGTCCTGGCTGGTGTTTCTCAGTGGTTAGAGCATCGGTCCACACAGTGAAGGGCCATAAGCTCCATTTCCAGTCAAAGGCACATATCTGGTTTGCAGGGCAGGGCACGTGTGGGAAGCAACCAATTGATGTGTGGATAACACTTTAAGGGGGTGCACTTTTACTGTATATACACACATGTATGTGTATGCATACATAAAATACCTCAATGAAGTTGATTAAAATAAATTTAAAAACCTAGCAAGCCAAATTTGACTCTCTGCTCAGCAACCCATTCTATAAACATGTTGACAGTTTTGGCCTTCTTCATGAATTGTTACATTCTGTACTGGAACAAATGTGAATTAGACTGAACTTGAGACAGGAGTTTCAAGATCTTCACTGAGTAAGCAAGCAACAGAAATTCCATTTCTACTTTTTAACGAATGAAAAATATTTGCCCCAAACCCTGCAAAAGGCTCTGTCAAGAGTTGAGTTTTTCTCAGCTTGGAAACCATAAAGCCTTGTTGAATCCTCCCATGGCCCAGGAGGGGGCACTAGCTTTTTTCAAATTTTGACAAACTCATCAGTATTTGCTTCAAACCATTTGTAGCCCTTCCTGACTTTTCCAGCAAGATTTCACAGGCAGTTCATCTTTTCAAAATACTTCAGGATTTGCTTAAAAAAAAAAAAAAGGTTGTGTTCCCTCCCCCTCTCCCCTACCCTAGCCAATAAGAATGGCTTATTTCAGAAATGGCTTCCATTACATGCCTACCATTTTAGACCATAATCAGTCTAGCTAACTATTAAATGATGTCAGTTTTCTTTTAACTTTGCGTTTCGATGAGCGTTTTGCTAGGGGAAGCTGCCTGTCTGAGAAGCAGATTTTTCTTATTTTGTTATATCCAGATGTGCCTACATATAAGACAAAGGAGAACAAATGCTGAGTAAGAGTTTTGGTGAATTTATGTTGTACTCTCATAAACTCCTGTGGGTTTCTTTTGGCATTTAATTTTTGTTCTCAGTTCCTTTTAAATGAAATCTGATGCAATAGTCAAGGGCAAATGTCAGGCGGGATCCTCCATCTCTGATCAGGGGCTGCGATGCAACATACATCAGTTCAGCCAGCATTTCTCGCACTTCCATTGTGCACTCAGATCTTGGGTGAGCTCAGTGGATGGAATATTCAGAAGAAGCTCTGGCTTCAAGAAGCCAGTTAAAAAAAGAAGCATGAATAGTGGCTAGATTTTGATCTCTAATAACTAAATTTTAGTTAGGATTCCTCCACTTCTTTAGCAGTACTCATTGAAGAATTCATTTAACTTCTTGTTAAATATACTTTAATAATCTTCAGTGTCATAATTTTTAAAACAGGAATAATTATCTCTATTTACTCTACAAGATTGGGGTGATGGTCAAAGAAGATAACACTTAGATTGTCCGTTAGAGGCCTGATGCACGAAATTCATGCAAGAGTAGGCCTTCCTTCCCCCGGCTGACATCACTGGCTTCCCTCTGGCCACTGGCAGGCACCCAGGACCCAGACTTCCCTCGCAGCTCCGGCTTCGCTGGAAGGTCTAATTAGCACATTACATTTTTATTATCATAGATGAATGCAATACTAGTAAAATTGTCAAGTTCATTTATTAGAATATGATTGGGGAGATAAGCCTAAGGTGACTCAGCAAAACTGCATGAACATACTTACAGTTTGTTTATGCCCCCATGGAACAACAGGGAGCAGTTAGGGGGGAAAAAACAGTTTTGATTAACTTGAAAATCATTAAAACAAGATTTAAAAGATGAAGAAGCATAGTTCCACTTCTGGCTATGATGAAGGAGCTCATGCCAGATAAAAATTTTCATTGAGATCAGCTGAAAGAGGTGGATAAAATGCTCTTTAAAATTTCTTTAAAGAGTTACAAGGCAGCCATGATTCAAGAGGTGGGGGTGGGGGGAAGCTCTTTGAAAGATCCCACCATTTGACCATCACTTTTCCTCTTGGGACATTTGGTGCAGGGTGAGAGGGATTTAGGAGACGTTACTCACAAAGAGACAGAGAAGCAGACAGAGCTTCAGGTTATCTCACAGAGAAGAGAAACAAAGCACAGTTCTGGGCTTCCAAGGCTAGAGGAGACAAGATCCAAGAGACGAAGGAGACCCAAAGAAGTGAGCCTGGCAGCGGGCTCTTTTCTCCCTGAAGCAATTTCCAATTCTCAGCTACACCTGATAAGAGGCTAAGAAGATGAGTAAAAGCTGGAGCCATAGCTGGTTTAGCTGAGTGAATAGAGCATGGGCTTGCGGACCAAAGGGTCCCGGGTTCAATTCCAGTCAAGGGCATGTACCTCGGTTGCAGGCTTCTCCCCGGTCCGGGCCTTGGTCAGGACACAGGCAGGAGGCAACCAGTTGATGTGTTTTGATATTTCTCTCTGTCTTTCCCTTTCTCTTCCACTCTCTCTAAAAATAATCAATGGAAAAGTATCCTCGGGTGAGGATGAAATAAAAAAGGTGGCTGGAAAAATTCCATGGTCTCTGGGGGACAAACATTTGAAAGAGGATATGCCAAGGATGAAGGGATCCAGGAATTACCCAGGTTCTCTGCTGGGACCACTGCAGATCAACCAGATGAAGACCACACTTACAGAGGCTGAACCCAGGCCTCCAGCCAGTGCAGCACTGGCTTGAAGGAGCTGGCCCAGCAGCCCTACTCCAGCCATTGCCAAAGGTTAGGGGGCATCTCTGTGGAGGACATCCTGCAAAGCCTCCACCTGTTTTAAGGTCAGTATTCAATCAAAAATACTAAGTGTACCAAGTCACAGGACCAAGAGATAAAAGCAGACAGAAAAAAAAACCACGGATAACCTAGACATTAAGGCAACAAGACATGAACTTTAAAGTAACTATGATTAAAGTCCATAAAAAGATAGAACAAGCCAAAACCGGTTTGGCTCAGTGGATAGAGCATCAGTCTGTGGACTGAAGGGTCCCAGGTTCAATTCCAGTTAAGGGCATGTACCGTGGTTGTGGGCACATCCCCAGTAGGGGGCGTGCAGGAGGCAGCTGATAGATGTCTCTCTCTCATCAATGTTCCTAACTCTCTATCCCTGTCCCTTCCTCTCTGTGAAAAATCAATAAAATATATTAAAAAAAGAAGATATAACAAGATGGAGAATTTTGCTTGGAAACTGTAATCTATTTTTTTAAAAAAGAATCAAGCAGAAATTCTAAAACTGAAAGAGAACATAATTCAGAAAATTAAGAATCTAATGGATGGCTCTGAAGGAGAGGGAAAGGATTAGTTAAATCATAGTTAAGGTGATAGAAAATATACAGATTGAAGTCTAAAGCAAAATACTGAATAGAGGATAAGACACATATGGAACATGATGGAAAATATAAATAGAGATTTCAATACATATCATGCAATACATACACTCTCTCTTCTTGGAGACCCAGAAGGAGAAAAGAGAATAGAGAAGTGGTATATAAAGAAATAATGACCAAGAATCTTTCAGCACTGACAGGACATAAAGCTAAAGATTCAAGAAGTGTTACAAAGACCAAACAGCATAAATATACAGAAAATCTCACTTAGGAACCTCAGAATGAATCTTTGAACACTAAAAATAAAAAGAATACTCTTAAAAGTGGTTCATGGTAAAAGATATATACCTTCAAAAGCACAATAAAATAAATGTCAGAGAAAATGGGATAATATTTTCAAATTGCTAAAATCATCATCATCATCACCATAATCATCATCATCATCATCATCATCAATGAAGATAGAGTTTACATTCAGTGAAACAAATCTTCCAAAAGTGTAGGCAAAGTAAAGTTATATTCAGACATACAAGGATCAAGAAGATTCAGCACCAGTAGACCTGCACTAAATAAAAACTAAAATGAGATGCGACAAAATTCACCTACATAGTATACATAGATTCTGCCCCTAGAACCAAGAAAAAGCATTCATATCAGGTGCACATGAAACATTTATTAACGTTAACCACATGCTACCCCCATAAAGCAAATCTCAACAAATTTCAAATGGTGGAAATGATTCAAAGTATGTCTTTGACTATAGTGTACTAAATTAAGGACAATAAGCAAAACATAACTAAAAAATTCCCAGATGTTTGAAAAGTCAGCATTTTGCTCCAAATAATAGATGGATTTTTAAAATCACAATAGAAATTAGAAAATAGTTTGAACTAAATGATATGATAAATATAACATATCAAAATTTATGAAGCTAACGCTGTGCTTAGAAGAAAATTTATAACCTTAAGTATGCCTATATTAGAAAATAAAAGCTGAAATCAGTTTATTTAGTAGTCATCTAATGATACAGCTAAAGCCAGTCTTAGAGAGAAATAGACAGCTTTAAATTAATATATTAGAAAAGAAGAAAGGCTAAAAATCAGTATTTACTTCAAGAAGTTAGAAAAAGAATACCAAATTATTACCCAAAGAAAATCGTAGGAAGTAAATAATAGATATAAGAACAGATAATAATGAAACAGAATATAAAAGGAAAAGCAACAAAGTTAAAAGTTGGTTGTTTGAAAGACTAATGAAATTGATAAATCTGTAGAAAGACAGGTCAAGGAACAAAGAGAGGGATACAGATGACCAATGTCAGTAATGAAAAGATAAATATTCATAATGAATTTATACAGACTATAGAGCAGAGTGCATAAGAGTGCAGCCTCTAAAACCAGATTGCCCACGTCTCAGGGTTTCAAAACAGAGTATCACTCATAATAGTCAAGATATGGAAACAATCTAACTGTCCATCCATGGGTGGATGGATTAAGAAGATGTGGTCTATATCTATACTAATAAAAAGGTAATATGCAAATTGGTCACAATGCCCTCACAGTAATAACCGAACAGCAGGCTGCATGGAGCAACAAGGCTGGCAGGGGGGTTAGCGAGGGATGACCAAATGACTGACCAGCAGGCTGGGGAGCGATTGATAGGGGGGTGCTCCATAATCGCCCCAAAGAGGGAGACCCAGGGCACCTTCTGTGGGGTGATTGATCAGGGGCTCTACAGGCCAGCAGGGGTGGCAGTGACAGGTAACCAGGCTGGCAGAGGGGGGCAGTGAAGGGCAACCAGGTCAGCAGGGGGGTGCAGTTGGGGGCAACCAAGCCAGCATGGGGGGGGCACTAAGGGGTGACCAGACCAGTGGGAGGGGAGGTTAGGGGTGACCAGGCCTTGGGGGAGGGGCAGTTAGGGGTGATCAGGCAGGCAGGCAGGTGAGCAGTTAGGAGCTAGCAGTCCCAGATTGTGAGAGGGATGTCCAACTGACGGTTTCCGCCCGATTCCAGGGATTAGGCAGAAACTGGCAGTCAGACATCCCCTACACAGTCCTGGATTGGAAGAGGGTGCAGGCTGGGCTGAGGGGACTCCTACCCCCATGCATGAATTTTGTGCACTGGGCCTCTAGTACAATTTATAATAATAAATATGTAATATGCAAATCAACCAAATGGCCGAACAGTGGAATGACTGTCTGGATGACCACACTATGACACCCACTGGCACCAGGCCAGCCAAGGCAGGTGCAATGCAATTGGTCAGGGGCCTGGCCATTGCCCCATGATCGCCCTGCAGAGGGTGGCCCAAGCCACTCTTTGTGGGGTGATTGTTTGCAGGCGGAGGAGCCTCTGCGATGGAGCACCCTACAGAAAAAGGTCCAGACCACTGGCTAGGGAGCAATCAATAGGGGGTGCCCCATGATTGCCCCAAAGAGGGAGGCCCAGGGCACCCTCTGTGGGGCAGTTGATCAAAGACTCTACTGAACCAGGGAACTACAAGTTTGTGGCAGTGGACACAGGCAGCACCAGGCCAAGGTGGGTGCAGGTGGGGGCTAGGGTCGTGAGGCACCTGGGGCTATGAAGACCTACCTTTGCATGAATTTCGTGCATCAAGCCTCTAGTCCTATATAATAAAAAGCTAATATGAAAATCGACTGAACAGTGGAACAACTGGTCACTATGATACTCATTGACCACTAGGGGGTGAATACTCAACACAGGAGCTGCCCCGCTCAGCCAGAAGCCAGGCTCATGGCTGACGAGCACAGTGGCAGTGGTGGGAGCCTCACCCACCTCTGTGGCAGTGCTAATGAAGTCTGACTGCTAGCTTAGGCCCACTCCCCTCTGGCCTAAACTGTCAGCCGGACATCCCCCGAGAGCTCCTGGACTTCAAGAGGGTATAGGCTGGGCTGAGGGAACCCTCAAGTGCACAAATATATTTCAGCTATGAGGAAAAGGGACATCCTGTAATTTGTGACAATATCGGTAAACCTTGCAAGCATTATGCTAAGTGAACTTAGACAGAGAAAGACAAATACTATGTGATATACTTCAATGTGGAATCTAAAAAGTTGAACTCAAGCACTGACCGGTAGCTTAGTTGGTTAGAGCATTGTCCCTCTATGTCAAGGTTGCAGGTTTGATCCTTGGTCAGGGCACAGACAAGAAACAGCCAATGAGTGCATAAATAAGTGCAACAGCAAATTGATGTTTCTCTCTCTCTGCCTCTCCCTCTCTATCTTTGAAATCGTTTAAAATATATTAAAGACTGAAATTCATAAAAAACAGAGAGGACAGTGGTGGTTACCAGGGGCTGAGTGGTAAATGAAATGGGGAGATGTTGGTCAAAAATTACAAACTTCCAGTTAGAAGGTGAATAATTTCTGGGGACCTCATGCACTGCATGGCAACTCCAGTTAATAATACTGTATTATAGACCTGAAAGTTGCTAAGAGAAAAGTTCTTAAATGTTCTCATCAAAAAAAAATGATAATTATGTGATAAGACACAAGTGTTAGCTAACCTATGGAGGTAATCATTTTACAATATATAATTTTATCAAATCAACACCTTGTATACCTTAAACTTGCACAATGTTGCATGTCAGGTATGTCATTATATCTCAGTAAAATTGAAAAAAATAGAATTATCAACGTAGAATTAACCTGCGTGATAGTTTTGGAAAATTCTTGGCCATTGTCTTTTCAAATATGTCTTTTGCCCCGTTTCCTCGTTTTTCTCCTCCTGGGACTCCAATCACACATGTTGATGGATGTGGGCTTCTCTGGATTTGTACACTTTTCTGAAGAATCAAATCTCTGTGGCCTTGTCTACCCTGGCACTGGGAACAGGCTCTCTGGAGGAGTCCCCCGTGGGATACTTTTGTCCTGGAGAGGGGGAAGGTTCGGGGGGATGGGGAGGTTTTGTGCCCATGGTGTGAGGCACTCCCCGAGGCCCTGCGCATGCTGCCTTTGTCCCTGCATGGGCAGGCTTCGGGCTGGAGCAGGACAGCAGGCATGCTGTCTGAAATCAGCAACTGGAGAGCAGAGCCCAGCCCAGGCTCCTCCTCCGGGGCCTGAGGTCATTTCAGGGCGTTGAACCAAGGCTCTGGACACCCAGGATCTGAGGGATCAAGCACATCTGGCTTGCTCTGTGTATATAAAGGCCCCTTGACCTCTCTTTCCTCCAGCCAATCCCAGCCCCACTCCCCGTCAGAAAAAAAGCAAGACAGGTCATCTCAGGGTTACCAGGGAGCCCCTGGGAAGCCCTCGGGTGGAGACCAGCCCAAAGCGCGTCTCCAGCTGCAGCTGAAGCACATGTCCAGATGGTCCCAATTCTAGCAGCAAGACTGCAGGGAAACAGGGGACCGGAGGCTGCTTGCTGGGAGCAAGGGTAGGGGAGCCTCCCTTGCCAAGGGATAGAAAGAAAGGGAGGAGCGGGGAAGGCTGGCTAGGAAACGGGGGGGGGGGGGGGGGGGGGGGGGGCGGACTTAGGAAGACAGAGGTGGGGAAGGAGGGCAGCGAGGGGGGGAGCCTGCCCTGGGTCCTGCCGCCCACACCATTCACAGGCCGCTAAAAAGGGTGGGATGCTGCCCAGGTGGGACTTCCCATCTTAAAGCAGGAAGCGTGAACGGTGGGGTTTCGGGCACAGGGCTCTCAACTGCCCGAGACTCCCCTCAGTTCCAGGGGCCGCCAACTCCTGGCCTCAGTTTAGGATTCATCCCGGGAAGCTGGAGCCTACCCCTGGCAACTGAGAGCTGAACCTTTGCTCGTGTGTTTTCAAAAAACCTCTTTCAAAACAACCTCTCTTCAGTGAGGAGCTCGAAACCCGGAGAATTAAAGAAATAAATCACTTGATCTCTCAAAGGACACCCGGCTCCCCGCCCTTGTTCCAGCTCCCAGAAGCTTTTCTCTCACCCAGGACCCTGTGCTCAGACTGAGGACACGGGCCGTGCGAGGAGTATCATTTCAAAGGCGTGCGGCCAGATCAGTGATAAATCACCGTCACCATGTATGCTTTGGCCCGGTTGCCCTGCTGGGAATGGGGATTCAGGGCAAAGGAATCCGCCCTAATGGATTTTCCAACGGCCCAGGCCTGCGCTTTCGTGACTCTGGCTCTCGAGGCCCCTTCACCTCTGCCCGGCCCCCTCGCCAGGTCCCTGTCCTCCTGGTGGCCTGAGAGGCAGCCCGGGGTGGCGGGAGGGGAGTAGTGCTACCAGCTGCAAAACAGAGCGCCCAGCCTGGCTGGCCGCCGCCGCTGGCAAGGGGAGGTGGCTTTCGGAGTGGAAATCGGTGAGAAATATGCTGGAATCCGCCTCCACAGTCATGGAATTTTTAAATGTCCTTTTCAAACACATACTTTGAAAAATATTTAAAAGCTGGGGAAATTAATTAGGGCCCTTTTGTGCTGGAATCTTCCTCCCAGCGCTCCTCTAGCAAGAGTAAAAATAGAACCTGTGAGGGGTTGAAAATGCATGGCAAACAAAGATCACATTTAAGAGCCCAACTAGGCGTGACTGTCCAAGGAGGAAGAAAAAAGCTAATTCTTTCCATCGCTGCCGGGGGCCGCAAGGCCATCTTCTGGGGGTTGTTGGGAACACCCCGAGAGCTGGAAAGCCCCCAGGGAGCCGGGAGGAGAGGCCTTTCCAGGGGACAGATCCTACTTGTGCTCTTCGGATAATCCTCACTGTTGTCCTGACTCTGTCACAGAGGAGGATCGAGGAGATGGGGAAGGGGGAGTGGAGAAAACCAAGGAGTGTGGAGGATATTAAACAGCTCTTCTACTTATGCAGTGATTAGACCTTTTGACTATATTCTTCCATTCATTTGACCCTCAACGACCCCCCAGCAGGTAGGCCTACTGAGAATGCTAGCCGAGTCCAAAGTGACACAAAGGGGTTACTGGCAGGCATTATGAGGTCCACCGTCAGATATCTGACTCGCAGCCTGGCCAGGCTCAGAGCAGCACAGTGGTGACTGTGGGCTCTAGAGCCAGAGGGTTGGGGAGGAAGTCCCAGTTCAGCCCCTGGAGGTGAAGGATGCGCCCTAGACCAGGGCACGAGGAGTAGGGTAGCCATGAGCCAGGACTCAGAGCCACTGGACAGTGTGTGCCTCCTGACGCTCTTCTCACTGCGTGACTTTGGGCCACTGCTTGAGCTCTTCATGCCTCAGTACCCTCATCTGCATAAGGCTGTGAGGATTGAAATGAATGCTTTCATGTAAAAGCTTAGCCTGTACCTAACACGCCTACAATGTTGGCTGTTCTGAGCGGTTCCCTTTGCAGATGAGGAGGCTCCGAGCAAGAGTGCGTTTTGCCCTTGGACACATGTAAGAGGTTGAGCCTGGACTTGAAGAGTGTGTGACACCAAAGCTGGTGCTCATCTCTCTGTACTTGCAGTAGCCTGATCAGGAGACTCCAGGAGAACAGTGATCACCCTCTATCTCCTTCTTCTTCTCCTCCTTCTTCTCCTTCTCTTTCTCCTTCTCCTTCTCCTTCTCCTTCTCCTTTTCTTTCTCCTCCTCCTCCTCCTCCTCCTCCTTCTTCTTCTTCTTCATCCACCACCATCCCCTACTTTTCAGTAGCACTTGACAGTTTTAACTACACATTTCAACAGTGTATCTTGTGTCATCTTCACAGAAATTCTGATTTTCATTTTACAAATAAGAAATCTGAAGTTCAGAGAGAACGATGACTTACCCAAGATTGCTCACTCCATGGTGGGACAACAGGACTTGAACCCAGAACCCTTCCTCCACACAGCAGTGCCATGAGTAGCACATTCGGCGTGTTGCCTGAAAGCAGCCATGGCACGTTCTATTTTTCTGGATTTGCCTCCAGCTTCTTTGGAAAGGGGGCCTGGGGGGTGGGTCTGGCTCTGGGAGCAGGGCAGAGCCACCTCATAACAGTGTTCCCTGGGTGTGTTGGAAGCAAAGTGACAGGCCACCCCAGGGGGAGTGGAGCCCCTGTGAGGGGGGTGGGCCAAGAGTTGCAGTGACCGAGGTTGCTAAGCAGGATCTGGCCGGAGTACACTGCTCTCCAGAGGGCAAGAGCAGAGAGCCTTTGGCCAAAGGGGTCAGGCCTGGGCTCTCCGCAGTGCATAGGGTAGTGAGAGCTGCTCCTTGGCTAAGGCTAGCACAGGCCCCCTGGGGCTGCTCTCTGGTCCATGGACCCAGCCGCACACTGACTTCTAACCCTGCGCAGGTCTGAACTCAGCCCTGGCCACCAGATTCTCAAAACTGGATACAAACTGGCTCCAAATCTCAGTCACAGGCTGACCATGAACTCAGTTACCCCACCTAGATGTTGACTTAGAGACGGACTCTGAGCATGAGCCATACTTGAGCATTGAGCCCAATCCTCAAGAATGAATTAGCCTAACTGCCATGAGCTAATCACACATGGCCACAGGCTGACCTCTAACCCCAGTTCCAGACTGAACTATTGCACCCTGGCCAACCTGACCCTAGAACAGCTGATTTAAAGCACGCATTGTTGGTCATACAAGTAGGAGGGTCAGGTGGTTTACCCAGCACATCTGCACTTAGAGCTGCATGAGGATGGGGGCGAGGGACAGGACCATCTCTAAGACACATAAGTAACCAGTGTTCTCTGAGAAAACATGAGGAAAACATGTGGCAAGATGGCCCTAGTCACTCCTCCAGGCCTGGGCAGCACCCCGCTGGAAATCCTAACAGAAGGAGAGAAACCTCCTTGGTTGTGACATTACTTTTAAAACTGGTAAGACAAAATAAATAAATAAATAAATAAATAAATAAATAAATAAATAAATAAATAACAAGAAAAGAGAAGAAAATTTCAGACTATTTCACTTATTTTAATTATAATTCTTCATAACCGTTAGCAGATTATTTTAAAAACAGCACATCATGACTAAAAAGTGTTGATGTCGGGAATGTCAGGATGGTCTGGTAGCAGGGAACCTATCCTTATATTTCACCCCATTAATGAGCTGAGGGAGAAAAATCCCATGATGTCTTAACAGATGCATAAAAGTGTTTGAAAACTTCATCTCTTTATATAAAAACTCTCAGAGACTAAAAATAGAGGGGAGCTTCTTCCACTTTAGAAAGGCTTTCTAACCCTACAGTGAATATACTTAACAAGAAAAACTTTTAAATTTAGATAATACTTCTTATATTAAGATCTAAGACAGGGGTGCCTACCATGACTGCTATTATTCAATATATCACTGGAGGTTCTGGTCAATGCAATAAAATAAAATAAAATAAAATAATATTGTAATATGATTACCTTAAAATAAGAACTAACACTCAGTAGACAAACTAATAGAATTAAAATAAGTAGTTCTTCAAGGTGGTTGGATACAAAATGTATTAGCATTCTTCTAAAATACCAATAATCAATGTTAAAATATAGTAGAAAATAAACTTCCATTCATGACAGCAGCAAACTTACAAATCATCTAGGGATCAACCGCAGTTCATGCTTCTCGGGGTTCTGTCCAGGGGAAGCACTCTCATTTCCCTCTGGGCATAGCTCCCAGGAGCCACGGGCATGGCTCCATGATCCTTCCTGGCAAAGGACTTGAGACAGGTGATGCACCTGTTTCAGTTTCCTAGGGCTGCTGTCACAGAGAACCACACACAGAGTGGCTTTAACGAATGGGTCTGGAGGCTTCAGGTCCCCAATCCAGGTGTCAGCAGGCTCATGGCCCCCGAAAGGCACTGGGGAAAATCTATTCCATCCCTTGTTCTTAGCTCCTGGGGTTGCCAGCAATTCTTGGTTTGCAGATGCATCACTCCAGTCATACCTTCCTCATCCCATAGCAGCCTCCTGAGTCTCCTTTCCTCTTCTTATTGGGACATCATCCCTAATGACTTCATTTCTGCTTGACTGCATCTGCCAAGATCCTGTTCTCAAGTAAGGTCACATGTACAGGTACCAGGGGTTAAGACTTCAACATGTCTCTTTGGTGGGGACACAATTCAACCACAGCAGTACCCCTGTCCCACAGCCCAGCAGCACATGTCACACTGTATTGCAATTGCTGGTCCACCTGCCCATTCCTCTACCAGAATGTGAGCTCGGTGATACCAAAGCCTAACAGTCACACTCACCATTACATGCACCCCAGGGCCTGGCACTGATGCATAAAATACTTTTGGAAGGACCGAATGCTGATGTAATGAGTACCTGGATCCCGGCACCTGTGGCACCTGCTTGCTCCTTCTTGCCTGATTGGCCTGTCTGAATCAGAGTGCATCTGCCACATCACACCCAGTTAGCACCATGGAGTCTTCGTTTGCAAGGAGTGGACAGTGGGGGTCACACAGCCACTAACTCTATGCAGCACCCCAGTAGCACAGGGTGCACACTCAACCCAAATGGCCCACCTGCAAACTCACTTAGAGCTGCAGCCTGTGCCGCTGGCCCAGGTCCCAGGACGGCAGCTCGGCAGGCTCCCTTCCCAGAAGGAAGGGGGGAGTGCCGCACAGAGAGCACCCCAGCAGTCATCTGACTCCTTATCTGAGAGCTTCCTCACCAGAGGCAGAGGTGGGGAAAGAAAGATGTGGGAGGGACCATCAGGAAAAGCAAACCCCTTCAACCTGGTTCTCACTTAGAAACCATGAGCCTCTCCACTGGGGTCACCTATGAGAGTGAAAGCAACAAGAGCAAGGCAGAAGCTGAAGGCCCCGAGGTAACTCGCTCCCTGGGTTTGCATAAGGGGATTTGGACTCCCGCGTGGCACTGCCAGTGTCGGTGCAGATAACCCCCCTGATCTAGATGCATCTCTCCCTTTTTAAATCACTTCGTGGGAGGTGCTGCGGGGTGGCTTGAACGCTTTATGGGAACCTCCAACCAAAGAAGCACAAACTTCTGCAAATAGTTGGGTCAGCAGCATCGGACCATTACATCATCACATCAGTTCATTCGCTCAGCAGCCTTGGGAGATGGAGGGGGGGGGCGGGTGTGCAGGAATCTTGGGAAGGGGAGGCGTCCATGCTGTAGATCAGGCTGGAGGCTGGGCTGCGCTTGAAGGGCCCAAACCTGGCCTCCCTGCTACCTTCCGGCTGGATGCCTAGTTTATAACAATCGGATTTCACCCCCTCCAGTAAGACCCCAGGCCCTGGAAGTTTCTAGGACGCTTCAGGGAGCCTGGCTCGGGGGTCCTGGGCCCCAAAGTGATGGCTGTCGGGAGGCAGAGGGCTGCCGTGCCCAAGAGCTGAACACAGGCCACAGGCCTGCAAATGCCATTACCCCAAAGAGACGTGTCTGGCTGTCCAGAACTTTCAAGTCTTTTGATGAAAACCAACCTGTTAACGCTGCAGGAATTTGCTGCTGGCGCTGGAGCAGCCCACTCCCCCGGCCTCCTCGGGATGGAGTTTCCAGCAGACCCGGGCCAGATGTGGGCCAGCAGAGTGAGCACGGGGCCCATGCGAGCGCGGCTCAAAGACAGTGAGCAGGATGGGGATGAGAGCAACCTCTGAGGTCTGGACAGACCCCAGAGCAGACATAACATCCACCTGGAAAATGTAAATAAAAACCCTTCGCTGGCCGTCTGGCAGAGCCTCCCTCCTTCCAGGCACGGCCCTAAAGCTCTCCCTTCGCTAGGAGACCTGCCTTCCCCTCAGCCGCCCCTCCGACCACTCTGTGTGGCTACCACATGCGCAGAGGGCCCACAGCTCTGGGCACAGCCCAGGAAACAGCTGCCCAGCCCCACCAGCGGACTCAGGTGCAAACCCACTTTATGTTCAAATCTGCAGATTCTGTGTGTTCGAATCCCCAAACACCGTGTGCCCTCCATCTGCTCAGAGCAGAATCACACCCTTCATCCTGTCAAAATGTCCCAGTGCAAGGGGCTCTGGGATCTGATCATGTTATTAAAATCTAAGTCTCTTGGGTGAGTATCTAGTCTAATTATAATATTGTTGGCACTGTTCACAGTTCTAACTTCTCTGTAACCCTGAATGGCACTCTTCTCCTGTCCCCCTTTTCTGACTCCAAACACTCCTGGGGGGGGCTTCCCTCCAAGATGCCCCCCAGGACCCACCTCCTGGTGTTCACACCTGAGGAGCCTCACCACCGGGTGCCCGCTGGTCTGTGTGAACCATGGAATATGGTGGAAGCGAGGGTTATAAAAGACACTGCAGCTTCTGTCTTGGGGGCTTCTCTCTCTCTCCCCCTAACCCCCATCTCTCTCTTTCTCTGTTCACTCACTCTGGGGGGAAGCCAGCTGTGAGGCCTCCCGCCAACACCCCCCTGAGTGAGGCTGGAAGCAGGTCCCCCTCCTGGGCCTGTAACCTCATAAGACGCCCTGAGCAGAGCCAAGCAGCTAATCTGCTCCCAAATGCCTGCCCCTTGGAAACTGGGAGACAATCACCGTTTGGTATTTTAAGCTGCTAAGCTTTGGGGTAATTGGTTATGCGGCCACAGGTAGCTAATGTAGGGCCTCTTAGGTGGCCGGGAGGATAAGCAGCTCTTATTTAGAGCTCGTATTTGCTTTATGCACATTCACTGGCTTCATCCTTAGCACAAACTGGCATGTGACCAGAGGGTCAGGGCTGGAACAAAAAGGAGGGAGGGAGGAAGGAGGGAGGAGGGAGGAGGGATCGGAGTCGGTGAGGAAGCTGGAGTGTTGAGCGGGCGCACAGGAACTTGGAGACGTTTGCTCCAAGAGGTGGAAGCAGAACACGGGTGTTTACAGCAAAGCCCTGCAGCCCAGGCCATGCTCCCTACCACCCACTCTGTGTGTTGAGGCCCCCGTGGTCACAGCCTGGCCCACCGCCACCTGGGTGGGCTGTGTGCCTGGCACGGGATCACTGGGGCCAGCTCGCTCGGACCCCGGGAGGGAAAGCAATCACCCGCCTCAGGCTCCATACCCACCCCCAGCTCCTCCCTGAACACAGGCAGCACTATTAGCTTCGGGCTCTGGGTAAGGTTACTGGCTGTTTATGACTTGGGACAGAGGAGTTTCCTGGAGAGCAGAGGCCCCTTTGTGTCCCGTTTGAAGGCCACTTGGGCTCTTGGAAAGGGTCTGGGTGATGGCACTTTGCCCTTAAAAATATGGTGAAGGCCAGAGACTGGAAAGAACTCTGCTGACGTTCTTCCTTCTTCCAGAGACCCGCACAGGCACCGACAAGACTCCCAGACTTCGGAAATGTGGGAAGCCCTCAGTCAGGAAGAGCTGCCTTCCAGAACAAGGGGCCCATAGCACCCCAGCGCCAGGCCAGCCTGCTGGAAGCACGGAGAAGACCGCCAGGCCCTTGCCCACATGACCATCCCGCTCCTGCGTGACCAGGTGTTCCAGTGCTGGAAGGAGGTGGGGCCATGCACCCGAGAGCTCTAGGGCCCGTGCTGATGTGTGCCCTCAGGTGGGAGGCATGGGGAAGGGTTCCAAGTTGCTTCCCCCCTCCTCACTGAGAACCATGGCTGACTCCGTGACGCTCAAGCCCAGACTCAAGGCCTTTACTGGTCTCATGTCCCCATGGGCTGCCCGAGTCCAGGCCACGCAGAGAGATGGGTGATCCCTAGCACTGGGTCCTGCAAAGGCCATGCCCCAAGTGGCCCGCTTCCTCCTGCTCTGTGAGATGGCAGGGCCCCAGAAGCCTCTTTCCTTTCCCCAATGTTCCTCCAACCCCTCCCCGGGCCACTCTAGGGACCTGGCTTTTCCACAGTCAGATTCCCAACTTGGGGCCCGGGGGCTGTCTCCAGAAGGCTCCCCTTCCAAGGAGGCATCACCTGCCAGGAAAGGGAACTGGGCACCGCCTAGAGGATTTGGAAAGAGAAACATGGGGACCAGAGTTTGGAATCTGGCAGGGTGATGAGAAGTAAAGAAGAGGGGAGTGGAAGTAAGAAAGGGCGAAGCAAGTGCGCGAGAGGGAGAAGAAGGGCAGGAAGGAGGCTCCGGAAGGAGGGGAGATTCTGGGAAGTCTTCCTCACTAAGAAGCAGAGCCATTCAGCAGCAAACACTCCTCTCCTGTCCTGAGCTCCATCCTGCCTGCGTGAAGGCCCAGAAAAGGCCACGTATACCCTGCCACGCACTGGCCCAGACAGCGAGTCCTGAATCCATCCTCTCTGGATGGCTGGACTGCTGGTGACTTGATGTCATTTGTTTTTCTCCTGTGTTAGTTATGAGTTGCTGCTTGCAGCCAAAAGCATCCCAACATGCGTAACAGTGTCTAATGAAAGCATTTATTAGCTACTCCCTGGAAGCAGAGATGTGTGGGCTGACCCGGACACAGGCAAATATTTGACTTGTGGCAAGTGGAAGAGCATTGCACTTGGAACAACCAGAGCTAAGATCCAGACCTGAGCCTCTGCCTTGGACAAGTCCACATCCGTCTCTGAGTGCCCGTGGTCCCACCTGTGACATGGGAGAACGACACGTGCCTCAGAAGAAAGGTGGGGGGCTAAGGCAGTTGTCATCATCCCCTTTTCTTTGCACAGTTGGTGCATAGTTCTGGTTGTCTGATCTGTAAAACTCTATTAGGTCAGAATTATTGCCTCCGTTTCAGAATGGAGGACACTGAGACCCAAACTGCCTGTCGTTTGCCCAAGGCCACACCTGGGCTCTGTCTGCTGTGACCTGGGAAGAGCTGAAGAGCATCCACCCACCCTTTAGGGTGAGTTGGCTTCAGACAATCCAACGGGTGGTGGTAGCTGAAACCCAGGCTCCAGGGAAGAGGCGAAGGTTGGGGAAGGGACAGGTGCTGGAGAAGGCTCCACCTGAGGCAGGTGAGCTAGCCCAGCTACTATGCCCAGGCGCGGGTGCATGGTTTCCACATTGGAGCTGAGAGCCGGCGCCTTCAGAGTTACTTGGTGTTGGGCAGAGTTCTGGCTGAGGCCTCCGGAGACCTGGGTTCAGTTCCCCATGCTGTTCTTTCTAGCTGTGTGATCATGGGCAAGTCCCTTAACCTCTCTGAACCTCACTTTCCCCACCTGTAAAACAGCAACAATAATCCTTGCCCATCCCCTATTGATATCACATAGGCCAACCGAGGCGCTTCATGAACTGTAACACATTAGAGAAGTCTAAGAGATTGCTTGGGGCAGGATAAGTGGAGGGAACAATGAAAACGAAGACCTGTATCTGTTGACAGACAAAGCTTGTATGGCGGGGCCTGGGGCCTGCTGTGGGGTCGCTGGGGATCTGTCCCAGCACCAGGAGACACAGCAGTTTGCCTGGAAAACATTGACAAAGAGTCAGAGCACGCTGAAGGGCAGCCTATTAAAGACCAGCCTGGTGAGCCCACCCGTTAACGAGGTGTGAGCCTACAAGTGCAAGACCTGGCTGGCTTTGGCAAGAAGCCTGTGGGCTTTGATCCCCCTTCCCCTATAAAATGTTATTTCTGCCCCTCAAATTCCTAGACGGACGACTCAGTCTGGGCTGCCTGTGGAATTCGAAAAGAATAAGTTTTCAAAAAACCACACTTGGGAACAATGGTCAGAAGTGTCTGGGTCTCAGAGGAAAAACAAACCCCCTAGACCCCGCTAGCAAGTGTTTCCCAAGCATCCGCCCCCTCAGGCCTCCCTATGCCTCTCAGGAGGCCCGTGTTTAATGAGGAGCTAGTTCACCCTGTGCTTCTGAGGCATGAAAATGTCACACACCAGATGCGTCAGCTGAGTCCTGCAGAGGCCCCGACACCCCTCCCTGGGAATCGCATGGCCCAGAGGACTGAGGGCTTGCTCTCTCCATGCTTGTTTCTCTGAGGAGCAGCGTGGATGTCAGGCCTGCTGTGTGGGAACAGCGGCACTCAACTTGTTTTAATTGAAATTTTCACTCTCATCACAGCAATATATGGGATTCGTTTTAAAAAGGCAAATAGTACCATAAAATGTATAGCAAAACAGCAGTATCCTGATCTGGAAAATGATGCAACCACGTCAACACTTTTTGGAGTGTGTTAACCTGCACGGTTCTCCATCATGAACCATAATTCTGATTCTTGATTTTCCAATTTTAGACATTAGTCCTTAAATGTCAAAGGGCAACTTAGTTCTCTTATTCTTCTCTCCCAACTCTAACACACACACACACACACACACACACACACACACATTCACACACATACACACACACACAAGACCTATACCTACACACACATACACACACTGACATA
>JAAGEH010000076.1:33658980-33691555 GCA_011751065.1 Lasiurus cinereus
ACACACACTCACACACATACTCACATACACACACATTTACTAAACACTCACCCTTTCCATGTAGTCGTATCACATTTTCTACTGAAATCTCTCTTCAGTATTGACATATGACGATAGCTCACATACTATATACTATGATTACATTTTCTTTTCCTTTTTATATTTTGAACAGCTTTTCTTTTTTTCCAGGAGTGAATGGTGGCTTTTCCCCTTTCATTTGTGGATTTTCCATGAACCTGGGATTAATTCTATGCCTAACTTTCAGTCGGAACTACAACTTTTCCCCAAGTCAGTCCACCTGTGAGCTCGGACTCTTGCCCCAGCACCTCCCTTTCGGGGCACTGCCCTCCTGCTCCCATCGGAAGTGCTTGCCCCTGTGGACCTGGCATGCTGGGCAACAACAGGAATGTGTGGAGTCAGCAGGATGGAGAAGGATCGCCTTGGTCAGCGGACTCCACACCGCTGGGAGCAGTGCACCTGGGCCCACAAGCATAGCTGGCGCCGTTTGCTCGGTGTTGGACAGTGAAGAGGATCTAATGAGCATGTTCCAGGCCTGCCACTGGGAACAGAAAGCAGAAAACAGTCATTCTGATCATGGAAATCAGAGGTCTTCCCAGCGGAGCTGGCATGTGAGCTGGGCCTTGGGAAATTAATAAGATTTTAATATGCTAAAGAACGGATGATCCAAAATGATTTGGGGCAGAGGAAACAGTATCTGGAAGGAAACAAAGACTTTGAGTGTTGCCAGAGCATGAAATGTGTGGAAAGGATGTGCTAGGAGTGAGGCTGGAGGATAGGAGCAGGCCTGGATAGAGAGGGTGAGGGGGCTGGGGGTGTGCACTCGGGGATCCCAGGGCCTGAGTATGCAAGCAGCAGTCACACACAGAACCATGTATTCCCTTCTCATGGTCTGACAAGGAGTATGCACTTTACTCTATGCTGAAAGAGGGCCACTGAAGATCAAAGTTGTGAGCAAGATGGTTGTCCCAAGCCAAAACCGGTTTGGCTCAATGGATAGAGAGAGCTTCGGCCTGTGGACTGAAAGGTCCCAGGTTTGATTCCGGGCAAGGGCATGTACCTTGGTTGCAGGCACATCCCAGTAGGGGGTGTGCAGGAGGCAGCTGATCGATGTTTCTCTCTCATCGATGTTTCTAGCTCTCTGTCCCTCTCCCTTCATCTCTGTAAAAAATCAATAAAATATATTAAAAAAAAAAAGATTGTTGTCCCTCTGCTGCAGGACAGGGTGAGCAGAGGCCAGAGGGGAGAGTTCAGAGACAGGGGAGAATCACAGCCAAGAGCAGGAGGATAGATTCTTACTCTATAAAACAGAATGTGCAAAAATGTGTTATTTTGTTAAAGTCTGCCTTATTTTCCACTGTATTCCCAGAACCTAGATGAGTGAATGCACACAATGGGTTTGGATGAATATTGATGGGTGAATGAATGAATGAATGAATGCCTCTCCCTAGGCCCATAGTTCAGCCTTTGCCCCAGGGAGTGAACCCATAAACCCATGACTTCCAGACTTTTCCTCAGTGGCTGGGAATCTCCAGTCTATTGCTGCAGGGGAAGGAATGTTGAGAAAGAAGACTTATCCACTGGCTGCCTAGAGTCACTCCCTGTCTGCCCCCTTTTCTGGCACCACCTCCTGCATAAGCTTAGTCTTTGTCAGAAGCCTCAAAAGAATCGTCAAATTCACTTCTCTTTTGTTCCTGCAAATATCCCAGGGGAGAGGAGCCCAAGAGCCCAGCTTCAGTCTCAGGGTGGGAAAGAGCTCAGTGTGAAAAGGAAAAAACCCAAGGAGGCCGTGTCCTCCCGATTCTGCCACAGAGCAGAAGTGAACACAGATGAGCATCCTTGCACTCCGCCCGGGCCTCACATGTGATGGTCACTTCAGTCTCTTCACTCTTGTCAGTAGCCCCTGCTCAGTGCTGCCTGGGCAGGATGCGAACCTGGGCGAACCTCCCTCCCTCCCTCCCTAGGTCCTGGGTAGCAGAGCCCTGGGAATGATGCCAGGTCAAGGTCATGCTCCCGGCCACCATGGTGAGGTCTCCACTGGCTCTGAGATCTCTGCACACTCCACCGCCAGGCCCTGGGGAGACAGACTGTGAGGTCACCTCTGGCAAAGGCACTCCCTTCCACATCCTCATTTTCTTGAGTCAAAGCAACCCGTGATTTGGCCTCCAGGGAGGAGGAGTAAAGAGGAGCGTTCAAAGCAACCTAAAGGGCACAAGGAAAAGAAGAGGTCTGACAGGAGTGGGGACATTGCTCTCTGCAATCTACTAGTTCTGTGTGAGCTCAGGCAGGTTATAAACCTCTCTGCCTCTCAGTGTTCCTGGCTATAAATGGAGAATCATTGTCCCTATCTCTTGGGTAGTTGTGAGGTTGAAAGCAGACAGGGCTCGTTCATAAACTGTGTTTTCACTCATTGGCAATGAGATAAAAGCAGAAACAGAGGCAAGAGTTCAGAAACGCAGCCCTTTGAAATTGCCGGTCAGCCCAGCCCAAGATCAGGGGGCCTGACTCACTGGACAGGGTGCAGACCAAAATATCTACATGGAACTAGAAATACATTTTAAAGACACTGATGAAAGACCAAACGCCCGGTCCTTCGCTACCAACAGTTTGGGGATCGCTGTTGCAAAAAGCCAGCTCAGAGCATCATGATCAGAACGGGGGGAGCTCCCGGCCGCATCGGGGCTGGTGCGTTTCCCCTGCTCCAGCTGCACAGGTTGGTCTATTGCACCCTCACCCCTCCTTTCCTGAGGTCTCTGTGCCCGGCACCAGGCTCAGGACTGGACTGTCACTTTGACTTAGGTCTTCAGCTCAGCCCTCACATCCAACCAGTTGGCAAGTCCTATTACACCACTGCCTATGTGTCCCAGGTTTCTGCCCCTTCCCTCTGGTCCCTCTGCCACCTGCAGAGAACATCCCCTCTCAACTCCGTCCTCCATGCTGCCTGCAGGAATTGTGTTAAATTTATGTAAGTAAACTTTTTATTTGGAAATAGTTTTAGGTTAACAGAAAAGTTTTCATATACCCTTCACCCTGTTTTCCCTATCATGACCATCCTAGGGTAAATGTGCCGCAGCTAGTGACCAACATTGGTACGTTACCATTCACACATGTCTACGTTCATTCGTTTTTCCCTAGATGCTCTTTTTCTGTTCCAGGTGCTCATCCAGGATGCCTCATTGCATTAAGGAATCAGGTCTTTCTTAGCCGACTCTGGTCTGTGACAGTTTCTCAGCAGAGAGAGTGATTTTGTGTGTGTGTGTGTGTGTGTGTGTGTGTGTGTGTGTGTTTAATATATTTTATTGATTTTTCACTCAATGAGAGAGACATCAATCAGCTGTCTCCTGCATGCCCCTAACTGGGGACATGCCTGCCACCAAGGTACATGCCCTTGACCAGAATCAAACCTGGGACCTTTCAGTCCACAGGCCGACGCTCTATCCACTGAGCCAAACCGGTTTCAGCAAGAGAGAGTGTTTTAAAACAGACCTCATGGAACCCTGCTCTGGAACCCATCAGTGGCTCCCGTGCCAGATTCCATGGCCTTTTGTGAAGCCTACACTACTCGCCCTCTTCTTCCAGCCATTGCGTTCTCCTCCCTCTCAGCTCTGGCTGTGGCCTGGAATCCCAATCCAAAGGCTTGAGCATGAGCAAAGCCAACCTGCAGTCTCTGTCTCAGGGCTGGGGCTCAGCAGGCAGGCAGAGTGGCTTGGCAGCTTTCCAAGGCTTTCTCACCCTCTTTTCCTTCTCTGTTCGTGAAAACCCTCCTTATCCTTCAAGAACCAGCTGGAATAAACTCTCCTTAGCCTTTCTGAGTGCCTGTGCATGGCTCCTCCACGGCTCACTGTGTCTGCCCCTAGTTGGCATGGATTTTGTTCAACTTCCATATCTTTCTAAGAACTACATAATCCCCCCACAAGCCAAGTGGCTTGTGGTGCAGAGTCAAACAGACAGGACCAACCCAGTGACTTTACATTAGACAAAGTGCCTTAGCCTCTTTGTGACTCAATTCTGTTATCTGCAAAATGAGGCCAACAACTCACAGTCACAAGCTTGAGTTAGAGGTTAAGAAAATAATATGTGCAGAGTGTGTCACATAGTAAAGGCTCAATAAACAGTGGTTATAGTAATGTCACTTTATATCTACCCCAGCCCATCCCTCTATAGAGGCTGGCGATCAAAAAAGCTCCATCATCCTGATAAGGTTTTAGCATTTACAAAAAGAACCGCACCCCCTTCAACATATATACACACATACACATACATATATACACACAGGAGCAAAGCTGAATCCAATGGAATAAATCACAAATGATGAAATTTTGGGCACTAGCAGAATTGGTGCTTGGGAAAAGACATTTTTTTGTCTGTGCTTCTGAAGTCACACCCATCTGACTATGAACCCTGGTCACAGAGTCTTTGAGCCCTGGCCCTGGAAAATCCTCACCAACTCCCAATTCCTATACTCTCCCATGTGCAGGCCCCATTTGGGCAGACATGGCAAGCAGGCTTCCCAACCACGCAGGTGCACTGCTGTCACATCAGTCCTCTGATGCCAGCATCTCAGTGGACAGAGGGGGAAACAGGCCCAGAGAATAGAGGGGGCTTTCCCACTGTCCGTCATCATTCATTCATTCACTTGTTAATTCATTCACTCAATAAACATTTGGGGCCTATCTTCTCTAAACCAGATCCCATGCTATTGGAGACAAAATGATGAATGTGATTCCACAGTTTTAAAAAAGAGAGAGAGAGAGAGCAGGCAGGCTCAGCGATGCAGGGATATCCCCAGAATTCCTTCCAGCAGCTGCATGCCCTATGCTGGAGGAAGGGTGGCTTTGTGGAAGGCTCCTGATTAGCTCTGGCCAATCTGTGTGGAGCCTGAATCTCCATCAGGTGTCATTCCTTCCAGTGAAAGTTGTATCTCTGGGAGCCACCGTTTTCTCCTTTGCCTCACAAGATCAAATGAGACCGCACTTCATAAAACACCTGGTTCTTGCCAAGACTGGTTTGGCTCAGTGGATAGAGCGTCGGCCTGAGGACTGAAAGGTCCCGGGTTCGATTCTGGTCGGGGGCATGTGCCTTGCTTGCAGGCACATCTCCAGTGTGGGGTGTGCAGGAGGCAGCTGATCGATGTTTCTCTCTCATCAATGTTTCTGACTTTCTATCCCTCTCCCTTCCTCTCTGTGAAAAATCAATAAAATATATTAAAAAAAAACACACACACACACACACACAAAAAAAAAACACCTGGTTCTTCCCTGGTGTGTGTGACACACAAAGGATAATCTAACAAAACAATTTGGTCATATGTGTCTCTTGTTGTTTTGTTTATTCTGACATAGGTGGCCAGCTGGCGTTAGAGAAGGAGAGTAGGGGCAGGAAACAGACTCCAAGCAGGGTTTCTATGGAAATTTGCTGGTGTTGTCAGCCATTGAGATTTAGGGATTATTTGTTATCACAGCATTACCTAGACTATCCTGACTCATACAGGGCCCCTTTGGGAATCTGGAAAAAGTTTGGACCACAAAAAAACTGCACATCTATGCAAAATTAAGAACCTTTCAAACTTCATTGTCATAAGCGTTCCTCTGTGTTTCTCAGATCCTTGATGCCCATGGCCTCCTCTTCTCAGCCTTGAAATCCAGGCACCTGGGTGTGAGAAATGCTGGGTTATGGGTCACAAAGGGTCAAGAGGCTGAGCTGAGACAGAGAGGACTTGGCCCTGTCACCGTGGTGCAAGGCCTAGGGTTGTGGAAATGAGTCAGGAGCTGGGGAGAGGGCTTGAGCCCAAGCTTGACTATTTTGGATGCTTCCTTGTATCTGAACTTGTTTGCCAGATGCTTTCATGAGCCTAAACTTACGTTTTGGATACTTTCTGCTGCCAGCTACTTTATAGCCCTGCCTAGTGTGACAGCATCTTATTATCAAAGGGGCTGAGGGTGCTTGTTGCTATTGTGAGCAAACACTGCACAAACAGTCAGCTCACATGTCCCAGAGCATGTGACCAATGGCCTGGTGTGAGTGGAATTTTGAGGTCAAGGAAGCATCCCTTGGAGGGCACCTCCACAGGTAGGAATAGACAGTCTGTGACAAGGCCGCACACTTAGGACAGAGAGTCAGATGGAGCTTGGAACAGGAGGGGCTTAAACAACCTAAAGAGTCCATACTTGGCAGCTTGAATCACACTTGGAGCCTATCCTAGGTCACACATTCCCCTCTGGCTGACCCGGCTGGTGAGTTCAGAGGGCTGCCCTGGGATGTCTCCAGTCACTCAAGGACATGCACTTGACAGTAACAGTGCGGGGTAAAGGCACCACCTCAGCCTTGGGGTCAGGACTTCTGGTTCAAATCCTGGCCTCACCATCACGCTCTTGGGTGACAGGGCTATGTCACCCCTTTCTGGGTGTCTGGCTGTTTGGGCACAGAAGGTACTTTTTCCAGCTTTGAAGGGTCTCACACAATAGCTTTTGCCAAGCTCAGGGTTAGGACTGGCTTCTCTGGAGTTGGCAAGTGGTCAATTGGGGGAGCCTAACCATTTCCTCCTGCCAGATGCTCACAGCGCAGTCCCTGGGCAGGGGCCACAAGAAGTTCCATTTTTCCCTTATCTCCCACTGGTTATTATTAGTGCCCCAATGCATAGATTTGTGTACATTGAAAGGAAAATTAATTAGAAGAAATATTTTAATGTCACTATTTGCCCTTTCTCTATAATAGAAATGTCAACCAAATTCACAATCGACAATGACAGATTAATACACACACACACACACACACACACACACGTGCGATCGGCGCCAGCGAGAGCTTTATATATATCGCACATGTGTGAGTCAACTTAGCCTTTTATAGATATAGAATAAACTTGCTTAATTAGACCTGCTTTGTGATATAGCTAAACTTTTTACAGCCCAGTGAAGCACCCCAACTTCTCTTTCAGGTTATTGTCAACAACACAGCAGTAAATATCAACATGAAGCAGATTATTATTGTAGATTACCCAGGGAAAACAAAAGGTAAAATATTTCACTGTAGCAGTGTTTGACTATATTCTGTGCAGTGAGAAAACCTGAAGTAATTTTTAAGATCCACCATTTCTTACTTCTTTTCAGTGGGGTCAAGTTTCTAAGCTTTCTAAATCTCCATTTTCTGGCTAATGGAAAGAGAAGAGGATTCCACCAACTCTCCTATCTATCTACTCCAGGACTCCTGAGAAGATCAAATGAGATGAGGCATGGGAAAACGCTTCACAAACATTTGGTTAAACTGTAAAATGTTTCCACCTGGTTATAAAGCAAGTCTGTTTCCTGGGCTGAAGAAACTTTAAGGAAGCTAATCTAGTCAGTAGGGAGAGGAAGCTGCACATTGATATATGATGTCTCTACCCAGCACTCGCAGCCACTGTTTTTGAGTTGGGCTGGGCTGGGCTGGGCTGTGAATCACATTTTGCACTATGGGGTCATGGCAGCATTGGCTGTGATTGGGTGGGGTGTCACTCTGGGTTGGTGGTGGGGCCTATGTCCCACTTGGGGGAAGTTGAGAGTTGTTTTGTTGGTGCCAGGTCCATGGTGTCCATTTATTTTAAATGGCCTGTGTTCATCATGGCAGCTCCTACATTGAGCATCTGTCCCCTGGTGATCAGTGCGCATCATAGCTACCGGTCAAATGGACACTTAGCCTTTTATATATATAGATGTAGGACCAGAAACCATTCACCTGCATAAACAACAAAAGACCTGAGGTTCCAGCATTAGAGCTTCACATGCTTAAGATGACAAAGTGTTTCCTATTAAAATGCAAATGCCCCAAGGCAGAAGTAACTCCTAAATCTGTTGTCAGTTATGTACACCTTAATATGAACTGATTAATCGTCCTTCTTGAAAGCCAGCTGGCAGGGGACAGATTTGGATAAAAGGGAGAAAGGAAACTTGGATGCCTAGAGGGTGAGAACACATTTGTGTGGGAGCATGGTAATAAAATGGGTAATAGCAAACATGATACATCATGTGTTACTAGTATGTGCCAGGCATAATTCTAAGCAATAGATACAGATATCAATATAGATATACAGATATATTCATTCAATTCTGACAATAGTCCGTGGTGCACATGTTATACCATCACTCTTTTGCAATGAGGGCACTGAGGCATAGTAAGGTTATGTGTGCTGCCGTTTGCCCACCAGACCCACCCTCCACCTTTCTCCCCGTGCTCTGTGCCCTGAGAGGCAGATCTATTGTCAGTTTCTTGTTTCTGGCTTCCAATTGGATTCAGCCAATGGGGATACTGGCAGGAGGAGGGGGAGGTCAGAGCATTTGCTTAGCTTCTTCCCTGCTGGACACTGTTTCCTCTTCTGGCCACGGCTCCCTCCCTCCGCCCTTCCCTCATAGCTACACCTCTCACCAGTTCCCATCACACGCTCCCTGCCTGCACCTACAGGTGGAACAATATACTCTGTAGAAGTCCCCGGGGCTGCCTGTCCTTTGTGGACTCCCTTACCCTGTGCATGCCTCTGTAAACAGCCCCTTTGACAAACTCTGCTCAGTGAAGCCCTGTGAGGAGCTGTTTCCTGTGGGACCCTGCTCAACATCCAGTAAGAGGCAGAGCTAGGATTCCAACCCTGGCAGTCCAGCTGCAGGCTAACAGGAGCCTCTTGTCAACAAAGGCCCGCAACCCACAGAGCTGCTGCACAACAGAATCTGTGGGATGGAATCAGCAGGCTGGGCCCTGAGGTTCGTGTCTATGGTAACATGGCACATCATGTGCTCGACTCCATAGGATGCTCTCACCAGGTGAGGTTCACAGCCAGGAGACTGACTGAGGGTCCAGAACTTAACTGCCACTCATCCTGCGCTCAGTCTTGAGTGCTCTTTGAGTGAATGACAGCCACAATCACCCAGCACCACTTACTAATAAACTCTCCCATCACCAGTTGTTCAAACATGTATACTTTAATCCTTGGAAGCCCTGAAGCCTTTATCATAGGAAAGGGCGCGTACTCATGTAGCAAGGTCATGCAGACCCGGAGGAGAGGAAACTTTACCACTAAGCTGCCGTCAAGTCCTGGGTGGGCAGGGAGTTCTGTAGAGGTCAGCTGGGCCACCCCCAGGTGACCACCTGGGCACCCTTTCCTGAACCAGCCTACGCAGGAGGCCATCCATCTGGTTCTCCTAGCATGAAACCACCCTGGCCAGCTCAGCATTCTCTTCCTCTTCCAAACTCATAGGATGGATGGGTCTCCCCTAAAGCTCCACTCCCTGTTCTGAGTGGGAGCCCCTGCCAGGGTTCAGCACCTCTGATTAGTCTGTTGATGAAATAACACAACCCTAAAACCTAAAAAAAAATGAACCAAGCCCAGAAGGATGGCTACAGTGACCTCTGTAGCTCCTCCCACACCAAAGCACAGCAGACCACATGGAAGCCAGATGGGCCTTGAGAGGGGAAACGTGCAGAGGGGAAACTGAGGCCCCCGAAGGGGTGTGATTTACACTCGTTCTCCTGGCTCCCAGTCCACTGGTATGGTTCTGGCACCCAGCTGCCAGAGGAGGCATTCGGTTCTGGGCAGACAGACAGATGATTTCCACTAGAAAGAGCCAAACGTGAGACTGGCAGGAAGGCCGGACTCAGTGTCCTCACCACCACCGACATTCCAAGGTTCCTCTGTCGGAAGCTTTCTTTGGAGCCTAAAAGCTGGTAATTGGGAGAGGTTGATGTGACTCATGTATCAAACTCTGTTTTTGTTTTTCTTCTTTCTTAAAATTCTCAACTATTGGCTATTTTTATTCCAGGGCCAGATTCAATTTCATCATTTTTTTCCTCCTTTCCTGGGATTCTTTGCCCTGTTGCCATGGGAACCCTGGCCCCCCTCCCAAGCTGTCAGGAAGGTGCCTGCTTGACAGTCAGGGAGATGATAGAGGGGCTCAAAGGCCACCGCAGCAGCCACAGCGGGAGCAAGTCGGAGCTTCCAGGGCACACGCCTCACCCCGGGCCAGCCCAGGATGTCTGCCTTTGCCTGCCCTGGGTTCTTGTCCTCAACTGACCCCTGAGTCCCCCAACACTTGAGTCTCCTGGAGACCAAGCCCTGCTGCTCCTTACTCAGGTCCCAGCTTGGTGCCCCTTCTCCAGACAGCTTCCTGCCGAGGCCCCGCCCTGTGCCCCTCCCAGTGGGCCTCCCCTGGCATCCCTGTCTCTACTCTCATCACTTATATCAGCTCCACAGAGCTACCGAAGCCATCTTTCCTTCTTTAATTTGTATCTAATCAAAGTAATGGAGGCACATTATTTTTTAAAAAATAGGGCTAAAAACTGATGAATACTAGTCCTCTGTCCCTACCCCTGGTTCCTCTCCCAAGTGGCACCAACTTTCAATCCTTTTAGCTTTCTTTTTGGTGTTCATATTTTTAAAAAGAAGTGTGTGTGTGTGTGTGTGTGTGTGTGAGTGTGTGTGTGTGTTTATACTGCTATTTCTTGAATTGTTTGGTTTTAACAGAATCTCTTGGCTTCTTGTCATGGCCGTTTGGGATTTAACCCTTTTAGCCATGATTCTCCCACTTCCTTTACTCCCATATTTCCAAAAGCACCATCTTAGTTAAGCCAGTCAGCAGTGTTCACGTTATTACACCCGTGCCGAAACTGGGCCTGATGAGCTCCGTGGTGTCTGTTTACAGCCTTCGGCGCAGGACTCAGTCTCCCCCTGGAGTTAGCCCTTAGACCTGGGCCTCGGGCTCCCATCCTGAGCCCCACCTGGCCATCGTCTAACTGCATTTCTCTGGAAGGTCCAAGCTCACAGGGCCAAAGGGGTGTGAATCTGCCCCCAAAGCCCACAGCCCTTCCTTCTAGACTATGCTTTGGGTTTCTAGGACCCCACCATTCCCTGGTCAAATGGTCCATGCCACATTCGGAGTGTCTTCTCTAGAACCATCTGTCCCAAGCAGGGTCTCCACTGCTGGGTGCACAGCCCTAGGCCCAGGGGTGGCCAAAAGGATGCCTCTGGAGAGGTGGAAATGGAGCTTGGACATAAAGGCAAGTGGCCTGCCCACATATACCCAAGACCCATCATGTGGCAGAACGTGGGGGCAGGTCTCAGAGCACTTGTCCTCTTGCCAGCGGCAGAATTAGATGTGACAGTGGCTTTCTTCCGGTCCCCCACTCACCTCCACTTACTGGGTTTTCTGTGTTCCCGTGGCCACTTCCCCAGAGTGTTCCAAAAATACCTGTCCAACGTTCATCAGTCATTTTACCGTGTGCTCCAATTCCTCATCCATTCTGCCTCCATCCATTCTATTTCCCCCTCTCATGTGAAGAAACTAAAGAAGGAACACTCAGCACTGACCAGGTGCAGGCTAAGTGGAAGGTGCCGGGGAGTGAGCCTGGCATAGTGCCGGTCCTTCAGGAGCTTGTGATCTGGGGAAGAGTGTGGGCTTCGAGGCAACTGGCTGAATGCTATGCAGGTCTAGGCACCTCTGGTGGCTGCAGGGAAGCCAGATACACGGGGAAAGACAAGCAGGTGGACCACAGGGCATGATGCTTCCATGTTATGAGTCCATAAATTTATTATGTCAAATTCTTTTAAGAAAATGGAATGGAAAAAACATAAAACCAATATAGAAGACAGAAGCAATTTGTTTATGGAATGCTGGGGTGGCTCAGAGCACATTTTGAGAACCACTTCTCCAGGCTATTATAACAAAGGTATTTATAGCCATGTTGCCTTTTTTGTAGCTATCAGTGCCAAATAAGGACATCACTTGTTGCTACTTGCTCCATACATGAGTTGAAATGGAGCCAAGGGCTTCTACATCTAACTTGGGGAACAGGCTTCTTGCCTCAACTTAACTCAAAGCAGTAAATGGTCATGCCTATGGGAGGGGCAGCACCATACTGGGGACTGTTCATTTCAGGAGAGCTGGATCCCGTGTTCCTCAAATCATATCATGGAAACAGCCAGCTGCTCCAAAAGCATCAGGAGCCCCCGACTGTCTGGCACCCACCACTCCGCCCATTCTCCCATTCACTCCCTCAATATGCACCTGTGTGTGCAGGTTCTTGGTCAGGTGTTTGGGGCCACCGTGAAGAAACTGACTCATCTTGGGAATTAGTGAAGGAGATGAGGCATGTGCCACAAGAGAGATCCTGGTGTAGTGTTATGGGAACTCAGAGATGGAAGAACACCTCCCCCACCCCAAGCTGAAAGGATAGGAAAGTCTCCCTGAAGTAAATGGCACTCGAGCTAAGTCTTGAAGGCTGGTGAGACCAGTCATGGGACATCAGAGGGAGCCCATTGCAGGCCAAGGCTCTGACTGGAAGGGCAGAGGAACAGTTCTTTCAGCCAGAGCACAGATGAGTGGAGCAGGGCACAGCAGTGGTGAAATAGACACCTCCCCCTCTTCCCCTCTGCATCAAACAGCTCTGAGCCCAGGCCCATTTGGACAACACCAGCTCACATGTGCATTTGTGTCATCTGGGACCCTTGTCCAGCCTTTTCCACGTGTACATCGTGTCATATCAACTCTCGGACCAGCACCTCAAGGGCCAATGCTGTTTCTTCTTTCATGGGACTGGTAGCTGCATAAAGGGGTGTGTGCAATAAATGCTTCCTTTCCTCATTCATTCACTCATTCATTCATTCACTCATTCATTCAGCGGATGTTTATTGAGCATCTACAGGCCCTGTATTAGGCACCGGGATACAGAAGTAAAAAAAGAGATGGTGGCCACCCTTGTCTATGACACATTAATGAAAAGTAGGCACAGGCTCCTTCTTGGCTGGCGAGAAAATCATGCCCCAGCTTTCCCTGAAGATGAGAAAAACGAACAAAGATTCTGTCTGGACACCAGGGTGGCCTGTGCTCTAGTCTCAGCTGCCTGCTCAGCTGTGAGACTGAGGGAAAGCTATGGCTCTTCTCTGAGCTTGTATCCCTGTTCACGGTGTTTATTATATTACCCACAATGCTGCTGTGGGGCTAAAATGGAACAATTTGGCAGAGTGTCCAGCACGGTGTCTGAGCTTAGGAGAGCCTCTGTTTCACAAGTATTAGTCCCCTCCCCCGCCCCACTCTGAGGCCTCCATTTTCTCATACTTATAACCATCAGTTTAGGCCGATATCTGCTTGCAAAAGTTCTCACAGCTGTAATAGTTTGTGACTCCAAATCTCCAAAAAGGCAGGGGCAGTGGGAGGCCTTGTGTATTATTCTTTGCGGTAAATCGGCCCCTGTGTGAAGTCACCGCGCCTTCCTGGCACTTGTCAGGTTTTCCCTTTATGTGCCGAGAAGTTTGGGACCTGCCAACCCCCCGCTTCCCTCCAAACTACATTGGCTGCTTCTCTGAGTGTAAATGGCTTTACCATCCGTGTACAGCTTCATCCGCCTGCAACCCTGTGGGGAGAAAAACAGTCCCTTCTTATGCAACCCTGTCTGGAGAGACAGACAGCAAATGAACACAGCTAAAAATATTTCATTTTTGTGTGTGTGGTGGGGGGCGGAGAGGGAAGGGCTGGGGGAATGTGGGTCACATTCCCAAATGCTCCGGATTTTTCGCTGTGCTTTGCTGGGAATACAAGAAGAACATAACAATGGCAGCTCAGGCCACACCGAACCCATCCCGTGGCGCTTTCAGCCCAGGATTCTGAAACGCCCTCCTCCTTTGCCTTCCTGGCCTATTCATCTAGCCTCGGGTGCTAAGCCAGGTCTCAGGACTGGCCACGTAGGTGCCCCACCCATCTCCCCTCAGCTCTCATTCTCCAGCTTTCTGCAGCTTTGTTGCTCGTGGCCAGCACCCATGACCTTCAGCTCTTGGACCCAGGACAGCCTCACTGCAGGGAGGGCTAGACGTGGCAGGAGTGGGTCCTCACCCCCATCTCATTGCCAATGACTGGTGGGTGTGGGAGTCCTGAGGTGGGATTCACACTGCAGAATTCCCCTGGGATCAGGCTGCTTGGCTTCCCTTTGCCTTCCCCTCGCCCCCCAAGCCTGCCCTGCTTCACTCATCCCCTTGCCAGTTTTCCCTTCACCAGTCCATTGCACTTGACTCTGGGTCTGCTTCTGGGAGAACCCCACCCATTGTCCTTCCACCAGGAGCCCACCCTGACTCCAGACCAGCAGCCTTTCCTGCATTTTCCTAAGGAATCCGCCCTTGGTTGTCAGCACAAGCTTTTAAGTGCTCCCTTTGCGCCTGTATTGTCCTTTCCTCTGGTCACTAGTGTGGCTCCAGAATGACTGGGACTGAGTCACAGCATGAAGGAGACCTGCGCGTGGATCAGCCTGCCCAACTCCACAGGTTATTCTTATGCACAGTGTATTTTAAGAACCTCAGTCTAGATCAGTGGTTGTCAACCTTACTAATGCCATGACCCTTTAATACAGTTCCTCAGGTTGTGGTGACCCCAACCATAAAATTATTTTTGTTGCTACTTCATAACTGTAATTTTGCTATTGTTATGAATCGTAATGTAAATATCTGTGTTTTCCAATTATCTTAGGCAACCCTGCTAGCAGTTCTCAACCTGATGTTGAGAACCGCTGCTGTAGAGCCTAAGACCTTCAGAAAACACAGATTGGAGAGGGTGCAGGCTAGGCTGAGGGAATTTTGTGCACCAGGCTTCTAGTAGATAATAAATCAGGCACATAGTAGTTAAAGGAATAATAATTACAGTACTTTTTAAAGTGCCAATGACAGAAAGCTTGCTCAAATTCGCATAAGTAAAAAAGGATATTTATTGCAGTAGCTGGCTTCAGGCCTGGCTGGATCTAGGAACTCCAACAATATCAAATTATTGGTTCTTCCACATGGCTGAGGAAAAAGATCCCAAGCAGTTACCATGTCATTCTTAGAGTTAGGTCCCAGAGGAAAAGAAAGTGCCCTTCCTGATGAGAGGAAGAGGAAAAGGAAGGGGAGAAAAAGAAGGCTCAGGGAAGACTGTTGGTCCTGCCTTAATCATAGCCCAATATCAGGACCTATTATTTTGGCTAGTTTGATGAGTCCTTGAATGGCTAGATGTTGCCCCTGTGTCCACACCTGATGGTCAAGGACAAGGCAGCCCCATCTGAACCACAGGGAGTGGAGGAGAGGATCAAGTCAGACCAAGGGACTGAGTCACAAATGACTTGCCAAAAGTCAAGGACTTACTAAGTGGTTAGTTGAGATTTGAACCCAGGTCTTCTTCTTAATGCTGGGGCTTGGTTCCTCTATACCACAGCTGTGATCTGTAGAGCTTAGCTAGTACCAGAATTACCATCCTGGTCAACATCAGTAGCATTGCAGTTGTTAAATTCGTAGGGCACCTTCAACTTTTCAAATTACTTTGATCAACACTCTCCCTCCTATCCAGAAAACTATGAGACATGTAGAATAATTACAGATTTGTATGCAGTTGTGAGAAACAATATAGAGAGCTCCCATGTATCTTTTACCTAGTTTCTCCTAATAATAACATCTTATAAAACTACTAGAGTCCAATCAACAGAGATGGCAGCATAGGTAAACACCTAAACTGCTGCCTCGCACAACAATTTCAAAACAACTAAAAGACAAAACGGACATCATTCAGAACCACACGAAGACTGGCTGAGTGGAAATTCTACAACTACAATGAAAGAGAAAAGCACACTGAGACTCAGAGGAGCTGCAGGAGGCAGAGGTACTGAGATGTGTGCAAAGAGAGGGCTGGCAACTGAGTTCCTAGCTGGCTTTCTCAAGTGGGAGGAAGACAAAAGCTCCCAACTGCACTGAACTCAAGTTCCAGGCGAGACTCATTTGGGGAGAATTGGACTGTCTGGCAGCGAGTAGAACTTGAGGGCAGCTTTCTCTCAGAGGTGCTTGCAGCAATTACCGTGGGACACTGAGACACAGGGGCCTATTAGGGCAGGTCTGATGGGAAACCAATGCTGTCTGCTTTGCCCTGAGACTCCACCCCATCCAAGCTGGCACAGAGGCTTTTGCAAGTCTTGTCACATAAGGGTGTCTCCAGCCCAGAAGTTCTCCCAGGGTAGACACAGCTGATCCTCACAACCAATTGGCCTGGAGGTCAATTCCTCCCAGTGATACTAAAACAATCAAGGCTTAACTACATTAAGGCTGTGTACTGGACCCACAAAGGGGTGCACCAAGAGTGCCTAGTAACTGGAGAGGCTGAGCCACTGGGCCCTATAGGATATCTAGCACATAAAGCCATTCTGTCAACTCGGGGAAGCAGCCAAAATGCAGAAACAAAGAAAAAGGTCACAAATGAAACAAATGGATGAAAGCAAATGACTGGATATAGAGTTCAAAACCACAGTTATAAGGTTTTTCAAGAATTTTCTTAAAAAGGCTGATAAATTTAGTGAAACCCTCAAGGATATAAAAAAGGACCAACTAGAAATTAAGTATACACTGACTGAAATAAAAATATTATACAGAGATCTAACAGTAGTCTAGAGGATTGCAAGAATCAAGTCAAAGTTTTAAAATACAAAGAAGCAAAAAACACTCAACTGGAAAAGGAAAAAGAAAAAGAATCCAAAAATATGAAGATAGTGCAAAGAGCCTCTGGGAAAACTTCAAGTGTCCAATATCAGAATTATGGGGGTTCCAGAAGAAGAGAGAGAGCAAGATACTGAAAATCTATTTGAAGAAATAATGACAGAAAACTTTCCCCACCTGGTGAAAGAAATACACTTATAAGTCCAAGAAGCACACAGAACCCTAAACAAAAGGAATCTAAAGAGGACCACACCAAGACACATCATAATTAAAATGCCAAGAGCAGAAGACAAAGAGAGAATATTAAAAGCAGCAAGAGAAAAACAGTTAGTTACCTACAAGGGAGCACCCATACGATTGTCAGCTGATTTATCAACAGAAACTCTGCAGGCCAAAAGGGAGTGGCAAGAAATATTCAAAGTGATGAATAGAAAGAACCTACCTACAACTAAGATTACTCTACCCAGCAAAGCTATCATTCAGAATTGAAGGGCAGTTAAAGAGCTTCGCAGATAAGAGAAAGCTAAAGGAGTTCATCACCACCAAACCAATATTATATGGAATGCTAAAAGGTATTCTTTAAGAAGAGGAAAAAGAAGAAGAAAGTAAAAATAAAAATTATGAACAACAAATACATATCTGTCAACAAGTGAATCTAAAAATCAAGTGAATAAAAAAATCTGATGAACAGAATAAACTGGTGAGTATAATAGGATTAGGGGCATAGAAAAGGAGTGGACTGACAATTCTCAGGGGGAAAGAGGTGTGTGGGGTATGGGAAGAGACTGGACAAAAATCGTACTACCTATGGATGAGGACAGTGGGAGTTGGGTAAGGCCAGAGGGTGGGGTGGGAACCGGGTGGAGGGGAGCTATGGGTGAAAAAAGAGGAACAATTGTAATAATCTGAACAATAAAGATTTATTAAATTTAAAAAAATAAAAAAGAACAGAATATGAAACATAAAAAAAACTACTAGAGGCCTGGTGCATGAAATTTTTGCATGGGTAGGGTCTCCAAGGCTGGCCAGTGATCAGGGCTGATCTGGTGGGGCAACCAGTGAGGCAATCAGGGTCCCCCACTGGCATCTGCTTTGGCTGGCCTGCGGCCTGCTAGGTGGGGGCAGTTCCTGTGTTGAGCATCTGCCCACTGGTGGTCAGTGCACATCACAGCGATGGATCGTTTCACTGATTGTTCCGCCATTCGGTTGATTTGCATATTAGGCTTCTATTATATAGGATAGTCCAGTAAAATAACCAAGCTATTCACATTGGACACAAACATTTTCAACCACAGGAATCTCACATGATGCCCTTTCATAGCCACATGCACTCCTTTCCTGTCTCCATCTCCTCTTTAATCCCTGGCAACCACTATAGAGCCACGTGTGCTATAATCTTGTCATTTAAAGAATGTTGTATGAATGAATCATACAGTGTGTAACATTTTGGGATGGACTTCTTTTCACTCACCATAATTTTCTGGAGATTTGGCACAATTGTTGCATGGATCAACAGCTTGTCTCTTTTATGCGCATCATCGATTGGATTGTCGAGTGGCCTTCCAAGGTATGGATGTACCACAGTTTGTTTAACCACTCACTTGTTAAAGCACATCCATTGGTTCCCGTTTTGAGCTATTACAAGCAACTCTGTTGTGAACACTACATGTTTTTATGTGAACCTAAGTCTTCATTTCTCTGGAATAAATACCTAGGAGCACAATTGCAATATTCTATGATAGATGCATGTTAGTTTTTAAAGAAACTGCCAAACTGTTTTCCACAGTGGCTGTACCATTTTACATTTCTACCCGCACCGTATGATGCAATCTCCATACTGTCACTGTTTTTTATTTTAGCCATCCTGAGAGTAATGCTATCTCATTGTAGTTTTTTAAAAATTTATGTTTATTGTTGAAAATATTACAAATGCCCCCTTTTTCCATTACCCCCCCTCCTCCCCACTCCTGCCCTTTCCCCAGACCTTCGCCTCACTATTGTCTATAATTTTAATTTCCGTTACCTTAATGGCTAATGAGAACAAACATCTCTCAGTATGCTCATTTATCATCTGTATATCTTCCTCATTGACATATCTGTGCACATTGTTTGTGCTTTTCCTAATAGAATTGTGTGAGGTTTTAACTGCTGAGTTTTGAGAACTCTTTAGATATTCTAAATACTAGTCCTCTGTCAGTTGCATGGCTTGCAAATATTTTCCCTCCGTCTGTATCTTGTTTTCCACCCACAGGGTGAAACAAGATATTTTTTCAGAGTAAAAAGTGTTTAATTTTGACAAGGCCCAACTTATAAATTTTTCCTTTTATGGATCATGCTTCTGTTGTCAAGTCTAAGAACTCGTTGTCTAGGCCTAGATCACAAAGATTTTTCATCTATTTCTTTTCTAAAAGTCTTACAGTTTTATGTTTTACATTTAAGTCTGTAAAAGTTTTTGCACAAGGTGTGAGGTTTGGATCCAGGGTCATTTTTCTGCTTGTGGCTGTTCAGTTCTCCTGAACCATTTGTTGAAAATGTTATCCTCTCAGTGAGGGAGGCAGGAAGATGGGATGGGAGAAATAAGCTAGCTACCTGTGTTCTCTTTCTTAGTGGTAAATTCAAGACTGTTCATTGAATACCTACTCCCCCCCCCCCAAAAAAAGGCAATACTACAATGAGCATATGTCATGAACCACATTCATGTTGTGCAGATTGTGCAACTTATGCAATTTGAGGCTCTAGCCAAGTGGCTCAGTTGGTTGGAGAATCGTTCAAAAGGTTGTGAGTTCAATTTCCGGTCAGAGCACGTAACTAGATTGCAGGTTTGATCCCCAGTCAGGGCACATACGAGACCAACTGATCAATATTTCTCTCTCACATCGATGTTTCTCTTTCTCTCCCACCTCCTCTTCCTCCTGCTTTTCCTCTTTTTCAAATAAATAAACATATCCTTGGGTGAAGATTTTAAAAATTATGCAATTTAGAGAAGGGAAGATCCTCGAAAAAAATACAAAAATTCAATATAAAACCAGAAATATAAGTGAATATTTATTTAAAATAGAAATAATAAATTTTTAAAATATGACAAGTAACACAACCCTCACAAAATCCAGAAGAATTGCATACTATTTTTATTAATAATAGCTGACAACCTAGCACACCTCAATGATATCAACACATTTTCCCTATATTTTAACATTTCCTGACTACATGTTATTTGATCACTCTTTACAAAATAAGGATTTTATAAAGTCCTTTTCTAGGGACAAGAAAGATAATCCAGCTTCCTTCTGGCCTGGTTATCAGAATGTAACTGTATTTTTGGTAATTTGAAATGGTCAACTTCACAGCTTGTTACTGGTAATATAACCTAAAAAAACTTGCCTTGAAATTTCTTGTTCAGCTGGTGCTTTAAGCCCAGGGGTTTTACCTGGATACATGGCCCCTCTCAGCCCTGTGGTCAACCATCACCCCCACCTACCAGACAGGTACCCAAGGAGCAGAGAGACAGAAAAGCCTTGATCATAGCGGTGTCATATTCAGAGACTTCTCCTTGGGCTTGAAAAGCAGAGCCCACGTGCTCACTGACATCTCCCTCGGGCTGGGTGGGGACCTCTATGGATGTGTGGTGCAGTTGGCACCACCAGGGCACCGGCTGGCTGACAGCCTGCAGCCCAGCAGAGAACAGGCCACCTTGGAAGGGTCCCTATGAGAGAGGACCACTGCCATAGACACCTGCAATCACAACTCCCGAGTGACCCATTCTGCTCCTCAGCAGTCACTGGTGATGAGACCCTAGCATAGAACCAGTGGCGGTGGCTGCACCTCTCCGGAGCTCTGTCTGCAGGAAAAACCGCAGCTTGGTCACATGGCCCAGGGCAGGAGACAGCAGCAAGATCAATGGCCTCACCCACCTTTACTGCCTGGCTGTATTTAGTCTTTTACTCAACAAACACTTAGTGAGCACCTACTATGTGCCAAGCTCTGTGCTAGGTCCTTGGGTACTATAATGGCCCTGCCCTGGGAGCTTCCTCACAGAGATGGCATTCGTTTTAGTCTGGGCACATCTCCCTCTCAGGGTTCTAGACCTTAGGCTCTTCTTGCTCTGCCCTGATTCCATCAAACTGCCATGTGTATTTCGTGCACCAAGACACATTGTCCATTCCTGTCTGTGTCCTCAGTGCCCTGCACACTGCTCAGCACACAGCTGTATGGCATTGAATGGAGCTGGGTGACCAGAGACACCAAGGGCAGGGAGACAGGGAGGTGGTCTGTCTCTTGCAGGAGCCTGGTGAGGGGATGGGAACTGAAACTGTAACACCTCAGACACATACCCTGGCTGGTGTGGCTTTGGTTCTGAGGCTCCGTGGGAAACTGGCCTCCCCATATTTCTCCACTCCACCTGAGGACAATAGAGAATCACCTGGGGAAGGGCAGGGAGAACTTTCCTGAGGAGAGAGGGCTGGAACGAAAGAGCATCGTCTGGTCTTTGGGAACAGACAGCACCAAACTCGGTCTCTGCTACACTACACTTACCACTCCCTGAGCCCTGCCCGCTCCTGACCTCGCTCTCTGTGAGTGACCACAGTCCCCTGGGAAGGGGAAGGAAGGTTGCTTTTCTAGGAAATCCCAGGAGCTCAGTATGGACTCTCAGCCCTTCTGGTGACCACAAAGCCTCTCGCTCCCCAGGCCTGACCTTACACCTGAACGTAAGCTCCAGGAGGACTGGGACAGTGCCTGGATGCAGTGAGGCAAGATTAATATTTATTGGAAGGTGGAGGAAACGATTATACAGCGGAAATGTGATGAGCAAAAATATTTATTGTCAAAATGACACATCATGAGGCTAGTTACTTTGGTTAAAACGACTTCCCAACTAAAATATTCTGACCTCAAAAATGTGTTTTCCACTCTTCAGGACAGATGCCAGTCCAGTGCTATTTGAAGAGCTCTCTCCTTTGCTGATGCTATTATTTCTACCTCGCCCTGAAAAGTCTGATTGCAGCTAGGAGAAGTGGGGAGCCTGGAACAAGACTGCCAGAGGTCTCTGCTCAGATCCCAGAGAGCACACGGCCCCTTCCCTCCTTTAACCTCAACTCTTCAGATAGCCCACCCACCCCCACAGCCTTTGTAACCCTGGCCTAATCCCACCCTATATGTAATCTTCCTTTAACAAAGGGAGAAGGGTGACTGTGCATGTGTGTGTATACAAGTGAGAGTGTGCGTGTGCCGGTGCATGCTCCTGGTGATGATGTCCCTCCCTTCCCCATCAGGCATTCAGAACACATTTCACTTGTGCCCCTGTTGAGCCCTGGAGCTAGGCCCTCCACTCTCATATCCCATTGTCAGGGGAAGGGCTATAAAGTATCTGCTCAGAGGCCCCCAGCTTTATCCAGGTTGCCTGGACACACATGGAAACCTCATCTCCCTATATACACGGCTCTATAGCTTACTTTCCCAGATATTAGGCTCACACCTTCTCACCCTGACATTCACTTCTCTCTTTGTCTTCCCACTCCCCCATCTACAGCCACTTCCTGTCTACAGACTGTCACTCTGCTACACAGATTGTGTGTCCTCTAGTCTCATCTTGGCACAGTCCTTAACACCATCAGAGGCCCCCATTTCCCTCATCCATTCTCTGCCCTTGGACATCTCCTTTATGACTTCCTCATGAGTTACTTCTCTCTGAAGACTCAACCCCACATGTCGTTGCATGTTATTCCCTGATGGGAGAGCTAAGATCACTCACCTGCTGCTATTGTCTCCTTTCTTTGTCCTTGTCCTTGTGGGCTTATTTCTTTTCCACTAGGAAGTAGACTCTATAAGGGCAGGACGTCTGTCTGTTTTGTTCACCAAGGTATCCCTAGTGCCAGGCACAAGATAGGCACTCCATAAACATTACTGAACACAAATAAATGCATGCCATGGTAGAAGAACAGACCAGTGGATTTGGAACTAGCTCATTTTGTCAGCTTCTGGAATCCCTAATAGCTCCAGAAAAGATGTTACTCAAGTCCCAGAAAAGAGACATTCTATTGTAAACAACTTTCTCTCATCAAAGAGAAAACCCTGACTTTTCTTCTCCCCACCACCAACCCCATCAAGAATCCCATTAATTATTAGATAACTCCATGTGGGCAGTAAGATCAATAGAATGTACAAGGGATCCCAATCCTATCTGGGGTATCACAGGCTTCCTTAGAGCCATGGTTTGCCATTTTAACTGGACATTGTAATTGCTCTGGGCATTTGTTTAAAACACCCTTCCTGGACCCTATTCCCACAGGTTTGGGGTTTTGGTAGGTCTGGAATGAAGCCCAGAATTTGCATCTTTAATAATCTCCCTAAACAACTTAGAGGCAAGTGGCTCTCACATCTCATTGTGGGAGACTGCATCTTGGAACTTATTATAGCAAATGAAAAGGAGTGTGGTCAGATAGGACCTGATGTAAAGGAGGTTACGTGGACTTTGTTGCTAAACCCTATGTGGAAGCATCAGATTTCCTACAAGCCACAACTGGAAAAAGATGCATATGAAAGCTGAAAGGTCTCCCAGACACACAGCCAAGAACAAGTGCAAAAGCATGAGAGGAATTCTTTTTTCTAATCCTCACCCAAAGATATGTTTTTATTTATTTTTTAGAGAGAGAAGGGAGAGAAGCATCAACAGGAGAGAGAAACTTGCCTCCCATATGTGCCTCGACCAGGGACGGAACCCACAACCTCTGCCGGGAATCAAACCTGCAACTTTTGGACCTACGGAACAATGCTCCAACCAACTGAGCCACCCGGCAAGAGCATGCTGTGGAAATCTTGAGAAGGCTGACGGTGAATAAACTCAGGCCTGTTTCTTAAAGGAAATTGATGTGGGTATTTGAGGACTTGTCAAGGAGAGTATGGTTTTTAGAGCAGCTGCTTGACAGGGTAGAAATTATAGGGAGACAGATTTCAGCTCAAACATAAGAAAGAAATTTTATACAGACTCACCCTGAAGTGGAATGAACTGTTTTGCTTAAAAATAGGAAAAAATTGTATGTACCAGAGAAGAATAATGACCAGTAACTGAGCTTACAAGTGGAATAAATCCTGATGGAGAAAAGTTCCTTAAGAAAATGTGATTACTGCTGTTAAGTCATTGCTGGAGAAGGCAGATTTGGAAAACCACGAGCTTTTATTTTCCTTCATGGGAAATGCAAGTTTGGGCCAGAGCTGAACTGCTGGACAGAGTGTTAGTACATAAGAGCTGTATGGAGAAAGGGGGGAGGAAGAGTGGCACTGTAGCATGTGGGAAGAGAGAATTTCAGGGAGAGCAAACGTGATGAGAAGGATATCTGGGGGGACTTTTATTGTTCTGTTGTGGAGTATAACATACAAAGAACTTGTTTTCATCCTTCCTCAAAAGCTTCATTGAGCTCTATAGTTTCCATTAATGCACTGGGTAGTGAATTTGCTCTTCAGAAATATGATAAAGTCTTGGGTCTTGATCAACAATGACCTGGGACAAAATCAAAGCTTGCTCATAGAAGAAGAACTAAATATAGGTCTTATTGATGTTGATAGCTGTGAGCAATTAAGTACATAAAATATGGTGTATTACATTTAATTTTTCACCATAATCCATTACAATAGAAATCATCGTCTATGTCTTTTAAGGAATAAAACTGATACTCCAAAATGTTAAATGGTCTGTTCAGCGCTGAAGCTGGGATTTCTTCCCAGGCTTCCCTGACCTCAAGGTCTGTGTTTTCAAATACTATTTCCCTCGGTCACTGGAATGTCTAGCCTGGGGCTGGTGACCCTTTGTCAGCTGTGGTAGAAGGCCTGCTGCAATGACAGTTTGCATGGAATTATGCCTGAAAAAAAACTACAGTAGATGTGAACACACACACTTTCTGAGAATGTACATACGAGTCTTTCCCATATGTACAAATGGACTGAACTATCCACAGCTCTCAACTCTGGTGTGTCTTTTTCTCAGAGCCCTGCGAGACCTCCACTGGGAGCCCCTCGGTCATGGGAGTCTGGCACCCATGGAAGATTCAAGATTTGCTTCCCCTACTCTACAAATATTCATTGGGCTCTTGCCCTGTGCCAAGCAGGATAGTAGGCACTGGGGATACAAGAGTGAGTGAAAGCAATGCCTCTCTCCTCCCAGCTCTCAGGGAGGAGAGAAGTATTACCAGATACCCACACAGACAAATGTGCAATTGCCCCGTGACTGCTGCGCTGGGGAGGTCTGTGGTGTTAGAGGGCGGGGCAAAGGACTGAGACTGAGCTGGGTTTGGGGACACATGGACTGAGATCTGAGGATGTCAGGTAACAGTTGGAAAAGAGTACTCCAGACAGAGGAAAAGCATGTACAAGAGTCCTGTGGAGGAGGGAGTGTGGCCTTGGGGAACTGAAGGCACGCTGGTGCTGCCTTCACAGCAACAGAGGGGAAAGGAGGCCCAAGAGACACGGAAAGGTAAGCGGGCAGATCAGGTGTGCTTTGGCAGCATGACAGTGACAATTCCCCAAGGCAGTGAAGGGCCATTGATGGGCTTTAAAGAGGAGCACAGAGGAATCATAAACATTTTAGAAAAGCGGCTTTGGCTTTTTGGTGGGAGGGAGTTGGAGGGAGACTAGCGGAGATACAGGGAGCCCTGCTAGGAGGTGACTTCTTGGTCTAGCGTAGCTGGTGATGATGTCAAGGTCTTTAGGAGTGAATACCAGACCTTTACCAGCCTGAGTCCTCCATCCATCCTGCAGGTCACTGTGGTCCAGAAAGGGATGCTCCACTTTTTTGGCCTACCCTAGACAAAACAGGCAGCTGGAGGTAGCGAGAGCTCCCTGCTTTGTCCTCCTCAGAACCATCTCCTCTTTGGCTTGGTTAGGCTTTTGCTAAGTGATGGGGGAGGGGAGTGAAGAAGAAAAGCAAGCTCTCTAATTTCTGGACCATTTTCCCTTTTTTTGTGGGAAAGTGCCCTGCAGTTATCTGTACAGATTGTCAGATTGTCTGGCAGAAACCCCAGCTGAGGCCCTTTGGGGAGAAGAAATGCCTGATTCAGCCCATGGGATAGAGCCAGAAAGGTTTGCAGTGGATGAGAGAGGTCAGAGGAGGCTGGGTGTGAGAGGTGAGGAGTGAGGGGCCTGGAGTCCTCCAGGCAAGAGAGTTCTGGAGAGCAGGGCAGAGACTTGAGGAGGCCAGTAATGAGCTGGCCAGTGCCCCTGGCGTGCCAAGCAGAAGGTAGGCTCCTGTGCGCCACTTTCTGGATGCAAAGCTGCTCAGCAAGGAGCCAAGAAATAATAAGCTAGGTCTGATTAAGTGACTGATTCAGCAGTGGGGTTGTTCTTGATCCAGGCCCAGCCTAGAAATTATAGGCCTGGGTTGCAGCTTCCGGGACAGCTACTGGAATCAGGGGCCTGCTGGTGATTGTGGTCGATGGCCACATGGCCTGCCCGCCGTCCTGGGCCATGGTCAGCAATTGGGGGAGGGGCCCTGACTCCTGGTCCAGGCTAGAGTGCTGCAACCATGGAGAGCCTGCCAGGCCATGAAGGCCCTCAGGCAAAGCTGATATAAGAGACCACTCCATCCTCTACCCACTGAAAAGATCAGCCTGGATCGCCCAGGTCTGCGAGACAAGGATGGTGAACTCTCAGTCTCCACTCACCGTGGTCATGAAAATGCAGATGTGTGTGGCTGCCATCGTGGTACAAAGGAGACAGGAAGTGGCTTTCTAACCCTCGCTCTGCCATTGCTCTGTAGCTTTGGAAAATCTGATTCCCCTTTCTAAGCCTCAGTTTCCCAATCTGCAAATGGAGACAGTGGGACCTGCTCCAGCTCAGAAGATCGCTGTGATGGCCGAAGTGAAACAGTTTGAAGGAAAACAAGAGGCGAATGTAATGACTGTGATGACATCCCATCTGCCCTTCACCTTGTGAGAAAAGGACCCAGGACCCAGGCCAGGTGGAGGCTCAGGGAGCTGAAGTATCTGATTCAGATCAGTGGACCGTGAGCAGCTGCGCCAGCACTCGAGCTGCATCTACTAACCCGAAAACCAAGGCTTCCTCCATCACCCCACAGCCTCCTGCGGGTTTATCAAAAGCCAATTTGCATTAAAAAAATTTTTTTTAATTAGTTCTGAAATTCAAAACCAGATACAACAATTGCCTTAGTTTTCAGACTTAAAAGTAAGCAAAACAGAAAGAGGATCAACTCATAGCAACCTCTCTGTGAACTCCAACCAAATAAAATATCTGGAGTTTTGTCCCCAAAAACTCTTTGAAACAGGAGTAGCAAAGTCAGAGTTGGATGGTTTTTTGCAGAGGTCACAAAGTGGCAGGAACTTGAGGGATCAGGTATTGCCCTCACCCTCATCTTACAGATAACGAAACTGAGGTCCCAAGAAGGGAGGGACCTACAGCCTTCGCCCCTTGTCCAGTTATAGGCAGGTTTCAGAGAACTTCAGTCTTTCTTATTCTTCATACAATGATCTTTCCAAAACAGAAGCAGCCTCATGAAATCATCGCATGTGATTGGGTGATCTCAGGAAGTGAGGGATGACACAGGAAGGAGCCCTTCAGCAAGCCCCGGGGGTCCTTGCCTCTGGTAAGATACTAAGACCTTTGTAGGTGGAGGTTCGAGGCCCATCATGCTCACGCCCATCAGGTCCCACCATTTCTCCTGCCCCATCTCTTAAGACTCCCCAGCTCCATCTCTCTGCTGTAGCCTGGGGGTGGGTGGGGGAAGGATTCTCACCACCAGCTACCATCTCTATCCACTCCTCCCAATGCCCAGCCTCAGTTCCCCCATTGCTGTCATTTGTTCCACATATCCACTGTTTACTCTTTTCTGAATGGAGTCCTTCTGCCTTTCTAAAGCCCTCTTGCCTTTCTCTGAACCAGGATAATACTAAAACTTACTGTTACAGTAACTAACATTTATGACAGTTTAGCACATGCCAGCAATGCTAGGAGATCGCTTCATGTAAACCCTCGATGCATTATCACTCCCCAGTGATATTTATTCCCATTTTGAAGGGAGGGAGGATCCAGGGATCCAGAAATTTTAAGTAACTTGTTGAAGATTACACAGCTCGCCAATGTTAGAGTTGGGACACAAGCCCAGGGTTGGTTGTGAGAACCAAAAGCCTTGCTCTAACCATTACGATACACTGTGTTTGGGGTTTGGCCTGCAGCTCATTCAGTCTTTACCACCCATGCTGGCAGCTCCTTACATCCTGTCTCGTTGTATCCATTTTCCATGGTTAGTCCTATCTGACCAGCTAGACTGAGATCTCTCAAGGCAAGAACCTGGTTATTTCACTCTCCCTAGTTCCTTGATAAATAGGCAGAGTTGGCTCTCAAAAGAGACCATCCTTCTAGATTCCAATGTACAAATTTCCAGTTATAAAAATAGTCACAGGTGTGAAGTACAGCACATGGAATATAGTCAATAATGTTGTAATAACATTAATGTGATAGCAATAATGTTGTAATAACATTGCTATAACAATAATGTTGTGTCAGATGGGTACGAGACTTATGGGGTGATTACTTCATAAGCTGTGTAACTGTCTAATCACTGTATTGTACACCTGAAACTAAGATAATATTATATGCCAACTGTAACTGAACAATAAAGACCATCCTTACCTCTCCTTCCAGAGGCCAGGTGTAGGTCCGATGGGAAAGGGCTGGCCAGTTACAGAAGCATGGAGAAAAGTGAGGAGCCCAGATCAACACTGAAATACAGGGAGAGGAGGCCCTGGACAACGGACTGGCAGCATTTGCATTCACAGAACAGATTCATTTCATTCAATCTCTCGTCATTCATGTATTCATCAAGCACACGTTTGTCAGACACTCCTCTGGGGTCTGAGATTCACGGGTGAACAGAAGAGATGAGTTTCTGTCGCACTGATTACAATTTGTAACTTTGTTTTTAGCTCTTTGGTTAGTTGGTTATGTCCTGCCTCCGTGATTAGGCTATAAACTCTGTTATGCTCAATATTGAATCCCCAGTATCTACTATGGGCTCAAAATAGCACTTGATAAATATGTATTGGTTGAATGCAGGGCATGTCATCTTTGTTGAGACAAGACATGCAAGAAATAGTATCAATAGGCTGAGGATTGCAGTGTCATTGGCAAGGCCATCTAAGCGTGAGAGGGACGGTCCCTCTGTCCTCACTGGGAGTGCACGGAGCCACTTCCTGCTGGAGATGAAAGTCCCCATTTATTCCCCGCTTCAGGTAGAGAATGTAGGCACACATCTGAGTACTGCATTCTACTTGCAAATTCACAATGCAGATGGCCCGCCCACCATCCCCAGAGGCCACCCTCAGGGTCAGGCAGACCTCCTTTCCCCGGGAATGCCCACACTGAGAATGGGTGCAGGATGGCGCCCAGTGCCAGGGTCCCATCGCACCTGTGCTTAAGCACTGCTTCTACTCTTGTCACTTCCATGAGCTGGATACCATGTGAGCCCAGAGGTCTCAAAGATGATCTAATCCAACTGCCTCCCTTTATTATTTTTACTTATTTTAAGATACACTGAATGGCCAGATTATTATGATCTCTGAACGCATAATAATCTGGCTACTCCGAGTATATTATTTTAGAGGCCAGGTGCATGAATTCATGCATGGGTGGGGTCCGGCCAGCCTGGCCAGGGAAGGGGACATGGGCAGTTAGCTGGTCTGCCTGCTGGTCCAACTCCTGGTTGAGTGGACAATTTGAATATTAGTCTTTTATTATATAGGATATACACTGAGTGGCCAGATTATTATGCATTCAGAAATCATAATGATCTGGCCACTCAGTGTAGATCATACATACAAGAGTGCACAAAAAATGTGTTTAGTTTATAGAATCATAAAAATTACACCAGGTACATACTATTCAAATTAAGAAACAAAACATTACCAATACCCTCATTCCTCTCCACCACCCAGCGCACACACACACACACACACACACACACACTAGAGGTAATCATCATTGGAGGTAAACCATGTCTTAATGGGGTTAACCAGTCTTTACTTTTGAAAGTAGTTTTACCACCTGATATGTAATTTTTATTATGGAGTTATAATTACATGCCATAAAATTTACCCTCTTCAAGTTAACAATGCATGGTGTTAGGTATAACTTACATGGTTGTGCAACCATCACTATCATCTGTTGCAGAACATTTTTATCACACACCTCCAAAAGAAACCCCATACCCACTCCTCCCTCTCCATAACCTTTAAAAATCATTAATCTACTTTCAATCTCTATAGATTTGCCTTTTCTTGATGTTTCATATAAATGGAATCATACAAGTAATGTTTTATGCCTGACTTCTTTCACTAAGTATAGCATTTTTCAAGACTCACCCATGTTGTAGTTCTTCATTTCTTTTTTACAGCTGAATAATATTCCAGTGTATATATATCACATATTGCTTATCTGTTCATCAAGTGGTGATGGATATTCGTGTTCTTTCTACTTTATGATTACTAATGAGGTCAAGTCTCTTTTTCTCTTATAAGCCATTTATGTTTCTTTGTCTATGATGTCCCTGATTACAGTTTTTGCCATTTTTCAACAATTTGTCATTTTCTTACTGACCCATCCTATATAGGCTAATATGCAAATCAGCTGAACAGTGGAAGGATCCATCACTATGACATGCACTGACCACCAGCGGGCAAACGCTCAATACAAGTGCTGTCCCTGGTGGTCAGTTCACTCCCACAGGAGAAGTACAGTTCAGCCAGAGCCCTGAGCGGAGCTCACAGCTAGTGAGTGCAGTGGTGGTGGTGGTGGTGGCAGGAGCCTCTCCCACCTCCGAGACAGTGCTAAGGATGTCCAACTGCCATCAATCTGATATCCCCCAAGGGCTTCTGGACTGCAAGAGGGCACAGGCCAGGCTGAGGGACCACCCCCTCAGTGTACAAATTTCATGCACCAGGTCTCTAGTATTTATATATTCTGGATGCTATTAACCCCATTGTTAGTTTTATGTGTTGCAATTATCTTCTGCTCATTTGTGGTTTGTCTTTTTAGTTTTACTTCTCATTTTTCAATTCTCAATTTACTTGATTCTGTTTCAAATCTGTTTATTTCTTGCTTATATGTACAAGATACTTTTTTATTTCTTTAAAAAGTATTTAGTTTTTCTGTCTGCTAATACCAGAGTATGAAGTCATTGTGGATCTACTTCTGCTGTTTGGTGTTTCTGCTGACCCTACTCTTTGGATTCTTATTTCCTTCTGTGTTTTGTTTCATTTTGTTTTTACTCTGCGCTGTTCATTTTCCTTGGAAGTTTACTTGTGGGAATTCTTTGAGGGATGGGGATTTAAGTTTAGTTCCTCCAAAGATGATTCATATTTGCTTCTTCCAACATAGGACCACTTAAAATTAAATTCTCCATTTGAGGTTTTCGGGCCTCACTGATAATAGGACTTTGGGCTGCACTCACATTAAAAATCAGCTTATAGTTTTGAATTTTCAGAGGTTTCCTCTCCATCCGCAATCAAAAAAACTTTTAAGGCTAGTTTTCATGCTTTATCCTTTTTGCAGAGCTTCCTTCTTATTCACTTACAATGAAAATAAAGCTATTTATGGATATCTTAGCTTTATGAAAAAGACATCTATTAAATTTTCCACCTTGGGTGAACCGTAAAACACAATTGTGTTCTCTGATTCCGTAAAAACATAAACAGAAGTTCAAGATCCCCACATTTCAGCAGAAAACTACAGTTCAAAAGAGAGCTTTGGTACCAGTTTATACCCAAGGATTTCTGGTTCCACCTCATTTGTGATTTCTTGCTTTTATGCCAGCTCAGTAGTGCCATTAAAAATATTTCTTTCTTGCCCTAACTGGTTTGGCTCAATGGATAGAGCATCAGCCTGTGGACTCAAGGGTCCCAGGTTTAATTCTGGTCAAGGGCATGTACTTTGGTTATGGGCACATCCCCAGTAGGGAATGTTTCTCTCTCATCAATGTTTCTAACTCTCTATCCCTCTCCCTTCCTATCTGTAAAAAATCAATAAGGTATATTTTTTTAAAAGATTTCTTACTTCTCTATATAGCATTGCCCACTATTTTACTTGGTAGAGTCATTCATGGTGTCTAGTCTGATGCCATGCAGGAAAAGAAGTCTCTATCATTTTGCAAAAGAGGAGACTACATTCTAGAGAGAAAAGGCCAGCTCACAGCCACATAGATGGTGACACCGTCACAATAGTAACACTCCACTGAGTGCTGCTCAGAGAAGAATCCCTGGGGCCAGGGCGGACCTGGCAGGTGCTTCAGCAAGGTCATCCTGGGTAGCATGGCCAGGAGAAGTCTTTGGTTTATAGTCAAGGAAGTTCAAGTGTCCCCAGCACCCTTAAATCTTTCCAAGCCTCTCTTTCCCCTCCCATATTACTCCCCACTATGCATGCCATCACCTTCACCTCACAAGGGGATGGACAAGGAGGACAAGTCCTGTCTAGTTTGAGGTAGAATCATAATTGGAATCTTCCCAATCATGACCTCCGGAAGATGCTCTTTGCCTCTTCTAGCATCCATTGGCTCGTACTGGGTTTCAGCTGGCCTGCCTCCCACTTGGCAGCAGCCACCTGATGTCTAGTCTCGGGCCCTCTGGTGGCCAGCCAGATATTGCTTAGGTTCTCGAGGAGTTAAGAGCTGCCTTTCACAAATGCTTGCTTTGGTCTCTGCCCCAGGAAGAGCAAGCAGAAGAAAATTGAGTACAACTGAGCACTCAGACTCATTACCTTCATTGTCTTAAAAGCTCATAACTTATTTATGGAATACCTCCTTTCTATTGGGCCCTGTACTATACTTTGGATGTTGCTAATTCATCTAATTCTCAAGGCAACTCTGAAGTTATGAGAGGTTAACTCCCTTACACAGGTCCCCTATTGGTAAGTGGTGCTGGGATTTAAACTAGTACTTTCTGATTTCAGAGACCAGGATTCAACCCCCTCATGGTATTTTAAAACCTGCAGTGACTTTTGGGTAATCCAATTCAATCCTTTTCTTTTTTAAATATATTGTTATTGATTTCAGAGAGGAAGGGAGAGAGAGAGAGAGAGAGAGAGAGAGAGAGAGAGAGAGAGAGAGAG
>JAAGEH010000076.1:33691565-33709744 GCA_011751065.1 Lasiurus cinereus
GAGAGAGAGAGAGAGAGAGAGAGAGAGAGAGAGAGAGAGAGAGAGAGAAATATCAATGATGAGAGAGAGAATCATTAATCAGCTGTCTCCTGCATGCCCTCTACTGGGATCGAGCCCACAACCAGGGCATGCGCCCCTGACCCGGATGGAACCTGGACCCTTTTAGTCCACAGCCCAGTGCTCTATCCACTGAATCAAACCTGCCAGGGCTCAATCCTTTCCTTTTGCAAAGGAGGAAATGGAGACTCGGAGAGGTGAAGCCTTTGGCCCAAGGTCACACAGCTTGTCAGTGGCAGTGCCAGGCCTGCATGGATTTCCTGATGATGCCCCCATTAAAAGCAGAACTGGGGTGCTTTTGTGGATAACAGGCTGGTGAGGGGTCCCAAGACATTGCTTCTGCAAAGCCCTAACCCAGCCAGACTTCAGAGACACAGGATCAAGGGAGCCCAGGAGCAGGCATGCTCCCTCACATCTACACACCCATTTGGAGGAAGAGGCAGGTTTCTCACCTCATTCTCTGGGTCCTCCCCCAGCTGCCAACCCAGCTGCCTGCCTGCTGCCTACCACAGGGTTGTGGTCCGTCCAGGCAGGGAAGTAGCGGCTGCTGCTGGATTTCCATCTTTCCATCCAGCTTTGGGACGGCTTCTTCCAGATCTTTGAGCAACAAGCGTATTTGGAGAAAATGGAAAAGTTGGCTCTTTTCTGAAATCCTGTGGAGCACCAAGGATGGAATAAAAAACTAGAGCTGCCGAGCCACGGAACAGTCTAATTTAAAGATGACAGTCCCATTTGAAGCTGCCCAAATGAATGAACTGTACCAACCTTCAAAGACAGACAACAGGGCACACAACGGCCTTTTCTCTCTGCTGGCTTTTGTTGCTTGTGCTGCTGTTGTTTCAGACGAGTACAGTGGTACCTTGAGATACGAGTTTAATTCATTCCATAACCTTGAGGCGTGGGAAACTATGAGACGCTCAAGTTGCGGTAAACTGGTGGGTCGTGTGCAGCCGGCCGATCCGCGTGATTACTCGTATCTCAAATGTTGCTCGTATTTCAAAGCAAAAATCGCTCGCTCGATGGCTCGTATCTCAAAAATCCCATATGTTAGGGCACTCGTATCTCGAGGTACCACTGTATTTTCGATCTGAGAGTGGGCATCTGCGATAGGGAATGTGAAAATACTGTTTCCCATCTGTGCGTGGTTGAATCCATGGATGTAAAACCTGCGTGTAGGAAGGGCTGACTGTATTTCTTAGGGGGAAAAAATCCCCATATAAGTGGACCCACACGGTTCAAACCCATGTTATTCAGTGTGAACTGGACTTTTCCCCTGGAAGCAATTATCTGAAGAAGCCTGTCCCTAGCCCAGAGAAGTGTGTTGGGTAGACCAGGAGGATGCAGGTAGCATTTATACAGGGTGCAGGAGGGCAAGGAGGAAGCGGTGGGTCCATGGAGTAGTGGTCTCATGAGACACAGTGTTTAAAAAAGCATCCTTAGATAGAGCTAGGGGAGCCTAAACTGAGGCCCAGAGGGGAAGGAACCTGCTTGCGATCACATCACCAGAGCATGATGGTAGTGATATGACCTCAGGCAGGTTCCAGAGTGTCCTCAAGCTCAGGAAGCCTCCACTTATTCAAAGTCTGTGGATTGACAGCCAATGGGAATTCCTCTCCAGTGCAGAGCACAGAGGTCATCAGCCCCGACTGTCATGGGGGAGAGAACAGGAGATATCTGAATGGGCTGCTTTGAGGTATATTCCCAGGTCTTTACAGCCCACCTCCCACATCCAGGGCTTTTTCCCTTGGTTTATCCTTGACACTGACCGCTTGTGGCACAGGACCCATCACATAGGACAGTGCCCATGCCATGTCTGTCTCCTCCATCAGACTGTGTGAGCTTTTCAAGGCCATCCTCACAGTGCTGGTACCAGGCACATAGTAGGCACTCAATAAATGTGTGTTGGATGAAGGAACAAATAAGTGGGCTGATGCAAGTGTGTCCAGTTGGATTACTGGGTAAACAAACTGGTGTCTCCCCAATGATCAAGGTCTCAGTTCAGTGTCGTACGAAGTTTCCAGCATCTGGAAACACAAAGCAGGTGGTTAAATCTGAGCTCACTGCTCAGCAGCCATGTGACCTTATGCAAGTAGCTCAGCCCAGGCCTGGCACTTGGCAACGGCTAGATTCACTGTCTGCCAGAGCCCGAGTTAAATGCTTAATTCACATTACCTCATTCAAGATTTACAAATAACAATGAATTAAGCATGATTGTTCCTATTTTACAGATGCAGAAACCAACGTGCAACAGGGTGACGAGGTAAGGTCTGAAATTAAGGTGCAATATTATGTGCTGCCTTGATATCTGGAGAAATGAGGATGGCCCTCCATGTCCTAACGGCCAGCTCCCCGCTCCACTCTACTCCCATGGATCTGGGCCAGGTGCAGTTCTTGCTCACCCTCAGCAGCAGGTCTCAGCTCCTTGCCCACCGGCAGGATTATTCGTGCAAACCAATCACATCCTCCTGTGGGATGCAGGAGGCACCACAGCCTCTGGATACTACAAAGCCTGTCTCACCCCGGTTCCAAGTAAAACTGTGTGTGGCCCCACAGGTTGTGTGGTGTCCTCCCCAGGATGAGTACAGGTGACTAATAAACTACGGCTTACCTCATCTATCTAGTGTAGGGTGTTATGTGTTCAACTAACCCCATAACCTTAGGATGGTAATTTCTGCCTCAGCAATAGCGAGCAGAGGTGATGATCAAAACAAAGACACCCCAGGTCACAGCCAGGGTGCCATGAAGCTGGAACTTGAACCCTAGCATCTGATGCCAGAGCCAACAGCCTTGTCACTTTTGTGTCACGTTGCTCACAGTAAGCATTCAATCGCCGATAGCCTATTAGTCTGCAAGCATCCTGAGGTCGAGGACAGTGTTTTATTTGGAACTGCATCTTTCAAGGCTAGCACAGCGCTGGGAGTATGAAAAGACACAATAAAGTTTTGCTAAGTGAACTAATGGATGAATGAACCTCACTTTCTGAACCTCAGTTTCCTCACTTGGAAAATCAGAAGAATAATCTCCATTTACCTTGCTAGAGGGAATTGACCAAAGCAGATAAAATTATCAGCTTTGAACCAAGTGACCTGGCTTTAACTTCAGGTTCCTCCAACCATACATATAACCTCCTCAACACTGTGGTTCAGTTTCACCATTCTAAATTTAGGACAATAATAGGACTTACCCGTTGGGCTGTCAGAAGGTCTAAATGAGTTTACATATGTGAACACAGAGCAATGTTAGCTATTGCTATTGGTTTGTGGGGTTATTGTGACGTATCTGTTAGAATGCACATGGAAAAGATGCCAGGAGAATTGTGGAATGAGTGGTATGTCTTTGGTGACATCCACCTCTACAACCAACCCCTGTGGTGGACCCAAGTGGTTCTCTGCCCAACAACCATTCTGTTCCTTTCTTCTTCCTTCCTGATAGAACCCCAGTGTTGAGGAATTGGCCTCTCCCACACATGACTTGGGGGGGAAATGGCCCCTTACTCAGCCAAGAACAGATCATGACTAGTCTAAACCACGTGGAAATTTCATTTCTTCTGTCAGTAATTGGTAGAAGAGAGGGCACGTGACCTGATTCTTCCCAAAGAAAAATGAGGAGAGGTGTGCTAGGCAGATTTCTGTTTATCCTTGAGATGATTTCATGGCGGGTGAGAAAAATGGAACTCATCTTGTACAAGCCCCAGGGTAACAAAAGGGAAGAGACAGAGGAGTAGCTAGAGTCATGATGACCTCTGTCTGAGTGACCCCCACCTCTAGAGTTATTATTTATGAGAGATAATACATTCAGTCATTATTTAAGCCCATTTGGGTCCAGTTTTCTGGTGCGTGCTTCACAATTGATATAATTCTTCTTGTACTTGGCATCTCATCCTTTTCCTATTACAATCGATTGTGCTCAATTTTCTCTCAATCTATCATTACATTTGAATGTAGCTGTTTTTTTATTCGTCTGCACCTCTCTCTTTCTTCCCCTTCCCACTCTCTCTCTTTCTCTCTCTCTCTAGACTTTAAACTTTGAGAGCAAAGGAAAGGTGTCTGTTTTGCTTACTATGGCATTTCTAGAGCCTAAGTCAATACCTGAAACATAGCAGACACTCAAAAAAAATATTTGTTGAATAAATAAATGAACTAATCTCCTAGTACTCGAGCTGTAATCAATCTGAATAAAACCACCATCCCAGAGTACTTGCTTTTGAATGGAAATTCTAGAATGTTCATGAGAAAATTATTGCTGAATTTTATGAGATATTATTAAAGGTCTTTTTGAGGAAATGATATTGTCATATTTTGTATTAAATTTCCAATTTTGGCAGGTTGAGTAATGTAGACAAAATTTCCCTCTGAGGAGAGCTCAAAAAACTGGAGAAGATATTTTCCAAAAATCAGCTTGAAAGTATGGAAAAGCTCTCAAGGTAATAAAAAAAAGTTACTGGACTGAGATCTGAAAGAGGACGGAAGGCCCAGAGAGGGAGCTTGGCACGTGGGGCTGCCTTTGCTCTGGGGGCATTTCCAAATCCAGATGATACAGCTGAGAAACTGGGAAACATTCGTGGCAATATTGGCAGGGAATGTGGGAATCATGGTAAATCTCTAACACTTTAAAACTGTAAGACTGAAGATAAACTGTCCATAATCCCCTCCTCACATCTGGGTACCCAAGAAAGTCTCAATCCTAAAACATTATTAACAGTATTCAAGAGATCTGAATGGTCTCAGGAGCCCACCAAAAGCAAATAATCCTCTTTGGAAGATAAAATTCAAGCTCTCAATTTATTTTTACAAACCATTTTTAAGTACAATGACCTATGCACAATCAAAAGTAACCAGTCTCATGAGAGACAAGACATCATATGTGAGGATTATGAGAAACACCATATTATAGAAACAGACCATAATAACTCCATTTGATCAGACTCAGACTTTAAAATGATGTTTCTTGTGTTCAAGGAGATAAAAGATAAGAATTAAAATCTTAACAGAGAACTGTAAAGTACCAAGTAGAAATTATCAAAGCAAAAATTAACCCAAAATAAGAACTTAAAGGACAGGTTTTGAGTCAGCTGAAAAAAGGCTTAATAAATTGGATGATAAGGCATAAAATATACCCAAAAATAATTAGAAAATGCAAAGAGATGATAAGAGACATTATTCAAGCAGTCTTAGTGCATTCCAACTATTATGCGGTGTAACAAAAATACCATAGACCAGTGGCTTAAACAATAACATTTATTTCTCACAGTTCTGGAAGCTGGGAAGTCCTAGATCAAGGCACCAGCAGATTCAGTGTCTGGTGAGGACCCACTTCCTAGTTCAGAGATAGCTATCTTCTCACTATGTCCTCATGTGGTAGAAGGGGTGAAAGGCTCCTTGAGGTCCCTTTAATGAAGGTACTAATCCCATTCCTGGGGCTCTGCAGTCAGGATATAACCACCTCCCAAAGGCCCCAACTCTTACTACCATCACACTGGGGGTCAGGACCTCAACATATAATTTTTATAGGGGAACACAAACATTCAGTCCATATCAGAAACAGTGACAAATTCTAACACATGTTTATTGGAGTCCCAGTGGTAGAGAAGAAATAAAATAGGACAGACACAACATATGAAGAGGTAATGACTAAAATTGGTAAAAGGCTTAAATTTACAGGGTAAAAGAAAAGCCAAATTAATCTCAGGAGGATGAATAAAAATACATCTACATCAGAGCAAAACTTCTTAAAGCAAAAATGAAAAAGAAAAATCTTAAATGCAGCTATAGAAAAATTAGAGAGAAAAAAAAGAAAGAGAAAAGTTCCCTTCTTCAAAGAGAACTGTGTCAATTCCTATTCATGTCTTACAAAAAGGCCAACAAAATTTTTGTGAGATTGAAAAAAAAGGAAAAATTAGACATTTTACTTTCAAAGGGCAATGATTAAACTAACAATTTACTTATCATAAAAAAACCTATAAGAATCAGAAGGCAATGGAATGATAATTCCATCATGATGAAAGAAAAAAAAATAATGCCCAGATCCCTGGCCAGCATGCTAAGTGGTTAGAGCATCACCCCCTCACCAAAGGATCACAAGTTCAATTCTTAGTCAAGGGCACATACCTGGATTGGAGTTTCCATCCACAGCCCAGGTCAGACATATGCAGGAGGCAACCAATCGATGTGTCTCTTTCACATCAATGTTTCTCTCCCCCTCTCCCCCTCTCTTTCACTCTCTCTGAAAAGCAATGGAAAAAATATCCTCAGGGAGGGTTAAAAGAATACTAAGAAGAAGAAGAAGAACACCCATAGAAAACATTTTTCAGGAATAAAAATGAAGTAATTTTATTTTTATATGAACAAGAATGGAAAGAATTAGATGCTAGAAAATCCAGTCCTAAAGGAAATAGTAATGGTATTCTTCTGGCAGAAGGAAAATGATCTAATATGGAAAGTCCAAGATGCAGGAAAAGCAACCAAAACAGTAAATAAGTGGCTAAATATAAATATTGGCTATAGAAAATATTAAAATTTCATAGTGTTTAAAATATAGAGAGAATTAAAATAAAACAACTGTATGCACATCAGGCAGGTAGCAACTGCAGTGCAAAGGCTCTGAGACCACTTCCCTGGCTGAGAGCAGATAAAAGTACTTCTTAATAGAAGACTTTTATAAATCAAAGGTAAGTGCTGAAAATCATTAACGAGTAGCAAATGATCTTATTATTTCCCACCGAACAGAGGGAGAACTAGAATAATTATAAATAATCTATCCAACAGAAAGCAAAAAAAGAGAGAAAAGGGAGCATAAATTAGACAGGACAAGCAGAAAGAAAATACCAAGATAAGAGATTTGAACTCATGTATTGCTCCAATTCAATGCAAATGGACTAGTGCTCAGATTTTAAAACAATTAAATGTTGCTTACATGAGATAGTACCAAATCACAAAGATACAAAAAGGATGAAAGCTAAATAATGGGATATGATATTCCATGTAAGCACTAAACAAGGAATGCCAGTATAACTACATAAATATCAGTCAAAGTAGTTTTTAAGCTGGAAAAACATTGTTAAAGATAGAGCCATTTCTTAACGATAGAAGGTGTAAGTCACCAAGATGTTATAACCATTCTAAATTTGTATACACCTGATGACTTAGGTTCAAAATCTATAAAGCAAAAAGTAAAAATTCAAAAAATGACAGAGCTACAAGGAGATATACATGATTCTACAATCTTCATGGGAGTTCGTTTTTATTTTTATTTTTGTATAAAGCAATCTCACTTGCTATGTGCCAGGCTCTTTTCAAACAATTTACACATGTCAGTTCATTTCATCCTCACAGAAGTCACGTGAGATAGGTAGTCTCATTAATAAGTGAGAATTCTGAAACACCAAGAGCTTAAGGAACTTGCGGAAATTCACAGAATTAGTAACTGTGAGGGCTGAGATTTGAAAGCAAGCAGTCTAGCTCCAGAGTCTTTCTGAAACTAATGGGAGACATTAACACTACTCTCTCAGTAGCTGACAAAACGCAGGCAAAACTCAACAAGAATAGGCAATTTGAGCACAGTCATAGGATTGTCCGTTATAGTAGCTCACCTCAGCCAAAGTTTTATGGGACAATTATGGCCAGTAGTGGGTTGTTGGAGGTTATAAACTGGAAAATATTGTACAAATGTTAGTTCTATTGTTTGACTCTTGGTCTTTGATATATTTCTTTTGGTGATTTTTATAGGATTGCAGCGTCTACTTGCATTGTAAGTCTTCGGATCCCTATTATTAAAAGGCAGGGTATAAGTAATTAACAAAATGAGTGTTGTATCACCGTTTATACAGTTGAATATAGAAATGTTTGCATTAATAGAATCTGAATTAAACATACTAATGGAGCACATGCTGATGGTTCCTTGGTGTGTGTTTTTTTCAGCCTTCAAACCATGTGATTCAGGCTCTGGGGTATCAGTACAGGCTTGCTGAAGATGGAGTGACCAGAGAGCTAGTGTGGGGCCTTATGCAAGCCACTGATCTTTGGGCCTCCATGTCCTCGTCCATCCAACAATCATGCCCACTGTAAACCACCCCACTGCCTTCACAGAGTTTCAGGGAGCATTGAAGGAGACATCATTGAGAAAGCCCTTTGAATTACATACAGAGCTAAACAAATGTCAGGCATTGTTAAGAATCTCAGATGGTATGTGGATAGCTTGACTAATCTGTTTTACACCATTTCATGTGTTGTTAATAATGAAAGCTAACATTTATTGAGAGCTTGCCATGTGGCGGGCACTGTGCCAAGCAAACCCTTTACAAGCTGCATTTTGTCTATTCCCCACAGCAACCCAATAGGCAGAGTGGTCCAGGGAGCTGCAGCCAGATTGCCCGAGGCGATCTCCAGGCTCCACCACTTACCAGCTAAGTGTCCTTGAGCAAGTTAATGGCCCCCTCTGGGCCTCAGTTTCCTCATCTGTAAAATGGGAATGATGAAAGCACTGACTTCATAGAGCTGTTGTGGTCATCCAGGGAGTCAATACCTGCCAAGTGCTTGGGACTGTGTCTGGCACTTGGTAGATGGTCTATAGGAGCTTGTTTTATCCTTTTCATTCTCTAGGTGGTGAGAGGTTTGTAAGTGACCTTCGCCCAGCTTATGAAGGGGCAGGCTGGGAGTCTAACCCAGGTGTCTCTGAGCCCAGAGCCCACGTGTTTAACCACCACACTCCCTGCCCCCAGGCCCCTGTGAGCAACTTCAAGGGCCACCAGCCATCTGAAGCTCTGCAAAGACCAAGGAAGTCACCATCTCCATTTTCTTTGCAATAACCCTCCACATGAGGCTTAATGGCTGGCCTCCATTGAAAGGGAATTACTTAAGACGCCTTAAGCCCAGTACTCGCACCCACATTTTTCTAACCAATGCTCAGGGAGAAAAAATGTTCACAAAAGCATTTGTTACTCAGATGTCAACTAAAACATCCATACTCGCCATACCTCTCCCCCCATCCCCAACCACACCACTTAGCCTCTGCCCCAGCTGCAAATTGCTCGGGAGATGTTTATTCCTGGGCCATGCTTGAGGATGAGCAGCAGCAGCTGCAGCAGTCTGGGGACAACTTCCCCCGGCAGAGCAGGGGGTCCATCCTCTTTGAGAAAAGCCGACTCTCCAAGCAAGCACCCAGCAGGCACTGGATCACAGGGACAAGGTCAGCCCCTCAGGCTGCAGCAGAAGAGGAGGTAGAGGGAGGTAGCAGCCTTTTAAACTTCTAGTCATTGCATTTACTAACAAGGCTGGCTGGAGGCAGAGATTAGAGTGGTTTCATCACTGGTCATATTGTCACGAATGTTTTTTATGGTTTGTCTTGGGCTGTGCTCCCCTACCTTTTCTCTTTGACTTCTCAGATCAGTTATGCAACTTTGTGATGCTCAGAAATTCTTGCGTGTCCTTCCAGGATGAGGACATCAGCCCAGGAGGGCTCGGACTGGCTCTCAGCGAGACGGGGAAACAGCACATGCTCAGGTTTGTCACCCTTGCAGCTGCCTCTCCTGAGGGTCTGTTTTCTTCACTGAGGGCTCTCCGGCTCCATGAGAGCTGGTGCTCCCGACACACACTTCCTGCAAAACCATATCCCTTGCTCTTCCTTATTAAAGCTCCTACTCTGTGCAGGGACCTTGGGGAAGAAAATGATGTGGTAAAAACTTCATGCTATGGATGAATGGCTGATATTACCTAATATTTCATCGATTTTCTAAGGGCATTTTTCTTTTTCAAAGAGCCAGAAACTAAAATGGCAAAATTTCTGGCATCTCAGACATTCCAGGTGCTGGGACAGATGTGAAAAAGTCTAGAGGCAGCATAAATAGAGTCGTTTGGAGATACTATGCCTGTTCCACCCACATCCCCTGGTTTCAAATCTTGACTTGGCCACTTTCTAGCAACTTGCTTCAATTTGCTAAACCACCTGCCTTTGTCGATCCCCTGGAAGTAGACCCTGATAAAAGGTGTGAGTGTCAGTATTCCTAGGAGAGGTGGGTCCAGAAAACACTGTCAGGGGGAACAGGAGGTAAGACAGGGAAGGGGAGGAGCAGCAGTGAGCAGGTGGCCCTTGTGGCTAACTGGGGCTCAGGTCCACTGGGCTCCCCTGGGAGACTACAGAACATACCTCAGGCTCATCCCTCAGGAGGGATGTCTTAGTCTGTTCAGGTCACTATAAGAAAAGTACTACCAATTGGGTGGCTTATAAACAACACAAATACATTTCTCACAGTCTGAAGGCTGGGACGCCCAAGATCAGGGCACCAGCTGATAGGGGTCTGGTGAGGGGCTGCTTGCTGGCCCATGGGGGCACCTTCTAGCTGTGTGTCACACAGCTGGAGAGGTGAGGGAGCTCTCTGAAGCCTCTTCGATAAGCACACTAATTCCCTTCATGAGGGCTTTGCCCTCATGTCCTAATCGCCTTCCAAAGGCTTCACCTCCTAATGCTATCACTTTAGGGGCTAGGATTCAACATGTGAATTGGATGGGGACACCAACATTCAGTTCCCAGTAAGGAGTGTTGGAGGGGGCTCAGTGTCTGTCCTTCTCCAGCTCCTGTCAGTCATTGGGTGAGGCCTGCCCCCACTAATTCCCCAGCACACCTCGACTGCTCGGAGGGCTCCAGGGGCCAGAGAACTCCTCCCAGCTTGTAGTTGGAAGCCGTGGGATCTGGCATTCCCAGGAATGGTGAGGGCCACCACGGGAAGACATCAGGGTACAGGCAGTGACTGCAGTGCCAGCCATTTGGTGGAAATAGCCTCACTGCATGCCGAGAGATTAGACAAGAGGGTATAAGACAACATCTAGTCCATGGTCAGTGATGGTCGCTAGGCTGATTATCCATGCTGAGTAGTGGCCATGTATGGTTTGTCTTGAAGAGAGGTAGGAAACGAATAAGAAAGGCAGGTGTAGCCAAAACCAGTTTGGCTCGGTGGATAGAGCGTCGGCCTGCGGACTAAAAGGCCCCAGGTTTGATTCCGGTCAAAGGCATGTATCTTGGTTGCAAGCATATCTCCAGTAGGGGGCGTGCAGGAGGCGGCTGATTGATGTCTCTCTCTCATTGATGTTTTTAACTCTCCCTTCCTCTCTGTAATATATTCTTTTAAAAAAGAAAGAGAGAAAGGCAGGTGTAAGTCCGGTACACAGGGCTTTGAGGGCAGGCAGGGCACAGATTAGAAGCTTCTTGGGGAAGCATGACCCACATCTGGTTTGTCACTCATCCCCAGCATGGTGCTCAGTAACCAACTTACTGAACGGCTCAGCGTCGGGCCTCTTGCAGCTGCCCCATGCACACTGTGAGACTCTCTCTGCCTAACGCCTTTGTTTGATGCCATGACTCCGCTCCCGACAGCCCATCCTGACCTCTGTGCACTCCACCCACACCCCTAATAACTCTCACTGCTTCTCCCTGACCTCTCGGCCCAGCCAGGGCCAGGAGGAAAGCACTGGACAGCCACCTGGACTGCGCTGATGATGAACGGAAATGACGCGGGTGTGGCATTTAGTCCATATTAAGTGCTAGTGGAAGGCAGTTGTTGCTGTGACGGTTGTTTTGAATGTGGCTCTTCCAGTCTGGTCCAAAGTCAAGGGTTTAGCTCACCTAAGCTTCATCAGAAATTATTTCTCAACTTGGATGTCGATTGCTACCTCAGCTTTTAAGGCAATGTGTATTCTCTCATTCCCTTTGACGTGCTTTTTCTTCAAAAGGAGGCTTCCTTATCCAGCCTGTGTCTGTTTGTTCTGTGGCTATCCGCCTTCCCTTTGATTTCTTGACGGCGAATACTTGTGGTTTGAGAAATGGACATGAGAAAAAAATGACTTGGTACAGGTTGTATACAAGACTGATCCAATAAAAATCCCAGTCACGGACCCTCAGCAACAGGGCTGAGGTCAGGGCTCAGGCACAACATCCGGAAGAAGGTGACACCTACCTGGCTCCAGCGTTTTGGACTGGACTTTCTACCTCAAGTAGAGACTGTGGCTGGGGCAAGCGTAAGCTACTGGGGCAAACACACTTCCTCAAAGCTAACGTCCTTCACTCTGCCAGCAGGGATGAGGCCTGTCATGACAAACAGAAACCAGGGGAAGCCCTCTAAGCCCCTTTGTGTGTGACAAATGCCATCACCTCCCATCATTCGTGTCATTGGCTCAGAAGAGAGGCACACATCACTCAGACAGCAGATAACAAAAGTAACCTGTAGCTTTCCTTAACACTCTTCTCGTTTTGTTTTGGCAGTGGAGTTTATTGTGTCATTTTGGGGGCAGAAGATGTAAGTTTTGTTTTGTTTTGAAGTTTGCATTTCCTAAGCACAAACCAATGAACAAGGAAGACACAGGGAGGAGGCCGGATCTGTGAGGATGGCCTGGGGGGCAGAGAGAAGCCTGTGATCCAGGGGCACCTCAAGTGGACCCCCACCCCCAATGCTGACATGGAGAGTAGATGCATTAGAGGCACCTGGAGACAAAGAAGAGAAAGTACCGGAGAGTGGGAGAGAGGCAGGGAGTAGGGAGAGGAGGAGTGTTGGAGAAGAAAGCTGAAGTGAGGCAGAGGGTCCAAGATGGACAGAGATGGGGGATAAGGGAACCAATTTGTCCCAGTTGGTCAGGGATGGACTCAGGTCTTAAATTGAAAGTCCAGCAACCCAGGACATTTGGTCACCCGAGGTCATAGAGGTGAAGGCACAGAGAAAGGGTGGAGAAATGAAAGCAGGTCGGGCCATCCCAAGTAAGTTGCTGGATGAAGAGTGTTAGTCATGAAAGAAACAGGCTTCTGCCAGCAGGGCCCAAACACAACTGGGTTCCTCTGGAGGGATGGACTCTCACTCGCCTGTCTCTCCGGAGAAGTCAGGTACTCCCAGAGGAGGTGCTCAGACCCAACACTTCAGATCCAGAGGACCACCTACAGCACTCGGGCTGAACCTCGTGCATCCTGGCCTGAAATGCCTGCTCCCCTCATCCCGCTGCAATGCGGTCATGAGTTCTGAACCTGCTGTCAAAACACCCGGTTTCTAATTCCCATTCTACTGTAGGGTCCTGGGTGAATCCCTTGCTGTTGGGAGTTTAGATTTCTCAAGTGGACTTAGCCACGATGTATTTTTTTTCTGTCCAGGATATTCTGTTTCCTTTAAGGAACTTCTTTCCTATAATATGCAGCCTTGGTGTGGCTGTCAGTCATAATGCCCCTTTCTTCCCAATTCCTCAGGGCTGGATGTGTGCCCAAGACTGCTCCAATTATAGTACCATAATCTCCAGGCACTGACTGGTTCAGGGCTGGGCATGAACCAAAACTCTGGACTTTTCTGCTGGATTCAGGAGGGAAGGCTGTCTTCTCCCTTTAGAATCTATAGAGTATAAGCATGGGACAAATGGCCAGCTACATCTTTCTAGTAGACAGAGAAATCCTGCATGCTCCAGGAAAGGACAGCAGAGTGAAGTAAAACTAAGGGGAGACCAAAAGAGAGAGAGAGAGAGAGAGAGAGAGAGAGAGAGAGAGAGAGAGAGAAGAATCTCCTTTGAGACTCTTGAGCCAGCCATGCCTGCAGTAAATCACTATTGCTCTCCCTAGTACATTTTCTTTTTCCCATTTAGTCACTTTGTATCACGTTGCTGTTACTTAAAACTGAAAGAATCCTCACCCATGCAATCTCTTTATCTTAAAAAAATGAATATAACTTCTTGCCAGTGCAGGGGAATTCACTTCGAAATGCAATATGGCTCTGGCAGCAAAGGCATCTGGGAAATGTACTCTCTGTGTAACTTTCTATCACTGTTTAACTCTCTGTAGCCTCAGGCTCAGCCAACTATCCAGAAAGCCAGAATGCTGCCCAAACATAAATGCCAAGCCCCCAGGAAGGAGGTCATCGAATGTATAGAGTGTGATAACTGCCTGATGTTACCTTAGAAATGCCTTATTCTTTCTGGTGATCTACGTAACTGTTACCCACCATATGGCTTTACTACTAACCCCTATAAAAAGAGACCCTGTCCTGGGGGGCATGTGGACAATTCCTGGCCGGCCACCACTGGGAGCGCAGCTGCTTTGCATGGATATGTAAGTTTCTCCTACTAAAACTCTTACAAATTTGAATAAGGATGCATGTCAGTTCTTCAAAATCAATCCTGAATTTAGACGTTTGGTGCTTTCTCCCCGACACAGGATTCTTCTGAGTATTAAATAAGGTCAAGGGTGTGAAAGGGATTTCAAAATTAGTAAATACCATGTACAACCCTCATATATTGCTGGTGGGAATGGAAAATGGGACAGCCACTGTGGAAACAGTCTGGTAGTTCCTCAAATAATTAAACATAGAGTTACCATATGACCCAGAAATTCTACTCCTAGGTATACACCCAAGAGAACTGGAAACATACGTTCACACAAAAACGTATACACAAAGGTTTATAGAGTCTTGTCCATAATGGCCCCAAAGTGGAAACAACCCAATATTCACCACCTGATGAGTAGATAAACAAAATGTGGTCAGTCCGTACAATGGAATTTTATTTGGCAATAAAAATGAATGAAATAGTGATACATGCTCTATTAAGATGCAACTTGAAAACAATGTTCTAAGTGATAAAAGCCAGACACAAAAGGCCACATACTCTATGATTTCACTTACATGAAATGTCCAGAATAGACAAATCCACAGAGACAGAAAATAGATTAGTGGTTGCTAGGGGTTGGGATAAGAGAATGGGTAGTGGCTGCTAATGGTTACAGAGTTTCTTTGGGGAATAATAAAAATGTTCTGGAATTAGTAGTAATAGTTGCACAACCTTGTGAATATACTAAAAATTGCTGAATTGCTTGGTGAATATTATTATTTGTGAATTACACCGCAACAAAAATAAATAAATACATATGCTCTATACCTGTAAAGGATTACTATTATTATTACTACTGTTCAACTAAAATCTCAGCATCCATAAAGCCCTTCTCTGAGCTTCTCCAGACTCAGTGTGGACCAGGCATTTGTCACCCCTATGCTGCTGCCTTGTGTGATATAGAGTGTTTAAAAGTCATTAAATAATAAATGATTTAAATGAATGATTAAATAATAATGACTGCCAATGCATATGAGATTATGTCTTGTCTTTTCAGCTCCATCACTAGCTCCTCGAGCACAAGAGGCTTCTCTTATGTGACTTTCAGAGCGTGGGGGGCACAGGAGGCACTCAAATATTTGTTGAAGGAGTAAGTGAGGCACACCTCCCCCTCTCCGCCCTCCACAGTTACACAAAGGCATGCATGCTGGACCCGGGACCCCAGTGCCCACTGAGATCCAGGTGAGTTAATGAGTGGTGGAGCTGTTCCTCGGGGACCAGCAGCAGCACACCCACCTCAGAGAGCCTCCACAGCAAGCAGTGTGCAGTCTCAGAGCATGAGCCTCAGCCCACCACAAGTAGCATACCCAGCAGGACCGTGGTGCCCAGCAGGATGCCCTGGCCTTTGAGGCATGTGCATTCCTCATAAGTGCTCCAGGCAACTCCCATGCACTTGCAGGGTGGGCATACATGTGTGCCAGGCAGGGAAGTGGTGTGCAGCCCGTTGGAGAGCTATTATCAGGATGTGTAGGTGCGAAGTATCCTGACTCAAACCCTCCTAAACAATGAAGGGGGCATGGGTCACATCATTGAGAAGTCCTGAGGGGATGGCATGATTCAGTGGCTCAACAAGACCCTCCTGGAACATGGTTTCTCCATTCTGTCATCCATGTCTGCCTCATCCCAATGCCAGATCTCCCCCTTCCCCAGCTAGACCCCCTCTATTCATGTCAAGGCCTATGTGATGCTCTGACCCAGCCTGGGAGGGGATGGAGAGTAAGAGAGGAGAGGAGAGAAAAAGTTGATGAGTTGATTATTCTAGGAGCTCTTTTAAAAGAGCAAGAAAGCTTGTTTCTCATTTCATTTGTCATGATGCCCTTTTTTAAACAAAACCACGTATCCCCTCATCCCTGCCCCACCCACCCCAGGGATGGAATCAGCTTCCCCCCTAGTTTGTGACTGACAAGGAGAGGTAAGGGTACCAAAACAAAAAGCAGGGTAGTTACCAAGAGCACAGTGCCCACTATACTTATGAGAACCTGGGCTTGTTCAAAACCTACCTCATCCTCCAGGACTCAGCCTGAACGTCACCTCCTCTAGAAAGTCCTTCCAATCCCTCTCTGCGGCTGCCTCAGGGACTGGCTGCCCACCCTTGCCTCTCCATCCACCCATCGGCCCTGGCTTGTGGGGGAAGGGGAAGCAGGGGTTATGTGCTCCTTTGTGAATCAAAGAGAGGCTTCTACCCTAACGGTGTTTTCAGCCTGGGCAAGGGGAGGAAAGTTAAACAATTACACCAACTGATGCGTAGTTTCTCTACTAAGTACAATGGAGAGAGAGAGACAGACAGAGAGAGAATGTATCTGGGATGAGACCTGGCAGATCAGGGGAGAGGGGGAGGGAGGCTTCTCGGGGGGCGTGGGGAGGGGTCTCTGCTGTAGCTTCCACACACTTGCCACCCTCCTTGTCTGGGCTCTGTAGGCGGGGAAGGCCAGCCTCCACACCCATGGGTTGCGGTCCAGGGCCTGATTTAAAGCTTGTGCAACAACTGTGCCTTGAGTTTAATTGTCAGCGGTCAGCAGAGCTGGGAGGGAACGTGGCTGGGTGCCAAAGAGCTTTGCTGTTGTGACCCAAGTAGCACTGTCCTCCTGAAGGCTTCGGAAAGCCTCAGGTGTGAGGGCTGGGGGCGTGGAGGTGGGCGGCCTGGTCTGCATTTACTCCAGGCTCAGAAGAATCAAGGGGCCTAAATTCATTCCAAGTCCCGGGGTGCAGGGAGGCAGGGGGGCGCCTCCGAATAGACTTTTGAGGGGCATCTACTCCCCTGGGCTCAGGGAGACCTGAGTCACCGTCCGCCGGTCACCTTGGGGACCCTTCCCAGCTTTGGGAGCTCTTTCCGCTGAGATGTGAAAATAGACCTCATTTTTCCTGAACAGGCGCCGAATTGGGTGGCGGTGGTGTGAGGAAGGCGCTACCCTGGCGAGGTGGTTCCCAGGGGAGCGCTCTGAGGTTTTCTCCGAAGGCAGGGGGGTCTGGGGTGGGGGCGTCGAGGGGGCCGCACGCCGCCTGTCCTGGTGGCAGAGGGGCCCGGGCGGGACGGGAGCGAGCGGAGCGGTGTCCCGCGCCCCTCCCCGCTCCGCGCGGCCCTCCCACTTCCTCTGAACACGCCGGCTGTCAGGGCGCCGCGCGCGGCGGGCGCGCAGTGCAGGCTCCGCGCCGCGTCTGGGAGGCTGCCGCTCTGGCTCGCCGCCCCCGCCGCTCCGCACCCGGCACCCGCCGCCGCGCCGCGGGCCATGGACCTGCCCCGGGGCCTCCTGGTGGCCTGGGCGCTCAGCCTCTGGCCAGGTACGTGCCCTTCTTGCCCCCCACCCCACCCCACCCCGGCCTCCCGGAGCCGCTCCCGGGCGCGCCGGGGCCTCGGATCTTGCTGCCGGGAGCGGGACGCGGTGCGCCCCCGGGGTCCCACCGCGGCTACTCTTGGGGACGCGGGGCTCCGGGAGCTGGCTGCCGTCGAGCGGATGGGCCAAGTTCCGCACAAGCGGGAGGCCCGCGGAAGCGACTTGGGGCGGGAGTTTGTGGTGTTTGGGGAGAGTTGAAGAGGCTCCAGTTGGAAAGTGTTGAGGGCTGGTGGCCCCACCGGACTCCCTGGCTCCCTCCCGGGGCCACGCCGGCGTCCTGCGCCTCCCGGGCCCGTCAAGGGCTCCCGGCCCGGGCTGGGAAGGGGATGCGACGCGCCAAGCGAGCGCTACCTTGTTGCCCTGCTGCCCGGAGCGGAGGGCGCACTCTGCGGAGTGGAGAGCCCGGTGCGGCGGACCCGGAGGGCTGGGGGCACCGGGAGCCCAGAGCCTCCCAGAGTCCGTCTGGCCCGGGACGGAGCGCTTCCCAGGGCTGTGGGCCCCTGGCCAGTGAGGAGCCATCGACGGCAGGGCCGGGGACAGTAGTTTCTCAGTCCAGGGACCCCGGAAACGTTATCCGCCACTCCGGGTAGGATCAAGGCATTGCGCTCACCCTCCTCCCCCAACACACACACACACACACACACACACACACACACACACACACACACAC
>JAAGEH010000076.1:33709754-33929550 GCA_011751065.1 Lasiurus cinereus
CACACACACACACACACACACACACACACACACACACACACACACACCGTGCTCAGAATTATGCGCAATTATTCATAACCCAGGGAAGTCGCGGTCACGGATGAGCGTACCGCTCCTCATGCGCTCTAGGTGTCGGGGTGCGGCAGGGAGCCAGAGGCTAGCCCAGGGATGTTCTCACTGGGGCACCCGTCCCCTGGCTTCCCCACACTGCGCCCCACCGCGCCCCTGCAGGACCCAACACCACAAAAGCTTTTCTGGCCTCTCCACTGCGCGAGGACCTGCGCCCGCCTCAGGGACTGGCTGCCCGCCCTTGCCTCTCCCTGTGTGTGTGCTCCAGCAGCCGGTGATGGGGGATCAGGGGCAGTGGCATCGGAGAAGTGCTCTCAGGGAGCCCAGGTGGAGACAGCGCCACCACCCACGCTCCTTCACACCAGTTCCAAGGTACCACGGTGACAAGTGCACCCTCCTACCCGGCTGTCTATAGCGGAGCTCTGGCAGTGCCTGTATTGGAAAGGCCCTCTGGTTGGTGAGGTCCAATTCAGACCCTAGTCACAAGAGGAAACAAACTTTGATACATGTTGTTTGGTAGTGGGGGTGGGGAAGGAAGACAAGGGAAGAGCTGTGAGCCGGCCAGCATACATCTAGCAACTAGCTTCAGGAAGAGGTGAAGTGCGCTTTGGATCATTTAGACGGGAGGGGAGGCAACTCCAGTCCTGTCTGCAAATAACTGGAGATCCTGCCACAGACAAAGAGAGGGCATTCCTTTTCTGGAGTGTGACCCCAGATAGATGGAACCACACACCAGACCCTGGGTTGGAGGCCAAAGACAGTCTGCACCTCAGGAAGCTAAGAGCAAAGTCTTTGAAATCAGACTTGGCCTCAGTTCTGGCTCTGCCTCCCACTAGCTGTGCGACCTTGAGCAAGCGAGGCAAGTTCTCCAACAGGTCTCCTCCTCAGGGGAGTGGAGGTGGAGATTCTGAGTCCATCACACTGTCAGGAGGATTGAGAGAGGCACTGTAAGAAAAGTCCTTAACACAGGACTTGGTGCACAGTAGGGCTAAAACAGTGGTTGTTAATGTTACTCACTCGGAGATGGGGAAATGAGGTGAAGGATGGGGACAGGGTTTGTGACTCAGAGCTCCCTTTATATGGAGAAAACCACCCCTGAGTTATGTTTGGTCAGTTTGGGTTCTTGAAATATGGGATTCATTAAACATATCAATCAATGTTGGAACGACATCTGTTTGCAAGGAGCTGGGGCTGCGGCCCAGGCCCAAGCGTGTATGCAATCTGGGCTCTGCTCGGAGCTGAGAACAAGGCGCGATCTGGGAACGCTAAATACATTGAGGCGCTGGGGAGTGCATGGCGCAGAGAAGGCAAGGGCTGTGGTTCAGAGGAGAAGTTCAGTTCCACTTGGGGAAACCAGGGAGGCTTCCTGGGAGAAGAGATGTTTGAGTTGGGCTTTGAAGGAGTGTGAAGAGCGTTGACAAGCTATAAACAGGGACTACAAGTATTCGTACATCAGAGTTAGTTCCTGGGAATACTTAAAGAGCAAAAAGGTGAATGTTTTAAAACCACAAAGATGACTCTGGTCAGTGTGGACTCTGAGGAATGGAAGTCAGGCAGGGGTCACAGGGTACATTTCCCTGGCTCCGGGCAGGATTGATCTCTCATCTGTGCATCACATGGAGTCAGTGAGAAGCTTACCAGGAAGCTTGCCTACTGGTGACAGCACAGTTTGACCGGGTAGGGGACCTGTTAGAGGCCAAGTTGGAATTGAGGCCCTGGTGAACTCAGAGCCTCTGTCTTTCTGGAGCTCCTGCTGCCATCTGGCAGGGTGATTGGGTGGGAAAAACTATCAAGAAAGCTAGAAAGAAAGAAAAAAAGTAAGCAAGTCCAAAGACTTTTTCAGCTGACATTCAGAGAGAGCAGATCCACGAGCCCAAACTTTACTACCATAGCATATCTGTAGTAAGGGTTGATGAAGTAATTATTCTTGAAAACCCAGACTTAACTGAGCACCTATTATCTGCCAGACCCTATAAAGACACACAGGGAGTTCAGACACAGCGTGGGAGTGAAGGCTCAGGTCTCACTGTCTGGGATGGGTCTGGGCTCTGCCAGTTCTCTGTGCCCTTGGCAAGTTACTAAGTGGCTCCGTGCCTCAGTTTTCCCACATGCAAAATGAAAGAGGTGATATTAATAGAACTTACAGGTTTATCCAGAGTTAAATGATCAAATGTACATAACATTCTTGGCAAGTTCCAGGTGCATAGTAAGCACTCAAAGAGGTCGTGTTTCTTCTCCACCACCAGTAGCAGCAATGCTCAAGATACTGACTATTGAGTAAGGAATCTGAGGAAGCACAGATGTAACTTCAAACTCAAGTCCATAAGAGAAGTCTAGAGGGAGTGCCTGGGTCCTGAGGCTCAGAGGAGGCCTATATGCCAGGGGTCTAAGTAAACCTAAACTTTCCGAGCTCTTGCATCTAAAGACCTGGCCCCAAGTCTTGATCATAATGAGAACTCAGGTATTTTGTTTTTACCATTGAGGCTGCCAAAATTAGTATGATTTTAGAGTGAGTGTTTTGTGGTGTTGAAGAGAAGAACCATACCACTCAGCATAGCCCTTGTGTGAGCTTAAGGATAGGGATCTTATTTAAGAAAAAAAAATACTTATATGGAAAAAGCACAGTACAAGCATATGGGTGTGCAAAGATCCAAGCCCTGCTCTCCAGCTCTGGAATATCATGGAGGGGGATGAAGTCACTTTGCCTACCTCACTGCCCACCCTGCTGGGAGCTTGTCAGCCAACCCTTTCAGCTTTCATCAGCTGACACGTTTCTGGACCTTTCCACATTAGGCAGTGGGGCCCCTAAGGGATGGATGTGGAGTGTCACCCTCTTTCTGCTTATTCACCATACTATACAACCCTACAGAAATGGAATATCTATCTCCTTGCCATTCTCCTTATCCCAAGGAGCCCACTTACACAGGGCTGTGGGCCCTTGAGGACCTCAGTTTAATTTGGACTCACCTTAGTTTTGCCTTCTCTGAACCTCCTTCTCTCCCCTTCTGTAGTGGAAGCTTCTTCCAGCAGCTGGGAACTTTCCTTCTGTTCTAGTCCCTCATCACTTAGGCCAAAACTGCACCCTGAGCTGGCCTGGAGTGGCTCTTGCTATGTAGAGGCAGCTTGGAGAATTTTAAAAGCCTTCTTTTCTCTCCAGGATATGGAGATGGCTTTGGAGATTATTTTCTCTATAGGTTTCAAATCTTACTTTGGGAGTCAAAGTTGAGCCATGTTCTGTTGGGACTGCAAAAAGAAAGGATCCATCATAATCCTCCCCAGGCAGTGACAGCCTCTGGCTAACTCAGAGGATCAGCTACAAAACAAGCTTTAAATATGCACTAACATTTAAAAAATGGTATCTCTGCTGATTCTCATCACTTAATGCCCCATCCCCCCAGCATCAAACCCTGGGCTACCATCAGGGATTCAGAGCCATTTGAAACTATTTCCTCCAAACAATTGTGAGCTCCAGAGACACACACAGGCCCTCAATATGGGGTGCTTGCTACAGGGAGCTCTGGTGCAGGTGGGGACTGTCCTCACCCCCATCATACAAAGCCTAACTGTATAAACGCTTTGTAAGGAGAGAAGGGGAAGGGAGAGACCAGAGTTGGTCATCTTTTAAACCAAAAGTAAAGAAGCTGCCAAAATACTCCCTGAAGGGTTTTCATAGTGTATACTTAGGACCTGAGTCACAGATGAATAAAATCCCACCTGGAGGGAAAGTCAGTGTGGTCCAACCCCTCCCTGCCTCTGTCTCTCATTCCCGCTTCACCCACACATTTACTGAGCAACAATAATCAGTATCCCTGGCCTGGGAGCCCAACTGCCTGGATTCAAACCCTTTCCATTTGGGTGACCCTGGATAAGTGCTCGGGGTCTTTTCTCAACCATCAAATGGGGAGAATAATGACTTCCCAGGTTGATGTGTACACTAGATGATCTTACATGGTTCATTCATCTCAAGTGCGTAGAACAGCATCTGGCACTCAGTAAGCCCTTGGTTAACAGTAGCCATTATTACCCTTCTCATCATTTATCATTCGATTGATGCCAGCCACTGTGTCAAGCACCTCTTCACATCTCAGGCCTCGAAATGGCGACATTAAGTCACTGCTGCAATCACCGAGTTACACCTGAGAAGTTAAATGGCTCACCCAAGGTCCTTCGGGTTGAGTAACGATTGTCAGGATTTGTCTGATCCCAAAGCTGCGGTTCTTAATCCATGCCTAATATCCCTTTAGAACTGGGCCTAGCAGGCTAAGAAGACTAATCAGATGCTCTTGCTGAAGGAGCTGTCTTCATGAGATCAGTGGACACATGGCCATCCTCACAGGGGCACAAGCCCAGGGGTGGCAGCTCCCTCTTTAGCCTCAGCTAGGCAGTGATTTCTCAGTCAAGATGCTGGTTTGGTGAGATGTGGTCTTCACCTGATGGTTCCTAACACGGGAGCCTTTCTCTCGCTCACTTATATCCAGGTTCAGGGCCAAGTGGGGCTCTACCACCTTCCCCCAGGGGCCCAGTACTCCGGACCACTCTGCCCCAGGGCCCCCCTCTCCAGCCACCCTCGTGGTCCAGGCTGGGTGCCCCCTCCTCCCTTTACACCTCTGCACCCATTCCCCTGATCAAAGCCTCCTCTGAGCTCCAGGCCTAATGAGTTAATTCATGCTGAACAGGCCTAATGAGTGATGACCACTTCGTGCTTCCTGTCTAAAGGGGTTTGCATTTTAACTGTGTTGTGCCTGGAGCCACAGAATAAAGGGCTAATGGTGGAACTTCAGGCACCAGGAACAGTAGCAGGCACAATAATTGAGGCAGGGGTACCTGTCTGGCATGGTGCAGCTGCTCCGCCCATTTCCATCGCCAGCCAGGTGTGTCCTACCCCTGTCCTTGCGGATGATGACAGCCTTATCCTATGACACAGCAGAAGCCAGTCTGTGGCCTGGGTGATGCCGTTTTAAAGCAGGCAGAGGTTTTTCCACGTGGCATGTGGGGCAAATTAGGCAACTTACTATAGCAACGTGCTCTGGGATTCCAAACAGGATGACACAGAGAAGTGGTTCCTGCCTCCACAGTGGGGCTAAGGGCTGTCTTCCCCCAGAAGCATCACTACGCGGTCAGGCTGCCAGAAATCCTGGCCCTGACAGTTCCTACAGCCTATTTCTTTGCAGATTAGGAGGACGAGGCTTCAGGAAGGCCATGGGAAAATCATGAAATGAACAAGTGGGTGCAGTTCCTGACAGTCTGCAAAGAGCACTCCCGTATGTTTGTTCTATCAGTCAGGATCGGCCAGGTGAGGCCAGATGCCCTGCCAGAGCTGCTCTGGGCTTTAGATCCATGGGGAAAGTGGGGCTCTGAAAAGTTGAATGGGTTCCCCTGATTCTCCAAAGAGCACTCAAGGGCAGGTCTTGTGGCCAAAGGTGACATTGAGAACCCAGTTTGCTCCACCCATCAGAGAAACGTGAGGAAGCAATGCTTCAGCCAAATGAATGAAGTTCTAATGCTATATTTTCTTCATCTGTGGCAGGCAGGACAAGATCATTGAAATCATTCTCCGTTGACCTCTAGGAGTGTCCCCAGTGTCCACATCCTCCCTCTCAGCCTGGCCCATCCCAGGCCTTCAGACCACCACCGCCTCCCCTGCCAGAGAGAAAGCCACAAAGCAATGCCCAGCTCCCCTCCTGCTCTTTCGTAGTCTCTGATATTCAGTGATTGTTGGCAATCACAAAGCCCAATAAATAATTTATAGACAGAGCTCCTCCCTGAGTTTATTCACACCAGTTGCCACACATGCAGGACCAGCTGTGCAATCTGTGGTCCCAATACAAAGTGAAAATGCAGGGCTTCTTGTTTAAAAATTATTAGGAATTTGAAGATGGCCACAGGAGAGCATTAAACCAAGTGGAGGCCCTTCTGAGTGTGGAGCCCTGAGCAGCTGCACAACTCAAGCTGGCCAGCTCACGTGGTTGTCCCTACCATTTGGCAAGGAGGCACCATAGTCGCATTTTACAGATGAAGAAACTGAGTGGCTTGTCTATTTGGCCAACATGTACTGAATACCCATGACACCTCAAGCACAGCCAGGTTCTGGGGATTCCACAGACCCGCTCTCAAGGAACATGTGGGGGAGGAAGGGCACAATCACCCACAGACGACAGGGCTCATGCAAAGTCCTGGTGGCCATAGACGCAGGGGTGTCCGTGCAGCAGTTCGCAAGGCACACGGAATTCAGAAGATGCTTCCAATTCCACTTACTGCCCCAATACCATTTTGAGATGTTTTGGGGGGAACCTTCAAGCATTTGGCACTGGGCTCCGAATAGTCACGTTGGCGATTACAAGAAGCCAAAACTTGAAGTCGCTGGCCTTTCTGCAGCTGCAGGTATTTGTACTGCTGTGGTCCTTGCTGGGCTAGCACTTCTAAGAAGGGGCCCCTTTACCTGCCCACCTCGGCCTCCCCTCTTGGTCTATCGTGGAAGTGCAGTTAATCCAGTGATGATAGAGAATAATGGTGTAAAACAAAACTTCTGCCCAGTCCCCACCCCAGACCATGCCATCACTCTCCCTGGTGGAGCCCAACATTGGTATTTCTTTAAAGCTTCCCAGTAACTAATGGGCAGCCAAGGGCTGAGAATGACCGATGTCATCTAATTCCCCATCAAGCAAAAGAGAAAACGCCATCCAGGGAAGGAAAATGGCTTGCTCAGGGTCACACAATTAGTGGCAAAGCCAAGGTTCTCCTGATTCAGTTCTTCCGGTCCCCCTCCCCAGCCCGGAGCTGCACAGGGTTCACAGCCAGGCTGGGCTGGAGACGCAACTTGGAGTCTGATTTGAGAGGCTGCGTACAAGGTGAAATTTTGGAGTAAAAGTTGGTAGTTGAAGGGTTATTCATTGGTGACCCAGTGTGTGTGTCCCCCTAAGGCCATAAGCTATTGATGACTGTGTGGTCCCAAGTGAAGACCCAGAAAAAACAAAGAAGGCCTACAGGTACTGATTTGGCAGAGGATCTTGGTCAGAGCTGCAGAGGATCTTGGTCAGGAAGATGAGCAGCACAGAAGGTTGGGGGGAAGTAGGTGTCCAGCAGGTATTGGACCAAGCCCATTAGGGTCATTCCCACCCTGTGATTGTGGGTCCTGCTGAAGCTGATGAATGTTCGGGTGAAGGAAGTGCCTGTCTGAGTGGGATAAGGATACTCCATCACGGAGAGAGAAGAGGACCCTGGGAATTAACTGAGTCCCCAGTCCAAACTCAGGTGTCATTGTGCCTCTAGCCCCGATCCATCCAGACCTTTCTCAGGAAAAGCCAGAATGAAGTGAAAACATTGACTGTGTTGTGTATTCACTCCCCAGCTTAAAACCTTCAATGGGTTCTGGCCAGTTTTCCTCAGTGGTTAGAGTATCAGCCCCCAGACAGAAGGGTTGGGGATTCGATTATGGTCAAGGATGTGTTCCTCAGTTGTAGATTCAATCCCCCGTGTTGGTCAGGAGATGTGTGGGAGGCAACCAATGGATGTGTCTCTCATCACATGGATGTTTCTCTCTATATCTCTCCCCCTCCCTTCCGCTCTCTCTAAAAAATCAATGGAAAAAATATCCTCGGGTGAGGATGAAAAAAAAACAACCCTCAATGACTCCCTATTGCCAATAGGCTAAGTCCAGACTCTTTAATAGAGCTAACCAGAACCTGAAGGGGTGACCCTGGCCTGCACTCAGGACTCACCTCCAGCAGCACCAAGGGCACCAAGCACACCCCTACAGCACCCATCAGACAAAGCATCTTAGCTGCTCAAACACACCAGCTTTCTCTAGCCTTCACGCATAGTGTTTCCTGTGTCCCATTCTACCTCCTTGTTCCTAGCTGCCTCCACTTGCTCTTCAGATCTCCACTTGGGCACTACTTCTTCCTGAAAGCCTCACCTGATCCCTTAACTAGAGCTTGAAGCCCCGCTTGTGCGATCTCTAGATACTCTCTACCTAATCCAGCAGCCAGTATTATTGCTGCCTGAACATCTTCCCCCACTGGACTGAGAGCAGAAGGCACATCTCCTAATGGTCTCTGTGTCTCTGGCTCGCACAGTGTAGGTGCTTAATTGCTATGCGTTGAGTGAATGTAGAAACTGTCTACTCAAGTAGACATAAAGATCGTTAAAGACAAGAAAAATGTCTTAAATTTCTTTTTATATGCACCCCTCAGGAGGTTTCAATACAATAAACTGTACGAGCTAGACCCTGTGCTAGGTGCTCTGGGGCATAAAATAAGTCCTGTCCTTTAAGGAGTTTATGGTTTAGTAGTAGGAGAGAAGATCCTTGGATAAATAGCTCTAATCCAAGGGTTGGGGTGGGAGTGGTAATAAAGGCTGTAGGAGAGCTACAGGCAAAAGACTCTTGGATTTGAGAGATGAGGAAGATTTTTTTGTAAGAGCAGGAAGGGTAGAGGCTGTATCTGGGCAAACAGCCTGATATTTGTTCAGCAGGATGCTGAGTGTGTGCTGTGGGGAACCGCCAGAATGAACAGTAGGCTGAGACTGCTGAGAGAGGACCTCAATACCAATTAAGGCATTTGGATTTATTTTTTTAATCCTTACCCGAGGATATGCTTAAAGAGGAAGGGAGAGAGAGAGAAACATCGATTCATTGTCTTCTGTACATGCCCTGATCTGGGATTGAACTCACAATCCCAGTACTGCCCTGACCAGCAATTGAAATGGCAACCTTTAGGTGCATGGGACGATGCTCAGCCAACTGAGCCACTCTGGCTAGGCAAGGCATTTGAATTTAGCACCTGGGGAGCCATGGAAGGTTTTTGAGGTAGGATATGCCTTGTTCTAATCTGAGTTTTGAAAAGCTCCTGGGTGGTGAGGATGGATGCCACAGGACACCAGCTGGGAACAGGTGGGATGATGACCCAGGCAAGAGGCCGCCAGCGCCTGAAGTGAAGGCCGTGAGCTGAACAAGAAGTGGACCTGTAAGAGGCAGAATGGAACACGGCCTGGTCGCCAGAAAGGAAAAGGAGGCCAGGAGGCCAGAGGGCAGTGCGACTGACCTGAAGACAAGGAGGCTTGAGGAGGGGGAGGTCAGATCAGTCTGAACAAGTTAACTTTGCAGGGTTCTTAGGCCAGGCAGTGGTGGCCCCTGGGGAAGGGAAATGTTGGCCAGAGCTTGGAAGCAAGCCTGTCACCTATCCGTGCCTTGGTGACATGCAGGCCTGAGTGAGAGGGAGCAGCCCAGGCATGGGGCCTCCTGTCCCTTCATCCCCTTTCCAAGCCCACAAGCAATGATTCATGCCCCAAACTTAAAGAAAACCCAGGTTCTGGTTTTAAAAACCGTTCTGAGCAGAAGAAACCAGTGAGAGGGCCAGACCAGACCACAAGCTAAACAGCTGTGGAATGTGCTTGCTGCTGGGGAGGCCAGCCAGGGGCAGAGGCGCGAGCAGGCTCAGCAAAAGGCCCCACCGATGGTTCTGAATGGGTCCAAATTGTCACCCAGATTGTCCCTGTTCTTTTCTCTCTTTTCAGCGAGGATCTGCCTGTATTCTAGCACATCTTAAAACTGGCCCCGCCCCCAGCCCACCCAGCCTGTCCATTCCACTGGTCCCACATCCTCCTCCATGTGAAAGCCTTGGCCTGCCCTCCAGCTTCCCACCTCTGCTCAGCAGGCAGGGGTCTGGGAGCTACCTGAAGTGGGGAGAAGGGGGAGGTATAGAAAGGCTCCTATGACTTATGGTAACAGTCACCTACTGATATCCCTGCGTTTGCCCTGGTCCCCTTGAGGACCTTCCACCCCGTAACCAGAGGGATGCTGCTAGAATGTAGGGCAGATCATGTCATGTCCTTCCTCTACTCCAACCCCCCTAGGACTCCCCTTCCTGCTCTGAGTAAGAGGTCCTGTGTCTGTGTGTCTGGCTCCCTCTGCCTTTCTGACCTCATCCTCCACTCCTGCCCCCCTTGCGCATTCTGTTCCGCCCACAGTTTCCGGAATGTTCTTCAAACATATCAGCCACCTTGGGCTTTGCACTTGCTGTTCCTTCTGCCTGGAATGCCCTTCACCAAAGAGCCTCTCTCACTTCCTTCAGGTCTTTACTCTGGCATCACCATCTTATCGGGGCCTTTTCGACACCCCTGATTAAAATTTCAACCTCCCCCTTCTTCAGTCTCACTGAAGTATTTCTCATTGCCTGGCATTATTACCTACTTATTTATTCACTTTGTTTATTGACTGACTCCTCCAACAGAATGTAACCATGAGAGCAAAGATTCTTTTTTAAAGATGTGTGTGTGTGTGTGTGTGTGTGTGTGTGTGTGTGTGTTTTATTGATTTCAGAGAGGAAGGGAAAGAGAGAAAAACATCAATGATGAGAGAGAATCATTGTTCAGCTGCCTCCTGCACCCCCTACGGAGGACTGAACCCACAACCCAGGCATTGCCTTGATTGGGAATTGAACTGTGACCTCCTGGTTCACAGGTCGATGCTCAACCACTGAGCAACGCTGGCTGGGCAAAAGCAAAGATGGTTGTATATTGTGTTTACTTATGTGTCCAGAGCAGTGCCAGCCAGAGTCAGCTAGTAATAAGTAGTTGTGGAATGAATTAATTAATAAAAATCTCACCCTGGCCTGACCTGCAACAGCCTGCAATCCCACTAATCAATCCCCCTTGAGATTAGCATCACTCTCTCTCCAGTCACCTTTCTTGAGACGCATTCTCCTAGGTGGGCACGCGTTCAGTCCTGACACTTCTAGCTTTCTTTCCAGACAAAAAGAAGCTTCTGACAGTTGCAGGTGGGCAGGGCAAAGAGGGCTGCAGAGGAGGAAAAGGGGCTCTTCAAGGAAAGAAGGCCTTGAAAGAGGCAAATCAGGTAACAGCAGGCAGCCCAGGCTGGCCCAGCGGGCCCTGTGCTGTTCAGAGGTATTTACTGTGACTCAGAAACCCAAGGAGACGTGGGAAAGGCCTTGTTTTACACAGTGCAAACCAAGGTATACAATGGGACTTCCCAGCAAACAAGGGGTGTGGAGCAGAAGTTTAAAATGCCTCATTTCCCGCAGAAGGGTAGTCATTCAGACATATCCATGTACCAAAGAACACGGCCATGTCATTTGTACCCCAGAAGGAGCTGGCAGTGCCCACAGAAGATGACAGGGCTGAACAGTAACCCCAGGTTGTGATCCAATCCCTGGGAACCACCAGACCAGGATCTGCCCTGGTGGTGTGGGAAATCTACCCATTAAACAGGTAGAGAGACTGCGCCTGCTCATAATAAGGTTCATATGAGGGACATGTTCCACTCACTGACTTGGCACTTGAATACTGGCCCTGATACTCACTAAGTGTGTGACCTTAGGCAGGCCACTTCCTCTCTTTAGAATGTATAATTGAAATTGTAACGTCGATGTTGTAGGATCAATATGAAAAATTATAAATGCTGATCACCACACAAAATGTCTGGCAAGGATGAAGGGCTCAATAAATGTTCATTTATTGCATTTAAATGCTTGCTGACATTCCCTGAGGGCTTCCATGCATCAGGCTTTGTTCTAAGCACTCATCTTCTTGATGATCCTGATCCTGTGAGAAGGTACCATTTCCCCCACATTAGAGATGAGAAACTGAGGTCTGTAGAAGTTAAGTAACTTACCCAACATCACCCAGGCGATGAAGTCACAGAGAGTCTGACACTGCCATAGAGTCTTCTTCAGAGTCTGGCTCTGCTCAGCTTGCTGGGTGGTAGAATAGCTATAAAGTAATTCACACAGGAGAGTTCATGGCTGATAGAATCTTAGACCTACCCCACCCCTTACTGATTTTTTATTTTTTTGATATATTTTATTGTTTTCTAACAGAGAGGAAGGGAGAGGGATAGGGAGTTAGAAACATCGATGAGAGAGAAACATCGATCAGCTGCCTCCTGCACACCCCCTACTGGGGATGTGCCCACAGTCAAGGTATATGCCCTTGACCGGAATTGAACCTGGGACCTTTCAGTCTGCAGGCCGACGCTCTATCCACTGAGCCAAACTAGTTTTGGCAACCTTACTTATTTTTTAAGGAATCAACCATGACTTGGCCCAAATGGATCAATCTGGGCCAACCCTGAATGTTGGCCCAAATGTGGAACCAAAGCCTGTAGCTTGATTACATCTTCCACTAGCTGGACCCTTCAGGCCTAAAGCAATGAAAAAAACTCTGGGCTCCAGATGACAACCTCTGGGTCAAGTTCAGGCTCCAGTGCTAAATCTGAGTGAGTCATGTAACCTCTTAGACTTCCACTTAATCACTTCTAAAATAAATGTTTGGCCTTCCTGATTCCAAAAGCTCTTTGGAGCTATGCGCCCATGCTTCCATGAACATCCCCTGAGCCAGAGCCTAGGCTGGCTCATGTAACATGAGAAAGAAGTTGACAACAGGGACTCTATCTTAAAGTAACTTCATCTAGCACCTGGGTGGACCAGCGCACAGTTGACTCTTCCTCATCCACAGGCCCATGAAGAGTCGTAGGATCCAGGGGCCTCCTGAGAGGCCTCAGTACCAAGTTTCTGGAAGTGAACTTGAAACCTGAACATCCTAGACAAGTGGCCTTCCTTGGCTTGCATTCCTGCCATGATAGAGAACTCTCACCACCTCACAAGGCAGGCCTTTGTTTTCCAGCAAAGACAGATGGAATCATGCACTCTTGGTTCTTCTAAAGGCCTAAAATTGGCAGTAGACATTTGGGGTATTTTGAAATCATGAGTAATTGCCAGATACCAAGAACCAAAGAGCTTCTGCATAGCCCTCAGGGAACCAAAACACTTCCACTACCCAGTATCCTCCATCCCCACCAAGCCTAGCCAATAGCATCCAACGAATCTTGGGTTCTGTTGAGCTTTGTGCAGCCGGATATCTTTTCAGATGGGTGTGGGTGTATCCACTGTAGGGCGGGCACTGTAAGCTGGGAAGGGAAGGGCCCCCACAATTCCTTTTTTTAGTTCGCATTCAAACACCAGGGGCAGACAGGCACAGCAGTTCTCCGGGTCCTCACTGCCCTATTTCCTCTCCTCTGAGGGAAAGCCCTGCCACAAATTGCATATGCTGAGCCTTGTCTTGCTCTTTGCCCAACACTCCCTGGGCTGGGACTAACCCCAATGCACAGGGCTCTTGATCCACACAAGCAGAAAATAATCTTAGGAGATGGAAAACCAAAACCAAACTGTCTGAGTTCTTTGAGCTGGTTAGTATGCCAGGAAAGGGAGGGACTCACTGTCCAATTCAGCTCCCTTTGAATGGCCAGTGGCCAGGATCAGAGTGGGGAGAGCTGCCACGTACAGCTATGCAGGCTGTGCACCGTATAACTCAATCAACTGCAATGTAAACAGCACCCTCTGCAGTTGTGTGATATAATGCAGTGATGCAGGAGGTAGAGGTAAAGAAAGTGGTAACATCAAATCTTATACAGGGACTTAGAGATAGAACATCTAGTCTAGTTTTTCTGTCTCTTTTAACAAATGCACTTTGAGTACCTATGTGTGTTAGGCATTTGCCCAAGAAAAAAGTAGGGAAGACAGACAGATCCAATCACTTCCAGAGGAGTTCTGGTAAATGTTTAACAACTTCATCTGGCTCTTGGGATAGAGTGGGGAGAGTCCTTATTGTAACACTTGCCAATTACCGTGGTGTAAATCCTCCCAACATGGTTATTTTTAAGGCACCGGCCTGACATCACTGGATGGGAAGATCCCTGAGCAGGGTCCAGCACCCATTGTTCCTTTTCTTAGATCTTTAGCTTCAAGGTAGAGGAGACAGTGTCTAAGTGAGCTTTTAACCATCTGTCACTATCTTTTATTGCAAAAGAAATAAAGAAGATGCCTTGAGGGAGAATAATGAGTTCTCCATAGCACAGTAAGGGAAGATTTCTCCAAGGCCACAACATTAAAATGGGAGGTTGAGAAGGGGCTGGCAGAGCAAAGATCTTGGGGAAGAATGTTCCAGGCAAAGAGCCTGGAGGTGAGAAGCGCTTGGTGTGTTGAGGAGCAGGGAAAAGGCAGTGTGGCTGGAAGTAGAAGGTGATGAAGATCATGACACAAAAGCGGGCAGACTTCAGGGCCTTGTGGGCCCTGGGTAAGAATCTGGAATCTCTCCTAAATGCAATGGTAGACCCCAGAGCATTTTAAGAAAAAAAAAAGTGCCAGTTTCTGATTGGAATTTTTAAAGGATCACTCTGGCTGCTATGGTGAGCATAACTTGGAGCTGAGCAAAAATAGAACTGAGGGGCCAGTTAGAAGGCTCTTACAAAAGTCCAGGCACAAAAGGATGAAAAAGACTTGGTCTGGGTGCTGTCAGAAGAAATGGAGAAGATTGGGCACATGGAGGTGGAACTGAAGGGGCAGAACCTGCAAGACTTGCAGGCAATGAAGTGAAATCCTGGGGCTCTGACATGAGCCAGCAGGTGGGTGGCAATGCTGAGTCCCATGACAAAGAGATATGGGGAAAAGCCAGTGTGGAAGGAACACCTAGGGCGCCTTTTTGGTCCTAGGAAGTATGAGATGCTATGAGACTCCCACATGGAAATGTCCTGTGGGCAGCTGAGTGTTGGTCATGGAGCTCAGAGGGCAAGTCTGGGCTGGCTGGGTGTGATCCCGGTTCTCTGGAGCCTGGACCACTGGAGGTGAAGGCAACTGTTCAAGGCTGGGCATGCTCAGCCAGATCCTATAGGTGTACAGTTGTGGTCACACGTCTTGAGTCCAGTTTCCACACAGCTTGAGGGCTGTGTATGGAGGGGTGAGGGTGAGGGGGTCTAATTGACCAATACCTTATTGTACATTAAATGAACTTAAAACACAGAGATTCATACTATCAATATTGGTATGTTTTTATATCCTTCATGGAAGTTCTTAAAAGCTTAAGGAAAGAGGTCCATTTTGATCAGTTTCCCTACTTGGAAAAAAAGGATAAATGATGTACTGCAGAAAAATGCACTGGCTTTCATGAAATTGTAAATCTTATTCTTAGAGGAGGTGAGCCACATGTTCTCTGGGCAGGAGATGGCTGTCCAAGGCTGGGAGCAAAAACAATGTTAATGACAGCAAATTTCAACTTGGTGTTTGCTGTTTTCAATTTTGAAGCCTGTTTTCCATGAGCTAGACATCTGCTTAACCAGCACATTGGCAAACATCTGCTTTCTTTATTTAAAAAAAAATTTAAAGGGCCGACCTTGCTCTCCCAACGCTTGTTCCTTCTTTCTATCCCCCTCTCGGGATGTTTCGGCTAGTGTCACTCTTTCAGCTGGGACCCCTCCTGCCCTAACAAACATCTGTCTCCTCCACAACCCCCAGGGATGGGGCCCTCACTGCTCCAGCAGGCTGCTCAGCCCAGGTCTGATCGTTTCTGATTGAGAGAATTCTTCCTTATATGAGGTTGCAAATGCTATGGAGAATTGAGGGGACAATGTGATAAGACACTCATTAGCAAGCATTTCTCTATCACGCACAAAATAGGACTCTAAGGAGCAGATGGTTTTTTTATGACACAAAGAAACTGAAATCTGGGAGAAAGGTAGGGTAGGCAGGGCGGGGTGGGAGTTAGGGGGGCGGGGGCTCAAGATGATTAGTACCCAACATGTATCACAGGCATGACAGAGCCTGGCTAGAGAAAGCAGAGGGTGAGTTGGCAGGGCCATGGGTAAAAGGAAAATTGTCCTGTGATTCATCTGTTTAGGCCCTTCCTGGAGGAATATCCAGTTAATTCAATAAGCTCATCCTTGTTTGTTCATTCATTCATTCATTCATTCATTCATTCGTGTATTTGTCCTGTCAACATTGCAGAAAGCCTCCTGTGTTTTAGACACTGTGCAAGCAGGACACAGAGATGAGGAGGGACAGTGCCCCCTCGGCTTAGTTAATGCAGCCTCTCTTTTGGCACCACGGAAAGATTAGTGTAGGGTCTACCCAGATAGAACTATTCCTGGTCCAGCTTGGGGATCACCTTTGGCTCTGAAGAGAGGGTCTGATCTGACCCCACAAGGAGAGCTCTCAGCTGCCAGGGCCTCCCTCTCACAGATACAACTGACCGAAGAGGTTGCTGGAAAGAGATAAAGGATGTGTTGCTGGAAGTAGACAGGATGGGGACCTAGTGCCTAGGCCACAGGCAAGTCAGTCTTGGAGCCTCTGCGTCCTCTTCTTTTCAGTGGGGATAAAAAGCCCTACCCCCTTATCTGAATTAAATAAAATACTGTATTGAGACACCTGGATTCCCCTGGGAGATTTGGGGAAAGAGGGAAGAGCACTCACTGCCAAGACTGGGAGGGCTGATCCCTGCTCTGACTGCCCACCTACTTGAAGGCCTTGGCCATGGCAGGCAGCCTTCCTAAGCCTCCACTTTCTCACTGGAGAAAGAAGCCCAGCCTGCCCTTGGTGTGTGTTTACTTCATGCCTGTTGTCTGCCTACTGTTTGAGACAGCAGGCACCAAGGGGATCCAGGGCCAGGATGGGCATGGTCCAGTCCCCTGGACTCCCCACCCCAGATGAAAGGGCTGTCGGGAGGCAAGGCATCAGGGAGAGGCATAGAGTGGGATAGGGACGAGGTGGGTAGATTGACCAAGAAATGGGACATGCTTTGGCCCCTGCTGACAGGTGGTACAGAATAAGAACCGACAGTAAATGGAGGCAGGTGGATAGAAGAAACAGAGCAAGGCATGGGGGTGAGAGTGTCTGTGTTCCTTCTGTGTGGACAGCGTGTTAGGGGCTGCCTGCAGAGACCTAATGAGGTGGTGACTGTAAAAGCTCTTCCTCAGTGTTAACATGTGAGGGCTTCCTAAAGTCTCAGAGCTCAGGTGGACCTAGAATCCATCTAGTGATGATGTCCGCCCCTCGACTGATTCTGATGTGTTCTTTGTCACATATTTAACATTCAGAGGACTTAAGTGTTCATATGGCTCTGGGGCTTTCCTCCAGTGGATATATGCCACAGGCACCCACGAAACAGATGCCGGTGCACTCAGAGCAGCAGTGGGTGGGGCTAGGGACACACTGGTTCCCAAATGAGCTCATTTTTCTGAGATATTTCCGAAGAAATGAGTCGTGTGCTCATGTTGTGGGGAGGGTGATGGCTTTCCATGGAAACTTCCACATTAATCCCTTCTCCCTTCCCTTCTCTGTCCAAACCGGGGGTACAGCTGGTCCTGGTCCTTCCGATGGAAAGCACCTCCATCTCCGAAATCCTCTCCTGTCTCTGGACTCCTATTGTCATTATTCCTCCCATCCTCCTGTCCACTCTGGCCAATTCTGTGGTCATGCACACACACAAACACACACACACACACACACACACACACACACACACACACACACACACGTACACCCAGTGATTCGTGTTCTGACCTGCCTGAGGCCACGGAAGCCAAGGATACAAGAACCCATCCAGACACACAGTCTGTCCAGCAGAGAGAAGGAAGAGGAAGGATGGTGGTCGGCTGCCGATCTTCGTGGTTGGATGAATGCAAGGCAGGGTGGACTCCATGCTGTTTCTTTTAGAGAAAAGGGCAGTGGGATAATGACCAGTTCTCAGAGAGACGAACTGACATCCAGAGGACAACCGTTTTGCAAAGAAATAAGATGTTGATGAGTTGATTAGAGGAGCTAGAAAATGAGGTGGTCTTTTGCAAGAGTAAAGAGGAGGGACTCACCCTCTCCTGGGGAGACCCAAGTTTTCTGTGAAGCCCAGGGAAGAAGCAGGGCCTGATGATAGGAACTGGATGGCATCACAGCCCTGAGTTCTAGCAGGGGGCAGTTTCAGCTGGAGGCTGAGCCGCTGGGGGCAGGCGGGAGGGTGATGCCATCACTTTCATAAGAGGCCTGAAGCTGAGGGGCACTTGCATTGAACCCTCATGCTGGAAGGGTGGGAGGGAACGGCCTCAGTCCTGAGAGCCCATCTACTAGAGACCTGCAGGGGCAATGACATCTGTCTGCTCCTCCCTTCCCAAGGGAGATGGATTTGCAAATGAATCCAAAGGGGAAGGGCACGGAGACCCAGGACATCCTGATTGGGAAGGTCTTTAGACCACCTGGCCCAGCATCCTCATTTTCTAAAGGGGAAAGTGAGGTTCAGAGAGAAAAACTATCTTGTTCAAGGTCCCACCAGTCTTAATGGCAGAACCCAGAAGGAATCCAGGTCTCCCAACACCAGGCTTGTCTACCTGTCACAGCCGTCCTAACTCTCAGGAAGTGGGCATGGTCCCCTTTTCTGCATTCTAGAACTAGTCGTCCTAAGCTGAGGGTCCCATCCTCTGGCCTTTGACCTGGATGATGGTCCTCCAGCCATTTCTCTCCACTGAGGGGATCATTGCTTCCATTACTAGAAGATTAGGGAGAGAATTCTCTGTCATTTTAGGGCCACATAGCCATGTGCTCAAGGAGCCAGTGCACACAGCCTGGTGTCCACAATTTTTGAAATAAGAGTTGTCTCGAGGGCACTGTGGTGCCCCTGCCCACTTGTACTCAGTCTTGCTGAGGTCTTAGCAGCACTGTTCAGCTCCAGCGCAGAGCTTGGCTTTCTTGGAAAGGTGACCACATGGCCTGGACCTCCCACCCAAACCTCAGTTCCTCTGACATCTGGGTGTGCCTGGTCCACATTCAGGAAAGGAGAACCCTGGGGCCAGTTCTCCATGGTCCAAGCGAAGCGAGAGGAAGCTGGACGTAGATAAAGCAGAGCGTTAGATGATGGTTTTCTTCTATCCTTCCCTTTGGCTCAGGAATGCAAAATATGATCATTGTTGCCTGGAGAGTTCCCTTCTTAAATGTGTTTGGCTCCAACCAATGTTAAGATGAGTTTGCATTCCTCCACAGTGCTTGGCCTCCAATTCTAAACTGTTTGCAGAGACTCGAGAAAGATGCTTACACGCCGACAACTAGAAGCTGGTTATGAGTTTGCCTAAGAAAGCCTTTCAGACATGTGCTGGGGCTGGGCCATGGATGCCAGAGAGCTTGCTTCCCAGTTTACAGATTAGGAGACTAAGGCCCCATCTGGAGCGGCATCACAACTCCATGGACTCATGGCGGAGTTAGTGACAAAGCTGAGATTAGAACCTAGATCACCCGCTGTTGGTGCAACCTTCTCTCAACTTCACTTCTGGCTCTGGTGGCTTACAAACATGCCTGTTGGCCCAACCATGCCATGTGGGTGTAGATTCTGAAGACCATAAGTCATGTCTTATGCAACTTCATGTCCCACTGCCCAGCATGGACATAGCTGTTGAGTGTAAGAACTGTAGAGGAAGGTTAGATAGGAGTGGGGTGATTAAAGATGGGCATGAAGAAAAGCTGGTGACCTTGGACAAATCCCCACCCCTCTCCTAGCCTTAGTTCTGTCACTTATAACAAGGGTCTTAAGCCCAAAATAAGTGATTCTCAATCTATGTTCCATGACACCTTAGTGTTCCAAGGAAGTGTCTTAGGACTGCCACTGCCTCTATCCCTAATCCCAACCTCAAACTTCTTGTGTCTGCTTTTCATGCATTGAGTTTATCAAAAAGGTGGGTTCACTGCAGAAAAACAAAGTTTAGAGCAAGTTAGATCATTTGATCTCTAAGGTCCCTGGCTGTTCTTAAAAAGAAAATCTTAATAAGTTAGCCCTCCCTGAGAACAGATTTGCTACATACCATCTCTGATCCAGTGGTTAATGTTGGGGGCAGGGATGGGGGCTGAGGGGGTGGAGGGATGAGTTCATGCCCCCCTGGTATTTAGGAGGAGAGAGAATGAGGTACAGGAGGGCCCTCATGCTATGGAGGCTCTATGACTGCATAGAACCTGCTCCTGAACCAAGAATTGATGCTGGGAATCTGTCTGTATGTCTGTGCTCTGTGTCTGCCATTCTGTGTCCTGATGAGGCAGGATAGTTCATCTCTAAGGCTCAGTGTGTGGCTCAGGTAGGAGAGGTCATGACCTGCTTGCTGGGCCACACTGCTCTCTGACAGGCAAGATCCAGGCCTAGCCCTGCCTCATGTAAGGCTTCCCCATGAGCTCTTGAGGAGCAAATGTTTAGTTTACTATCCCAGAAACCACAAGTCCCCAGAGATCCCCAGTCTCTTTTCTCCTGTCTTTGTCCAGTCACTCTGTGAAATTGTTTTTCCTCCTCCCCAATTGTCCATCATTTAAGAGTTAGATTATATCAGTTAGCAGATGCTGTAATAATGCTCTATAACAAACAATCACCCCCAAATCTGAGTGACACAATAACTATTTAGTTCACATGTCTGGGGGCATCTGGGCATAGCTGACCCAAGCTGAGCTCTGCTGACATCTTGTATCTGAGGGACTGGGGGCTGGCTGATCTCAGCTGGGACAGCTCTGCTCCAGGGTCTCTCATCCTTTCCCTGAGATCCGTGGGCTAGCCTGAGGAAGTCAGAAGTGCCGGTGAGCGGGCGGAAACAAACACCATGTCCTAAGACCTCGGCCTAGAACTTTCATTTCTGTCACATATGGCCCAGCCCAAAGCCAAGTAGGCGTGGGAGGATCTACTCTGCCCCATTGGTGAGAGGAACTATGAAGCTGCCTGGCAAAGGGTGTGGGTACAGAGGAGAGAAGAACTGGAATTAACAGGGCAATCTGGAGAGGGACCCTGATTCCATACCCCAGCTCTGCCACCTACAAGATATGTGACATGGGGCAAGTCACGAAAACTGTGCCTCCATGTCCTCATTTCAAAGATAGGGCACATTGTAGGATTGTCCGAAGGAGTAAATGAGTTAATACATGGAACTATCTTGTACATGATGCTCAGCAGTGTGGTTAGTTGTTGGTAAGTAGAACTGAATTTGCTGCTTTAACACATTTTACTGTGTCCCAAACCCTGTCGTGGGAATGAAGAGATCAATAAAATCCAGTTCAGGTCCTCACATGGTTACTAGGTCTCCTATGAGACCTAGTAACCATGGTTACTAGGTCTCACATGGTAACCTCACATGGTTACTAGGTCTCCTCACATGGTTACTAGGCTGCCAAAGGCAGGATCCCACTTCTCCCCAGAGCCGGAGGGCACCCTGAGCTAGACCTCTCCAGGGGAGGATTTTTTCCCTCTGCTGGCTGGAAGCTACTCCAGTGAGGCAGGACCACGTCCTCCCTCCTCCCCATCTCTTCTTCCCTGTGTCACTAGCCTCTATTACAAGGGCCTAAGACTAGGACCCTCGGGCCTCATCAGCAATGCCTAAACCTGCCCGTCTTTAAAAGAGTGGCCTCGGGGTAAAGGGAGAGATGGCTGGTGGCAGCAAGAGCCACACCACCTTTTGTGATTTCCCCAGACAGGGGACCAGCAATGCAGGTGCCAGCTAGAATGCTGTCATCTGAAGCTCATTCCATCTCACTTTGGACTGTTCTCTCTTTTCCTTCCATACCAACAGGAGGTCCACTTACCATTTCTTTTTTACTTAGGCCAGTTTCAGGGTCTGTTCTCCTCACCCTAATCCAAAGCCAATCTGTGATTTGCTTTTAGATGTAAAGATTCTTGGGGCCCAAGTCAAACAGGGAAGGGGGAGATAAAACCAGAGAGTTTGGATAATATTTCAGCCTCCCTCACCCCCGACCCAGGTCCCACCGTCCAAGGAAAATGAAAGCTTTTGCTTACACACATGCGTCTGCCACAGAAAGCGGAGCTGGGAATGAGCGAGGGCTGCTGAGCGCTGCTCACTCTTAGGGTCCCAGAGCGGCTTCCTCTGGCTGTCAGCTCAAGTCTGGTGCTCCATCCAGAAATGCAAGGCCCTCAGGACTCTGGCTGGTCTTTCTGGCAGACCTTGGTGTGATCAGTTCTCTAGCGAGCAGGATCTGAGGATGTGGGACCCACAATGGGGGAGTTTTTAAGAAGAAAGGGTGACCCAACCTGTGTTGCTCAGTGGTTGAGCATCCACCCAGGAACCAAGAGGTCTCTGGTTTGATTCCCAGTCAGATCACATGCCCAAGTTACCAGCTTGATCCCCGCAGGAGACAGCCCATTGATGTTTTTCTCTCATCAATGTCTCTCTCTCTCTCTCTCTCTCTCTCTCTCTCTCTCTCTCTCTCTCTCCCTTCTTCTCTTTCTAAAATCAATAAAGACATATTTTAAAAATAAAAAGAAGGAGAAGGGGTGGGAGGAGGAGCACAAGCCTGGGGGAGACCACCACAGGGAGGAACTGAAGTGGGGAGGGATGGGAACTGAGAGGGGTAAGGAAGGCTCTATGACGGCAGGCAGTGTGGGGCAGAATGAATGAGAGCTCAGAGTCCTCCCTGCCACTTCCTAGATGTGTGACTTTGGCCTAAAGTTATCTGCCTTCTTTGTACCTCAATTTCCTCACCTATAAAATGAGAAGAAGAAGAATATACTTACTTCAATAGGCTGTTGTGAGGATTAAGTAAATTTTGAGCCTCATCCTCAAGGTACCTCATCCTCAAGGAGTCTGGCAGGAGGGCCGGGCTGGGGCGGTGGGGAGGCAGTTCCTGATACCACCACCAGGCAGGCTCCTTTGTTCTCCTTTCCCTGGCTCCCCATTCACACTAGCAATTCCTTCCACCACCTGGGCCACCTCACCAATCCCTATGCATTGTCCTTAAGGCTGATCATATCTCCAGAAGCTCCCTGACAGCCCAGTCACGGCTGTCCCTCACAGCACCTTGATTTCAGTGTTGCACTTCCTCGCAGAGGGTGCCAAGGGCCACTGTCCAAGTTGGTAGTCTCCATGCTCTTCTTGTCCTGCTTTCCCCTCGGTGTGTTCCGGACCAGCCCCGGCTCAGCGTTGGATCCAGCAATGAGGAAACAGACCCCATCTTGCCCTCACGATCCCTCTCCTGATGGGGAGATGGGAGTAACCAAATGATCACGACAGTTGTGTATAATTACTAACTGTGATAAGAAAAGGCGGAGTCACCAGTCACCTGTTAGTGCCATATCCGGGGGGAGATGAGGTCATTAGAGAAAACCTGGCATAATCAGAGGTCAAGGAGGCTTCCTAGGGGAAGAGGTAAGGATGTGACATTTGTGTTGAGATTTGAAGGTCAGGAGAAGTTCATCAGAGACGTTCAGAGATGGGGCAAGTCTTTTTGTGCATCTGGGGCGCAGAAAGGGGGACCCTGGTGCCTGGACCACAGGGAGCCAGAGAAAAGCTCACCCAAGGCTCAGGAGGCCGAGGAGGGCCTTGAGGTCACATGGAGATTTTGGACTTTCTCCCAAGAATCCTGGAAAGTTAGTTATTTGGCAGAGGTGTGGGTGGTGGGAGCGAGGCGGGGAGCACTGTGAACTGTCAGCAGATACTCTCAGCTAGAGTGAGCACTCCCTGTGCAGCTGTGGAGCGGACGGTAGCTTTAGGCAAGTGTTGGCCAGCATGCCTGAGCCTTTGGGACTGTGACTGCTCCACCTGGTGACATGATGGTGGCCTCCACCTTAGCCTGGAGTGATGGATTCGAGAACTGCGGGCCCCAGAGATGCTCGAGCTCCACGCTGTAGTTTCGGTGCCTCCTGGGGACTCACTGATGCTTTTTAAGAGACTATAGGATTCTGAGAAAGGGAGCAGCAGCTGATGTAACTCTGGCCGCAGTCCACAGTGGAGCAGCCCAGGAACTGTGGGTTTTCCCCTCTGTCATCGATATCAAGGGCAGGAGAATGGCAGGCTGCCCAACCCAGCTCCAGCGTCTCTGCAGCCGGCCTATTGGTTCCCATCAAAAACAACTTTGTTTTGTTTGGTTGGCTTTGGGGTTCATAAATCTCTGAGCAGAGTACATCCCCCAAGCACGAAAGCCATGGTCCATCCGAGGAGCAACCAGAGACCTTGTCGGGCTGAGGTCAGAGCAACAGACTTGACATCACTTTTAGGAAATCCATGCTCTGGTTGGTTCAGTTTGGTCAGAAACAAATGCCAGCTGGGGGAAGAAACCAGAATTTTGAAAGGCTTTTATCCTCCTCCTGTGACCAGACCTCATGAATCCTGTCCCCAGGAGGTCGGGGTGGGAGTGCTCAGGGAGACGGGGCTGGGCCTGACGGAGTCCTGAGTGAGGGGGGAGCACAGGGCCCCTGCCTTCTCTCTCATGTGCTGCTTTTAACCAAACCCAAAGGCAGAGGGAGGGAACCTGCAGGCAGGAAGGAAGACCTCTGAAAAGAATGTTCCCGCCCCCCAGTGGGTCCTTCCTATGAAAGGCTGATCTCTTAGGGGTAGCACTCACCCTGGACCCACAGCTACTTGGTCATGGACCTGCTCTACCCCCCTCTCAGATTTGGGACAAATCACTGAACCTCCCAGAGGCATGATAATATCTATTTCATGAGGTTGGTGTAAGATTTAACTAATTGATATAAAATTAATGATTAAATGCCTAGAATAGTGCCTCGAATATATCAGTACTCAGTAATTACTGTTTTCTCACCCCACCCTCTGGTTGACAGAAGAAAGCATCCCAGCCAATCTGGTCTGATCCTGGTCTCTAACAATTCAATCATCCAATATCTGTGACAATTCACCAGGAACAAGACGTTTATTTGAGGCACTAAGGATACAACAGTGAGGAGACAGTAGTGTGTCATGGCATTTAGAGAGCATAAGAATATTGTAGAATATCAGCCACATGAGAATAAATAACATGTCTGTGATAATGTGATGAGGGAAATGAAGGATAAGGGGATAAGAATGACAGGGTGGCCTGGTGATGGACAAGATGACTCAAGGGAGTGAGACACGTGGATAAGAGGGGGAAGAGCATTCCCAGCAGAGAGAACAGCCAAGGCAGAGACACTGATCAGGAGGAAGGGGTCTGAAACATTCTAGGAGCAGCAAGGAGGGGTGAGGGCAATGTGAGAGCAGAGAGGTGGAGGGAAGGACAGGGAATGGGGGGTAGAGGGAATGAGGTGGGCTAATGCAGGGCCTTGCGGATAAGGAGTTGGGCTTTGTGTGTGGGTGGAAAATTGATGGGATGGAGGGTATGCAGCTGAGGAGTGATGGGATCTGGTAGGTCTTGGAAGGCTCCTTCTGGCTGTGATTGTACAAGAAGCACGAAGAGTGGGGAGGCCCAAAGACACAATCTATGGCCTCATCTTCACCGGTTCTTTCCTCGCTGCAGACCTGAGAGTGGTGGGTGGGCCTGGATTTCCTCACTGCCAGAGCCAGCCTGCCTGCCTCTCCTTCAGGGCCACCACCCTCTGCTAGGGTCAGATACAGGAGGGGAAGTACCAGGCACCACCAGGAGGTGTCTCCTGGGGGCACCCGGGAGCCAGATAAAGTGTTGCTCCATGCTCAGGGATTGCATGTGGCCTATGGATGAGTGTGCATGTGTGTACTTTGGTGTGTGCGTGAATTTCATGTGTGTGTGTTTCCATTCCTGGGACAGAGTTGGAGAATGAGTTCCTCTGTGTTCACCTCCCAGCTTTGCACAGTAGACACTGGTATCTCTCTCCCCCCGTGACATGTCCTCACTGACCAAGGACTTGGGCTCCTTCGTCCCCTGTGCTCACTGACCAGAGTTCTTTTCCCCAGGGCTGCCTGCTGCTACCCGGGCTGATGGGTTCACTCATGGTCTGGGCTTTGTAAATAAGACACTAACGGGCTAACACATTTCCTCCCCACCCATCCTGAGGGCCGTGGCACTTAAGTTCATGTGGCAGATTCCGAATCCTGAAGACAGGGTTGGCAGCTGCATAGCCACCTGCTGCCACTGTCCTCTCCTGTATCCCCAGCTGATCCTGCCCACCCATCACACTCATCTTGCCAGATTGGACCTCAGCATCTTCCTTAAATCAGTGCTCCAAGGCAGCACTAAAAATCAATTGACAAAGCTAAGTAAGATAACATAGCTAACAACCCTACTGAAGGTGTTTCTGTTCTGCCTCTGGGGATTCTAATCCTATGACACTAATGATGGAACTTTTGGCCACTGCATCCATTTGCTGAGCAAAAGAAGGAAGTGTGGCGAACCACTTGCTCCTGCACAGCAGGCCTATTCAATAGGGGCCCCAGGGCCTTGCCCCAAGCACTCAGCCCAGGGGTCAGTGCCCAGGGGAGCACAGAGATTGCTGGCAGTACCAGCCTCCAACTCAGAGTTCCTTCCCAACAGGCTGTGGGACCTGGGGCAGGTCGGTTCACCTCTCGGACCCTTGGCTTGCATTGCTATCCTGTCCCAGGATTGTTATAGAGATCCAATGATAAGATACATGTGAATGTTCTTTGAAGTTTATAAAGTGCCCTACACATGGAAGGGGCCACAGTGATAAAATTCTGTTCTGCTGGTGGCTTTTCACTGATCTGAGGTTTTGGCTTGAGGTAGGATTCCACCCTGTAAACCTCAAGGGTTTCAAGTTTGGTGGCTCTGTTAGTACTGACAGCTGGGCAGAGACATAGCCTAGGCTATGTCTAGTGTGCAACAAGGCCAGATATCCCCGGAAAATGGAGGGAAGGAGTCGCAGAGTAGGCATCTGAGGTCCTGGCCCTGATACTGCCGCTGACCTGCTGGGTAGCCCTGGCCAGACTCTTAACCCCTCAGCTTGCGCATTCTCCCCAGTCCCAGGAGGGTAAATAATGGACGAAACCCAAACTGCCATACAGATGTGAGTTGTTACTTCTTGTACCGTGGCACAAAAGGGCAAAGCATTAGGCTCCACAACAAGGTCTCCATCAGGTGGAAACGGATATGTGACTTCACCAAACAGGGCAGACCCTGGGGCCAGGGTGAGAGGGTTCGGGACTGCATCACTGCTTCGCCTCCGCTGCCGCAGCCAGTCCGTGGCCCCTGTTGAAGCCAGGCAGTGCTTGGCAGACTGGCTGGGCCAGCAGTGCTAGGGCCACAGCCACTAAGCCTCCGGCTTGTCGGGGAGGCTGCGGGTCGGGGGAGTCCCTGACTCTTTAGCAGGCAAAGATGAGAGAAGGGAGAAGGAGAGAGCGGAGGGAAAGGCGGGGAGAAAGGAAGAGGAGAACAGCAAAAGCTGGAAGAAACGGATTTGGAGAAAGGAGTGATGGAGGAAGGGAGCTGTCTCTTCCCAGTTGAGAAGAAGAATTTTCTAGGGGAGGGACTGGTCTTCCCACTCAGACAGGGTCTCCTAAGGGTAGGTTTTGTGCCTCCCTTATTGGAGTATGGCCCCCAGGGCAGGGGCTAGGCCTCTCCCATCAGACTATGGGCTCCTCCAAGCAGGAACCAAGGATAGTGAAACATACTGCTCCCAGACTATCCAAGGTGGGTGACCTGCCAGGAAGTGCAGACCTCCACCTGGCTGACTCCTCTGCTCCCCTCTCCTCTTCTCCCTGCCCAGGGTTCACGGACACCTTCAACGTGGACACCAGGAAGCCACGAGTCATCCCTGGCTCCAGGGCCGCCTTCTTCGGCTACACGGTGCAGCAGCATGACATCAGCGGCAAGAAGTGGTGAGTGAGAGCTGCCACCCCACGCAGCCCTGAGCTCCTCTCTCCTGGCCCACCACCCTGCCCCTGACCCCACAGCTGCCAGACTCACCTCACATGAGGACACCCCATTCCCAGTGACTTGACTTCTTCTTGTCCTGGCGGGTAGAGGCTGCATCATATCTGCCCCTGACTATGAAACCTCAATCTTCTCATCTAAGAAATGAGAACGAACACCCCTTCTCCTCCAGGTTATGGGACAGCACAGTTAGCAGGTACCCAGAGACCAATAGTCACCCCCTCCCAGCCCCTCTCAGGGCCTCGATGTCTCATCCGTGCTGCAGCGCCTCTGGTCCTGGCTTCTTAGAGAACCGTGTGGGGTGTCTCTGAGGGGGAGGGTGTGAACATGCTCGCAAGCTAAAACATAGGCAGTGGTGGAGCAAAGGGAAGTGAGAGTGAGACGGAGTGGAGGAGAGGGCCAGAAAATCCCAGGACCCCTTCCTGGAGGGGGCAGTTGAGAGGAGGGAAAGATTTGTCTATGATTTTCAAAATAATTTCACTGGAGATGTTTTACATATCATAAAATTCACTCATTTCAAGTGTACAATTCCATGGTTTTTTAAGTAAGTTGACCAAGTCGTGCATCATCACTGCAAATCAGATTTAGAACACTTGCATCACGCCAGTCAGACCCTCATGCACATACACTGTCAATGGACATTCTCCTCCTCCCCCCAATTGGTTTTTAGTTGACAGAGGCAAGGCCTTCTTTCCACCCTGAAACAGAATGGCCCTCCTAGAAACGCTTATGGAGTTCGGAGACCACGGAACACTAGCGATTAATGCCCTACGCTGCCCTCTTCCAAATCTTACCCTTCCCACCCTCTTTTCTTCCATTTCCCCCACCTCCGTTGTTGTGCTCCACACTTATCACTAGTCAAATTTCTTTATAGCCATTTTTTCCAGAAATCTAGTCCTTCTTTGCACATGCTGGTCCCTCTTCCCATGTTGTTCCTTCCTCCCATGATATCCTCTCCCATCTTACCCCACTCACCACACCCACCATGCAGATCTGTCTGATTACCTCTGACAAAGATAGAGATAGGGGAAAAAATTATAAACATAAACATTAGAGAGAGGAGTATCTTATTTGAAATCTTTCCATTGAGGTGTAAGATACAATAAGTGTAGACATCTTCAGTATACAGCTCAGTAAACTTCTACACATGTTTATGACTGTGGAATCGCTCCCCAGAACATGACTAGAATATTGGAAGCTCCCAGAAAGCTCCTTTATGCCCCTGCCCACTCAGTGCCCCTGCAGGGAACCACTATTCTGGCTCCTGTTGCCATAGATCCCTTTTGACAGTTTGTGAACTTTATATAGGTGCAATCACATACTAGATACCCATTTGTATCTACTTTACGTAGCATCACGTCTCTGAGGTTTGGCATAGTGATGAATATATTATACTTCATGCTTCTTCACTGATGTGTAATAATCCATGGTAGCAACACATCACAAGTCATTTCTTCATTCTGCTGTTGATGAACATATGGATTGTTTCAATGTGGGCTATTTTGAATAGAGATCCTATTAACATTCTTACCCATGTCTTTTGATGGAAAGACACCCTCATTGTTATGGGGTACACTTATGCACTCATTTTATTGGGTATAGACTGCTGTTCCCTGTTTGAACTCTAGTTCCCCATGGTGAATGGCAAAGTGCTGTCCTGAGCGAGTTGGGTGAGTGTGAGTGTAGCTCCTGCGCTTCCTGAGCTCTGCGCTGATTCTGCCCAGTGCCTGAAAATGGCGGTCTGGTATGTTTTGTCTAGTTTTCATAGTGGTTTATGGCTGCAATCAAAGTCCTCTTTCTTATTCTCTGATCAACTTCTTCTGAGAAAACATTGATCAAGCTGGATAGTAAATGCCTATTTCATTGTCTTTCTTCCTGAAATCAGGGGTTATAATCCTTGGCATTTAATAGATGCTCATAAGAAAATATTTTGAAAAATGGGATTAATTAATTGAGCCTCTCTCAACCAGCCCAGGCATAAGATACACAGCACCCATAATCTTTTCATATAAAGGGTTAAAAGTTAAATGGAACTGGCTCTTCCAAGATATAATTTGTTTTGACCAATATTTGCTTATTAAACATCTGTTAATAAATGTTGCCAGGCTCTGCAAAATATTGATTTCGGTAAAACATGGCTTCCCTCCCAAATAACTCACAGACCAGTTGAGAAAGCAACACTAATATCCTTGAAATAATTAAAAAACAGTGCAAGACAAAATATGACCCGCTATTAATTATGTTCATCTTTGTAAGACACTTTCTCCATGAAGACTTGCTGGACCCTTCTCTTTGCCTGCAATGGTCTTACCTTCTCCGAACCTCTCTCTTGTAACACAAATCACCTCCTACCTCATGTGGGAGCTGCTTCAGCCCGCAGCCCCGGCTCTTCCTACCTCCTGAGTGTGGACTACCTGGCTTTCAGTCCTTACGGCAGAGCTCGGTCTGCAATTCCTGGGCCTGTAGTGGGGCCGGGGAATCTGTGTTTTAAAAAGTTCCCTGAGTAGATTCTAGCAGGGAGACTGGAGCTACAGAAGCGCACTATCTCCACCGAGGGGAGGGAGAGGCTGGTGGGAAACAGCATCGCTCCTCAGCCTCTGCCCCAAACCCAGGTCCCAGCATTGACCAGAGCAGGGCCCACAGCTGTCTCCCACCACCGGCTCCAATGGGGTCTGGTCCCCGTTGACCAGCTTGGGAGCCTTCGGGAGCATCAAGGGCAGCAGCCCCTGAGGGAAATGGCTGCGGGAGATAGGACACACCTGGTGGGACTGCCACTGGATGAACTCCTCCCCTTTTGCCCAGCGCATCCCCAACTCAAACCTCACACTGCGCAGCACTGGCTGGGCACCCGTGCTTCACACATCTTGAACAGTTTTCCCAGGCCTGGGTTTTAGCAACAATAACAACACTCACAGGCACACAAGAAGGAAAAGAAAACAAATTCCTCTGGGCCTAAGTATTCTCTGCCCCTGCGTTTTAAGCCCTGGTGCATTTTCAGAGAAATTTAATCCACATGACTCCACTGCATGTACTTTGAACTCATTAAGTCAGTTGGTTGGTAAGAGCACTGGGTGTCCCAGAGCCCATTGTAGGGTTGGCAGAGTGCTTCTCGGGCCTCTGGTCCCTTGGCACAGGAAGCCTCGTGGCGCTGAGATAGCACAGAGCTGGGCCCCAGTTTCCAATTTGTCATTGACAGTCACGCCCCTGGAGGGGAAAGCCTCAGCTGTCAGCCAGGCCAGGCACTTAGCCTCCTCCCCTCTCCTCCCCTGGGAAGCAGGAGCCTGACCACACACCAGGGCTCCAACAGGAGACCCCTTTGAAACTCAGCGGGCTTTAGGAGGCCACGGTGAATACAGGTCCAGGGACAGGAGCAACTTGTAAGAGAAGTAGGCTTGTCCCCACTTCACAGGCATGGCGACTGAGACTCTGAGAGAGAGATGACATAATTATCCAATGTCTGAGCCAGGTCTGGAGCCCAGATCTTGTTAGGCCCAAGTGGAGAAGGTTGCACAGAACAGAAGCAGCCCCAGCCCTGAGGCTGGCCAGGAACATACCGTCTCCAAGGCCCGTGTCCTTCCTCCCTGGCTACGCTGCTGGCCCCACGAGAGAGCTGAGGCGGTGGTGTCCTCAGAACCCTTCATAGCATAGTCACATAAACAGCATGTGGGGAGAGTAAGGGCTGGGCCCAGCTGGGAAGAGAGGGCGTGTGCTCCCAGAGCCCCAGTCCTGGATGATAAATACCAAGAGAGGGCACCCGGAAAGAACTTTGGAAGGTCGAGTAAGGGAGAGTGAATTCCTAACTCAGCAGGACTGAGTAGAGGGAATCTGGGAAAGAAGAAGCCACATTTAAAGAAAGGACGCTGTCCCAAGGGGCTGGAAGAGAAGGTTCGAAAAACAGAGCAGTGAGACCAAAGACTGGGAGAGTGAGGATTCTACTTTGGATGTTTTAAATACCAGGGCCAGAGGATGGATTGTCTATGAGCCCTGGCAGGTCTCACTCAGTTGGTGGAGCATTGTCCTGTGCACTGAAAGGTGGCCAGTTGATTCCTAGTCAGGGCATGTCTGGGTTGTGCACCTGAAGATCTGGTTTTCTTGAGGGAGAGAGAGAGAGAGAGAGAGAGAGAGAGAGAGAGAGAGAGAGAGAGACATCAATTGGCTGCCTCCCACATGTGCTCTAACCAGGAATCAAACCTGCAACCTAGGTTTGTGCCCTGACTGAGAATCCATCCTGCAACCTTTTTGGCTCCAACCAACTGAGCCACCTGACAAGGGCCACCAGAGTTGTAATTTTTAGGGTGATCGGTTTGGCTACCACGTGGAGGATGGAACTGAGAGAGGAAGCCTGGGAAGCGGGGGTCTGGTGGAAAGGCTGTATGTAGAAGACTTGGTGAGTGGAGGGTCGAAAGCGTGGGCTGTTGTTGAAGGGGCCTGCTTTATGAGCATCGATAGTTCAGTCATTCATTCTTAAGAACCTGTGCTAAGTCTGGGAATACAATGGTGAAGGTGCCCCACCTAGATGCAGCTTTTCTTCTGGTGGAACAAGATATATTTTTAGTTTATCCATCGTCTGTGGGATAGTGAGCTGTACAATGGAGAAGCTTTAGGCAGGGTAAGGGGCTTGGGAGCATTGGGTGAGGGTGCAGGTTGCTGCCTTACACAGACCATCAAGGAAGGCCTCAGTGCTGAGTGACAGCCATCGGAGACTGAAGGAAAGGGCATTTGTGTGCTGTGGTAACACAGAGCTGGGCCCCACAAGTTTCCAATTTGTCATTGAAACTCACGCCCCTGGAGGGGAAAGCCTCAGCTGTCAGCAAGGCCAGGCATTTAGCCTCCTCCCCTCCCCTGGGAGCAGGAGCCTGACAACACACCAGGGCTCCAAACAAGAGGCCCCTTTGAAACTCAGCGGGCTTTAGGAGGCCACGGTGAATACAGGGATTGTCTGTTATCTCAGACAATCATAGATATTTGAGCAAAGAGAGTTCCAGGCAGAGAGAATGGCACGTGCAAAGGCCCGAGGTAGGTGCTTAGAAATCGTTTACCTCCACCCCCTTATTTTACAGACGAGGAAACTGAGGCCCAGAGACTATACCGAGATTACACAGCAAGTCAGTGGGAAAGCCAGGACTGAAACCTAGTGTCCCATCTCCCAATCCCATTCCTTCTGCTTCCTGTGGCATTTCCATCCGGAACTTAATGGAAACTGCCAAAGGGTTCGTTCACCCACCTTCCTGGGTCCCCTGTCTCAAGATTACGAGGTGATTATCTCCCTAAATTCCAATGTGGGTAAGGCATTAGTTACAATGCCATTATGCACTGACCTTTCAAGACTGCAAATTTGCATCTTCACTGGGATCTTCCATGTCTAAACTCAGAGGCCCACAGATGGTATCATTTGAGGCTGATGAAAAAGCAATCCATGAGGAATGAAACCGCTGAAGTTGACTCTCAAGCCGGGGCTGAGGGGTGAAGCCCCCAAGCCCTGCCATCCCCTCCTCTCTCAAGCAGGTTTCCCGGGCCTCATGTATGAGCCTTTCTGCAGGTTAGAGCAGTGGGGGAGGGGAGTATAGCTCTTCCTTGGCAAATAAATGAAGGCACTTGAGAGTGCTCCTTGCGCAGGAAAAGTCTCGGCTTCAGAACCACACAAGCCTGAGTTCCTTCCCTGGGCAGCCGCTTTCCAAGCTGCAGGAACCCGAGCACATCCCATCCACCTCCCACGCCAAAGGGTTCCTAGCGGAGGAAGCAGGAGATGGAGTGTGGAGTGTCTACCACGGGCAGATGCAGGTATGCTAGCTCCTTGCGCTGGTCTGTCCCTTGAGAAAGGGTAGGGGAGAGGTTTAGAGGAAACGGGCCTCAGGTAGTCTTGGTTGGACAGAATGACAGATGGCATCCACGCCTGTCCCACCCCCGCCCCACCCCGCAGGTGCCAGTGCGGGTTGTGAAGCCTGGGGCAGCCTCGGGCTTGGTCACTGTGTAAGTCTCTCTAAGGAGCACCCAAAGCTCCCTCTTTCCCTGGCGCAGGCCCCTAGCGCGGGCTCCCAACACCACAGCACACAAATGCCCTCTGCTATTTTCTCTGGGGACACATAAACCCGGCACCATGACTCATTCTGGTTAAAGGATAAATCACTACAGGAGCAAAGCCCACGGTAGGATGAAACCAGCCAATGCATGAGAGAGAAGGAAAAAGAGAGAGAGAAACTGTACTTGTGGGGAAATGTCGGCCCAGGATCCCAGGCCACGCCACCCTGCGGACCTGGCAGGCAGCATGGGCAAAAAAGGAGTGTGAGGGGCAGGGGCTAAAGGAGTGGGGATCCCCATAGTGGTCCTCATGGGAGGAGCTGGGGAACCTCGGGGCCTCAGAAGCACAAAGTAGCATTGCGGGTAGCTTAGCCGAGAGCCTGCCAGCTGGGATCACGGGGAGATGGAGGCAGTGCGTGAGTTTACCATGCAGCCTGGAGAAGACCCCCAAGGCTCCTTGTACCTCCAAGCATCATTTTCCTGGGACTTGGAAAGAATGTCAGTGAGGCCCAGGTAACCTCTAACACTCACAGGCCAGTCAACTGGAGCCAGAGCGAAGGCCAGGCCTCAGGACCATGGAAGGATTGAGGCAGGGAGCCAACCACTGGGGGTGTGGGAGGGTAAGTCACACGATCTCAGTAGTGGAAACATGGAAAGAAAAGTCTCCCGGTTACTAACCTCCACCAAAGAAAATAAATTTAATGTGGGCAGTTCAGGGAAGCCAGAGGGATTTGCCAACTCAGCACCTTCTCCAACCGCTGTCCCCCCTTCAGCAGCCTGTGGGCTCTTCATTCCTCCCCGTCTCTGACACCAACGCTGTTGGTTTTGTGACCCCAATGTAATTCCTAAGTCCAGCAAGGAGAGGGAAAGAGAGTGCCTCCCTCGAGGTGAAGAATAAACTAATGCTTAAATTCACTCCATCTGGACAATGATTTTATATTGGGGTGGGGGAGATGTTAATTGAATCACACTTGGAGAAGTAAGCAAATCATAAGTGACATATAACATACATGTAATGATCATATCCATCTCAGTCAATGTTTCCTATGTGAATATACTCATGTAACTGCCACAGTGATCAAGATAGACTTTTGCCAGGACCCTCATCATCGATGTCCCCTCCAAAACTAATCACTATTTTGACCATGATCAAAATTGATTAGTTTCGCCTGCCTTTGAACTTTATAACAACAGAATCTTGTACTATTTTGTGGAAGACTTGTTTTTAGTAAAGCATAGGTGACATACAAAATTATATTAGCTCTAGGTGTACGACATTTCCATACCTTAAGATGTGATCACCATGATAAGCCTAATAACCATCTGTCACCATCCGAAGTTATGATATTATTGACTATAAGGAAACAATTCATAAAACAAAAAGGCAACCTACTGAATGGGAGAAGATGTTTGCAAATGGTAAATCCAATAAGGGGTTAATGTCCAAAATATATAAAGAACTCATACACTCAACATCAAAGACCAAATAACAATCTATTAAAATCTGGACAGAGGCCCTGAATAGACACTTTTCCAAAGAAGACATGAAAAGATGCTCAACATCATTAGCCAAAACCAAATCAAAACCACAATGAGCTATCACCTCATACCTGTCAAAATGGCTATGATCAAAAAAGATAAGTAACAAGTGTCAGTAAGGATACGGAGAAAAGGGAACTTTTTTGCATTGTTGGTGAGGTTGTAAATTGATGCAGCCACTAAGGAAAACAGTATGGAGGTTTCTCAAAAAATTAAAAATAGAACTACCACATGACCCAGCAATTCCACAAAAATGTTAATTAGAAAAGATATATGCATATCTAGGTTCATTGCTGTATTATTTACAACTAGAGGCTCGATGCACAAAATTCATGCAAGAATAGGCCTTCCTTCCTCTGGCTGCCGGCACCGGCTTCCCTCTGGCACCCGGGACCTGGGTTTCCCTCGAAGCCCCTGCTTTGTCTGGAAGGTAATTCAGAAGGACATCCAGTCCAATTAGCATATTATGTTTTTATTATTATAGATAGCCAAGATAAGGATGCAATATAGACAATGACTTCCGATCATTTCATAGGTTTGAATTTTCAAGACTGATACTCAGTTTTTAATTGCTCTTTATCTGTAATTATCATACCTGATGCTAGGAGGAGCAAGGCTAATGGTAATGAATGGCTCCTCTCTCCAGTCACCTAAGCTTCGCAGTTATGCGATAAAAAGTGAAAAGCAGAACTGCTTATTGAAAACCACAAAGTTGAATATATGTGTTTTAAGGTTATATACAAGCTAGAGGCCCAATGCACACAATTCGTGCAAGGGGCTCGGCCCCTGCCACCACATCTTCATCCAGAAGATTGTCCAGAAGGATGTCTGGAAGGACGTCCAGTCTAATTAGTGTGAATGCTTTACACTTTAATAAAAGCATGATATACTAATTAGACTGGATGTCCTTCCAGACAACCTTCCAGACAAAGCCGGTGCTGCGAGGGAAGCCCAGGTCCCGGGTGCCAGAGGGAAGCCGGTGCTGGCAGCCAGGGCAAGGAAGGCCTACTCTTGCATGAATTTCATGCATTGGGCCTCTAAATAGAAAAACAAATCTATGTGCTACATGCTTTTTCTTACTAATTTTAACTGTTACCAATCACTACTTAACCTATCTCTTCTTTTCTCCAGGATTGGATAGAATACCTCCTTCTAACTTTCCCTGACTCCTTCGTGAACAATTAACAGCTCCTCAGGATTTCACTCTTTCAAATGGCTTTTCTTCTCTTTCAGCAACTTCTCTTCCACACAGCTGCACACTCAGACATGCTACCAATGGTAAACACTTGTTATTGACTAGTAACCTTCTTGACAAGGTTTCTGTTGAATTCCTAAATCCTCTACACTTTCCCTCTTAAATAATTTCTTCTTGCTTTAGCTATAATGAGTTGCCCTGAGTCAATAATGCAGAGAGACGTGGAGAGAGAGCTATAGACAAAGCCAATTAAGAGAAATGGAAAATGAAATGGGGAACAGGAAAGAAGAGAGAGGAAGATGAAATGAAGACTAAAGAGCAAGAGAGATTAAGGGGGAATGAGGACTGTGAGCCACCAAGGGTAGGGCTTGCCTTTTATTCATCTTTGCTTTTTTAAAAAAAGATTTTTATTGATTTCAGAGAGGAAGGGGGAGGGAGAGTGAGAGATAGAAACATCAATGATGAGAAGAGTCATGGATCAGCTACCTCCTACACACCCCCTACTGGGGATCAAACCCGCAACCTGAGCTTGTGCCCTGACCAGGAATTGAACCATGACCTCCCGATTCGTAGGTTGACACTCAACCACTGAGCCATGCTGGCCAGGCCATCTTTGCATTTTTAGAGGAGAGGATAGTTCTAAAAGTCTAGTGGCCTGAGCTAAATCTCAGGGAAGCCCAAAGCTGAACATTCTTTGTTTTTTCTTTTATAATTTTTTATTGTATTAGTTTCAGGTGTACAACTCTGTGATTAGACATTTACATAACTTATAAAGTGATTTATACTAATAAATCTAGTATCATCTAATACCATATATATTTATTATAATATTAATGATTGTATTACTTATGTTGTACTTTACATTCTCATGACTATTCTGTAACTATCAATTTGTACTTCTAAATCCCTTCACTTTTTTCACCCATCCCTCCCATCCCTCCTCCCATCTGGCAACTGTCAAAATGTTCTCTGTATCCCAGACTGTTTCTGTTCTGGTTGTTTATTTTATTTTTTAGATTCCACATACTGTATAAGTAAAATCATCTGGCATTTGTATTTTGCTGTCTGACTTATTTCACTCAGCACAATACCCTCCTTGTGCATCCATGTTGTTGCGAATGGCAAGATTTCATTATTTTTATGGCCGAATCATATTTCATTGTATATATGCACCACTTCTTTATTCATTTGTCCTTAAATGATGGACATTTAAGTTGCTTCCATACTTTAGCTATTGTAAATAATGCTGCAATAAACATATGGATGTCTATGTCTTTTGTACTTAGTGTTTGGAGTTTCTTCACATAAATATCCAGAATTGGGATTGCTGGGTCTATCTTTGTCTCTTGTTATAGCCTTTGTTTTCAAGTCTATTTTGTCTGGTATAAGTATTGCTGCCCCACGTGTTTTGTTTTGTTTCCATTTTCATGAAATAGCTCTTTCCATCCCTTTGCTTTCAATCTGTGTGAGTCTTTCAATCTGAGGTCTCTTGTAGACATAAGTAAAGGTCTGGTTTTGTTATCCAGTCAGCCACCTTATGTCTTGTTTTTCTTAAATTAAATTGTATTTGTTTTCTTTATTGTTGAGAATATTACAAATGTCTCTCCTTTTTTCCCCAATTGCCCCCTCCATCTGGTTCCTGCCTTCTCCACCCTATTGTCTATACCCATGGGCAATGCATATATGCATATAAGTTTTTTGGTTAATCTCTTTCTGCCCTCCCTCCCCACTTCCCTCTGAGATTCATTAGTCTGTTCCATGTTTCTATGCCTCTTCTTCTATTTTATTCATGAATTTGTTTTGTTCATTAGATTCCGCATATAAGTGAGATCATGTGATATTTGCCTTTCTCTGACTGGCTTATTTTGCTTAGCATAATAATCTCCAGATCCTTCCAAGATGTCTCAAAGGGAAAGAGATCCTTTTTTATAGCTGCATAGTATTCAATTATTTTGTTTTTTATTGGAATATTTAATCCATTTGCATTTAAAGTAATTATTGATAGATATGTATTTATGACCATTTTATTATTAATATTTTTTACCTTTTTCTTCTTCTTCTTCTTCTTCTTCTTCTTCTTCTTCTGCTTCTGCTTCTGCTTCTGCTTCAACATTTCTTATAATAGTTGTTTGTTAGTGATGAACTCCTTTACCTTTCTTTTTTTTTTTTTTTTTTTTTTTTTGGTCTGGGAAGTTCTTTATCCATTCTTCAATTCTATATGATGGCTTTGCTGTGTAAATCTTGATTATAGGTCTTTGCTTTTCATCAATTTGGGTATTTCATACCAATCCCTTCTAACCTGCAAAGTTTCATAGAAAAATCAGCTGCCAGTCTTTAGAGAGCTCCCTTGTAAGTAACTAACACTTTTTTTCTTTCTACTTTTAAGATTTTCTCTTTATCTTTAACCTTCAGCATTTTAATTATGGTGTATCTTGTTGTGGGTCTCTTTGGGTTCATCTTGTCTGGGACTGCCTGTGCTTCCTGGACTTGTGTGTCTATTTTCTTTACCAGGTTAGGGAAGTTTCCCATCATTATTTTTTTCAAATAGGTTTTCAATTTCTTTATTCTCCTCCCAGTATCCAGACTAAGGGTGTGGACTATGCTTCATTCACCTTTAAGTCCACAGTGCCCAGCATACAGTAAGTGCCCAGCATACAGTGTGAATGTTGATATGCTTGAAGTTTTCCCAGACACTCTTTACAATATCTTATTTTTTAAATTATTTTTTCTGTTCTTATTGATTGTTTTCTGCTTCAAAGTTGGAGGACATTCTTGTTATAAAGGGCATGGAGATGATGGCCTCATATGAGAGAGATTAAGATTTCCTGGATGGTGTTCTGGCCCAACTCCGGATAATTTGCCCTGTGTCAGCAGTTTCTCTCTACACTGTCCTCTCTGCCCCTTCCCAACCATTGAGTCAGTGAGTTCGTTACCCAAGGAGGAGGACATTTACAAAATGTAATGACAGACTTTACCCTTCAGTGGTTCAAGTGAGTCCACAGCCTCTTAGTTTTCTGATGGCTTTTCAAAATAAGAATAATGCTGTAATAAGAGCTGTTACTCATGATGTGGAAATGAGAGGGGGGAAACTAACCTGAACTTTGATTCAGATGGAGAGAACCTTAAAGGATTCTGCATAGCCAATAATTCTCTAGTGTAGCTCAGGGCTTCCAGATGGAACACAGGGCTAGGTCCTGTGTACCCTGCTCTCCTTCCCTCAGAGGTGGGGAGAGTACCAGGTAGGAGAGGGAGGCAAAGAGTCACCCTTAGCCAGCTTGGTAACTTAGATGAGTCACCCAGCTTCTCCATATTGTAGTTTCCTCAGCATTTCTCAGGGCTGTTTTGAGGTTTAAGTGCATAAATGTCAGAGGAAGTATCTAGCACAATCTTTGACACAGAATAAACTCTCCCAAACATTTATTCCTGGCTGCATTAATTTATTTTCTTATTCATATACAGTTCTTTGAAGGTAGATAAACACATAACCCTGTGTTTGTTAACAATTTCTTGATTACAGGTCTGGAACCATTTACCTAATTATTTTTAAGGGGTCTAGAGTCCTCACGGATTCATAGGTTAATGCCTTTCAATGCTGATGCTGAGAGTGACCCTCAATGCCTAAATCCAAAGGGAGGACCAATGGCAGTAATTTAGAGACCCTAGAAAGCAGGTGGGAGTGGGAAGGAGACAATGCAATGCCCATGTAGGCATCTAACCATTGTCTACACTTTGGGCCACTTCAGATGGAGTTCTTTGGACAAGTGACCGCAGAAGAGAGGGGATTTGGAATGTCAGTGAGGCATGGGTGGGAGGTAAGAAGGCAGATGAATCATGTGAGCCTGGGGTTGAGACAAATCCCATGAAGACAGGAATTTGCCCCTCTGGGCTCAGCCTTCACCATGGAAGGTATTTTAAAATGTCACACATAAGCACTGGCATCATCAGAACTCAGCTGTCATTCCCCTCTCTGGGTCCCAGACCTTCTTCACCTGGGTAACACCTGTTCACCCTGCAAGTCTCTATCCGATAATCACCTGCTCCAGGTGGCTGAGCAAGAGCCCTTCCTCTGTGCCCCTGACACATATCTCATAGCCTTGTCCTCCACACTGAAATTGCCAGGTGTCGCTTTCTTGGCCCCCATCAGACTAAGGGTGTGGACTATGCTTCATTCACCTTTAAGTCCACAGTGCCCAGCATACAGTAAGTGCTCACTAACTCTTTCTTTGAACTGAACTTGTCTAAGCCTCTCCTTTTACAGATGAAGAAGCTGAGTCCCGGAGAGGGCAGATGACTCACCCAGGTCACTTAGCCCATCTGAGAGTAGACCAGAGCTAACTATAATGTGTCAACAGACCCAAGACTGAAAAAGAGTATCTTGGACCTGTTGACCCATTATGGCCTTTTCTTTTTCTACTTCCTCTGAGTCCACATGGCTAGAGCCTGGACACAGTCAGAATAATGGGTGTTCCCATTGTGCCTCAGCTTCTATCCAGAGGATCCTAACATTCTCTGGGCTTTTCTTTCTTCTCCAGTCAGAGAGACTTGCTCTCCTGTCTAGTTGCCTTCCTTGACTGTGGATCCAATGCAATGAGCTGTTGGATGTGCACTCTGGGCACATCCTATATAATAAAAGCCTAATATGCTAAGTGTCTGGTAGCCCGGTGACCAGTTGACTGTTCAACCAATCAAAGTGTAATATGCTAATGATATGCTAAGGCCACTCAACCACTCACTATGATGTGCACTGACCACCATGGGGCAGATGTCTGACCATTAGGTTAGCTTGCTGCTGGGGTTCAGCAGATCAGGGCCAGACACACCCTGGAGCCTTCCCTCAATTCCTCCCAAACCCTGATTATGCACTGGTGGAGTCCCTCGACGTGGCCTGTACCCTCTCACAATCTGGGACCCCTCGGGGGATATCAGAGAGCCAATTCCAGCCTGATTTCACAATCTACTCCCCTCGGGAGGGCCCCAGACGCAGGGCTCACAGCTGGCAAGTGCCGCTGCAGCAACAAAAGCCTCTCCCAATTGGAACTGATTGGGAGTGAATCCATGGCAGACACAGTGGGGCTGGGATGAGAGGGAGTGGCAGGTAGGAGCTGCAGGTGGCATTGGACTGTGGGTTTGGGCCTGATCTCTGCAGGCCACCCCGAAGGACCCCACCCATATACAAATTCGTGCACCAAGCCTCTAGAATAAAATATCACTTTCTAATTATGAACCTGATAGGCCTTCCCAGGCTGGAGAAGAGGGAGTGCCAAGGCCTCTTTCCAGCATAGGAGCTGTCAGCCTTCCACATACCAAGAAATTAAAACTATACATTCCATTGAGAAACATCTGCCCACACTAATATGGTGGTTATGTTTCATTTCCAGGGGAAAGCGTTGTTACAAAACTAGGGGGGTGACAGGAATCTCTGACCATGACTTGAAAAAACAAGCAAGAGTTTATCAGACGTTTTGAAAAGAGGGGGAATTTGCACACTGGACTCCCTCCCGCTGGGGGAACTCCAGACCACAGCCACCTTCCTGAGAGGGTGGGGCCAAGGGCACCCCAAGGTTGGTGGTACATCTGCAAATGGGATCAATAAGAGCTCAGTCCAGCTCTGCTTCTAGTTGCACCCCAAAAGTGAAGACTTAGCTTATCTTTGCATAATGAGCAGCCCCTCCATCTGCCTGTCTATTTATTCAAACACAATTTTTGAGCCTTGACTGTATTCAGGGTACTTTGACCAGCACTGAGGCGGCGGGGGGGGGGGGGGGATTTAAAGATGGATGACATTCTATCTCTGCTACCTAGAGGCAAATTATCTAAAGGAAAGAAAAAGAGACAAGAGAGATACAAACAAAGCATCATAGGAATTGAGGGAGAGAGCTTTCAGCTGAGAGGTCAAGGAAAGCTTCCTGGAGGAAGAGGCCCTAAATGGAGGGAGAGGGGTGGAAGAAGGTAGGCTGAGACTTTGGGACAAAGAAATTACATACACAGAGGCAGGAAGAAGAGTGCCAGGTGTGATGAGAAAAACACAAGTGGCCCTGTGAGGTTGGCACTGGAGTGTGAGAAGGGGAAGGGCGTTGTGCTAAATGGCAAAAGCTGCCCATTAAATTCTTTATAGTCAGTGGATCAGATTCTCATTTTCCCTTCAAATGGGTTGAGAACACCCGTCCCTCTTCTGGTCTAAGTACTCCTGCAACTTAGGCCATTATGCTGTTTGGATGTAAGTTGAGGTGGGTCCAGAAGTTTCCAGGAACAAAGCAGAGAGCCAGACTCATGAAATCAGCAGCTGTGGTGATGCCTGTCAGCAGGCTCTGTGCCCACGAGGACAGGGCCGGCTCCAGGGCCTGCTTGTCTACACTGCCCGCTCTGCCCAGCACAGCTGCTTATGCACAGAGACATTGTTCATTCTTATTGATAAAAGGCCTGGTGCAATGGGAAAGTTTTTAAAGCACCTTAACAGCTCTCAGTAGAGAAAAGGGATGAAACAGTTTACATATCCATTAATCGGAAATGGCAACCAGTATAAAGGAAGCAAAGCTGTCTTATCCATTTACACTAGGCCAGCCCCGACATCTGAGGAGTCTGGGTCAAGAAAGCAGATGGAGGCTCTGGACACAGCCCATCATCTTTTCTTCTCACCTACAGTTTCCTCCTGGTAACTGAGGGGCCTCACAGGACACTCCATTCAGTATATCCAAGCTCTATCCATATCCCCGCAAGCAGCCACTCCTGGGCTAGTCCTGTTGATGGTGGGATCCACTACCAGAAAGTCAGATGCAGAGCAGGCCTGTCCCAAGCTGTTAAGGGAGATTCCAGCATCCTGGGTAACCTGAAAGGTGGAATGTGGGCTCTAGGGCACCTGTCCCCTTGACCCCTAGGACTCTTTACCCCAAAGGAAGTCAGAGCAGAACCCAGGACAGGAGCCCTGACGATTAGGACTACTAGTAAGTGTGGCGTTGATATGTACAACATGGAAATTATATAAAATAAATCAGTGAAAAAGCATGCTATAGAACCACGTATGTAAAACGAGTCCATTTTTTCAATTCCATACATAAATGTCTAGGAGGTTTCCTGCATTCCTGTCACTAATGGCAGCTTTGTCTAGAGCTGTGGTCGGCAAACTGTGGCTCGTGACCCACATGCGGCTCTTTGGCCCCTTGAGTGTGGCTCTTCCACAAAATACCATGGCCTGGGCGAGTCTCTTTTGAAGAAGTGGCATCAGAAGAAGTTTAAGTTTAAAAAATTTGGCTCTCAAAAGAAATTTCAATTGTTGTACTGTTGATATTTGGCTCTGTTGACTAAAGAGTTTGCTGACCACTGGTCTAGAGGGCTGGGTTGAGAAGGGAAAGCAGAGGCCTGGCATGCTTTCAAGTGCACAGTTCCGCACTATGACCCTGTATTAACTTTATAATCTAAAAAAAAAAAAAATTTAAACAATATTTTTAAAGCAAGTTAGTGCTTTTTGTACCCATTAAAGTATTTCTTATGTGTTTTCTTGTGACCAAACCAAACAAAAAATTTTTGTGTGAAACCCAATTCTGCACCATCAATGAGGCTGCCGTGGTCATGATCCCCAGATGTGGTGAAAATTCCTGGAACACATGCTATTTCACACGTCCAGGGGCCCTCACATCTGCTTCCTCAGCAGATCCCTCACACAAGGGCTCCCAATCCTGCCTGCACATCTGGGAACTTCTAAAAATAGATTCCCCAGGCCGTGGCCCCAACTGTTTGAATTAGAGCTATCTGGAGATAGGGCCCAGGAATCTGCATTTATACCTCCCCAGGGCATTCTGATGATCAGCAAGGTCTGGGACCCACCATCCTCAAAACGCTAGGTGGTAAGTAGCCCAGATATATGTAGTCCCATTTGGTGGATGAGGACACTGAGGCCCAGGGTAGTTGACAGCCTTGTCGACCCGTCGGGTTAACAGGTGTTGGAAGACAATGGAGGGTCTGCGGTCAGTGATCCTAAATTGCAGGCTTTTGGATTATAGTCATCTCACTAAGCCAGGTGATTAGATGATTCATTCGACAACTATATTTCAGGGATCTACTCTGTGCCTGTTCTGGTTGCAGGGGTGTCTAGAGCTGCAAATCTAACCAATGAAGTCCTAGCTTCCTTGCAGCTCACATTCTCCTGGGAGGTAAGGTTTAGAGGTGAATAAAGATGGCGTCAGAGAGTACAAAGTGCTGTGAGGAGGGTAAGACAGGGTGGTGAGATGGGGAGCAACAGGTGGTTGGGAAAGGCCTCTTGGGGAGGTGACATTGAAGCCGAGCCCTAAATGATGACTTGGCTGTGCAGCATTCATGGCAGCCCTGGTAAAAGTGGAGGCAGACAGGTGAGCAGCAAGGAGGTAATACAGAGCCTCACAGTCCGGGAGAAGAGGGAGGTGGGCTTTGAGCCCAGCAGTGTTGCAGGTCGCCATGACTCTGCTTTCCCACAGAAGCATTTCTCACACTGTGCTCTGATACTTCTCAAACTGGAGTGTGCGTTAGCATCTCCTGGAAGGCTTATTAAAACCCACATGCTGGACCCCACCTTCAGCTTCTGATCCTGTCAGTCTGGGTAGAGCCCAAGACGTCTCATTTCTAACCAGCTCACTGGGGAGGGGCTGAGAACCTCGGTGAGAACCCCTGCTGTGCTGTGATGGCCGGTGGACCTGCCTGTCTCCTCTAGTAGCCTGGAGGCCTCCTGAAAGCAGGGCCAACATGACACCCATCATCTGCCCTCAGGGCTTGGTGCACTAATAGGAGCTCAATGAAATCTTATGATTCAATAATGAGTAAGGGTGTGGATTATCAGCAACACGAAACCATGTGTGTAAAGCACTGTGTCAATGTATTAGTCAGGGTTTTCCAGAGAAACAGAAGCAATAGGATGTACATATACAGATTTTCCTCAATTTATGATGGGGGTTATGTCTCGATAAACCCATCATAAGCTGAAAATGCTATGTCATAAATCAATAATTAAAATGCATCTAATCCACCTAAACTACCAAACATTGTAGTCTAACCGAGCCACCTAAAACATGCCCAGAACACTTACATCAGCCTACAGTTGGGCAAAACCATCTGACACAATGAATGCACTGCCTAATATTGCTGTCCATCTCGTGATCACGGAGCTGACTGGGAACTGGGCTCCCGGCCATTGTCCAGCATCACGAGAGAGTGTCCATCATGCCACGGAGTGCTGGACCAGGAAAGGTCAAAATCCAAGGAATGGTTCCTACTGGATGCATATCATTTTCACACCATCGTAAAGTCAAAAACATCATCAGTCAAACCATCAGAAGTCAGAAACCATCTGTATGCAGAGATTTATTATCAGGACTTCACTCATGTGATTATGAATGCAGACAAGTCCCAAGTTCTGCAGAGTGAGTCAGAAAGCTAGAGACAGGAGAGCCAATGGTGCAGTGCAGTCTGAAGGCCAGCAGGCTGGAGACCTAGGAAGAGCTGATGTTTCCATTTGAGTCCAACGGTTAGAGCAAGTCAATGTCCTAGTTTGAAGGCAGTCAGTCAGGAAGGATTCTCTCTTATTTGGAAAAAGGGTCAATTTTTTTTTGTTCTATTCAAGCCTTCAACCGATTGGATGAGGCCTATCCATGGTGGAGAAGCCAATCTGCTGTACTCAGTCTTCCAATTAAAATGCTCATCTCACCCAGAAACATCTTCGTGGACACATCCAGAATAATCTATATATGTGAAAGCCTAAGTGACTGAATATCTGGTCAACTGGTCACTATGACATGCACTGACCACCAGGGGGCAGGTGCTCAATACAGAAGCTTCCCCCTGGTGGTCAGTGCGCTCCCACAGCCAACCTCCTGCCGCCCCAATCAGCCCTATCACTGGCCAGGCCGAAGGACCCCACCCATGCACAAGTCCGTGCACCAAGCCTCTAGTTTTAAATAAATAACTGGGCATTCCATGACCCAGTCAAGTTGACACATAAAATTAAGTGTCACAGTATTTGTGTTTGTTTAAAATACACACCAAGGATTCCCATTGCTGATGAGGGTGTTATAGCAGTATAAAGGGTGTGCTGGTAAACAGAGGGGGCCTCATTTTCCTGCCCTTCCCCCCACCTCCCAGAGTCTAGGCCCTGCCAGACATCTGAGCCACAGTGAACCACAAGCTCCTCCTACCAGCCCAGGAAGATAAGCAGGTACCTTCATCTCCCCTCAGGCAGGTCCCAGGTGAGCACTCCCCCGACACCTGCCCCCAGCCAGGACAGCCCCAGGACCCCCATCCCTAGTAGGAGTCTGCTGTGCTCAGCACTTCCCAGCCCCATCTTGAACACATTAGCCACCATACTCACCCTGGCTGGTTGAGATTACATTTTCCATGGAGAGAGGGAGAAAAAAGCTTTGCTAAAGAAATAGTCTCTTTTGTTCTCTTGAGTTCTCTGCTCCTCAAGTGGAGCCCCTTCCTTGATAGTCCTGTCTGATTTCAGGAAAGAGAAACGAAGCCTGGAGAGAAATGGAACAAAGGGCCTTGTGGGTTTGCATGAAGAAAGGGTGCTGGGAGAGAGGAACAGGTGAGGAAGGGAAGGAGGTGAGAGAGGAGGATCCAGCCCAGCTGGCCCTGAGGAGGGCACCGTGTGCCCACGCTGGGCATTGCATGCCCAGAGCTGGGCTATCTGAACACCCCGGGTTTTTACAATAGTCCGGCTCTGGAACTGACCGGTGTCTCTTCACAGGCTTGTCACAGTTACTGCAGATATAAGTGCCCCTCCAGCCTCAAAACTAATCACCTCAAAGGTGATCAAAACCAATACAATTTAATTGCATCAAAACTGAATCGTTGAAATGAGAAGAATAGACAGTGATCATTGGATTTCCTGGAATGTGAGGTCCAGGTCTTGCAGTGAGGAGCAAAAAGGCTGGCCAGGGTGGGGATGAAGCACACATGTTACCTTTCCTCAGTGGTCCATGCTGGTGTCTGGGCTTGGGATCACCTCCAGGGGCAGGCCCATCCGCTGGAGGTTTCCTACTGCCTTCCCCAAGCATCTAATGGCCTTTTTCTGCCCATGGTGTCTGCTCGCCCCATCTGCTGGGAAACTCAGCTGTTCACACCTGCCTCCCCAGACATAGTCAGTAAAGCCCCTGCCTCCAGGCTTTCCCCACTCTGTGGCCTACGGAACCTCCAGAGCCTGCGGGAGCACTACCCTGGGAGTCAGGCCACTGAGCATCAGTCCAATTCTGCACCGTCTGCTCTAAGACCTCAGATACAGCACTTCCCTGCTCCTGGCCTTCCAGGCCTCATTGGTAGGCTCTGAGGTCTGCCAGGCTAGCTACCCGGTAACCAGAAACTTCCGAGTGTAGGGCTCCCTATTCAAATGGTTGTGTAAATGCACATAGAACAAAAAGATTTGTGTTTCCCTAAGGCTGGGCCAGGGGACAGTCTTACACATTCAGTTAACCAGAGAAAAATAATGTGCTTGGCGTCTAAGAGTCCACCCATCACTCATGCAGTAAATATGTACCCCAGGTGGAACATGAGCTAAGGGTTATGAATCTGCTCCTTTCTCATTGGTCTTGGATGCCATGTTCCTCTTATAGTATGGTAATACATATATGGATTTCTAAGAGTAATTTTAACTATGTGCTTCTTTTTTTTGCATTGCACATTCTAATTCAATTGGGCTGAAAACTCAACTCAATTGGGCTTATACAATAAAAAGTAGTTATTGCTTATACATACACACACATACACACACACACACACACATACACACACCAGCTCACACCTCTCATTGTCACAAGGTTACTGCCAGCAGAAAGGAACTACTTTGGTCCCAGAGTCCCAGACAGAAGCCCTGAGATTCACCCTGATTGGGGTGACTTAAGTCATTTGCTCACCTGTCTCAGTAACTACAGCCAGGAGATAAGTTGGCCTAGCCTGAGGTATGTGCTCCGTCTCCAGAACTGGGAATGGGGCCAGGTTCCTTGAACCCCATACAGAAATGAGGACTTTTGAGAAGAGGGAAGTAGAAACCAGGGAGTCAAGCAAAGTTGATTTTAAACACAAGTTGGGTCACTCCACTGAAACCCTGTGCATGAAAAATACACAATTTCTCAGCAACCCTTTTTCTAGGATCTGAATCTAGAGGCTCCTCTTATTCCTGAGGCAAAGCCCAAAGCTCTGAAGCTGCTGCTGCTGATTGTGAGACTGAGGGTCACAGTAGCCTTGCAGACCACCCTATGTTATGCAGCAGGGCACACAAGAACATGGCCCTTGAAGAAAGATGACACTAAAACAGTGGCCACAACAGACAGCAGGGATTAGATGCTGGTTTATGTGGAAAAATTGGGGTAATCATGGAGGGTTTCCAGGTAAAATTTGTGCTGGATCTTAAAGGACTGAACTCCAGGGTAGGGTGTGCCTACCACAGAGGATGCGCAGGATGTGATACGGGGGTATAGAAACAAAATGATTCAAGTTCTATTTAGGTTTATGTTTTATTTGAAAAAACAGGATTATGGATATTTAATATACAGATTGACAGTTCAATATACACAGGTTTAATTAACATAAAACTTTACACACATTGGAGGCACATGTTACCTTTTTTTCTTATAAGAGTGGGCATCCTAAAAGGTTGAAAAGCTAAAATTGCCTGGAAGGGTGGAGCCTAGGATAAGCCGAAGGCAGGATGAGTGTCCTTGGGGCCTTGGAGAGGGTGTGAGGTAGGAAGCCAGAAACCCCTTCTCTTCACCTGGGTCCTGCTGGGAGCCAAGGAACCCAGGGCCCAGCGGGACCATGTCCTGCCTTCCTCAGGTGGCCAGATCCACGGGGAGCCTCCTCCCTTGGCCAGGCCCTTCTTAGAGGACAGCCAGCAAGGAGGGTGCTTACAGGGCTGGGGCTGAAGCCTGCCACCAGTTCTGCCATCCACAGCAGCCCTGATCCCCTCGCCTCCGTGGGAAGAGTGCCGGGAGTCCATAGCCAGTGAGTCACGGCACACAGCCCATGGAAAGGGCCCAATGCTCACCACGACCTTTGGGGTTTGCCATGCCGTGCTGGTGCCCACGCCAGAGGGTGTAGGGTGTCCAGTCTCCGTGAGGCACAGCAGGCCCTGAAGCTGCAGATGGCTATATAAGGCTGCGGCCGCAGGAGGTGGCAGGGGCTGCCAGACCCCGGGAGCAATTTGGCGGGTCTCGGTGATGACGCAAACATTTTCCCTGTGCTTAGGCAGTTCTCCCCTTGCAGTGAGACTGAATCATATCCTCAAAACCTCAAGCCCGACAGGCACACGTAATGCCAACACTCAAGAGTGGCAAGGAGGGCTGACCCAGGCCCTTCCTTCATGGCCAAGAGAAAGCTGTCTCAGGAGAGCTCCCTGCCACAAACTGTGGGGCCTGGGTCAGCTCCCTTCCCGGGGCCCCCATTTCTGCATCTGTAATATGGGGATAATAAACCCTGTTCTGTCCCCTTCTAGAGTGCCACGGACGCCCAGAGAGAGAGCAGCTCTGGGAGAATGGAGATGGATATAAGCGCTGGCTCTTGTTCTTGGTCTTGTAACAAATTCGGGGTCCCTAAGACTTGGCAGATTCACTGCCTGAATGTCGCATGTTGGCCATTACCAGGAACATGGCTTCTGGGAGGCCAGCAGTCTTTGTGCATAGCTCACCTGGACTCAACCCCTTCTGTTTCTTGGTGTCCTTTGACGTTGGTGACTTTCCACGGTGCCCCTGAGGGGTAGGCAGTGCAGGCGTTGCTAACCCCATCTCTCAGCCAAGAACACCAAGGTCTGGAAAGGTCAATGACTTCTCCAGGCCACAGGGCAAGCAGTTGACCGAATCTGGATGAAGACCCAGCCCCTGGATTCTCAGCCCAAAGACCTCACCCTGTGTTGGGGTCCCTCCAAGCAGGCCAGGGGGCCTCAGAGTCCCAATCTGTAAAGTGGGAAGAAATGTGCGGAGTCTGCCTGGCCAGGCTGCTGGGGTGTTTTCTAAGCTCCGAGGTAGCTCTTCTAGGAGATGGCCATGGTTTTCTCATCTAGAACCTGCTGTGCCTGATCCCCCCAGAGGCACCCAGCAAGCTGTTCCTCGAAGGCACTCCTTCCAGACAGACTCCCCTGTGGGCAGGGTGTGCTGGAGGGCACATTCCGCTGGAAGACTGGCTGAACTGTCAGGTTGACCTCGAACACCAGAGCAGCCAGCAAAGCAAGCTTGGCGCCTCAGCCACGCACACCGACACCTCTCTCTCCCTCTCTCTCTCTCTCTCTCTCTCTCTCGCTCTCTCTCTCTCTCTCTCTCTCTCTCTCTCGCAGCCAAAAATCACATTGTCTAGACAAACAGATTTTATAAGCCCAATTAATTCCTGCCAGTCCGAAATGGGCATGCTTAATAAGTGATATATTTAGAATCTGTCATTATCTGGTCCCCAGGGGAAAAACCTCAGCTCTTATTTCATAGACTCTTAATTTCAAACAGAGCTCTATTAACTCCCGCTTCAGACCTCACTTTCTTTCCTGACAGCGCAGAGAAAGGGGGTAGGCGGATAGGCAGGCCGGGGCAGTGTGGCCACCAGAAGACACCAAAGTCCTATAGAGCCTGAACCTCCAGGCCTCTCCCCTCTGAACCTTCTTAAGTCAGAAGATGACTGACTGCTTCTTCTTTGGGCCGAGTTGCCAGGGGGTGGGCAGCTGCTGGGAGGACAGGGCTCCAGAAAGGCCGTCTTGCTCCCAGCGTCTCACCGACACCTGTGCCCAAACCTCCTGGTCGTCTGTGCTCTGTCTACAGGGCCTGGGAGGCCTCTCGGGCCACGAGAGCTGTGGCGCCCCTGCCCTGCCACGCAGCCTCCTGGGCGGGTTCCATTCTCGAGTGGCTGTTATCACGAGGTCCTGAGTAGAGGAGGCCGCTGCTGGCCGAGAGCTGGACAGACACCCAATGCCTAGAGGGTTCCCCATGTGCAGAGGCCGGCAGAGTGGCAGGTGGTCACAGAGGGGAATCCCCGCCTGCCCTCAGGGTTTCGCTTTATATCAGCACTGGGTTTCCGGCTGGGGGTGAGGCAGAGAGGGGGCTTTGGGGCGCCATAGGGGAAGGTGGGATTCTCCCTGGTCTCAAGGGAGGTGGCAGGTTTAGGCCAGCCAGGAAGAGGTGCCACTCGTTATTTTCTAGAAGCATGTAAGCAAGGTGTATTCACTTCCAGTTCGTGCAGGACAAACTGGCACCAAGTAGATGGCTTACAAAAACAGAGCTTTATTCTCTCGCAGTTCTGGAGGCCACGCATCTGAAACAAGGTGCTGGCAGGGCTGTGCTTCCTGGGAAGGTCCTGGAAGAGAACCCTCTCCGCCTCTTCCAGCTTCAGTTGGCTTGTGGCCGCTCCCCTCTTAGCTCTGCTCCCGTCCTCACAGCGCTTCCTCTTCTCCGTCTCTCCTTCGAGTGTCTCTTATAAGGACTCTCGCTGGGCTTAGGGCTGTTGGGGGAAAGCCCCTAAAGTTTAAATTCAGGATGGATTCCGAAGAACGGACACGTAGACTTATTCAAGTGCTTGAGAACTTTACTAGCAGAAGCTTACCTACACGGGCAAAGCAGCTGCCCTCCCAGGGGTGGCTGGCTGGAGAAAGCCCACCCTCCCCCACTCCGGACAGGGTCTCTTTTTTATAGGGTGTTAGCAGTGAAAGCATGTGGGGGTAGGCGCGTAGACCACCAGAAAGAATACTGCGTTTCTAAGTTAACAGACAACGTCAGACAGGTATCCGCGCTCTACACACTCATTAACCTCCTGCCGGGGGTCTGGCGTGGATCTCTGGGCGGCTTTCTGGGTAGTCAGCCGAGCCTGAGGCCACAGAGTTAAGCCGTCACAGAAGGTTTAACACAGAGAGTTCACCACATCCCAGACGCCTTTCCTGCAGGAGCCATATTAAACCTCCACCGAGGGTTCCCTGCAAGGCCCACATGGGTAATCCAGGATGACCTCATTGTGAGATCCTTAATTACAACTGCCAAGACCCCACTTCCAAACAAGCTCACCACAGCACAGGCTCCAGGCCGAAGGCCCAGAGGGTTGGCTGTCCCCGGACCCTGCTGAGCCCTGCTGGCTGCCTGGCCCACCCTCAGCAAAGACTTTGTGGCTCAGGGGGCAGCCATGACCTTGAGCAGCAGGGCCCGCATCTGAGTCCCTGACTGCAAGGCTCTCGGAGGAGGTGAGGACTGAGGCCATGCAGGGAGTGACAGGTGGCAAAGGCTCTATGGCTCCAAAACCATTTCTCTGCCGGAAGGACCACCATTACCCCTCTCCTACCACTGGAGAAACTCCTCTTCAACGGTGAAGGCCCAACTCAAGCATCACCTCCTCCATGATGTCCGCCCTGACCTTCTCCCAGGGACTGCCTCCCTCCCATTTGTTGCTGCACCCATGTGGCCTTCGCCTCCCTATCTCCACATGCTGGCAAGGGTCCCAAGACTTCACACTGAAAGCCCAGCATCCCTCCCTTAGAGAGACGTTCCCCAACACACCTCACCTTCCCCTCCTCATTGCCCTCCCCCCCGCCCCCCCGCCTCCCCAGGTTCCAGCCTTGACCAGGAAGCAGCACCTCCCCCAGCATCGTCACGGGTCTTCTCTTCCTCCCCAGGCTCGTTGTGGGCGCTCCCTTGGAAACCAATGGCCACCAGAAGACAGGAGACGTGTACAAGTGTCCAGTGACCCACGGCAACTGCACGAAGCTCAACCTGGGTAACGAGGGCCTCTGGTCTCACCACAATGGGGCCAACCATTGGTAGGGCAGGATGGGCGTACCATGCAGAATCACACTGGCTCCCCCCCGCTGGTATCCCTGCCTCCATCTGATAGGTGAGGATGCTGAGGCCAGAGAGAGGACGCAACTTCCCCCCAGTCACACAGCTTGTTTGAGGCTGGCAGGGAATCACGCCCCGGCCTCCCGTGCCCCAGGGCGTTGCTCCTTCCGATTCACCCACTGCCCCTTCCCTGCACGAGAAAGCGCCTGCTGCCTCCTTGCTGATTGGGAGTGCTGACAGCCACAGCTCACAGGCATACATCCTAGGTGATGTTCACGCCTCATCGGCCCTGGTTTCAGCACTTTCAGATGTGTTGACTCATTTACTCCCCTGTAAAATGTAACTATTCAACAAAGGAGGAAATGACTGCGTGTGGAGGTGAGGGGACCTGCCTGGGACCTGTCTGGGACCCCAGCTCACAAGCAGCAAGGCTTGGGTTTCAATCCAGGCAGTCCACTGCCACTACCTCACACCACCCTTCTGAAATGAAGGTTTTGTTCCTCTGAAGAGCTTTCAGCCATAGGCCGATGCTATGAGCAGCCTCCAGGCCTTCCCAGCCCTTATAAAATCTGGGGGTGGGGGGTGAGGGGTGAGCATTCCCTGAAGTACGCACACCAGTCCTCTAAACGACTTCCACTTTGCTCTAAAGGTCAGACAGTGGCCAACCCACCACTTGCTCCACTTGCTTAAGGAAAGGAACAAAAGTCCCATTTGGGCTGAGAAGCCCCGGTTCCAGGCCTTGCCCTAGAGGACTGGCAGCCCAGGGCCAGGACCCTCAGCCTCCCCCTCTTCCAGAAGGGGAGCGTGCACCATGGAGCAGTGTGGTGGGCTCTGTGGGGAAGGCGGGGAGATGGCAGAGCTCCAAGACGTAAGCAGATGGATGAAAAGGCCTGCATCAAAGAGGAAGCCTCAGAACTCAATCTCAGTGGCGGCCCGCAGTGCTGGGCACCCCTGCTGCTCATATCTGCGTCAGCACCACGGGTGGGAAGTTCAAACCCCGGGATAGCAGGGACAGCCGAGGCCCAGGCTTCAGGGGGAAACAGACTAGGGGGGTGGGGACTGGCTGGTAGCTCACGGATCCCAGCCATCGCCACTCTGAGAGCGCAGCTTCCAAAACAGGCCACGCTGGGTGTCTGCTCCCAGCTGTGCAGTTTCTTCATCGTGTGCTCACAGCCCCTCTCTGGGCCTCTGTCTGCTTGTGTGTAAAGGGGGAGGGTGGACTTGATGATCCTAGGATTCATTCCAGTCTGGTATGTCCCCCGAACTTTAATGAGCACCTAGTATGTGCTAAGCACAATGCTAGTAACTGGGGACACAGCAGAGAACCAGACTCCCAGGGCCGCGCTGGAGGAGACAATAAGTGAGCAGACAAACTAGGATGAGGGTCAGCCTGGGTAGAGAGAAATGCTGTGTGTGATAAACCAGGGTGGGTAGGGAGGAGGGAGGGAGGGAGGCCTGTGCCTGACAAGGTGGTCAGGACAGCCTCTCCGAGCCGGACGGCCTCTCTGAGCAGAGAGCACTGAGCAAAGGGCGGGGGTGAAAAGGAGTGAGATGGGACCGGAACATGCCGCCAGAGGAAGACAAGTGCAAGGCCCTGCGGTGGGAATAAGCTCACTGTGGAAAGAATGGCTCTGTGCCTGGGGCAGAGGGAGCAAGGGAGGTGATGGAAGGCGCTGGCATGGGGATCTCCAAGAGAGGCTCCTGGTGCAGGTGGGGACACAGATGCGGGAACCGCTCATTTAGTCTCCGCTATTGCTCCGTTTCCCCTGTGGACCCGGTTTCCCTGCAGAGGAGGAGCCTCCGCTGGCAGGGAGAAACCACTGGAACCTGAAAACATTCCAAACTGGGACATAGCTGGGCAGCAAAGTGCTGCCAGGAAGCCTCGTCGCAGGAGTGTTCTTTCCTCTCCACGGAGCGCGCGCGGCAGGAAGACCATCTGTCGGTGCAGCCCCACAGTGGAAAATGCAAGGCAGGGAAACCTGAGCCCTGTTTTCTGGGCCTTTCCAGGCTCGGAGCCCTGCGAGGCCAGGAATGTGCCTTCCTCCGCTCTCGCTCTCCGGGAAGGCTGAGCGCCTCCCCATTCACACCTCAGTGGGAAGGACCACAGCGGGTGCTTTCTTCCCAACTCCTGGATGAAGTTAGGGGGACTTTTGGGGTTTTGTGGGGGTTTTAAAATATATTTTTATTATTGATTTCAGAGAGGAAAAGAAAGAGAGAGAGAGATAGAAACATCAATGAGGAGGGAGAATCATAGATCCACTGCCATCTGCACCACCCATATTGGGGATCTAGCCCGCAACTCAGGCATGTGCCCAGATGGGGAATCTAACCGTGACCTCCTGGTTCTTAGGTCGATGCTCAGCCAACTGAGCCATGCCGGCTGGGCAAAGTTAGAGGTTTTAATGAGGAGCTGGGATTCTGGAAGGCAGGCCCTGTGTGAGGAGAAGCTTGTGTCCCAGACCCACTGAGAAAGGCACTGGTGTCCTGGTCACAGAGCGGAGGTAGTGCCTGCCCCAAATCCACCGGCAGCAGAAGCAGCAGGAACAGGACTGGAGCCTGAGTCTTTCTTCCTCCAATACGATGGTCTTCCCTACCATGCCCATCTGCCTCTGGCCGGCGTGGCTCCACTGAAGACTTCAGTTCCTGAGACACGGGATAAAGTGGCAGGGGGTGGGGGCAGTGGAAGGGGGACGCTGTGGGGAGGGATGTGCCCCTTAAGTAAGTGGAGGGCAGAATTCGTCAAGCCACTGAGGGTGGATGTCGCCCAGTTGGGACTAGGAGCTTCCTCTTCAGATTTCTCACTACCATCCCAGTGCCAGCACAACCCTGTCAACAGATGGAAGCTCAGGATAGAACCTTGAATAATCTGGGTCCAAGCCCTCACTCTATCATTCACTAGCAATTGCCTTTGTACAAGTCACTAACCCTTTATGCACCTTGATTTTTTTCATCTTTAAAACGGGAATGGTAACTTCTGGGCCTCCCAGGACTAAGAGAGAGCCCGGGGAAGGCATGTGTGGATGGTACTTTGTAAACGTAAGAGTTGATTTTTTAAAATATATTTTATTGATTTTTTACAGAAAGAAAGAGAGAGGGACAGAGAGTTAGAAACATCGATGAGAGAGAAACATCGATCAGCTGCCCCCTGCACACCTCCCACTGGAGACGCGGCCGTAACCAAGGTACACATCCCCGACCAGAATCGAACCTGGGACCCTTCAATTCGCAGGCCGACGCTCTATTCACTGAGCCAAACTAACTGGGCAACATCCACCCTCAGGGCGAAACGATTTTTTCAAGCACAGTTATGACTATGATTTTCTCTCTGGTGCCTTTGGATGGACAAAACAGAAAGCAACCCCAGTCACAGCACAGCCAACAGGGGCTGGATTTCAAAAGGAGCCTGACTACCAGCTGAGGGAGCCCAGAGGGAAACAACAACAAACACAGCTGCCCACCCCAGCCACGCGCAGCCAGGCGGCTGCAGCCTGGCCTCCCCTCATCTCTGTGAACGCCCACCCCAGGCTCCACGGCTGTGCCCAGAAGGCGGGCCAGCTCTCCATGCCTCCAGGGCCAACAATGCTAAATGCAAACCATGCTCCTGAGGCCTGGAGCCCCTAGAAATCACTCTTCCGTCCAACAGGGAGGCTCGGAGATCCACCTCACAGCAGGAGGCTGGGGGCTCAACGAAATGCCCAATTTGCTTCCCCAAACCCTCCCTCCATGTGCCCATACCCACGTATGCACTCACACGTATGCATGCATGCACACACATACACGTATACTTTCATCCCAACACGTGTCTGGGGAACTCAAGCTTACTTCTTTTCTTTCAGTGGCCTGACAGGATGATCTAGTAAAACCTTAACTGACATAATTTATTTAGTAATTGTAATCTGCTGCCACCCCCTCCTTACATCCATTTGGCTGGTAATCCTGCTCTTTGACATTCTTGGCTAGACCTTTACCTCTAGAAACCTCTTGTTAGTTGGCTATTTGCTACCTGTGAGAAAGGACCCGTTATCATCACCAGTAAATCAGGCAGACGGGCCCTGAGAGGTGGGTAAGTTTCAGGGCAGGAGGCTTGAAGAAACATATAGAGGAGACACTGCCCAGGGAAAGCCAGTTGGGGTGCCATGGTATGTGTCAGATGAGGCACAAGGGGAAGATCGGGGTCCATCAAAGGGCTGGAGTAATGCTGGTGGTCTTGATCCAGCATCTAGAAGGGTTCAGGAACCTGGAAAAGGCACTGTGCATAAATTAAATAAGAGTCCAGAGACAAAACATAATTTTGGAAGGCATTTTGGGAGCCAGACGAGCTTGGCTAAAGAAACCAAGTTCTCCTTGTCTCAGAACCCCTTGCTTTTTATTAACACAATTTGTCCTAAGGCAAGGTAGATATACACATCAAAGCATAGGGTTCCATACAGAATCTATTGTCAGATTGGGGAATTGCCTTGACTGTTCAGGTGTTTGGCCAACAGGAGACAATGACATGTAGATTGAGATGCCCTGAGCTGTCTGGCAGCAAGCAATCAATTTATGTATCCTTTTCAGGTTAGGGAAAATGCCTTTAGCCATTCTCAGATGATTCAGCCCTGCTGACATGCTGGAATTGGCTTCCGGCACTGGAGGAGGGAAAGCTCTGGACTAGGAGATGGACGGCTCTGCCATGTGCTTCCTGTGTGACTTAGAGCAAGTTGCTTGAGCTCTCTGAGACTCATTTTCCTCATCTCACAGGTTGTTGAGAGGAAATGATTAGACCATGTCTGAGCAAGGCCTTAGTAAACCAGGATGGTCTGCATTAACATGCGGAGAGGAGTAGGGAGGACTCACTTGGCACCAGCCCTGCCACAGGCATCTCCAGTGGCCAGCAGCCGCAGCAGACTCTTGGTCAGGGTTGGGCAGGGGATATGGGGCTACAGGCTGAGCTTCTCCCTCCCCCATCTCAGGAAGGGTCACCCTATCCAACGTGTCCGAGCGGAAGGACAACATGCGCCTCGGCCTGAGCCTAGCCACCAACCCCAAGGACAACAGCTTCTTGGTAAGAGCCACCTGCCCCAGCCCTCCTGCCCCATGGACCCCCTCTCAGGACCAGGAGAGACATGGGTGACTGTGTCCTCACATGCACTCTCATTCTATCCACCAGGCTGCTGCCCACTCACACCACTCTGCTAGCTTCCTGCCTGGGCCACTCTGGCTGCTGTGCCCTAAATTTTGCAGGCGAGGGACAGTCCAGACAAGAAAAATGGTTGATCTCTTTTACACACATACCCTGAGGGTGGGAGACAGAAAGCCTGAAAAGGAACAAAAATAAACAAAGGCCAACAACTGATGGGGGCCTAGCCCTCTGTCTAAGACAGAGGGCAAACCTCTGCTCCAGTTTGATCAAAGGAATAGGACACACCAAACACCCTAAAGAGACTTGGAAGGGAAGCAAAAAATAAATGAACACAGATTTACTATAACCAGGGAAAGGCTACTGAGTGATGGGGCCACCTGGACTGCTCAAGATTAGAGGAAAGGCTTCCCAGAGAAGGTTCCTATGTGTTTTGTGTTTTTTTTTAAGAATAAACAGGCCTTAGCAATAAAGAAAGAGGTTGGGCTACTTGACCTGAGGTGATAAAGACATCCCTTCATTTTAACAATTATCTTGAGCACTCTCAATACACTGAGCCAACGCCAGGCACTGGGACTCAGCAGTCAGCAGAGCTCCTGCCCCCTGCAGTTAACATTCTGGTTTGAGGGAACAACAGTAAGCAAATGAGTGATGTTAACAAGATGCTGGGACAGAAAGGCAGCAGCGGGTCAGGCGTGGATGTCTCTGCACCCTGCCCAGGTGAGCAGACACAGGCTTTGCATGCAGGTGGCATGAGAGAGGGGAACTGCCTGCTCCTTGCCACCACATTCCAGTGAATCACTATGACTTTGGGTGAAAAGCTGGGGGTTCAAGCCAGGATCCTCTGGGACTTATTCCTAGAAACTCTGCAAAAGAGGATTTTAGAAAAAATTACCCCAGAAAGCCCAATAAAATGCGTCACTCACTGTAAGATGGGAGGGCTTGTGTCACCCTTTGTTCTTGTCCATCAGTTCATTTCTGTTGACAGATGAGATGTCTGGGGTCTGGAGCACCAGACACTAGAGCAACAAGATGACTGGGATGCTCAGGGACTTGAAAGCATAGTGGCTTCGCTGGTACAAGTCCTGAGATGCTCATTGATACCCTCTGGGGTCTTTGTGGGCAGGCTAAGCCCCTGGCATATAAATAGCAATGAAGTTTTTTTATGGGGTTTTTTTTTTTTGTGTGTGTGTGTTTTGTCAAGGGGCAGGAGCTCTGCTGACTGCTGAGTCCCAGTTATCTCATTAATTCATCTATTCACCCTTCCAATCATTAGTCCTTCCCCAACCAATCGTCCATCTCTCCATTTATCTATCCATCCATCCATGCATTCATTCATTCATCCACTCATTCATCTACTCATCCATCTGTAGATGTATCCACCCCCTCGTCCTCCATCCTTTCATCCATCCCTTCTTACATCCATCCATCATCCATCTATCGAGTCATCCATCATCCTTCATGTGTCATCCATCATTCTTCATGCATCATCCATCATCTAGCATGCATCTTCTATCATCCACCCACCCATCTATCCATTCAGCATCCATCAATCAACTTCCCATTATTCTCCCCCTACTTCCAAAAATAACTTACAGCAGTTTCAACAAAGGCTACCAATAAAATCAGGCCTTTAAAATCTGAGTAAAAATAGAAAACTAATTAAATGAAGAGATTGGATGTAGAATAATTATTTTTCCAAACCAAAGGAAATTGCAGCACAAAATTTAGCCCTGGGTTTCCCAACAGCTGGAGAAAAATCGAGACAGGAGCTGGGCTTTTATTTTTAATGTCTGACTCTGAAAGGAACTCATCACCCAGTCTTTAAATAAGGCGTTGAGATCAATGTTTTTAGCAGCAAATTTCAGAGAGAGAGCAGAGACATTCAGTTTTCCTCCTCTAGTATGAACCATGGGCACGTTCTCAGGACGGAGCCCTGGAAGTTGGCCCAGTAAGGATCTCCAGGTGACCCTTGCAAATAGGAGAAGGAGGACTCTAAGATTCATTTTTCTCGGTTCCACCTGAAACCAAGGGAGCTGGCAGCAGAGTTTAGGTAAACTCAAAGAAGGCTCTCTCAAACAGTGGTTGAGAACCGCTAGCAGGGTCGCCTAAGACCATCGGAAAACACAGATATTTACATTATGATTCATTAACAGTAGCAAAACTACAGTTATGAAGTAGCAAGGAAAATAATTTTATGTTTGGGGGTCACCACCACATGAGGAACTGTATTAAAGGGTCGTGGCATTAGAAAGGTTGAGAACCACTGCTCTAGAGCCTGCAAATAGCAACACTTAAGAGGAAACCCATCTTGGGTCATGGATCTTGGGACTAGGCTGGAGGCCGTTGGGCCTGGACCCAGCCTGAAGGCCCCAGTGACTGGGGGTCTGTGTATGCTTCCAGGCCTGCAGCCCCCTCTGGTCTCACGAGTGTGGAAGCTCCTACTACACCACAGGGATGTGTTCGAGAGTCAACTCCAACTTCAGATTCTCCAAGACCGTGGCCCCCGCTCTCCAAAGTAAGTGGCTTCACCTCTGCAGACTCAGGCTGAGCAGCCAGCAGTCCCTGGGAGGCGCAGGACTCTGGCCACCGCTCTCCTGCAGCTACAAAGCAGCACTTGGACTCTAGCCCCATCCTGCTGCTCTGGCTCTGTGGGGGACCAGAGACAATTCACTTGACCTCTCCGGGCCTCTGTAGGGTCATAATCTTATTCCCCCACCCCTACAGAGTGATGGTGGAGGGCAAATGAGCTAAGGTTATGGAAGCAATCCTGGTGGCCAGGGAGGTTCACTGCAAACCCAGCCTGAGGGTGGAGGAAGTTGCTGGCCCACTGTGTACAGCGGGCAGGCTACACACTGCACAATTCTGGGGACACCGTGCATTTAGACTACAGTGTGAATGGTGCCCTTTGATGTCCATGCCATTCAGTTGCCCTGTAGGCGGAAGACCAAGGAGAACAGAAATATCCTTGGTAATAGTCCCATCGAGCCAGTGTCTCTGGATCTTAGAAAGCTCTGCCTAGTTTGCCCAGAGCCTCATGGAACACTGAACCTCATACTCACTCCACACCCGAAAATCTGGGAAATAAAGCTCAGACTTTGCCTCCTGCGAGCCCAGACTGCTTGGCTCCAAGCCTCACCATTTCCTCTGGGCTCAATCGCATCGCTCAAGCAGCTGCTGCCGTTTTATTGCGGGTGAGGGCATTAGTGCTTCTGGCTAGCTGCAGCCTCCCTCCAACAACAGGGCCCAGTCCAGGGTGGAAAGATGGTGCTTGTGGGAGGGACAAGGAAGCAGCATCCTGGAGGGAGCGAGATATGCACAGGGAACATGACCACCTCCCTGGCCCCAGGGTGCTATTTCCTCTAGCCAAGGGGGACGGGCTCAGCCCCTAGAGGCTCCTGTGGGGAGGCCTCCCACCCAGCTGACCACCAGCAGGGCTCAGGGAGCTCATCCCATACAGATGCCAGGGCGCTTCCAAAGCAGCAGGTCTGAGATTAGCCCCGGGTGTGTGTGTGCTCATGTGTTCATCTGTGTGTGCATGTTTCAGTGGAGTGTTTAGCCATGTTTAGGAAAAGCAAGATTCTTCCCAAGACATCTAATTTTAACTTTAAAACGTTCTTCAATTACAATTGACTTTCAATATTATATTGGTTTCAGGTGTACAGCAGAGTGTTTAGACCTTTATGTAGCTTACGAAGTGATCCTCAGATAAGTTTAGTTCCTCCCCCCTCAATACCATACAGTTATTACGATATTATTGACTATTCCCTAAGCTGCCCTGTACACCCCGGTGACTATTTTGTAACCACCAATTTGTACTTCTTAATCCCTTCCCCTTTTTACCCAGTCCCCAAGCCCCAATTTGTTTGTTCTCTATATCTATGAGTTTGTTTCTGTTCTGTGTGTTCACTTATTTTGTTTTTTAGATTCCACGTATAAGTGAAATCATACAGTATTTGTCTTTCTCTGTCTGACTTATTTCACTTATCATAATTCCCAAGGTACCTTAAAAAAAAAAAAAAGGAATTTGGCCTAAACCGGTTTGGCTCAGTGGATAGAGCGTCGATCTTCGGACTGAAAGGTCCCAAGTTCGATTCCGGTCAAGGGCATGTACCTTGGTTGCGGGCACATCCCCAGTAGGGGGCATGCAAGAGGCAGCTGATCGATGTTTCTAACGCTCTATCCCAGCGGTTCTCAACCTGTGGGTCGTGACCCCTTTGGGGGTCTAATGACCCTTTCACAGGGGTCGCCTAAGACCATCATAAAATGCAGATATTTACATCACGATGCATAACAGTAGCAAAATTTCATGGTTGGGGGTCACCACCACATGAGGAACTGTATGCAAGGGTCGCAGCCTTAGGAAGGTTGAGAACCACTGCTCTATCCCTCTCCCTTCCTCTCTGTAAAAAATCAATAAAATATATTTTTTTTAAAAGGAATTTGAAACTGTAAAAAAAAATAATAACCAGCGATAATAAAGGCATTTTAATAGTAAGAACTTGCTTTAAAAAATCAAAGAAACCTGGTCTCTACCCCTAGATCAGCAACCCCACTGAATGAAGGCATTTTGGCCTCAGTCACCTCTGTGGCCGTCCCATCACATGGTGCCCCACACCTGACGGGGGCTCATCCACATGTTGAGCTAAACCAGACAGGGAAAGGACAAAGCCATCAGTGCTGGCAGGCCGGGAGGGTCAGGCCACTGAGCTGTACACAGCGTGCAGATGGACGAGAATGTCTCACAACCTCTCCTAAAACAGAGGTGCTTGTGAGCATTCAGGCCTCCCGCCCGCCAAACACAATGCCTGCAAAGGGCCCCTGGGCCCAGAGCCGCCAGCTTCCTCGCTCTGGGAGCACTGACTTCAACACACTGGGCCCTCCTGATGCAGGAGCTGCTGGAATGTTCCCACACAAAGGGCTCCAGCCACACGCGTTGCTGGAGAGTAGAGTTTATAACAGTGTGAAAAGTCTCCAATGAAAATAAGCAGATGCCCAATGTTTCAATATGATATAACATATATATTGTACATTACATGCTGTATCAGAGTATGTCTTATTTCAAAGTCACCATTGGCAAACAGAAATAAATTGCTTAGATTTTAAAAGAAGTTTTTTTACATTTATTTATATAACCAATGTTTCGTTAGGTTATTTTTGTTGGTTTCTATCATCCCTTTTAACTTGGCATTAATATTACAAAAATTGGGAGAAACCTTTATGCTCAGAACGGAGATACAGGCATGAGAGCTTGACCCATGATATTATTGCCACATTAACAAAGTAGTTTGCTTTTCTTTTTTTTTTTTTAATACTCACCCGAGGATACCTTTCCACTGTTTTTTTAGAGAGAGTGGAAGGTAGAGGGAAAGAGACAGAGAGAAACATCGATTGGTTGCCTCCTGCACACATCCTGACCAGGGCCCAGGCCAGGAAGAAGCCTGCATCCAGGGTATAAGCCCTTGACCAGAATAGAACCTGGGACCCTTCAGTACACAGGCCAATGCTCTATCCACTGAGCAAACCAGCTAGGGCCAAAAGTGGTTTGCTTTTAAAGAAAAACAATATCAGCTAAGATTTCTGAGGCACTTACTGGGTGCTCAGCCCTTTAGCAGCATCAGTGCATTGATTCTTCATGGCAATTCTCTGCTATCATCATGCCTGTTTTACAGAAGAAAAAACTGAGGCCGAGATGTTATGTGACTTGCCCAAGATCAAAGCCAGGAGTCAAGCAGATTCCACACTCCTAACCATACCACCCTCCAAACAATGAAACCCATTCTTTGGAGCTGGCAGTGGTAAATGCCAGCCTGGGTATTACAGCAAAACAAATGATAAGCAGGTCCTGCTCTGGACAGTGGTGGCTGCCTCCGAACACTGACTGGCTGATGGTGGTCAGCCCCCAGTGAGCAGCGTTCCCGAGGAGCAGGCAGCCGGTGTAAATACGCTTTGTTCAAACAGCCAGCACTGGGCAGGGGAGCAGGGCCAGGGATTCCTGGGCTGGTCATGGACCACGCCCGGCCAGGACGGCTCCCCAGCCCAGGGAATTATGCACATGAAATTGTCCTTTGGACAAGCCTCTGGAGAACCAGAAACTTGCAGACACTGACTCCACGCGTAGCTGTGATCGTCCCCCATTTCCAGGGTGCCAGACTTACATGGACATCGTCATTGTCCTGGACGGCTCCAACAGCATCTACCCCTGGGTGGAGGTCCAGCACTTCCTCATCAACATCCTGAAGAAGTTTTACATCGGCCCCGGGCAGATCCAGGTGAGTGACTCGGCCCTTTCCTCTTCTGAACAGGGTCTCCCAAACCCGTGGCAGATGCTGGCTTGGAGTTGGGGGGCGAGGGAAGGGGTGTGCAGGAGAGCAGGGGGAGCGTCTTTGCATGAACTCAGAAGGTGTAGGGAAAAGGGCCAGCACTGGGGCCCAGCAGCCTAGTACCCCCATCTCTGCTGGGCCCATCAAGTTTGGAGGAGACCTTACCTCCCTGGTCAAACACTGGAAGTCACCACCGATTAGGAAAGAGTTTGACCAGCTACCCAGTGAGAAGGAAGGCAGGAATGTTGAGCAGCACCAGATCCCTGCTGCAGGAGGCACATGGAGAGTCAGGCCCCTGGGTCTCGGAGAAGAGACTGGGAAGGAGGCCATGGCTGCCGACACATATTGAAGCACTGCCTGGCTACAGCGGGTAGATTTGTTCCACGCGGTTTGGCAGGCCGGACGAAGTCTAACGCATAGAAGGTCCCACGTGGCAGATTTCAAATCCCTCTAAGAAGTTATTTTGTAATAAGTAGAGCTGTTAAGGGAGTGGGCTTTCTTAGGAAGTAATGAGTTACCTAGCACTGGAAGATCTTTTATTTTCTTCTTTCTGTTGTTTTTGTTTTGTTTTGTTAATCCTCACCTAAAGATATTTTTTCCCCATTAGTTTTTTTAGAGAGAGTGGCAGGGAAGGAGGAGGCAAAGAAAGAGAGGGAAAAAAATCAATCTGAGAGAGACACATCAATTGGTTGCCTCCCACACATGCCTGACCAGAGCTGAGGATCAAACCTGCAACCCAGGTACATGCCTTTGACCAGGAATAGAACCTGGGACCCTTTGATGTGTGGGCTGAGGCTCTAACCACGGAGTAACACTAGCCTGGGCTGGAAGATCTTTTAGGGTGGGTGAATCCAGCATTAGAAATGCACTTGTACCAAACAAACTCTGGGCCCAGTAACGTTTTGTCACTCTAATGCTACTACAGGTCTTCAGGTTTATTTTGAAGTTATTAATATTCTCAATATTTTATCAACCTTGGGGATAGAGCCTTTCCTCTTCCAAGTTTTAAGGATCCTTAGTTCTAGAGTTGGGTGGGCAATGCCATGGCCTCCACCCATGCTATTCCTAATATTTTAGATTTCAATTCTATTCTCAATGTTTGTCTTTTTAAGAGAGAAACTTAACCTTTGGGCTTTTCTTTTCTTTTTAAATATATTTTATTGATTTTTTACAGAGAGGAAGGGAGAGGGATAGTTACAAAGATTGATGAGAGAGAAACATCAACCAGCTGCCTCCAGTATGCCCCTGACTGGGTATGTGCCCACAACCGAAGTATATGCCCTTGACCGGAATCGAACCTGGGACCTTTCAGTCCGCAGGCCGACGCTCTATCCACTGAGCCAAACCAGTTTTGGCTGGGCTTTTCTTGAAACCGCAGTCTCCTCTCACGATATGCGCCGCCCACTGTCTCTCCAAGCCATCCGTTCATTCCCAGAACTTTTCAGAGCCGCCTCTCATTGGTTTGGGAAGGTCCCCAGGCCTCCTCGGGCCTGAAGAGTCACAGGCAGACGGATGACTCCAGAGAGCCTCATCACCCAAGGTCTAAGTTCCGGGGGTCAAGGTGTCCCAACGCCGTCTCCTCTAACTTGCAGGTTGGCGTTGTTCAGTACGGAGAAGACGCCGTGCATGAGTTCCACCTCAATGACTACAGGTCTGTCAGAGACGTGGTGGAAGCTGCCAGCCACATTGAGCAGAGGGGAGGAACAGAGACCCGGACGGCATTTGGCATAGAATTTGCTCGGTAAACAAAAAGAAAGGAAGAAAATTTTTAATTGTTTTCAATCGCAGATATCATTCTAGTTATATAAGTCAAACATCTGAGAGTGTAGAGTAATGAGGCTGGTTCCTTAAAAATCACACCAGCACCCACTCCTCATGACGATGGATGCTGCCTCTGTCCCTGTCCACAGAGCAGCTACTACGCCTTTACTCCAGGGTTGCTGCCATCACTCAGAACATTGTGTTCCCCCCGCCCCTCTCGCCCCCTGCCCCCCTGTACTGAAATCAGGGAGTGATCCTAAAGGCAAACCCCCAAGATCTTTTAAGCTGAGGCCTAACCTCCTAAGAGGACTGTATCCCCGGTATTCAGATTTTAATTGTCCATTTCACACTTACAAACATGGGTTCTGCTACACTCATTGAAACCACCGTCCCGTTCCTTACAATCCCACCTCCCGAAGGGCTAGTCCATGTGTTTACCAGAACCCTGCAGTTAGAGCTGTATAGGAGTAACATGACTTCATGCGGTCAAAGGGGTTTTTTCCCAACCTTACAACCCTTTAAGATTAAGTTACTGCTCCACTAACATATTTCTGCGCTGCTAAAACTTGCTCAAGCTTTTTCCCTAAATGAGCATCCCTCCGTGTAAACGTGGCTCCTGCTCCTTCTCACGAGTTTACAGGCCATTTTGCTGTTTTGTCGTCATTGGGGTGAGCTCCTGAGACCCCAGCAGGGGATTGTGAAACGCGGTGAAGGGTGGGGGGACACCAGGGAGCTTCCTCAGTGTGAGCCCCACTATTCTGCTCTCGTTTCCCAGCCCACCAACTGCAGGGCCATTGGAAGTGTGTGACTCACCAGGTAGTTTGAACCATTCGTGACTCATGCAACCACTGCGGTGTGCAATCCGCACTTCCAGTGACGTGTGAAATCTGATCTTCCCAGCCTGCCAAGTTTGGGTCCCAAATTACAGCCAGTCCCTCTGAAGATAGAAGGTTTTCTCTCCTCACCCATTCATTCATAGTGCACTTTTGCTGTGAACCTACTGAAGTACAAAGAGCCACGCCAGGGACTTGAGGGCCTCTAATTATTGTCAGCCTAGCTCAGGGAGGATGAGAGAGGGAGGGACTCCAGGAAGGGGCCAGGGAGGAATGCCAAAATGGGTGACACTTGGCCCTGTCCTAGGAGGACTCCAGGATTCCTGCAGGGACAGGTGGAGAGAAAACTTCCCACAAGAGACATCCTGCCCTGATAAGGACAGAGGTTGGGGACTGTAGAGGAACATTTACACTGGGAGCCATGCTCTGACCACAGCCCAGTGAGAGCAGAAGGAAGGGCTCAGAGAAATAACGGGACCAGACCCAAAAGGTTCCGGGGGGCCAGTGTCAGGTCCTGAGGGGAACAGGAGCCATTGTGGGTTCTGAGCAGGAAGGAGGCATGATGGGACCTACTTTCCCACGGGGTCACTCTGGCTTCTGGGTTTGTGGAACCTGTTGTGAGTTTAACGCTCTCACTGCTTTCCAGGAACTTGTCATCAGATTTACAAAGGAACAAAGCCAAGTCTTTTGCACAATACAAATCACGATTTTAAATATGATGATTCATGCCAGCATTCACCCTATTGCAGATTCACACAGATATTCACACTATGCCACTATATGGAAATGTGATCCTGAAATTGTTCTGGGCTTTTTCCCTGCTATATGTTTTGCGTGGAGTTTTGTTTCTGAGTCTGGCCCTCTGATGATGTCATGGAAGTACCTAGAATCTTCTTTAAGGAGTTAGCAAAGTTCTTCCTCCAATGGGTCGGACTGAAGCCCAAAATCAGCCCTAGTCATGCGGAGTATGCCTCTGCCTGCCCCGCGGGGGCGCCCGCCGCCCCTTTAGTTCCCATCTCAGACTAAAATTAGAGCATTTTTTGGTCAGCATATTCAGAATATCATCGAGTTGCTAAGAGAATGGCAGATGGTCTGTTTCTCTTAGCTGGTAGTTTGAGGATGCTCTACCCCAGTGTTTGGCAAACTGTGACTCGAGAGCCACTGTTTGCCACTCAGTTGATTAATGAGTTTGCCGACCACTGCTCTAGCCTAATGTATTCACCTTTGTGAATACCTCAATACCTAAATCACGCTCATCACCTCATCGCTTGCTGTGTAGCAAGAGATACCTCTGGTAACCAAAGCCGGAGACCAGCTTTCACCTAGCATCGTGGAGCTTAAACCTGTGGGTCAGATCCACAAGGAGTCATTGCCAGGTAACATTTATTTTTAGATCCTTATTGGCAATTCTGCCTGCTGGGCCAGCTTCTTGGGCCAGGCCCTGTCTGCCCTTCTCAGTACCTCACGGTCTAAAGGAGGGTTGGCCACAGAGGCACTGAGAGCCAGGGATGGCTTGGGAGCCAATTTTCCATGCTTCGTAGCCAGGTTTCCAGCTGCAGGAGTCTTTCCGTAGCACTGAGGGGTAGGTGTGCCAGCCCCCACCCCCACCCATTCCCTGGCTGGATTGTCCAACAGGCTGGCTACGCGCCCGCTCCCAGCACTGAAAGCAAAATAAAAAGCGGGAAGAAGGAACATTTGTCGTAGAATTTGATGTTTAATCATTCCCAAAATAGAATCAACGTTGTCCTGGGAGAAATGAGAACCTTGTCAGGCTTCATTGCAGGGATTTTGTGGATTAGAGCTGATTGGGCGTTAAGTTGTGCAGACACACACCTGTGCAGGACTGGGGCAGTGGTTCTTAAAGGCGGTGTGCAGGAGAACTTTTTTTTTTTTAATATATTTTATCAATTTTTTACAGAGAGGAATGGAGAGGGATAGAGAATTAGAAACATCGATGAGAGAGAGACATCGATCAGCTGCCTCCTGCACGCCCCCCACTAGGGATGTGCCCGAAACCAAGATACATGCCCTGGTCCGGAATCGAACCCGGGACCTTTCAGTCCACAGACTAATGCTCTATCCACTGAGCCAAACCGGTTTGGGCGGTGTGCAAGAGAACTTTGAAAAACTCTGCCCAGGCCCCGCCTTCAAGAGTCTGGGTAGGGCATGGGCCACACTTTGGTTTTAACTCCCTAGGGTGACTCTAACATGCAGCCGGGGTTTTGAACCACCACCTCAGGGCCTCTAAAGGTCTCCATCTGACCCTGGGCTCCCCTCCCGAGCCCACCCCATCTGCTTGCCCAAAAGCATGGTCAGGACCCAAAAGGGGCTTCTTAAAGTCACTTTTTAAAGACAAGCAGTGGCCTAGGCATCTCAAGCCTGCTTATTCTGTGGTTTGAGGTCTCAAAACCTTCTGGGTTGCTGGCGATAAGGAGGGGGTGGGACTTGGCCCTGGTTTCTGTGGCTGCCTCTCTGGGGGACCACCAGGGGCGGCCCCATCCCAGATTCCCTCTTGTGACCTCCAACCCTCCCCCCTACCTTCCTGCCCTGTGCTCGGGTTTCAGTTCAGAAGCTTTCCAGAAGGGAGGAAGGAAAGGGGCCAAGAAGGTGATGATTGTCATCACGGATGGGGAGTCCCACGACAGCCCGGACCTGGAGAAGGTGATCCAGCAAAGCGAGAGGGACAACGTGACCAGATACGCTGTGGCCGTGAGTCCTGTGCTCCTGTCCTCTCCTCCTGTCCCGCCCCTGCCCACGGGCTGCCAGCTGGCTTGCAGAGGCTTCACCATCAAACCCCTGGGGACCCCACGGGGGCACTTTCTGGACAGTGAACAAGCTGTCCGGGCCCTGGATGCTTCTCCTTCTAAAGAGCAAGTTGCGCATCTTCCTTCTGCACTGCCTAGGCCCACCCACAGTAGCTATGGAGAACTTCCTGAGGTGCTGAAACCTCAGAAAACTAGAAACCCTCCGGCCGCCCAACCCTCAGAGCCCCATCTTAGAACAGGGCTGTCTTTGGCCCTTCTAGATAGACCATAGGGTGATGAAGGCCTGAGTGGAGGAGGACCTTAGGGGGGAAAGGAGGCATAACTGTAATACTTTCAACAATAAAGATTACAGAAATAACATTTCCAATGCAAATGGGATTTGGAGGATGATTTGAGGACGATAGATATGGGCCCTCCCTGGGGCCCGAGGCCAGGGCCCGGGGGTGCGGGAAGTCTGTGCTGAGTCCTGGTTTGTTGCCCTGCCTTGTTCCCTGGCAGGTCCTGGGCTACTACAACCGCAGGGGGATCAACCCAGAAACTTTCCTCAATGAAATCAAATACATCGCCAGCGACCCCGACGACAAGCACTTCTTCAATGTGACAGATGAGGCGGCTCTGAAGGACATTGTCGATGCCCTGGGGGACCGGATCTTCAGCTTGGAAGGTGAGCCATTCGTCCCGAGAGGGGGCCGGGTTCCGGGGGTCACCTCAGGTGAAGAGCCCAGAGCGAAGCCCACCCCCACAGAGTGAAAAGGTCCTCCCTTCGCAGTAACAGCCAACAGTGGACTGTGGACAGAAACCATGCAGCCCGGGGAGGTGACTGCTGGGCCTCCTCCTGGACCACTGAGGAAGCTGAGCTCAGAGGAGCTGAGTGACTTGCCAAAGCGCCACAGCTTGAGAAGGGGCTGGGGCTTGACTGAGAGTCGCCAGATTCCGCAAATATAAAATACAATATTTGTGGCAGGTTTATACTAAAAAAATGATTCAGAGGTTGTCTGAAATTCCATAGCTGAGTGTCCTGTGTTTTCTCTGGCAACCTTAGTTTGAACCCAGCTGGACTGACTCCGGAGCCTAAAACACTAACCCCGCCTCCCAGTCCACCACAGCACTTTCTTTCCTGGTTTTTAATATATTTTTATTGATTTCAGAGAGGAATGGAAAGGGAGAGAGAGAGAGAGAAACATCAATGATGAGAGAGAATCATGGATCAACTGCCTCCTGCACACCCCATCCAAGCATGTGCCCTCATGCCTGTAACCCAGGCATGTGCCATGACAGAGAAGGCAGCCGTGACCTCCTGGTTCATAGGTTGATCAATGTTCAACCACTGAGCTTTGCCGGCCGAGCTACCACAGCACTTTCTGCAGAGCTTTCAGTTGCCTCCCTACGACTTAAACTCCAGGTGTGACTGGGCACCTATTTGCACCATATCCTGGGACAGAGGGTCCTTTCCACACTGGGCTTGCCTTATAGGAGGAAGGTCAAAGGTAGAAAGCAGCATCCCGAGGCCTGAGCAGTCTGCAGAGCACAGAAACAACCAGCTACAGGCACACTCAGGGAGACAAAGGACAGTCCTCCTGAACAAGGATAAATAGAGAGCATGAACCTGCGTGTTGACACTCACACTAGAACTTAAACTTCCAAGTCAATGTATTTCTCCTCAAAATGGTCCTCTTGGGTGACAAGAGCATTGGCTCCGATGACAAGTTTGGGAGGGCCCTCTGGGGGAGGGGCTCTCGGCACGCCCGAGGTTTCTTGTGCAAATCTGCGGAGGTAGCCTCTCCTCCGGAGGGCCTCGCTGATGTCTGGGAATTATCCAGGGGCAGCTGGAACCAACCATGGTGAATGAGCCGAATGAGCAAAGTAGGAAATTCCATTTCTTGCCCAAAACGATTTCTTTCCATGCACTTCTCTTGATCTTTCCCCGACTTTGACAGTCTGCTGGTAGACGTGCCCCGTAAGATGTTGTCCCCAGCGTTTTCCAGCAGGGAGTGGGCCACTAATAACCTCGCACGACCCTGGAAATGCTCGTGCCTCCCTTGCAGGTGCCTGCGCTGGGGCAGACGAGGTGGGGCTTAGCCTCAGCCCTCCCCCCTCCCCCCTCCACCTCCCTGGGTGCTCCCTGGGAAGCCATGGTGGCTGAAGCTGCAGCTGTGTGGGCACTAAGTCAGCAGGCGGGGAACTGACCTCTCTCTGTCCCTGCCTTAGGCACCAACAAGAACGAAACGTCCTTCGGGCTGGAGATGTCGCAGACGGGCTTCTCCTCTCACGTGGTGGAGGTACGGACGCTCACAGCCAGCCTCCCGCACCCTCGGGGCTCTGGGCCGTCCCCCGCCTTCCCGGGCTGTCTCTGTCCCCTTTTCCCTCGTCCTTGGAGTCTCTCTGCCTCCCGTTTTCTGCGGTTAGAAGAGGGAAGTCAAGGTCTTTAACTTACAGGGAACTAGAGCGGACTTTGAAGCCCTCCCTGTGCAGAGTGCTGCCGGGGCCACTTCCATCGAGTCCCCAGAGTCTTGTGTAAACACGAGGCCAACACGGCAAACCAACTGCACGTGCTCTCACAGTGCCCACATGTGACCAAGGAGGCCGATGCCTGCAGGGGCGCGGCCCTGGGGAGATGTTGGGAGGGTGTCCAGAGGTGTCTGATGTGACTCTGGCGGGCGCCCACATGGACCCCCTGTCGGTGCAAACTCAGCATCAGAGGACAGAAGTCCCAGGTGGGCACACGGCGTCACAAACAGCGTGTCGTGTCTGGAGCTCTGCCTCGCAGGCCGAATCTCAGGGTGCGCGTCACCCTCTGCACGTCACCTGGTTCTGATTCACAGGCCAGGCCTGCAACCTCACAGGAGCACCGGAGGGACAGAGGGGTCGATACCAGAGAAAACACTTTATACGCTGTTTGCAGATGGCCCCGCCGGGGAGTACCGTGTGGGGAGGGCCCTGTGGGGAAGGCCTGGGTGTGTGGGTTTCAGCACCAACTCTCGTGGGCGTGCTCTGAACGGGCAGGAGTCTCAGGCGTCCGGGGGAGGGGAATTTTCCCCTGACTCCTCTATGAGAGGCATAGGGCAGGGTTCCTTGTTTCTCGTTTCCAGCTACAGAAATCCCATCACAGAACGGCCACATGGCCTGCTGAAGTGCTCTCCGTGAGAGAAATACTCATCCCGTGCTCTCTCCCCCCACCAAGCAGCTGCTGCGTGAGAGAGGGTGGAATCTGAGGGGCTCTGAGTCAGAAACAGCTAATTGGAGGGGAGGGGGCATCTGCACACCACGCAACAGGCAGATGGGCGGAACGCACCTCACCCTCAGCTTTTCCTGAGCAGCATCTGGACAACAAATGCCACACCCACTGAGTACAGCAAGCTGTCCGCATCCCAGCCCAATTTCCTAACAGTCAAATTATGTGCAGAGCACTTCCCATTTTTCCAGGGGTTGGAAATTCCTGCGCCCCGTTCATGCTCAGAGGCAGTCCTGCCAAGTCGGCCGGTGGTAATAGTTGCCCATGTTAGGTGGTGACATCAGCACATCTTTCCAGAGCCTCCTCTGTGCTGGGTCCCGTGCTGGACCCCACGAGGTGCAGAGCGAGCCCTGCCCTCAAGGAGCCCATCGTCTGAGGGTAGGAGCCCGCACCAGGAGAGATGAGAGCATCCCTCAAGCCAGTTGGGCAGCGTGTCAGGTGCTAGTCAGGATTATCCCAGTCCCCTGACCCTGGGCTCAGGGCTGATTAGAAAATTGAACAAGGAAATCAAATCTAACTAAAACCAACAAGCATTTGTCAAATGCGACTAAGGTACCAGAAGGGACTGGGATTTCCTCTTGGCACCAGGAGTCCATCAACCTGCAAGCAGTCCAGGGCAGCATTCCTCAGCTTTGAGAGCAGGATAAAAGCAACGATGGATTTCTCCTGATAAAGAGGAGGCCCCCATCCGTGGAGCCCCTGTGAAGACCCCCTGCTCGTTGGGGGAACCACATGTACACATCTAATGCTAACCAAGACAGTGTGTGATGAGGGTCTTATAGAAGGAAAGGCCCAGGTGGGGGGAGAGGCCGTCAGTGAAGGATCTGGGGAGGGGCTGGCACTTGGGCAGACCCCTGAGGAGAAGGATCCATGCAGCCATGGGCAGTGAGCAGAAGAACAAAGGGGAAATCTGTACACACAGCAGGAGCCAGCCCTGATGCTGAGGACAGTGAGAGAAAGGGAATGTCCCTTGTCACCTCCATTCATTCCATAATCATTTCTTGAGCACCTCCCTGGATGCCAGGCTCTGTACCAGGAACTGGGGACATATAAATAGATGAAGACTAAGGTAACATTTCAGCTGACAGCAGCTCGAGGTCTAATTGGGGAGAAAGATTCTTAAATAGTAAGTTCAATCTCCTGCTTCTCATACTGTGATTTCTGTACATCCAGAAATCGGGAACCTAAAGAAAAGGAAATTAAGATGCACTTCAGGTATTTGAGGAGGCTTGTGTTGAGCCCTGACAGCTCAGTGTGTGGACCTACAGGTTCCCCAGCTGCAGTGGGGAGACCAGGAGCTCAGAGCTCCAGCTTGTAATTGAGGTCAAGACCATGCACTACCCTGTGCAGCTGTTTCTACATGCCCAGCTCGAGAGACCAGCATGCTCTCCCCATCCTGTAGACATAGACCCTAGTTCTTCTGTCACCCCCAGTCTTATTTCCAAGTGACAGGCAGCTGGAATTTTTATGTGATACACTTTAAAAGAAAGATGATTACATTTGAATGAGACTCCTTAATACTTAAAAACAAACAAACAAAAAAAAAAACTTCCAAATCTAAAGGAATGGTGCAATAAGGGTAGACTGGTCGTATTAAACACAGAGATTTTTCAACACCAGCCATGGATGCCATCGTAATTGGCCGCAGCCAACCTGTCCCTGGGAGTCCAGCTCGCAGTCTCAGGGGCAGTCAGATCTCTCTGGGGTCCAGGCGCAGGGGCATCCAGCCTTTCAGCTTTACCCAGAGCAGATCCTGAGCCCACGGGAGTCCATCTCCTGGGTGAACCCCCAGGCTTCATCTCCCCTGGAAGTGCTCCACCTGGACAGCCTCAGACAGCTACTTCCTGCAAAGGAGGGAAGGAGCTGCAGCTGCCCCAGCCTCTTTATTACGTCAGAGGGAAGGTCTCTGGTCTGGAGGGAGGGGCCCAGTAGAATGCTCTCAAATGGCAGAGGCAGCTCATTGGTCTGCTGCCTCTGTCAACCAGGAAACCCACCTTTGAGTTAGGAAGAAGGGACCAGAGCCCAGCACAGGAGTGGGGGCCCCAGAACATCACCGGGCTCCAGACCATAGACAGTGCATCCCACGCTGATGGCCGAAGATCGGAGCCATTGAGGGAAACAGAGAGAGCTGGAGCCAACCCAAGAACTCTAGTCTTGATTTGCAAAGAGGAGAAAGAGAGTGTCCTGGACATACAGCTCCCTGCTCAAATCCTAGAACAGACTTTTAAGCCAAGTATTTCATTCGCATTTAGAAATGCATGCGAAGGTCTCTAATGGCTGGAATGGCTCCTATTCCTGATGGCTAGCTGGCTCCTGAGGTAGTGAACTCCCTGCCAAGCTGGGTAATCAAGAAAAGTTTTCAGAAAGCTTGCAGAAGGGAGCCATAGCCTTCCCCCTCCCCCCCTGCAGCCGGCATCGACTCTGAGAGTCTATAATCCCCATGGGCCACAGGGAACGGTGTGGAGGAAGAAAGAGAACCATAAATAATTGGTGCCCATTGGTGAAGAATGGAGCTGCTAGGGAAGACTCAGCAGAGGAAGTTCACATTAAGCATCCCACACAAGTCCATAAATCCCCCTCAACACCAAATGTTTACAGAAGGAAGCAGTTTTATCAGGGTGGGTCTGTCTACAAAAACCCTAGATAAGAAGAGACCATTTTTCCTGTAACCTACACATGATGATCTGACACCCCCTCCTCTTCAGCCTGTGCCTTCCACACGGGCCGTCCTGGGCTGTGGACCGGAGAGCTAAGGTCATTGGCTGTATCTAGGGTTCTTAGCTGCTGAAGCCTTAAAGCTATTATTATTCGAAAGAGTTTTGCATTTTAACGAGGTTTGCATATCTGATTCAACCCAAAATGAACGGAACCAGTCCATCATGGTGAAATGACCCAGAAGCTGTGAGCCCCTCCTGAGCCCCCACATGCTTTACCGATGGGGTAGACCAGTGGTCGGCAAACTCATTAGTCAACAGAGCCAAATATCAATTGAAACGATTGAAATTTCTTTTGAGAGCCAAATTTTTTAAACTTAAACTTCTAACACCACTTCTTCAAAATAGACTCACCCAGGTCATGGTATTTTGTGGAAGAGCCACACTCAAGGGGCCAAAGAGCCACATATGGCTCGAGAGCCGCAGTTTGCCGATCACGGGCTAGACTCTTCCACCCGCCTGCTAGGGCAGGCAGTCAAGGCTGTAGGTCAGGGCTGTCTGTGGGCCCCTCCCCGCTCATACCCACCCCCTATCTCTCACTCCTCCCATGAGGCCAGGACATGGTAGCTAAGATCTGCCGGTATGCTTATTCCAAACTGTTTACAAGGTGACTCCTGAGGGCAGGAATCACTTTCGGCTTGCTAAGATCCTCCTAAAACCAACCATGTGTCCTTGGGCTGTGCCCTGTTCCCAGCAACCCACTCCTGATCCTCGTTCCCAGAAACTCTGAGCAGAGGCACCAACCCGCAGATCTTGAATAAGCAAGCGCAGCGTGCCCCTGGCCCTCGGCAGCCCCTCCTCACTGCCCTGCCACGGCTTCGAGCAGCACGCTCCATGAGGGTCTCCCCTCCACAGAAAGGTTGAGGGCCGTTTCTGGGTCTTTCCTGCTCAACCCCCTCTAAACGCTGGCACTCATCCTTCCGCAGGCTTCACTTGGAGCTTTTTGAAAACAAGTTTCATGCCAGAATCCAAGCAGCCAGTTAAAGCACAATGCACCCTCTGAACGATATCACCCTGAGAAGGGGCTCCTGTGAATAGATTCCTGCCCCCTCTAGAGTCACGGGCACTAGGGAGCCATGGGAGCACCTAGGGGAGGAGGACAGCACCCAGAGGTGGTCTCCCTGCACGCCAGCGCCCAGACCGCTGCTGACCACCTCCACCTGCCTCCACAGTCCTGCCTCGCCAGTGCCAGGAAGAATTGCTGGCACCTGGCATTCTCATTCCATTACGGCCTGGCCGTGCAGCCTCAGACAAATCATTGAACCTGTCTGAACCTTTGTCTTTGAATAGATGTCTGAAAAATATTCGTAGAATTGAATCTTGAGGCTTGGAAAGGACGTTGCAATTTTGAGACTTAACATAAACTTGATCAAGTAAGGTTTTCTTAAAATCCTTTCCTAACTCCAGTGTATATCCACCCCCCCCCCCCCTCTTCAGCTGGGCCCCAAAATAGGTTGTCCCTGCCTCCGTGAGAACACTGCTCACGAGCTGATGTGAAGATCCTTCCGGAGCACCAACTTGACTGTGAGAGCTGATGCTTTGACTCCTGCTCCCGTCCCCGCAACCCCTGCCTGGCCCCGGAAGTGCTTTGTGGATGAATTAATGAATGAGAACAGCTGCTCATGTACCCAGTCCTTCTTAGCTGCCAAGCACCTGCTAAGAATTTAAAATGCTAGTTCTTACAACAAAGCAGCTGAGGAACCCGAGGCGCAGAGAAACTTGCCAGAGGTTTCACAGCTAGAAGCTCTGGAAGCGGAACAAGTCTCCAGAGCTCATGCTCTAACCACGAGGCCAGGAATTCTCAACCTCAGCCCTATTGACGATCCGGGCCAGAAGCTTCTTTCTTTTTTTCTCTTTTTTATATATATTTTTATTGATTTTGGAGAGGAAGGGAGAGGGTTCTCAGAAATGTGGCCTTGGCTCATCTGTCCAGCCTCATCTTGAACCACATGCGCCCTCACTCAGCCTTCCAGACCCCGTTTTCAGTTCCTTGAAACCAAAGGCTCTAAACCCTCTCCAGCCTCAGGGCCTTTGCCCAAGTGGTCCCCACCCCTCTGCGTGTCTGGATAAGCATCGCATTCAAAAACGCCTTTGCTGACCCCGTCTCAACCTAAGTGAAACCTCACTGTGGCCTTTATTACCTCCCTCTTCACATTTATCACGGCTTGCGACTATTACACTTATTTCCATATTCATTGAGGGTCTTTGAGCTCCATGAGGTGTCTGGCACAAAAGTAAACACAGTGAATTTTTATTTAAAAAACAAAGAAGTAGGATTTACACACAGGGAAGCAACTCAGACACTAGAGAGGAATGTGGACGGAGGCCAGTGCAGGGCACAGCTTGGAGGAGTGTCCGAGGGGAGGAAGTGTGACAAGAGACTTCCGGGAGGGGCTCTGAAGCCCAACGAGTATGGAGGTTTGGTCGTGGGTTTGGAGTTTCTTTCTAAAACGTTCCTTCTCTCCTAAGATCCCACCCTTAGGATGGATTACTGGGATCCATTTTGCTCTAAGGATGGATTGGGGCAAGAAGGTCCTTGACTCATTCGAAAGCCAAGGATCCTGGCTACAAAGTTGGGCTGTGAAATAACGAACCCGGGGGAAGGCGCCCAGGGTGGCTGGCAGGTGCTTCGTGGCGCAGGACCTGGCGTGGCTTCCCAGAGAGGGCGCCTGGGGGACCAGAGCTGACATGTGTCCCTCCCCACTGTCAGGACGGGATTCTGCTGGGAGCCGTGGGTGCCTACGACTGGAACGGAGCTGTGCTCAAGGAGACCAGTGGCGGCAAGGTCATCCCCCTCCGAGAGTCCTACCTGAAGGAGTTCCCCGAGGAGCTCAAGAACCACGGCGCATATCTGGGTGAGAGCCAGCACGGGGCTGTGGGCAGGGAGGGACCCCAGGAGCCACACCGCCCACCCATGACCCGAGGGGCCAGTCTATGAGCATTCAGTGCTGATTCAAGCCGGGGTCAGGGCCATCGCCTCTTCAGCCTGGCGCCCACACGCCAGCACTCTGCCCGGCAAGTAAGCTGGAAGAATAAATGTCAAGCCACGCCCCTGCCCCTGGACTGTGCTCCACTGGATGTTTCTAATGCTCCTCCTCCTCCTAGAAGATCCTGGTGGGTAGAGCCAGGCTGAAGGACCGCCCATGAAACCCCTGGTCTTAACCACAGTCACCACCTTGGGTGGGATCCTGAAGGAGTGTCTCCTCTCCGGCGCCTCCTCCCTCTGGGGCTCGGCCAGTGAGAGCAGAATCTGGGTCTCTGGAAGATTCCTCTCTGCATGCCCCCAGGGAGGGGGGAGGCTGGGGGAAGGAGACTGGGAGGCTGGGCTCTCTGCCTCCACAGGAAGCTCTCCGGCCGAGCCCACTGGGCAGGCCTTCGGGAGGCGGGGTCAGCTTTCAGGGTGGCCCTGCCTGCTGGCCAAAGAGCCACATGGGAACCGAAGCCCCAGCCAGCAGACTGATGGGAGCAGGAAATTCTCAGTGCTGCGTGGAGCTTTGGGGGTCAGCCCGCGCTTACCCTCAGGACATGCAGCCCCAGGCCCCTCCCACCACCACCATCTCCCACTTGAAGGCCCAAGGCCCAGGGCCAGGGGAAAATATTTCCAGTGGTGCCACGGAGGGCTCAGCTCAGAAGAAATCTCTGCTCCACACCACATGGCTAGCCCCACCCCACCCCACCCTCATGCAGGCATTTGTGGTTGTGCTAAAGTCACAGCCATGGTAGCTACTCCATGACCTTTCTTTCAAGCCCCATTTTCCAGGACACAGCTCCAGGGGTCAAAAAAGTGTGCCAGGAACCAGAATAGACAGCCTGCTGCTCCCACACTCCTGGCCACTGAATCAGCTCCTCTGTGCATCCTGTAGCCACTCTGGAACCAACTGCTAGGAACTGGATGACAGTGGCGCACACACGCACACACACAAATGCACGCACACATACACACACGTGCGCGTGCACACATGCACACTTGCACTCATGGCAGAAAGAAATATCTATTCCCAGAAAGAGCCCAGGAACTGCCAGCAGGCCTGACGCCCATCTAAAAACCGTGATCCAGGATTCAAAATCATCTGGCAGCAAGTGGAACTCCGGAGAGTTGCCTGAAGATGCTGCACTGTCATCTTCTGGGTGCTGAGTGGGCACCCTGAGAGTCACAGTGACCAGGCAGTGCCATCCTTTCCAAAGAGCCCTGGGTTTCCATTTCTTCCTGCCCTCGTGGCGTGTGTGTGGCCTGAGAGGACCCGGGAGCTCCCTCCTGTGAGTCTGCAAAGCTTGGGGCTGCAAGAATCCCTGAGGTCTTTACAGCTACACAGACAACATTGGTTTTCATGAGCCACTTAGCAAGGATTTATGGGAATGGAGAGGGCACTGTTTGGTCCCCGATAAACAGTTGGGATCAAAAACCAAGCCTGCCTAATATAAAATGAAACGTGGCCTGGGCTCACCCTTCTCCCTCCTGCTTCCGCTGACGGAGGGGATGTGATCATTCCAGGTCAGCTACACCTTTAGCGGCCCCGCCTGGCTTCCTGTATTCCCTCCCGCAGGGGTGGGTGCAGGCCTGGGAATAACTGCCCGGTGTTATGGCATCTGCCTGGCCAGCCTTGAATGCACTCCCTGCATCGGCCTGTCCTCCGCACAGCTGAGCCATCCGTGGGGCCCTGGCAAGGCTTGCCGAGCACGTGGCCAGAGACCAGCCTGTTTCCTCCTGTGGCAGGGTACACAGTCACATCGGTCGTGTCCTCCAGGCAGGGGCGGGTGTACGTGGCTGGAGCCCCCCGGTTCAACCACACCGGCAAAGCCATCCTGTTCACCATGCACAACAACCGGAGTCTCACCATCCACCAGGCCCTGCGTGGTGAGCAGGTAACAAGGGGAGTTTTCTGGGGAGGGAGTAACAGAGAGGGCTAGGCCAATGGGGAAAGCTGGGCTGGAGGGGTCTCTGGAGCTCATCTCTTCCCTCTCAGTAGGACAGTCCCCAGACCCACACACTTCTTTCCTGCTAGGGGACATCTATCTCCTTCCCATCAGCTTTGGAGTGAACTGTTCCATCCCCAGAAAGCCAGGCCTGGTCCCTTGCAGCGAGGAGAAGCTGAGCATTTGCTTGTCTGCATTTCATGGACCTCACCCCGACTGCCAGCTTCTTCCTGGTCATGTTTAGAGTTCATGGCTAGAAGCAGCATCTAGGCTGTGCTTCCCTGCCTGGGCTGCCAGGTCCCGAGGTGTCGTGAGGAGCAGTCATGTTCCTTCAGCCATCTTCACACTGCAGGAGTGGGAGCAATTGTGCACCCGCCCATTCGAGGCCCCATGGGTTCGCCAAGACGCCAGCTTCTTTCCTTTTCCTGGAATGTTAACAATGCAGAATGGCACGGCGGCCAGTGCCACTGCCCCGCCTGGGATGTGGTGGGCAACCAGACAGTGCTGCGGAGACCTTTGTGTTGGACGGTCATGAATGCAGATGGAAAGCTATGACAACAGTCATTGGTGGTGAAAAGATCAGAACACAGGGTTCTGATCCAAGTCATTTCAATAGCCGAGGAATCTTGTGGTCCTGGGAAGCAACATAGCTTTTCCGTGGTTAAAGTGTTGGTTCATGGCTGGGTTAAGTTCAGAACCCAGGACTCTCGGTGGGGCTCTTGCATTGTGCCACCTCCTAACCCTTAACCCCAAAACCAGGCCTCAGCCCCTCCTGACTAGCAGGATCCAGCATCCATGGCATCCTGGGCCTTAGGCTGGGCTTTGTCCAGGTCTCACTGTCCCAGCTCTACAGAGCCTGGAACAGCCCTGTCTCTTGCATCGTCTACTACTGCCCTGGTCCTGTCACCTTGAGGGCAACTTCCTCACTGGGTCTAACCTAAACCCTTCCAGCTGCAGGAAACCCTCATCCCACCATTCCTCTTGTCATCTCAAGGGCAATGGTGGACCCCGGATACTGCTCTGTCCCCCAGCTTCTGCCCCCTCCACCCACACTTTGCCCAGGGCCAACTCTTTGGGGAATCCAAGGCTAGACCTTGAGAGCTAGAGGGAATTTGCTGATGAATTTATGACATTTTTACTGCCCAGTTCTGCCTCCAACATCCGAAAGAGAAACCACAGTGCTGAAGGCAGCTAAATTAAGTGGATTCTAAATCACCATGATCCACATAGCTGAGGCCACATATTTAGACAAATGTCTCCCTTCCTCCCCCCACCCCACTCCTTATTTTTTCTCTGTCTGCCTTTTAATTACTTTAGGCAAGCCTATCTTTTGCCTCGGGTTTATGATTTTTGTTTTTTTTCTTCTATATTTTTATCTTTCTCCTTAGTTAAAAGCTGTCCACTCTTTAGGATAGTTTTTTCTGAAAGTGCCTTAAGCCAGGAGGTGACTGAGGGAGGGAGAGTCATGGGCTCAGATGGTAGACAGACCCAAGTTCCAGCCCAATATGGCCATGACCAGTCTTTGGACCTTGGGCAAGTGACTCAGATTCTCTGAGCTTCAGTGCCTTCCCTGTAAGATGAGGACTGTGATCTCTCTTAAGGAACCATGAAGCTCATTCATGCGAACCCGAGGCTGTGAAGTGTATCATACAGGGCCTGTCCCTGGGAAGCCTCCTTCCCTTTCCTGGGTGACCCACTGGTTCAATAAATGTTTACTGAGTGCCTCCCCTGTGCCAGGCAGGGCACCAAGGCCTGGAGGGAACTCAGCAGGCACAGTGCCTACCTCACGAGGCACCTGTGGAGGCAGCAGCTGCTGGTGGGAGGAGTATGAGGCCAGGGGAGCATCTAGAAGGGGCACCCACTGTGAGGAGTGGAGTGGAAAGGGCAGAGATGCTTCTAATAGAAAGTGACCTGAGGGATGGTAGACACTCAGGGGGCAGGGAGAGGCAAGGAGGGCCTGGGGAGAAATCACAGGGTGTGGCAGGAGGGGTTGTAGGAGCCAGGCGTGGGGGCTGGAGGCTGGGGAGGGAGGAAGGCAGGTCCAGCAGCATCACACCGGAGAGTCTGGACTTTTTCCCAAAAGCAAGGAAGCAGCATGGTCAGCAGCTAGAGGCCACTCTGGCTGCACATGGGGTGGGCTGGAGGGACTGGCCTGGATGCAGGGAGGCCTTGGATGGTGCCCCACCTGGGGAGGGAGCAGCAGAGGGGGAAGCAGATGGATTGGGGCCATGTTTGGCAAACACCAGCTGGGACTTGCTGGGAGACTGCAGGTGGGAGAGGGTAAAGGGTGGAGCCGGGAAGGACCCCTGGTTGAGTGGATGATGGTACCCTCACTGAGGTGGAGAGCATGGCACCTGGTGTGGGAGAGGAACACAGTGACTGCTCAAAGCTGGAAAGAAATCATAACTCACCACCCCAGGTGCTAATCCCAGTTATTTGTGACATTGAAAACGCAAACGAGTTAAATGTTCAACAATAGAGGACTGATTAAACACATTGGCACATGCATAATTTTGAATATTATAGAATCAGCAATGTTGTGCAGTAAAAAATAATAAATGCTCATGCTTCACCAGTATGCCAACCATATGTACAGTGTGATCCTAGGTTGGGAAAAGAGACCATACACACACACACACACACACACACACACACACACACACACACGGCACACACTCTAGAGAACACAGAAGAAAACACACTGAAAGGCTCACAGCAGCGGAATGTTTGGACAAGAGGTGGCCTCTGTTTTCTTCTTTAGGCCTTTTTGTTATTTTGCTCTTTTTTGCCACTATAATGTACCCATTACAAACAGAAGAAATGGCAGTCGATAAGACTGAACATTGGGAAGAAGTGTGGGGCAGAGATGTATAACAAGGAAAGAAGAGGAGAAGGAAGGACAGACTGACAGGGCGTGTCCACTCCGTGGAAGGGGGGTAAGGGAGAGAGAGGTGTAAGAAGAGGAGGGCCTTCTCCTTTGTTCACCCTAAATTCCAAGTCAAAGTCTGTCGTCTGTTCCCCCGCCCTGTGCCGCAGATAGGCTCTTACTACGGGAGCGAGATCACCGCGGTGGACATCGACGGCGACGGTGTGACTGACGTGCTGCTGGTGGGCGCCCCCATGTACTTCAGCGAGGGCCGAGAGCGAGGCAGGGTGTACGTCTACAACCTGAGACAGGTACTGCTTTGGGGGGACTACTGGCAGCCACCCAGGGGCACCTGGAGCCTTCCTTCGCCCTGGTTTCCACGAGGAAAGCTGGGTCACGGGAGAGGCCCACGCCCGCTGCTGAGCCAGGCCAAGGAGGCTGGAAGCTCCTCTGTAGCCAGAGGAGAGAGGCTGGGAGAGCGGCGAGAGAGGAGGCTGCAGGCCAGAGGGGGTCGTGACCCCAAGGGCCCTTGCCAAGTCCCCCTGAGCCTTTTCCTGCCCCTGTTTTTCCAGACCCGGTTTGTTTACAATGGGACACTGAAGGATTCCCACAACTACCAGAACGCCCGATTCGGGTCCTCCATCGTCTGGGTGCGCGACCTCAATCAAGATTCCTACAACGATGTGGTGGTGGGGGCCCCGCTGGAGGACAACCACGAAGGAGCCATCTACATCTTCCACGGCTTCCAAGGCGGCCTCCTCAAGACGCCCAAGCAGGTAGCACCAATGCGGGGGGCTGGGCCCTGGAGTCTAGTGGCTCCTGCACAGCCATTGGCTCGGGGTTGTCTCCTGTGTCCTCATCCCAGGAAGGAGCCCATCTCCTACCTCTCCTTGCCTTGTGTCCAAATTGTGAAACGGGTACATTTTACTTCAGGGGCTTCCACATCACGCCTGTGGGCACCTCTCCCTGCTTAACTCTATCTCAACAACAACACAGAGTCCCAGGGACCCGAACCTCAGCCCTTCACACACACCCATGCACCTGACCACAGCGGAGAACTCCAATCCGGGCTCGCTCTTCTCTAGAAACGCTTCAGGCTGGTCACCTTGCCCTCAGCCCTCAAAAGTGACCCATTCCAGGTCCCGTCCCTGCAGGGTCATTTTCTTTGCTTAATGTTATGAATAAGACAGTCTAATATGCCATGTTTGCAATACTAATGGGTTGCCTGCCAGGTAACATGTACTTACACTTCAGGGGGGACTCTTCAGACACAATACTTGATTCCAAAGGCACAACCTAAAGGCAGGCATTTCAGGGGCCAGCACAGACCAGGAGAGGAGAGAGCTTTGGGCCGGAGAAGCACAGCCATGGTTTCAGACAGGCTCCCTCTGGGTTCCCATTTGTATTTGCCCCTGAGGGTGGACCCGCCCACCCTGGCCTAACAGTGTCCGGTCCCAGCTTTCTCTTCCCACTCCCTAGAGAATCGCCGCCTCGGAGCTGGCTCCCGGCCTACAGTATTTTGGCTGCAGCCTCCACGGGCAACTGGACCTCAACGAGGATGGGCTTGTGGACCTGGCGGTGGGCGCGCTGGGCAGCGCTGTGATTTTGTGGTTGGTTCCTTCACTTTTCTTGGCTCGTAGCTCTCCTGAGAGTCACAACAGGTACAGGGGTTCAAAGCTATGCTTTGGGATCTGGGTCCCTTTCTTTCATCATTGTCAGCCGAGCTCACCCTGTTCCTACCCCCTGGTGGTTACAAATGTTTGTATGGGACGACTAAATTATTTTGAAGTGCCCACCTCTCTTCTCAATGGAGTTCTGAGATGTTTGAGCACTTAGTGTCAAAGAGTGCCTCTTAGAATGCACCCTAAAACTTCAGGCTGCTTAGGCATGTCTTCGACTTCAGCCCCTCAAACTCCTTAAAAGGACAGACCTCCCTGCTCCACTGGGGTGAAGAATGTATGTAATACAGAGATTGCTTCCCTCCAAAGCCCTTCGCACTACTTCTCTCCCTGCCCAGGGCCTAATTCCTGCACCAACCCACTAGACATATGCCGTCTGTCTGCACACAGGGCCTCTCCTTAGCAGTTGTCTACAGCTTTAAAAAAAAAAAAGCTTCCTGAAAACCTGTATATTTTACCATGTGATGGCTACTCTTTTGAGTGAAAAAATTTTTTGAACTTTTTTTATATATGAGATAATTTTCATCATGAAAAGGATAACTTAAGGAAAATTTGTAAAGTAATCACTCAGTTTCATCACCTTAACATCACCACTATTAATATTTTGGCCTATCTCTTTTGAACTTCATTTCCACCTGCATATAATGGTCTATAAATGCAACCATATTTTCCATACAACTTATAAGAGGCATTAAACAGGCCATGGAGTGACTTCACGGGGTGATCAAGGAGGAGCAGACATGCTCTTAGGCCTCAAGAATAGAACATCCCATGGGGCAATGTGTGAGCCCAGCTTTTCTAGAAGACAGTTGAAGCTTAGGCGTTAAGGCTCTGGATTGGGAGGGCTTTCATCCCAGATGTGAAAGTGAAAGGAAACTGCAGCAGGAGAATCCTGAACTGTGGCCAGTCCAGTGGCCTGTGATCAACATGTGGCCACCGTGGAGAACTCTACAGGCTCGGCATGGTGCCTTGCTCACTGCCTCTCTAGAGGTGGGACACCATCTCTGCTCCCTGCAATAGCCATCAAGGGTGGAGGGGGAGCAGGGCACCTGTGGGCTCCTCATGTCCCCCACTGGCCATGGCCAAGCTTCAGCTGCCCACACTCCCAGGTGGTGCCCCGGCCTGCTGGGCAGCACAGGGAGCAGGGTCTCTGTGGGAGCAGCTTTGCACTGGCATGTGGCCTGGCTCTTTGTGACAGTCTGCTCGGACGTGAGGGCTCTTAGATCACCGAAGTAGCAGCTCAGATGGTAAAGGTATTCACTGTGTGGATTCCAGTCAGGAAGCAAGACAGATGACCAAGACCCAGGGGAAGGTGTAGATGTGGCCTCTCGGGTCCTCAGGGTGACACGTGAACTAAGTCCTTTACAGGAAACAACGTGGGCGCATACACACCCCAACAGAAAGGACTGGATCAAGCTCTAGCTTCTGAGTCCACACGAAGGGCCATCTGAGCAGTGATGGACTTGTGGGTGGAGCCCGCTGGGGAGATGTTAGGTCCCATGATCTCCCATGGGGACTGACTGCCTGTTAGCATCACTGGGAGAGCTTTTAAAGCCACAATAGTTTTTAAAGACTCCCCGGTGTTTGTTTCCAATGGATAGCTGAGTTTGAGAACCACTGAGATGTGCTATTATGTTTGCACACCATACTGTCTCATTTACCTGCTTTGATACTTACAATTCCCGTGGGAGAGGTTCCGTGACCTGCCCAAGGTCCCAGGAGGAACCAACGGAGCCAAGACTCAAACCCACCCTTTTCACTCCACAGCAAGTACACAGCCCCCCTCATCCCCCCATGCTAAAAAGAGCAGAGTGTTAACACAGACAGTCATGCGGAAACTCGGAAGCATCTACATCCCACTGCACTTAGTTCTTTTCAGATCCACACACAGTTTGGGAAGGCAGTGCATTTCCTTCCCGGAATAGGTTTGCCTTAGACCAACGGAAGAGTTACTTTGCGTTTCCTTGGCTGCCCGGACAGGTGGTGCTGAGTGGATGGGTGTGGAATTTCTAGGACAGGGAGGGGGTCCCTCCTATGGCTGCACACCAGACTCACCAGGGAGCTTTCATATCATGCTCTTCAAAGTCTGTCCAGAGACAAACAACAGCAGCAATTCCTAGAACTTGCTAGAAATGCAGCGTCTGTGCCCACCTATACAATCAGGTCTGCATTCTCCCAGGCCCCTGAGAGTCGTGCCAGTGTAAAAATATAGGAGCACTGCTTTAAGACACGGCGATGCCGATTCTGAGTGCAACTTGGGCACAGGATTTCTCTCCCAATTCCTCTAACATTTATCTGGGGTTAGAAACCACTGTTATAAACGAGGCCAGAGGAAGTCAGTGTGGTCCGCAGCAAGGAAAACAGTGAAGGGCTGCCTCAAGGAGCCAGGGGGTCGCTGAGCTGGATCCTGGTCACCTGTGCCTGTTTTGCCCAATTCTTCCACAACTAGGGTCTCCTCTATCCACCATCCCCACACACTGCCTCACCCTCCAGGGATCATTTTGCGTATTTCACTCCCATCTGCTCTCCACCTGCCCACCTCCTCCCAGGTCACAGCTGGGCTGCCTTGGGCCCACCCTACCCCAGCTGCCCGCCCTTCTTCTCCAGGTCCCGCCCCGTGGTTCAGATCAACGCCAGCCTCCACTTCGAGCCGCCCAAGATCAACATCTTCCACCGGGACTGCAAGCGCAGCGGCAGAGACGCCACCTGCCTGGCCGCCTTCCTCTGCTTCACGCCCGTCTTCCTGGCACCGCACTTCCAAACAGCAACAGTTGGTAAACTAGGCCCTCCCTCTCCCCCGTGGACGTTGGGATTGCTCTGTTTCAAAGCCTGGGCTTTCAGTGGGTTTTAAGTACCAGGTCACACCTTTGGTGATTGCTAGATGCCCGTTTGACACTCTAATTGCCAAGGACAGAGGGGATATCCTGCCAGTGGGCAGCAGAGGAAAGGCCAGGAGAAGAAGGAAATAGTTGGGGTGCAGTTTGGATCAGAACAGAGGCCCGGAAGCAGTGGAGTAAACTGGGTGCAAACACCATGAAGTCAGCCTGGATGCAGGGCCACGCAGGCCCAGGAGGGGAGCTAGAAACAGGGTCTGACGATGGAGACCCTGTAGCAGCGGGCTCTGCTCCGAGGAGTGTGAGTCTGCAGCAGGGCCGTGGGCTTCTGAGGGTCCATCACTTCACTTCCGGCCAAGGCTGGAGTCAGACACTGCTCCTGGCAGCCTGGGGCCCAGGCAGCCCTAGGAAGTGCCAGCTGTGGGCTCTGGGACCAGGCCGGGCCATGCAGGAAGTGGGGGTTACAGAGAGCTTCTCAGCCCAGGAGCAGGGCCAACTAGACGAAGAAGAAACAGGTGTCGGGGGAAGATGAGAACAGAGTCGGGTCTGGGGGTGGGGGTTGCCTTTCTCTCAGCTGTGACCTATGAGCAGAGAAAGATGGCAGGACCCAGAGGACCCGCTGAGTTCCAGAAGGGCCAGGGCCTTCCTGCAATCTGTGAAAGATCAGCCTCGTTGAAGGGGAGGAGGCTGTAGGACTTCAACCCCAGATCAGAGTCTTAAGTTTGAGGAAGTGGAGGGAAACTAGTGCGAGCTGGCCCGCCTCCCCCCACTAGTGTGATGGGACTTGCCACCTGCAGAGGCTCTGAGCCAGACACGCTGGGATCTCAGAGCCAAGGGGAGCGCTAGGGAGAGGCAAGAGCAGAGAAAGGTGTGTTGAATCCAGGAGGGGCTCAAACAAGGGCTCAACGCCTTGTTCTGTCTGCTCTCCTCCTACTGCATTCACTTTTCCCTCCATTTCTTCCTCTTTCCCTTCACTGTCAGCCTCATTTCCCTTCCTCCTCCTCTGCTTTCCTCTTCTCATTGGCTCCTTTCTTTTCTCCTTTCTCCTTCATCGCTTACTCTCTGCCTGGGAGTCTCCTGCCCACACTGGGCCTCCTGAGGGGAGAGGAGCAGCTCTTTGCTGGCCAGCCTGGAGGGCTTCCTGGAGGAGGCTGGCTTCCCAGAGGCTGTTTTAAATGAGAGGCAGAGTCTGGGGTGGAAATGTGGCTTGGCCTTCAGGGTCTTGCCCTCTCCCTCCTCCAGGCATCAGGTACAATGCCACCATGGATGAGAGGCGGTACACGCCACGAGCCCACATGGACGAGGATGGGGACCGGTACACAAACAGGGCCGTCCTGCTCTCCTCCGGCCAGGAGCACTGCGACCGGATCAACTTCCACGTCCTGGTGAGCCTGACGCCCTGCAGCCCCACTAGCAGAACCCAAGTTCCAACAGGAAGGGGACACGGAGCTGGATGGGGGTGCTGGTGCAGGAGAGCCAGCCAAAGAGCTCAGCTGGTGCCCAAAGACCCCAGGGGGGCAGCCAGTGGGCAGTGCCCTAGACCGTGGCCACCCCATACTCAGGCCCCAGAGAAAAGGCCATTGGGACACACTACCTACCACTAACAGTACCCTCCTCCGGAACCCTTCTTCCAGCTCTCAAGCCCCCACTGTTTCTTTAGCAGGTGGGGGGAATGTGGAGGGTGCGCTCAGTGGGTGGAAAGAGCAGGGTCAGCCAGCAGGGACCGCAGCTTGGAAAAAAAGAGTAAGCAGGCATCGGCTGAAAATGAAGACCAGGTGAGGCCAGCCTGGCAGAGAGGGAGAACCCATGAGGGCCTGGTACCCCATTTAATGGATAAAGAAACTCCAACTACCCAGGCCACAGTTCCAGCCTCAGAGACACAGCATGGGGCACTTAGAGCCCCCTGGCCCAGGATGCAATGGGCAAAGTCAGGAGAGCTAGCGGGGTGAGAAGTCCTGCGTCTGTTCATAAGGCGCCTCTTCCGATGTGCTGGCAACTGGATGTCAAAGGGTGGCCCCAGGACCAGCAGAATCCCATCACCTGGGACCTCATTAGAAAAGCACATTTTCAAACCCCATCCCAGCCCTACTGAATCAGAAACTCTGGGGGGTGGGACTCAGTGTTGTAACAACCCTTCCCCCATCTCGGGGATCCTGCAGCACCTCAAGTTTGGGAGCTACTGCCTTAATACAAAGAAGCCACGCATGTCAGGATCGTGGTTCCCTGGGGGAGACTTTTTAAGCCCCTCCAAGCATCCCTCTTACCGCTTATACATAGACCAACCGGAATCACCCCTATTTGACTTCAAACTTGTTCCTTCATGGAGTTAGCACACTGAGTCAGCCCGGTCACCGTGCCAGGCCTGTGCTAAGACGGTTCGGAGGGAGGAAGCTTGAGAGCCACGTGGCAGTAGCGATGACAGGTCTGGACAGGATGTGGGGATGGGTGCTGCCTGGCTGCCTGGAGATGTTGGAAGATGGGTGCCCGGCCACGAAGAAGGAGCAGGAGCTTGGTGAGGCACCCAAGCAGCCAGGTGGCCGCAGGCCGAGCCCAGGGTCCTGTCGGGGGGACACACTCTCCAGCTGCGGCCCCGCCTGGGAACCTCCAGCCCCACGGCAGCTCCTCTCCCCCGTCCTCGTGCTGAGGGCCCACCGGGCACTGCCCTCCTGGTTCAGGGAGGTGACGTCCCTCTCAGTGGTCCCAGCCAGGAACGGATGCCCCCTCTGCCCTAACCCGTCCCCCCTCCTCCCGCACAGGACACTGCTGACTATGTGAAGCCAGTGGCCTTCTCGGTGGAGTATTCCTTGGAGGACCCTGACCACGGCCCCATGCTGGACGACGGCTGGCCCACTACCCTCAGAGTCTCGGTACGTTCTGGCACACAGGGAGCACAACCCTGGTGCATGCCCCAGCCACTCCCCCGCCTCCTTCCGGAAGCCCAGACCTGAGGGGGGCAGCCCCGAAGGAATTCCCGTGCACCTGCCCGCAAACCTGCAGCACGCTCCCTCCTGCCTCCCTGGGGCCTGTGCTGAACCATCTTCTGAGGGGAAGGACCAGGCCTTCCCCTATTGGAGGCCCCCTGCTCCCAGCACAGGGTGAGTGAGCATTGAGTGGGTCACAGGACCTGAGGGGCCTCAGATCTGATCGCCACCTTGCTTACAGATGAGGGCCCTGGAGGCCTGAGCGGGCCTGGTCGGGGTTTGTTGAATGACTGGCTGAGAGCAGACACCTTTCCCACCTGTTATTCCAAAAGCAGGTGCTGTCACCTCATCCTGGGCTCTGGCCCCACCCTCACCCAGGTTTTCTATTCCCTGGCTCGAGGGGCATCTTCTGAAATCTGACACGAGATGCCCGGCCATCTGCCACTCCTTACGCTCCCACTCAGAGGAGATGTCAGACGGGTACTAATTCTGTCCAAGCTGTGCTGGGAAACCAGGCAAATGTGTAAACTGCAGGATCTCAGACCTGAGCCCTCAGGATTTAGGAAACAGCTCTACACAGACCACAAAGCTCTCAGGACTGTGACCTATGAGGTCTAGTCTCTGAGAATTACTGCGTAGAACCCAGCTGGCAAACAAAATTTCAGATACTCAACTCACGTTCTCACATATATTTCTCCAACAGAAAAGGGTTCCAATAATATCACTGCTGAAAATCCCCTGTGCTCCCATTCACCTCGAACAAGTCCCCAGCTCCTCTGGCATCCCCCCGCTTCCCAGACCTCCCACACTCTGCTGCCAGATTCTCAACCTTCACTCCCCTCCTGCTTCTGAGTCACAAGTGCGTAGGAGAGGCTGCCTTAAAATGCAGGAGAGAGGGAGAGAGCTGGATTGGCAGAGCCAGGAGAGGGGTTAAGCTGGGGTACTCAGTCATCAATGTTTTCCCTATCACAGTAATTACGAAGCCATGACAGCACATAACTGAGTATGTGTCACTCACTGTGCACACACATGGAAGCGTATGATGCAGATGCATGTGGAGGGTACTCAGTGCTCTGACACCGGTGATCTCGATGCAAGTCGGTGACAAGATCACCAGCCAGGTCCAAGAGCTCTGAGGAAGTGTGACCGAGCAGTCAGGTGATAGGGTGGAGGCACTTCCTGAGGAGGCGGCTTTTGACTAGATCTTAACAGATTACATGCAGAGATGCGGAGGGTGGGCTGCACTCCAGGAGCACTGGCAGGAAGTGGGAATCAGCAAGGTGAGGAGATGTGTAAAGAAAGAGTGAGAAATCGAGCCATAAAAGACAGTCTGCGGCACACTCCTGAGGCCTTTGCAAAGCAGCGAAGCTTCTAGAAATCCTGTTAATCTGGACACCTCGCCCCAACAAATTAGAAACATTCTTCTCCTCCCTCTTCTACAGTCTTAGCTTCTGTTAAACGCCCAGCACTGACCTCTTGGGGGAATGAGCCATTCCAGATAATTGAGTAGAAGAGCTGCAATGACATTAAAGTGTTCCTTTTAATGAACTGGATACGAGTTTTCCTGAAGGTTGTTATGGAGTTTCCCCACTTCTTACAGCACGCTGGGCAGAGGCGGGACCTATGTCATTGGAGACTTGAAACCACCTAAGCAGCGTGGTCGCTGGAATACAGTGAAGCTCCTGAGGCTACCAAAGTGTCTTGAACTATCTCCCTTCACAGAATGACCTCTCTTTGCCCAACTTCGTATGACCCTGCCGCCTTCTTTCCTGGCGTTATCACAGTGTGCCTGCTTCTGGCTGCAAATCCTCCTCCCCCCCCCATTAACTCCCACTCCCCATCCTCCCCTCCCCCCCCCGAATGGGGAAACCGAGGGGCGGGCTTGATAGGAATGAGTGTAAACTACGAGCATGTGGTTCTAAGTAAAGGCCAGGAGCTCACCTTTGAGGAAAGTTAATGGATTTAAGAGACACTTGGCCTCAGTGACACCTGTTTCCCCTCCGGGGTGTGGGCTGGGAATGGCAGTCGCTGCTCCTCAGGGACTTGATTTGAGTACCCAACTGCCCGATGGGCCACAGGCACATCAAGCTCAACATGGCCCTAAACCGGCTCTGCCCCTAAGCCAGTGTGCCCCTCCACTTAACCCCTGCACTTAGGAGCAGCCATCCTTCCAGACACGAAAAGAGAGACTCAGCCAACATCCTGGGCCCTTTCTCCCTTAGCCCTGGGAGCCAGGACCTACTGGTCCCTCCCTGAGGTCCATGACCTGTTTTCTCCTCTCCACACCCACTACCACAAGGACACCGTCATCTCCTCCCTCATGAACATTTCAGCAGCCTCCTCCAAGGTCTCCCTGCCTCTGCTCTTGACTCTTCAAGTTCATCCACCCATGGAAGCCAGAGGAGGCCCTCAGGATCCAGGCCTGGCAGTTCACTCTCTGCCAAAGGCAGTTAGTGGGTCCTCTCCATTGTAAGGCATGACCCCAAGGCCCTTAGGAACTAGCCCCTGCCCATCTCTCCATCTCTCCCACCCCTTACGATAGCAACACCAAACTATCCGCCGTTTCCCCTCCTCCCCATGCTGCTCCATGCCTCAGGACCTTTGCACAGGCTCCTCCTGTCTCCGAGACTGTCCTCTCCCTCTGGCCCATCAGCTAACTGGCTCATCTTTCAGAACTTCCCTGAACTTCCCTGAAGCCTTCTCTGACCATCTAGAGGACAAAATAACTGTTTTCCTCCCTCTGCCTCTTCTTTTCATCATACAGATTTCTTTTTTGCACATTCTACACTAGAATTAGTTGTTCACACATCCATCTTCCCCATGAGCTGAGAGCAGGATCTGTGTCTTCCTCATCCGATAGCCCTAGGGTAGCCACTCACACAGAAGATGACCAGTACATGTCCGCTGGAACTGACCTGCTGGGGAAGTGGGTACTTTGTGCTACCAGCTCAGCTAAGATCTGAGAGGGACCCAGGCGGAGTTGAGTTTTGAGCCATCTTTTAAAAAAAGGGAAAATCTGTGCAAAAGCATGAGAAACGGCAGTGCGGTGTCTGAAAAGGGCAGGAAAGATGAAGCCCATGTCTAGTGCAGTGGAGAGAGCAGCTGTGGGGTGAGGGACGTGGCCTCCAGGCTGTGGGTTTCCTACCCAGCCACCCACCGCCCCCGGCTCTCCCCGGTCCAGGTTCCCTTCTGGAATGGCTGCAATGAGGACGAGCACTGTGTCCCTGACCTCCTGCTGGATGCCCGCAGCGACCTGCCCACAGCCATGTGAGTTGGGCCCCCCCTACCCCTATCCTGACTCCTCTTCCTTTCCTGCTGGTGCAGCTGGGAATCCCAGGACCCTGGGTCATTTCCTGCACATCCTTCTCATAAACAGCAGGGATCACATCCTGAACTTGGAGCCTGGGTCTAGTCCAGGCTCTGCCTCTGACTTTTGTGTGACCTCAGGCCAGTCTTCTCCTTCTCCAGGCCTCTGATGCCTACTATATAAAATGAAACCTGCTAGTCTAAGCAAACCTCTTCAAACTTCGTCTGGAAAAAGGAATCCTCTCTTCGGAGCTCATACTACAAAATAGACAAAAGGGGGAGACCAGGGCCCTGGAGATCCAGGTCCTCATCCTCCAATCCCAGACTAGGTGACCTTTAAGGTTCATATACTGGGTGTGTGAGCTCCATGCTGAGGAGACTAGCAGAGGTGCCTGAAATCCCCTGGAAGACACAAACTAGCCTACAAGGAAAAGGAAGGAACAATATCCTATTTTAAATTTATGTTTTCAAATGTTTTGTGCTCAATTTTTAAACAACTATGAGATGATTTAGATAGAAGACATATACACTGTGACATATACAAAAAATGGAAACAGCCACTTAAACCTTGTAGAAGGATGAAGAAGCAAATATTCCAAGCGCCTAGGCTAATAATCAGAATTATTTCTGCATTTAGTTCTGGCAGCCAAAGCCAAAAGGAAAAGATGCTGAGCAGAGAGGTGATGCATGAGTAGTAAGGTTGACCCCGAAGGTCCCCCCATTGGCCTGATCCCTGGGGGTCTCTTTCCTGCAGGGAGTACTGCCAGAGGGTGCTGAGGAAGCCCGCTCAGGACTGCTCCGCCTACACGCTGTCCTTTGACACCACGGTTTTCATCATAGAGAGCACACGCCGGCGGGTGGCGGTGGAGGCCATGCTGGAGAACAGGGGCGAGAACGCCTATAGCACGGTCCTAAATATTTCCCAGTCAGCAAACCTGCAGTTTGCCAGCTTGATCCAGAGGGTAAGACCACAGTGACCTGCCCACGCTGCCTGAGGGAAGGGGGGCTCGAGATGGGAGGAGAGGAGAGCCCCAGGCCTGGCTGCACATTAGAATCCACAAAGGAGCTTAAAGATTCCTGACCAGACTTCTCCCCAAACTTCTAATTGATCTAGTCTGGGTGGGGCCTGGATCAGCTGCCCAGGCAGCATACCACCAGGACTGAGAAGCAGCAGTCAAAGGGAGTCTGAGCCCTTCAGGAAAATGGTGAGGAAGGTCCTTCAGCCCATGTTCTTGGCCCTCTTGCACACAGACACGCATAAACACGCATACACCAAGCATGTGCTCACCAGCACATATATCCCCAGCTTTCTCAGAAGGGACCTTCCAACTAGAATTAGAACAGGTTACTCTTTTAACCCTCCCATCATTCTCGCTTACTTTCACAACAAATTCAAAACTCTTTATTATGGCATCCAAGGCCTTTCCCTGCTCCCACCCAGCACCTGCTGTTTCCACCCTCTCCCCCACATCTATAGCCCCATTGGCCACCGCTGTTTCCCACACACCTGCTCTTTCACACCAAGGCCCTCCCACCACGGTCCCCTGCCTGGGGCTCCCTCCCTCCTCTGCCCAACAAGCTCCTGCTCCTTCTCAGTAACTACTTACAATGCCCAGCACTGTGCTCAACTCTTGGCATGATGGTGATGGAGGTGATGGAGGTAGTGGTGGTGATGGTAGTGATGATGATAATGCTGATGGTGGAGATGATGATGGTGATGATGATGGTGATGGTGGTGGTTGTGAGGGTGGTGGTAATGATGGTGATGGTGGGGTGATGGAGGTGATAATGATAATGGTGGTGATGATGGTAATGGAGATGGTGATGGTGGTGGTAGAGGTGGTGGTAGTGATGGTGATGGTGGTGGTGGTGGTGGTGGTGGTGGTGGTAGAGATAGTGGTGTGATGGAGGTGGTGATGATGTACTGATGATGGTGATGGTGGTAATGTTGGTGATGGTAGGGATCATGGTGATGGTGATGGTGGTGGTGATTGAGGTGGTGATGGTGATGGTGGTGGTGATGGAGGTGGTGATGGTGATGGTGATGGAGATGGTGATGATGATGGTGGTAATGATGGTGATGGTGGGGTGATGGAGGTGATAATGATAATGGTGGTGATGATGGTAATGGAGATGGTGATGGTGGTGATAGAGGTGGTGGTAGTGATGGTGATGGTGGTGGTGGTGGTGGTGGTGGTGGTAGAGATAGTGGTGTGATGGAGGTGGTGGTGCTGATGTAGTGATGATGGTGATGGTGGTAATGTTGGTGATGGTAGTGGTGATGGTGATGGTGATGGTGATGGTGATGGTGATGGTGATTGAAGTGGTGATGGTGGCGGTGATGGTGATGGTGATGGTGGTAATGTGGGTGATGTTAGTGGTGATGGTGATGGTGGTGGTGATTGAAGTGGTGATAATGATGGTGATGGTGATGGAGGTGGTGATAATGATGGTAGTTGATGGTGGTGATGGACGTGGTGATGATGATGGTGATTTTGATGGTGGTGGTGATAATGGTGGTGATGGTGGTGGTAATGATGATGGTGGTGGTAATGATCATGGTGGTGATGATGGTGATGGTGGTGGTGATGGAGGTGGTGATGGTGATGGTGGTGATGATGGTGGTGGTGATGTTGATGGTGGTGATGATGGTGATGGTGGTGGTGGTGGTGATGGTGGTGATGGTCGTGGTATCTCCATTTTACAGAGGAGGCAACTGAGGCATGGAGAAGGGTTGAATGGTCTGAACAGGACCACCCAGCTAGTAAGTGGCTTCTGAGCTGCTCTTCAGGACCAGGCATAGTCCTCATGTCATGCTCTCTGGGCTTCCTTCCCACGGGCCACATAGGCCCCACATAGCTCTGAGGCACAGCCTGTTTGTTCTCCAAGAAAATCACCAGAGTCTGAGTGCTGCCCTGTGCAACGGGGCACATGCACATCCATGTACTCATGTGCAGACCGACACACACAGTTTACACAGAGTATCTCCACATCCACACGTGCATGTGCCCAGGTGTGCCCAGTGGTGCAGTACCCACAATGGGGATAAATACCCCTCGTGATAGCTGCCATCCATGGAATGATTACAAGAGTCTGGGCATTGAATGGGCCCTGCACTTGCATGCACTGTGTCATTTAATCCTCATAACAACTAAATGTGGTAGGAACTGTCATCCCCATTTAACAGATGAGCAGTATGAGTCCAAGCAAACGAGTGCACAACCAGCAGCAGGTAGCCACGTACTGTGTGTGAGTCCCTTCCCCCTGGACCTGTGCTGAGGGCTCAGCTAGCCCAGCAGGGCCCCGGGCAGGCTGGGGAGCCTGGTGGCACACTCCCCTAAACTCTGCCAGTCCAGCAGCCAGTGAGTGACCTGCTGCTGAACCAGACAGTGGTGGGAGGGTTTGGAGAAGGGTCGCCACAGCAAAAGGAAAGAGAAAGAAGCACTGCCTGCAAGCCTGCTGGCAGCGGGGGCTGGGGTGGTGGGGGGGTTGACAGGGGGCTCATGACAAGGAAGCAGCCAGCCCTGAGGGAGGTGGAATAGACTCAGAAAATCCTCAGTTCCCTACCAGGAGTCAGCCCATATTCTACTCACTGTTATTCTGGATCACAAAGTCATGTGAGACCCCAAAAGCCTCATTTCTTGGCTCACAGAGATCCTCTTCAATCCTTTTGATAGAAAGACATGCGGCCAATTAAAGGGCCGCAAAGCCAGAGGGAGGCAGGACAGCCAGACTAGAGAGGCTTCGAATCCCAACTCGGGCCACTTCCGGTGGCCTGAGCCAGTTACTTCCCATCGCAGGGCCTCCACGCCCCCAGCTGTAAGCAGGATAAGTCCTGAGTCCTGCGTTGGTACAGAGGGAATGACAAGGCGTGCACAGAAGCTCTGAGCCCCTCCATCCACAACCTAGCACCACCGAGAGGGTCCCCATCACTGCCACACCTGAGCCGCCAGCGCCCTGTGGTCCCAGTGTCAATGGGCCTGTGCTGCTGCTTCAGAGTGGACAATGCAGGGGAAGGGGTAAGGGTGCCCCCAGACCTGCGTGACCTGGGTCTCAGGCCCCATCTAACTGCTGCCCCTGTTCCCTCACCACACCAAACCCTCCACCCCACACAGGAGGACTCCGACGGCAGCATCGAGTGTGTGAACGAGGAGAGGAGACTCCACAAGAAAGTCTGCAATGTCAGCTACCCCTTCTTCCGGGCCAAGGCCAAGGTTGAGCCTGGGGGCCGTTTGGGGAGGCAACAGGGTGGGTATTGGGAGGCTGGGAGGGTGGTGCCAGGAGAAATGGAGGTGAGCAGAAAGGAGGGCTGGTGAGGGATGGAGAGGCCTGAAGGTGGGCTTTAGGTATGTTTTTCTCCCATGCAATGACATCCAAATGATCTAACCCGCCAGCTCAGGAGGCAACCACCCCGGAGAGCACCCGGCCCCTTCCCCGCCACCCCACCTCTCTCAGCCATTGTCCCGCTGCCCTTTAAATCCTTTAAACTAACAAGTCATCTAAATATCCAGCCACGGTCACGGTGCTGTGCATGGGGAGAAAATTAACATTTCTCCAGCAACGACCACATGCTTCAAAGTGCATGTGGCCAGGAGACAGAAGCAAATTCAAGGGGAAAGGGAGGAGAACTACGGATTGTGGGGCGTTTGCCCATCACCCCTGGGCAGTGGGCAGCCACTGAGGGCTCTGGAGCAAGAGAAGGCCTGAGCTAAGCTGCTTGTAAAGCGGGACCCAACGGAGGGGTGCTCGAGGCAGGAGCCAGCCAGAGCGCAGCAGTGTGTTCCCAGGCGCAGGGTCTGCAAGGTGGGAATCTAGGGCTCCTTATAAAGCACCTCCCCAGTGAAACTGCAAGTCAAGATGGTAGTTTCAGGGTGCGACTCTGACAAACCAGGAGCTCTAGATTGAAGTCCCAGGGGGCAGCACAAGCTCCCCACCCCTGCCACTCCTGGGAGAAGGGGACCCCAGGTCTCCTAGGGAAAGTCCAGGAGGGTCAGACTTAGGAAGAGCACAGTGGTCTGTGCAAAGCCCCAGAACCCTGCCCCTCCCCCATAGTGGGGAAGGCAGAGCGGAGGGTCAGATGTCAGAGGGCCATAGCCAGGGACCCAGGTCCACTCCTGGACAAAGGCCAAGAGAAGTGGCAAAACCAGACCATCAGCGAGGCCAGAGGGCTGCTAGACAAGGAGGCAGGTGCCTATTAACCCCTGGGTGGCCCTGGGCATCCATCACACTTCTTCAGGCCTCAACCCACCACACGCAAGAACGAGGGGCGGGAGGCCTGTGCTACCGCCGTGTCTGGCCCCACAGGCTGTGCTGCGTGGTGACAGCCAGCTCCCTTTCCCACCAGCAAACCCTCCCCGTGAAAATCCTGCAGAGTCTGAAGTTGGGCTTGCTACCTTCTAGTTGCCTGAAAAAACAGAGAAGGAGGGCAAGGGGTGCCCCACAGTCAGAAAATCCCGCCAGAGGAGCCGTTGTCTGGCTGGGTCCCCCTCCCTGGCCTCAGGCCGTTACTCCCAGCCAGCAGGGCTCACTCGAGGGTGCAGGGGGCTGGGAGGGCGGGTCAGGCAATGCCCAGACTCGAAGTTCCCAGCCACCCCAGCTCCAGTGACTTCTTCCTTGCAGGTGGCTTTCCGTCTAGATTTCGAGTTCAGCAAATCCGTCTTCCTGCACCACCTGGAGGTCCAGCTCACAGCCGGCAGGTCAGGGTCTGGCTGCTCCCTCTCCCTCCCGCACACCTGCTCTGCCCTCCCCACACTGAGTCTCCCGCCAAGCCCTGTCCCTAACTGCCCCAAAGAGGTGGGGTCCTGGTCAGTCCCCAAATGAGGACCACCCGCTGCCTGCTGCGGACACCATTCATTCTTGGAAGATAAATACTACCTTTATCTTCATCGAGTATTTCTATATAGCAGCTGTTTAAAAACTAGTTATAAAGCACTGTGCACACAATAGCTGTCAGTCCTCACTGCAGACCCTAAAATAGGTAAAGCAGGGGTTATTCCCCACCCCACCTCAAGTTATAAGTAAGAAAGGAGAGGCTCAGAGAGGTTGAGTGAATTTCCCAAGGACACACAGCACCAATGGAAGCTGAGCATTAGTGTCCTACTCTTTGTTCAGGGTTCTTTCTGTCTTGCTCACCCCTCTCCTGTGAAATGTGTTTATTTTTAAAAGAGTGTCCCTTACTCTGTATAAGTCCATCTGTCTGTTTCCCTCCAAGGGAATTTGGGTTCACAGGGAGAATCCCCCTGTGTGGGTAGTAAACACCCTTTTCTTTTTCACAGAATTACATTCTCTGTGTGGGAAGGGAGGCAGGAAGGGACCTGATAACTCTGAAGTCTTGTAAATGGCCCAAACCCTCCTGAGAACTTTTCCTCGCTGAGAAATATATACTGAAGGCAAGCCAAACACCAGCCTTCCAACACATGCACACATGTACACTCACTCACACACACACATACACCCAAGTCAGAGGTCGTGGGAGGGAGCACTGGGGACCAACCACCAGTATGTCTGTGGTTCAACAAACTGTGCGTGTGGGTGGAATTCTCACGTGACCGGAGATCTTTGTAAAATGTATGGATGCCCTCAGGCCCCTCAGACCCTTCCTGCTCTGAGAAAGCATGGTCCTGCTCACGGGAGACGAGTGCGCCCACGCAGTGTGTACTTGCACCTGTTCTCACGGGAGACGAGTGCGCCTGCGCAGGGTGTCCTCGCACAGCGGCAGGTGCTGGAGAATCAGGCCTGTGCAGTGTGGCGCATCCTCTACCATCCCCTTTTGAAATAAGCCTCTGTCAGGGGAAAGGCTCCCGCAGGGAACAGAGCGCAGGGTATGTGACGAGGAAATCACACCTTTTTATTTCTGAAATTACTTTCTTTCCTGTTCATCGTGCAGGAAAGGGCAGCACATTTGACAAAAATCCCTCCAAACGTCTCCTAAGTTCACTCTCCAGCCTTTTCAAAGCAGCAAAGCCAACCTGTGGGAGTGTCCACCCATCAGCCCGGGAAGGGAGCCCAGGATAAACAGCCTGCTCTACTGAGAACCCCGTGGCCTTCCCCTCCTTGGGCAGAGCAGGCAGCCTTTGTCCCGCGGGCATCATCGCCCTCTGGGCCCACGGCACAGGCTTTGCCCTCTGACCCAGGAGGGGCTCCAGGAGCAGGGCTCGCAATGAGTGGCCACACCCACATAGTCCTCCAGCTCCCATCCAAAGTCTCGTCCTGCCCCACACCAGCCCAGATGTGCTGCACTTAAAGAGGGCCAGGAGGTAGAAGAGGGTAGGGGGAATAAATGGGGATGGAAGGAGACTTGGCTTGGGGTGGTGAACCCACAGTACAATAGACTGATGATGTATTATAGAATTGAACACCCAGAACCTGTATAAGTGTGTTCACCATATAAAAAAGAAAGGCTGATGTCATCAGCTCCCCGCAGCCCCAGCCCTTCCCCTCCTGGGAGGTACTAGCCCAGGAGCCCTCCAGGAGCCAGGGTGCTCTTTCCCCGTGTGACTTAGGCCCCTCCCGCTGCCGTGAGCCCGTCCGCACCCGGGCGGCTGGGTAGAGGGAGGGAAGGCTCTCTCCTGACCCCGCTGCCTGGCTCTCCTTGCAGTGACAGTGACGAGGAGGAGAGCACCAAGGACGACAACACGGCCCTCCTGCGCTTCCACCTCAAATATGAGGCCGACATCCTCTTCACCAGGTGGGCCGGGGCCCAGGGAGGGGAGGCATGGGAGGAGCGAGGCCTAAGATGGGGTCCTCTCAGGGAGTGGGGGGCCCTGGTAGGATCAGAGGCCCCAGAAGCCGGGCCCCAGTGCTGAGGACTATGAGATGGAGCCAAGTGGGCCCCTGGGGGTTAGAGAGACAGCTCCCTCATCCATGGTGGGGAGATAATATCAAAACAGAGGAAAGAGGTCCGGGCTGTGACTCAGTGATTGAGCGTCAACCTATGAACCAGGAGATCATGGTTTGATTCCCAGTCAGGGCACAATGCCCAGGTTGTGGGCTTAATCTCCAGTAGGGGGCATGCAGGAGGCAGCTGATCGATGATCCTCTCCCATCATTAATCTCTCTCTCTCTCTCTTCCTCTCTGAAATCAATAAAAATATATTTAAACAAAAAGAAATAGCAAGGAGAAGACACAGACCTGGCTGGAATGGTGTACAGGGAGCAAGTGCACGCTCACAAGAGGCCATGCCCTGGGCTGAGTCTAGGACAGGGGTGGCAAGTAACTGGCACTTCTGGCTCATGCCCGTCCCACATACCAGGCAGACATTGCTGCTGATGTCAGCCGCATTCCTCTTATTCCTGTTGAGCTCAGAAACCTTCCCAACACAGTGTTCCCGATGGGCACCAGAGGAAACCTATTTTTGTGGCCTCGGGGAAGACAGGCCCAGGCCCAGACCCTTTTTCGTTCCTTTACCCGCCGGCCAGTGCTGAGGGAGTCACGGCAGCCTGTCCTCTGACCCTGCAGGAGCAGCAGTCTGAGCCACTACGAAGTCAAGCCCAACAGCTCCCTGGAGAGTTACAGCGGCATCGGGCCTCCCTTCCACTGCATTTTCAAGGTAAGGCTGGAGGGGAGCCAGGAAGAGCGTGAAGAGCCGGAGCTGAGGGTCCCCCACTTGGGAGGGGAGGAATCAGAAATCATTGCTAGTGCCCGGCCCAGGTGGCTAAGTGGTTGAGTGTCAGTGGACCTATGAACCCGGTCAGGGTTCAATTTCTGTCAAGGGCATATACCCAGGTTGTGGGCTTGATCCCCAGAGTGGGCTGTGCAGGAGGAGGCAGCCAATCAATGATTCTCTCTCTTCATTGATGTTTCTATCTTTCTCTCTCTCTCTCCCTTCCTCTCTGAAGTCAATTTTTTTATTTTTTATTTTTAAAGAAAGAAATCATTGCTAGAGCTCAGGGTCACCTTAACCCTGCCATCCACTCACTGGATGATTTTAAGCAAGTCACTTCCTCTCCCTGGGCCTCTCAGTCCTCGCCTGGAGAGTAGCAGGGTGGTGTGAGAGAACGCACCAGTGAAAATGAGGTGTGGCTGCACATAATTTTTTTAATTTTTTAAAAGTGGTCTAAACGCCCAGGGTTTAGTCTCTCCCTTACAAGAGTCCGGAGCTGGCAGCTTCACAGTCATCCAGGGCTGTATGTCCTCTCTCCCCATGTCGCACCCTCCTCAACATGCAATTACCAGCCTCGAGTTCACCGCCCAGTCCAAGGAGCTGCAGCTCCAGCCATCACGTCCTCAGAAAGAAGAAAGGGACAAAGGGCAGGAATAAACGCCTTGGCGGTTCCTCACACTCCCTTACCTCTCCTTGTCCGTTGTGATTTAGCTGTAAGACGCTTTTTGTCGTGGCTTGTGTCACCGAGGTGAGAGAAGGAGAATTAGGAGGCAGCTTAGCAATGCCTGCCACGGAGGGCCTGCAGTCTCCCCGCTCTGCATGCTGGGTGAGAGTCAGAGGCAGGCTCACTGAGACCTGGGTGGCTCATCCAAGAGGTTCGGTTTACCTGCCCAAGACCACACAGCTCACACGTGACAGCAGCCCTGGGTTCTATTTCCAGTCTGATTCCAAAGCCTCCTGCTACCACTGGCCCTCACACAAAGTATGTGATGGTTAGAAGGTGAACTATCACATACCCACTATTTATATTCTTCACTAATTAATGACACCTCATAAAAAATTAATTGCTGTCACCATCTCCACCCCCAGGGGGCCAGGCAACAAAATCCCCCAGAGCCAAGAGGAGTTGAAAATAAACGTGACCCTTGCTCTCCAGTCTCATTGCCACCTCCACTGCAGGAGCCCACCCCCCTCCGGTCCCTGCAGCCTGGGGTGACTTGGCAGAGCCTCAAAGCTTTTCCACAGTGAAAATGCCAGGGGCTTGAAGAGGCCCGTTTCCCAGGCCTGGCTGGGGACCTTGTTCTCCACCTCCCCTCCCCCAGCTGCTGCTGGGGCACCGACACCTCTCCCTCTCGGGCCACAGATCCAGAACCTGGGCTTGTTCCCCGTCCATGGGGTGCTGATGAAGATCACCGTGCCCATCGCCACCAGGAGTGGCAACCGGCTGCTGATGCTGAGGGACTTCCTCACCGACCAGGTACCACTGCCCTCAGGAGCTGGCTGAGGGGAGGGGGCCGGACTGAGACAGACATAACCGTAGGTGTGTCCCAAGCCCTCAGACCCCAGCTCCTTCTCGCAAAACCATGCCCCGCTGGGCCTTCTCTGGCAGAGGAGGATGAATGCCCGGATGCTGAGTTTGGGGTGCTGATTGTGAATGGCTGTGTGTATCCCTCCTGCAGGTGAACACCTCCTGTAATGTGTGGGGAAACAGCACCGAGTACCGGCATTCCCCGACGGAGGAAGACCTGAGTCGCACCCCACAGCTGGTGAGTGTCCCCCAAACCAAGAGCCACGGGGTTGGGGGAAGAAGAGTACTGCCTGAGCTCGGGGCTGTTTCTCTCCTTGGCCCACAGTTTGTAAGAGTTCGTTGAGCGCCCATGTGCCCAGCCTCAAACCAACAGGAAACAATCCGGAAAAGCTTGCCCTCCGTGAGCTCACTGTCTCTCGGGAGACAGAATGAGCGCCTCAAAGCCAGGGAACAGGCCTGTGATATGTGTCAGGAGAACAGGCCTGTGATATGTGTCAGGAGAATGACAACAGGCGCAAACTGGAGTAAAAGAACAGTGAGAGACAATGGAAACACGAGCCTGAAAAGATATCTGCTCCCCATGTTCACTGTAGACAACAGCCAAGATATGGAAATAACCTAGGTGTCCATCGGTGGATAAAGACATTACGAAATATAGAGAGCTGAGCTAAAGCTAGAGCTAGAGCTGATAGATGGGATATAGAGACATAGACATATGCAGTAGAATATTATTCAGCATAAGAAAGGAAAAAATCTTGCCATTTGGGACAATGTATTTGGACCTTGAGGGCATTAAGCTAAGTGAAGTAAGTTAGACAAAGACAAATACTGCATGATCTTACTTATATATGGATTCTTTTTTAAAAAAAAATCAAGCTTATAGATACAGAGTCCAGATTGATGGTAGTCAGAAGCCGAGGGTGAGACTGGAAAAATGGATGCAGGGGATCAAAAAGTAGTAATAATTGTAAAAAAGAACAGGGCTAGTGGACTTGCATTTGAGCCTAAAAGAGCCCTCGGATACAGAGAAGCAGAGGGAAGGGGAGGAAGCCAGCTGGAGCACTGCTGTGGGGGCCAGAACATACATGACTTGTAGTGGAGACACTGACATCAACTGGGCCTCCCTGACCCGAAAATGAAAGGCGGCTCAGCTGCAGCTCCCAAAGCCCTCGCTAAGACACCTGCTGGTGTCCAGGTTTATATCCGCACGGCTGCCTCTGTCCCCAGACACCTATTTCTGTGCCTGCTTTCATTATTCCTGACCCAGACAAAAATCTTTGCTGTTATGTTATGATCTGATTTCCCCAAACAAGTGCTTCGCACAAAGCATTTTTTGAATGTAGTGCATTTTACTAAAGACGTGGGGCTGGGTAGGGTTGAAGTGGATGCAAAAGTGTGATACAAGTAACTTTAATCTAATACACTGTAACTATTTGATGATTTGCTTGGGTTTTCTATTAAGATGATATCATCTGCTGACGATAATAACTTTGGCTTTACCATTCAAGCCTTACAAATTATTTTTCTTGTGTTATTGCTCTGGCTAGGACCTCCAGAGTATGGCTAAACAGAAATGGTGACAGTCTTGTCTTGATCCTGATTTTCAGTGAATTGTTTTTAATTTTTCATTACTACATATGACGCTTGTTGTGTTCGACAAATACCATTTGTTCAGATTCAGGAAATTCCCCAGGAGCTTTTATCATAAACTGAAGTTGAAGTCCCTAAAATGCTTTTTCTGCATCTGATACAGTAATAATCTAATTTTTTTCCCCTTTAAGCTGTTTATATGGTGATAACATTTATAGGTTCCCAAACACTGAACCAAAATTTTGTGCCTGGGATATATCCAATATGCACAACTTCAAATGCAGCATCAGATACACCATCCTTACCTTGTCTCCAGCCACCCTCAGGCAGCCCCAGACCACACATCCCTATCGCCACATCGTCCCATCCTCAGGCCCTCTCCCCAAAGAACAAAACCCTATTGGGCCTTGCAGTTTAGCTGAGCCATCTCTCTGGTGGCCCAGCCTCTGCTCACATTCTCAGGTCATAGCTAGGTTTCTGCCACCCCTCCCCCATGGTCTGGCCACTTCCCACCCTCGGGGTTGCTCACCCCGAGACCCACCTCTCTTTCAGAATCATAGCAACTCTGACGTAGTCTCCATCAACTGCCATGTGAGGCTGGCCCCCAACCAGGAAATCCATTTCCATCTGCTGGGGAACCTGTGGTTGCGGTCCCTAAAGGCAGTAAGTAGAGCACCTGGGGGAGGCTGGCAGGGGAGAAGGGAAGAAGGTGGGTGCTGGGGAGTCTCCCACCGGGAAGGGGCCCGCTTCTGACAAGGCCTCTGATTGTACAGCTCAAGTACAAGCTGATGAAAATCACAGTCAACGCAGCCTTGCAGAGGCAGTTCCACAGTCCTTTCATCTTCCGAGAGGAGGACCCCAGCCGCCAGGTGAGCCCCCGGGAACCCTGAAGACCTGGACTTGAGCCAGGCCAGTTTGGTAAGGGTGACCCCTTCCCCTACAGTTTCCCTCCACCTCTACCTATGTTCCTGCAAGAGAGAGATGGACAGACATGCCAGCAGTTAGTGTATCAGTGGAGAGAGAAAAGCAAGACAAATAGGCAAACGTGGGCAGCCCCATCTGGCAGAGGAGTGGGAGGGAACCTGTGTATTTGATACTACAGGAACCTGAAACTGGAGTCCAGGGCAGCCTGCCCGGTAGCTTGTGGCCCCACCAGAAGGAGGCTGCCTTGGGCAGGCTGGCAGCCTAGATCGACCGCCCCACACCTGTGCTGGCCCCAGCTCCATTCGCACCTCTTATCTAATGAAACCATGTGACTTGTGCTTTAGAAGTCTGGCATGAACTGAATTGGTAAAGGCCAATGGGTGTGAGATGTATTGATATTGACACTTGTATTGGGTAAAAGCAGATCAAAATGGCTTGAATCAAAGTTTGGGAAAGGGGTGGGGCTCTGTGCGGTGCTCAGCTGGGAAAATGAGAAGTGGTATCTTGAAGAGTTCAGTCCTCTGGATAGAGGCGCCTTAGGCATGGGGCACTGCTGCCCTCCACTGGCCATGTCCCCAAACTGCCAGCCTGAGCTCCAGGTGAGCATTCAATACCAGATGCGGAGCAGACACTGGAGAGCAAAGCAGGCATGGGCTAGAAGCCAGCCCTTCAGAAAACACACAGATCCCGTCACAAACAGGGTGGGCGTACCAGGCGAAGGGCTAGCAGGTGCAAAAGCCGAGGCAGCACGCAGGGGCCCCACCCCAGGAGTGGTTTGATTTGTTCATTCATTCAGTGTTTGTTGGGTGTCTCCCTCTATGACTCAGATCTACTAGGGGGTGCAATGGAACAAGGACAGCAAAGCATGGACTCGATCTGGGTGTGAGCACAGGTGCTGGGGGTGGGAGGTGGCCAGGCCAGAGAAAACTTTCTGGAGACAGCCCACTTGAACTGAATCCTGCAATGTGTTAGAATTTTCCAGGTGACCAAGAGAGGAGGCATGGTATAGGCCACACACTCACACACACGTGCACACCCCTCTCTCCACACTAGTTCAAGTCTCTCAAATGAATTCTCCTTCTCCTTCCATTCCCAGCCCCCACACCAAAACTCTTCTTATGCTTTCTGGATGCCTCACTTCTCTTTCTGAAATCCAGCAATAATGTAAGCCCGTGTTGGTTCAGCTCTGTGCCAGGGGCCGGGAGTGAGAAGGCAGAGCAAGGTCCAGCTTGTAGGGATGGAAAGAACATATAAGGGACCTATGGTTTGTCGAGTCCTAACTATGAGCCACGTTTTGTAACAATTTCTTCACATGTTATCTTTGATGTATGCCCCCACAGCCTCATTTTTCAGGTGTGGAAACTGAGGCTGTGTGAGATAAGGCAGCAGGGAAGCAGTGACTTGCCTCAGGTTAAAAAAGTGACTCAGTGGCCAAGCCAGGTCCCCACCATGCTGTGCAGAGGTGCCGACTGTCAGTCACTCAACATGTTCACTGAGCCCCTGGCTCTGTCCCTGCTCGGAAGATAGAGCAGTGAACAAATCAGGGAAAGCCTGCTCTCCTGGGAAGAAAGGCAATTAACATAAATATAGGGGGCAAAAGTAGGTTTACAGTTGTCAGTATGCAAAAGTTTATTCTTATATTATTCATTAATTACTATATATTTTTCCGTATGAACAACTGTAAACCTGCTCGAAAGCATCAAATGATGAAGTCTGAAAAAAATATATAAAACCGCAAGCACATAAGGGTGGAGATTCAGGGGACACTATTTTATACGGAGAGATTAGGGGAAGCCTCTACCAATGAAGTGACCTCGGACAGAGACTATGAGCCATACCAGCAGAAGGAACAGCAATGCAAAGGCCCAATGGCAGGTGTGCTTAGCATGTTGGAGGCCAGGAGGCTGGAGGGCTGGAGTAGCGAATGAGGGACAGTGGGAGATGAGGTCAGGGAGATAGGCAGGGCAAGAGAGTGTAGGTAGGCCCTATTTTTCTACTCTGAGTGAGATGGGAAGGAGACTCGGAGGCTCTGAGCAGAGCAGAGAACTTCCTTTCTCTGGATGCTATGCCAAGAACAGACTGTAAGCCCTAGCAGGTTTGGCTCACTTGCTGGAGCATCAGCCTGTGGACCAAAGGGTCCCGGGTTTGATTCCAGTCAAGGACACATACCTAGGTTGCAGGCTCAATTCCTGGCCCTAGCAGGGCATGTGCTTCTAAGGCAGCCAATAACTGTGTCTCTCACATGGATGTCTCTCTCTGTCTTTCCTCTTTCCTTCCACTCTCTCTAAAAATCAATGGGAAAATATCTTCGGTGAGGATTAACAAAAAAACAAACAAAAAGAACAGACTGTGGGAGGCGAGGCAGAAGCAGGGAGGTGGCTAGTGCCGTCTCCAGATGGGAGATGAGGGTGCTCAGACCAAGGAGGCAGCCCTGGAAGTGAGAGGAGTGGCCACATTCTGGGTGTTTTGAAGGTAAAAGAGTCAGACTCCGCTGATGGAGTCCATGTGGATATGAGACAAATACAGTGGTACCTCGAGATATGAGTTTAATTCGTTCCGTAACCTTGAGGCGTTGGAAACTATGAGACACTCGATTCGCGGTAAACTGGTGGGTCATGTGCAGCCGGCCGATCCGCGCGATTACTCGTATGTCAGCTGTTGCTCGTATTTCAAAGCAAAAATCGCTCGCTCGATGGCTCGTATCTCAAAAATCTCGTATGTTAGGGTGTTCATATCTCGAGGTACCACTGTACAAGGTTTCAGGCCTGAGCAACAGCAAGGAAGGACGATACTGCTGTCATTTGCTTTGATGGGAAATACACTGAAAGAACAGGATTGAGGATGAGGAGTGGGATCATGAGTTTGCTTTGGCACCTGTTAAAGGTGCCGGGCAGGCCATGTAGACCGTCGGTCGGATATGAATCTAGAGTCCGGGTAGACGTAGAAACGTGAGTCGTCAGTCAGAGTGTAGATGGCCAAAGCCCTGACTGACTTCGCCCGGGGCCGCATTAGGACTTCCATGGCCCAGGACACTTTTGCCTTTGGGGCTCCTTCCTCTTTTTAATTGCCATTTTATGACTATGTACATATTAGACAAATATAATCCAGGCAAGATTATATTCATTGATATCCTCTAATTTTAAAAGAAGTTAGGCCTGGCCAGTGTGGCTCAGTGGTTGAGCATCAATCCATGAACTAAGAGGTCATGGTTGAATTCCTGGTCAGGGCACATGCCCAGGTTGCAGGCTCGATCCCCAGTAGGGATGTGCAGGAGGCAGCCAATCAATGTTTCTCTCTCATCAATGTTTCTATCCCTCCCTTTTCCTCTCTCTCTAAAATCAATAAAAACATTTTTTTAAAATAAGTAAGATCATGTTTGTGGGCCTCTGGGCACCATGCCCACTGTGCCCACTATGTAAGTCGGCCCTGAGCCCACCAGGGCATGAGTGACTGTAGATAAAGAAGATGTCCAAGGACAGAACCATGGGACATGCCAACCTTTAGAAATTTGGGAGATGATTGAAGCAGCAGCAAAGAGACAGAAAATGTCTCAAAGAGCAGGTAGGATCACCTGGGCCACTGACCTCAGGTGTCCACTGTGCAGGGGCTGGGGGCTCTGAGGCCTCTGCAGGCTGGATGCCACGCGTCATCCCTCCCAACAGCTTTCCCTAAGGAAGCCGATGCAGCTCTCCGCCAGGGGCCAGAGGTTTCCTGCGCTCCAGTCCAGGCCCCAGGCGCCACCCAGGCCCCAGGATACTAATCTCTTGTTCCCTTGTGTCCCTCCTCCCCTTGCAGATCATATTTGAGATCTCCAAGCAAGAAGACTGGCAGATCCCCATCTGGATCATTGTGGGCAGCACACTGGGGGGCCTCCTGCTGCTGGCCTTGCTGGTCCTGGCACTGTGGAAGGTGAGGGCCCCCCCCAGGATGGCGGTGGGGAGCAGCATCCTGGCTGGCTGGCCCATGCCTGGGATTCCAACCTCTGGGGTCTGTGGCCAGTCCCCATGTTCTCCTCCCCATGCGAGCTGGCACCTGCCCAGCCTCCTTCCCAGAACTTGCCTGCTGCCACAGCACACAGCCCTCAGCACCGCAGGCTGATTGGCCACCAGAAGGCACTCAACCTATGGCTCCCCCGCTTTTGTAGGCCCCTTAGATAACCTGAAGAGCGCTAAACAGCATGTACATGCAACCACCAAATGTCTCCAACAAAGGCAGGCTGTTAAACACTTCGAAGCCCTTCGCTGTCACTGAGCCCCAGGTTCAGAAGCCCTCATCTCAGCCTCCTGTTACAGATAAGGTGAAGGAGGCCCAGAGAAGAGTGTTACCTGGGACAGGGTCACCCAGCAAGGCTTCGTGCCTCCGGACTCAGGCTCTATTTTCTCTGCTCCATGCCCCCTCACCAATTAAGTGGTCCATTGAGAGCTGGGAGGGACAGAAGTACTCATGGTCCTGGGCTGGGGTACTCTGGAAGCCTTCTGAGGAAAGATGCCTGAGGATTAGTGGAGGGACAGCAAGGGAGGGGAGTAAGGCCTTGTCCATCTGCCCACTCCTGAGACTTCTGCCTTTGCCTCCCCACAGCTCGGCTTCTTTAAAAGTGCCAAGCGCAGGAGGGAGCCCGGCTTGGACCCCACACCCAAAGCGCTGGAGTGAGGCTCCTGAGGAGGCTGCGAGTTGATGGGGCCAAGGCCAGGTGGTACGCAGGCTCCGGCCGATGGCCCCGTGGAGCTGGGGCAGAGAGGATGCCAGCTCGCTCTGCACTTGACCTCATCTGAGAAACCAAGCCTGCTCCCTCTGAAGGGAACTCAAGCCAGTTTTAAGAGGGACTGCCCTACTGGGAGACTGAGACACCTCCAACAGAGATCCCTAGGAATAGAAAGGGACCTCTCCCAAGGCACACCCCAAAGCCTCTCCCAGGCTCTGGGAGGTTGGCTACCCCCACCATTAAGGTGCTAGGAATTTCTAATCCTCCTCCTCAGAAGAAATCCAGAGAGGAAGGCTGCAAATGCAGACCCACTCTGTGCACTCCAGGACGCTACTTCCAGTAGGACCCAGGGGGACAGCAGATCTAAATTTTGTACTGTCCTCCACCCCATGCTGCCAACAGCTCCTGAGTCATGCCTACCCCTTCCCCAGGAGGAGATGGGTCCCGGAGCTTCCCCTTAACAGCAAGGGCTCGATGACAGAAGAGGGCCAGGGATGAAGACTCTGGGACATGGAGACTGTGACGGACAGGCAGCTGGAACCCAGAAACCAGGCACCCACAGAGATGGGGAAGCACCCCCATATGTTCACACTGACTGCCACACACTCCCCCATGGTGCTTGCAACCCCCATCTCATGCTCCCCCCTTCCCCACCACTACATCCAGAAGAATGTAGATGACACAATCCCCCATTATCCCCTATAGCTCCGCATTTCCACAGCATCTTCCTAGGCAATGGTTGGCAAACCACGGCTCGCAAGCCACATGCGACTCTTTGGCCCGTTGAGTGTGGCTCTTCCGCAAAATGCCACGGCCTGAGAAAGTCTATTTTGAGGAAGTGGCGTTAAAAGTTTAAGTTTAAAAAATTTGGCTCTCAAAAGAAATTTCGATCATTGTACTATTGATAATTGGCTCTGTTGACTAATGAGTTTGCTGACCACTGTCCTAAGGCAAGCTGGGCCCAGGGTAAAGGTGGGGAGCCTCCCTTCTCTGTACCACCTGTCCCTTTGCACATACAGCCTTCCAACCCTCCCTTCCATCCACTGTGCACGGGAAAGGGGTTCTCCTCTCCAGAATGCACTGAATGAGGCCGATACAGGGACCCCCCTCGGTGGCAAATATCTGACCCGCCCACCCACAGGACAAGTGGTACCACCAATGACGGCGCCGCGAAGACCAGAGGCACACCTGGTGCCCAAGCCGAGTAATTTATGCCTTAGCTTTGTTTTGAGGTAGAAATGAAAGGGGGATAACCAAAGGCATCTGTCCCCGTCACATAGTACGACCTTTACTGTCGTAACTATTTTTTAAAAATAAAAACAGTAGTGTCTAAAAACAACTAAGGTGCTGACTTCCCTTTCTGTGGGCAAAAGGTCCTAGCTAACAAACTCTGTTCTTTAGAGGAGGATGGGGATGAAGAGGCTTCCGACTTCCCCCGCCCTCCCCCTTCCACCCCATCCTGTGGTGGGAGGGCCTTGTCCACCATTTGCTCCCTCAAGTGGCTGCCTGATGTGCGATGTCCATCTCCAGTGATGGAGCACTCTCTCCCGCCCAAGACCAGCCACTCCATCTTTGGCCAATTTGGGTGGTTGAAACCCACATGTCACTGTAGCTTCTACCCCTTCATTCCCACTCTCCCCGCCCAGTCCTCCCAGACCTCCCAGACTTCTCCAAGCTGGATGTCAGTGCTGACCTTCTCACACCCTGAAAGGTGGGTGTCTCCACCTTTACACACAGGCCGCTCTTAGACCAACTTGTCTCCATTCTATTTCTGTGCTACTGTAATCCCAAGGAGCCAGAAGTAGAACCTTACAAATTATTAGATCTTGTTTCCCCATAGATGTGGACCCTCAGTACCAGTAAAATTAAGAGAGAGTCCTAGGTTCCACAGCAAAATCAAGACTAATCCCAGGCTCTCAGCCTGCCTGAAAAGGGCTTTGTGAAGGGGCAAAAGAAATGCATGGGGATATCTTTTTTCTCAAATGGTAAAACCAAAGTCAGAAAGAAACATTTTAAAATCATATTTCATTTGAGCCATTATCCCCATGAATGGAGTAACCTTGCTGAAGGATAATCGATGAACCCACACTTTAAGCATGCACCAAGTCCTGTCAAAAATCAACTGAGAGACTATTTTTTTGGACCCTTACTTTTAGCGACTGGAATTCTTTTTTTTTTTTTTTTTTTAATTTCCATGTACAACCACACTGCAGGCCAAACAAAATGTATTGCAGGTCAGATGCAGCCAGAAGTCACTGAATTGCAACCTCTGGACTCTCAGAGGCAGCCTATTCCCAGAACTCCAGGCCTTCCATGCCTCCCCCAGCCATACACCAAGAACAACTGATAAGATTAAAAGAATGGGAGGCTTGCATCTTTAACCCCTTTGCATTGTCTTTCTCTTTTTCTTATCAATTTCCCTTTCCCAATTTATTTGCTCTGGATATAAACATCTAAGACTGGCTTAAGAGTGCCTGGTAGGGCAAGCAGAGAAGATGCATCTTATATTGTGCAGAGCCTTGTGCTAGAGCTATTTCTCAGGCCTGGCTGCATATTAAAATCACCTGGGAGCTTTAAAAGATACCTATGCAAAGGCCCAGCCCAGGGATTCAGATTTAATTAGTTGGGAGAGGACCAAGGCATCATTTTTTGCTTCAAAGTTCCCCTGGTGCTGACAGATGAGGTCAGCAGGCAAGTGAACATATAGGCTAGAAAACATACAAGGACAGGTGACCTTTCATGATGAGTAATGGAAATTGTATTATCATCATAATGTTGTTCAAATTAACTCAGCTCCAGCCTGCAGTTTGGAAGATTTTCTCATTCCACCAAGTGTCCAGAGTGGGATTTGTTGCAGATTTTTGTTGATGTCTGTGAGAGGAGATGAACAGCAGTTTTGATACGTAGTGGCAAGCAACTCAAAGTGCAACCTCAAATCAACATTAAAATTCATATTGTGGTTCACAGATGGATGTCATTAGCAATGTTCTAATCTGGTAGAATAATAATTGATGATTGAGCTAAGGGCTGAACTCAAGTGTTAACATGAAATATAACTCACTTAAAAATGGTTCAGTATTGTTCACTATTTTAAAAGCATTAGACCCAACCTAGACAATACTCTAAACAAGCTGCTTTGACTTCCAGGTGGCCACGTGATACATAAGCAAGTCTGCAACAACCAAATGCACAGGGAAAAAATGTGCCTGGGCAAGGTCTGACTCTTGTAAACCAAATTACCAACAGAAGATGGTTTTGTAATTTGGCCCATGGATTGTGGGGATTTTTTAAGTTCTAGGCTCACTGATAGAAGAGAAAGGCCTCCAACAAGAAGTTATGAAATGAGATGGGCAAGGTGTCCTGGGGGACTTCACTGTTGATTCTGACATGATGAGAGTCCATGTGGAAGGGCAGCCCCTCAGAAAAGACACAGAAACTGATGGGCAAATCGTGGGTAGACTCAAGGGTAGACTCAAGGGTCCTCAGGTCCTTATGCCATCAAGTGTCCTTTGGGGAAATAGACATCAACTGTGCTGTCAGTTCCGGCCAGCTGAGAGCTGGAAAGGAGAAATCCGGGGATAAGTGCTGCTTCTCTCTGGCATTAGATGGTGTAGGCATGCAAGCTCAGGGGGCAATTTGTGCCTCTTAAAGTAGATTATGTATCCAAAGCTGAGCTTCTCAAAGTAGGGTCCCAGAGCCACCTCAATCGGAACCACAGATTAAGTTCCAACCAGACCTCCCAAATCCGATTTCTATGATGTAATTTTAAGCCCATTAAAACTTATAGAGAACCAGCAACTTAGAGCCACAAAATTTTGTTATTCACTAATCGTCAATGTCAGTTTCTTAAACAGGGCAGCCTTTCTCAGCTGCCCTGGGGCAAATCTTGGTGGTAGCTACCAGCAAAACCCCCAGCAAAACATCCCCCCCCTCCCTCTTTCTGCTTCTCCCTTCCCTCCCGCCCCATGGACCTCTTTTCAGTGCAAACAGTGGAGCTTCTGGGTTTTCCTTTTGTTAAGGAAGGTGGTATTTCTTTACAGGGCAGGTGGAAGGGGCAAAGAGCTAACTTGAATACAACAGAGGGAAGTAACTACCCAGGCAAATGTGGGCGAGCTCCTGGGAGATGAAGAACTCCTTTCCTAGAGGTCTTTAAAATACAAGTTGCGGCCTCCGAAGTTCCGAGCGACACAGGGCTCGGTCCTCTGCGGCCCAGGCGGCAGCGCTGCTGGCCCAGGCTGAGGCCCGGCCCATTGGCCTAACTAAACCACACTGCATTGGAGGTCGTGCGTGGTTTTCATAGGCTGAAATTTTGTGATTCGGTTAAACTCGGGACCTCCGCGAAGAGGACCCACTTTTTTTTTTTTTTTCAAAATGGCAGCCTCCAGCAGAGCACTCCCGGTAAGGCCACAGGGCGCCCCCCGGATGGGGCCCTCCTGCGTACGTTCCATGAATGGCTAAGCACAGAGCTGCACCCGACTCTGACACCTGTCCTACACCCGCTGTAGCTGAAACACACAACTATTTTAAAAGAAGATATGTGTCCTGCCTTCATTACACAACTGGGTTAATTTCTTAGCTGTCTTTCCTAAAGATGGAGGGGAAGAACCCCCACATGTGATGGCCTGGGGAGTGTTAGATCTGTACCCAGCGATGCTGAGAGAGAGCAAGCAATTCGGTGCCTACAATTACAGAACTTATGCTATCAGGAAGAGATGCCTTCAGAGAAAATAAGAATGTGAAAGATCCTGTAGAAATTCAGACTCTTCTCAATAAAGCCAAGAGAGACCTGGAAATTATTCATCGACAGGTCCACATTAGCCAACTGTATTCGACTGACAAGCTTATCATTGAGAATCAGGAGATCCAAGACCTAAAGACCAGCACCATCAGCAACCACGGACCACCTCCAGGACCCACTCTGTGCTTGGGGTTGGGACCCCAATAGACCACGAGTGGTTTCTTGCATCAACTTCAAATAATAACCTCTTGCTGAGCCTGCCCTGTAGAAACTGCTGAGCCTGTCCTGTAGAAACTGATACAGTAAATTGAGTGAGGTTTCCATTCTCCTGCAGCTTTAGTGGCAAGGGTGGCTGTCTCTCCTGGGTTCAATGTTAGAATGAAGAGCTGGTGCTCACTCAGAATAATGCTGTGTGTTATCGTGTCGCCTCTCTACCTCCCTCCCCTTAGTAGCTCATCGCCACTTGTACAGCGCATCTCCAGACTTTGTTTCTTAGTCCTCAACAATAAACAGGATTGTTTCCCTAAAAAAAATAATAAAATAATAATAAAATAAAATAAAATAAAAGTTGCTATCTCCATCAGCACTCAAGAGCTTTTAGTGTCACTACGCTCCCAGAAGGAGACACTAGACTTGAGTCAGTCCCACTGGCTTCAAGCCCCAAGATGCCAAGCGGCCTATAATAGACACAGCTGGCTTACTCATGCTGCTTTTCTGGCATAATGACTCAATGCAACCACATCTCACCCCAAACAAGAAATGGCCAGGTCTAGCCACCACTAGTTGTGCCTTGGATGACTTAACACTGCCCTTAGTGGTGAATGATCCCATTTTCAATCAACAATACATTGGCCTTTTTATCTTTAGCTAATGTCATGTCAGCCCTTTATTCAGCACTACTTCTTACTACTTAACAAAAATCCCCAAAATTATCCTTACATTAGTACTAACATCAACCACTCTCCTCTGTTTTTGTGTCACTGTCTATTCCATTAGCTCTGACATCACATTAAAATAAAGCAGGACTGCATGTTCCAAAACAGAAAGTGAAACAGAACAGACCTTTGAAGGTTTAGGGTTAAGAGTGTTAGGAGCCTGGTACCTGAGCTCAGAAACTTTTCAATGTGATATATAGGCTAAAACGTACTCAGCAAACTCATGAGGCTTACAGTAGAGTAGGAGCAGAAAAATATGTTTTAAAAAGGATGGAATACCATTCCTTAATGTACTCAACCCCCTTATCAGTTTCTCATGTTCTTTTTTCTTATCTCCCTGGTACTACATAAAAAAACAAGCAGCAACTCAGATGATATTTTCTGAAATGTTTTAGAAGATGGCCCAAGCCAGGATAAAAAAGTAACATCATAAAATTTTACTTGGGAAATTAAAATTAGAATTTGAAGAATAAAAAATCAGGTTTCAAATAGGGGCATTTAGCTGGACAAGCTTACCAAGGGCAGGAACCATCTTTCTTATTTGTGTATTCACATCCCTGGTATAGTGCTTGATACATAGCAGGGGCTTAATAAGTGCTAATTTTCAAGTTTATTCCTACTTGTTGAGGCAGGAGCAAACCCCAGTCCTGATCTTCGAATAGACTAAGCACACCAAATTTACAAAGCACAGGCAGATTAGAAAACACAATTTATCTAACCTTGCCAACAAGCTTTATGAACCACCTAAAGAGGAAGAAAGAGGGAAAAGAGGAGGAGAGAAGTAAGAGGGAAAAGACAGTAAAGAACTACAAGAAAACATGGTTAAAAAAAAAAAAAGATTTATGACCTTGGAATGGAACCACCTTACAACAAGCAAATTACAAGAGATAAATTTGGCTACATAAAAATGTAAACTGCTATAAAAACTACTATATTTAAAGTAAAACAAAGTATAAACTGTGACATCTGACAGAAAATTCCCTTAAACTTTCAAAAAAAAGTTTTAACAATAAAAAGACCACAACCCAAAAGCAATATACAGATCAGTAAATACATGAAAAGATCAGTCTTACTCATAATAAAGGGACACAAATCAAAACCATGAAATACTATTTTTCATCAATCATCTTGACAAAAACTAAATGATTAGGTAATATCTGGTGTCAATAAAGGTGTAGGCAGATAGAAGGCAATTTGGTAACTTCTAACAAGATTTTATATACTCAGTAACTAAACCAGAAACTCCAGTGCTAGTCATAAATTTATTTCTACGAATAGAATATATTAGGATGTTCACTGAAGCATTATTTGGAATATAAATAATCTGAAACCCTGAAAGTTCAACAATTAAGTCTGGTTAAATAAATTGTAGGTCTACCCAGAGAAGTAATTGCTATTAAGTTTTGTTTTTTAAATCTATACTTACCAAAATAAAAATTTAAAAAAGTCTACGATATAGCTGAAAAAGACAGCCCAAGCCGGTTTTACTCAGTGGATAGTGTCGGCTGGCAGACTGAGGGGTCCCATGTTCGATTCTAATCAAGGGCACATGCCTTGGTTGCAGGCCCGATTCCCAATGGTGGGGGAGAGGGAACGTGCAGGAGGCAGCCGATCTATGATTCTCTCATCATTGTTTCTCTCTCTCCCTCTTCCTTCCATTCTAAAGTCAGTTAAAAAAAAAAATAGACAAGATGTAGGATAGGATAAAATCCATGTGTATTCTTTAAATGAAAAGAAAAATAAATACACATATGTACAGTAAAGTTCTGAGAAGCTACTCAAAAAACCCGTTATGGTGATTACCTTTGAAGAGTTCAAAAGGGAGGCAGAGAGACATGTTTTAACTATTTAAACTGTCTTTACTATATAAAGTTTTCCCCCATACATATGTATAACTAGAAACCTGAATTCAACTAAAGAGCAGCTCAACTAAGGCACACTGATAATAAAGACACAAACTTCGAGGTAGTTTTGGGATTTTTTTCAAGCATTTACTGAACACAAACACCGTTTTCTTTTTACACAGCAATTTTGTTAGTTTCAAATTAGCTGAGCTATTAGGACTATAAATTGCCATGAAATTAAAAATGATTCTACATGTCAAACTCAAATAGAAAATGTCATGCAATATATAAATCACCACTAGACCTCTTGTGCAGTCAGCAAGTTTACTAAGTTTATTAAAGTCACGTAAATGGTTTGACAAAAGTGCACAATAGAATAACATCACTGGTTTTTTTTATAAATCACAGTGAATTACTAGTATACAACCATTTAGTTCCTCTACATAGAGGATTGCAGGATGGGATGAATATTATAAAAATGGGAACTTTCAACACATAAAGCCAGTCAGATTTTACTCCCCAACTACATACCTCTGAAAATTTGTTAGCAAAGCTGAGGTTTTTTCCCCCTCATGTTTTCTCCTCTACCAATTACTATGCAACAATTAAAAAGCCATGCACAAATTTCACAACACCTGATTAAAAACATACAAAACCTTGTTTACTTCATCACTTGGCAAAGCTTGCATCTTCGTTCCTTCATTGTTCTGACTGGGCCGTTCATCACGTGACTCACCCCTAAATGAAAAGCTGTTAATAGTTTAGCAATACTCACCCCTGCACACACATCAAGATACACTCCCCATAACCACCAAGTCAATGTGTCCCTTCCCTACACATTAATACAAATGAACATACCACAAACCTAGAGACCACATTTACTTTACAGTTTTAAAAAGTAATATATCTATCACCACTATCAGTATAGTATTTATTTCAGATCCCATATTTCGGAGTGGGGATGCTATACAACCCAGCCCATTTGGAGATGTGGGCAAATCTGCCAGACATGTATGAGAAAGCCCTGCAATGTGCCATACATAGTTAGTAGCTTTCTACTTTCCAGAAAGGATGTCCAGAACAGAGCTGTGCATTTTCACAGTAGGATACACAGCTTAAAATCTTACGAATTAGTAACTTGTCAAAGAGCAAAAGACAGAGTTTGGATTTCTTTAACCTACTTTTATGTTATAGTATAGTTAGTGAGGAAAAACAGAATAGTCATCTGTACATTGGTACATCTGACTAACCTGAAAAGGAATATTTACGACTTTTACAGAAAATCTACCATAAAAACAAGTCGTTATACTTTTATCCATCTACTCACTAATTTAATCACCAGCTGCTTCTAAAACCAGCAAACTGTAATCCAAGGTCAAGCAACTCATTCCTTACCCAAATGCTCTACCTGAATAATCCAAAATGGTCTTACTTATCAAGGAGCTGTCTCTACTGCAGTGACAAAGTGTTGTTCCCTTGGGATTTCAATTTTCAAAAACACTTGCCAAATGCAGTTATTTAGGGATCCACTGCCCCCAAATCATCTTTTACTTCACACAGTGCTATCACACCTAAGTTTCTCATGATTACCACTTACTAATCAACAATTAGTATCATGAAATAAAACCCTTCCCAGAAATAAGCAAAACCAAAGCTTGCTTTTAAATTTGCTTGAGGTTCTCACAGTAAAGAACCTTACAGTAGTGGGACTGTGCAACCAAAGTAAACTGGGGAAAAAAATGATGTTGTTTCAGAATTCTGTCAAAAAATGTCCCCCACCCCCGTCTTTATCAACTGAGGGGATGAATTTGCTGCCCGTCTCAAGTTAGTTACCTAACCTCAAAAACTCAATTTTAACAACTCTACTGAAAGCACAAAACCTAGCAAGTTTCACATGGTTTGCCCAGGCACTCATCCACCTGGGCCTCTAGCTCAACCAAATTTCTATAACAGTTATGAGCAAGACAAAGAAGTTTTGATTGAATTTGTAATGCTACCAAGGAAGACGTACAATCCAAAGCTTAATCCTACCAATAAGAAACATAAAATGTCAAAGTGGCTGGAAAATGTAGACAGTCTAGAGCAGTGGTCGGCAAACTCATTAGTCAACAGAGCAGCAAACCGTGGCTGGCAAGCCACATGTGGCCGCAGTTTGCCAACCACTGGTCTAGAATTCTCAGAGAGTTGAGATACAGATCACCTTTCTTATCTATTTTCCTTAAAAAAAATCAAAAACAAATAAACTTAAGTTTGGGAAGGGTTTGGCTAAACATATTTTAAATTCTACCAACAACAAATAAAAAACAGGCATGTAGATCACGTTTCAAGAATAGTTTTATACAGGTGTTTCACAAAACATCTGATTTTACAAGAGAGAATCAGGTCCTTAGCAATGTAGTACACATGTACTTCTATATTATAGTAAAAAAAAAAAAAACACCTCAGTTACTATCAGCAGAATTCATAGTTTATTCCACTGTCTTCAAATTTTCTCCAACTTTGTCAGCATTTCAATCAGCAGTTTTACTTTCTCCAGCATTCAGTCCTCCCTTCTCAAAAACAGCATCATTAAATTTTGATGTCTAAATATGTACACATAATCATTATCTTCACTTTACAAATAAGCAATATCTAAAAGAGTGCTGGTCCTGGGTAGCCAAAGGGATTAAATGATTTTTAAAACATGCAACATTATCTGATATTTGAATTTTGGGTGTTTAAAATCATATACATTAATAATAAAACCAAATGAATACCATGTATTACAGCCATGCCTCAGACTGTCAATAAGCAGGCCTTGAAGTCTGAAAAACACAGGGTCTGATCTGAGCTGTAGAGAGGTGTGATTCACTCACCTTGAGGATGGGCATTTTCTCTTTCAGTCCATTAAAGCTGCCAAGAGCAAGGTACAGTATTTCCTTGACTCACACCAGGGGGATCAAGGCCAGTAATTTTCAAATTAGGGTTCATTCAAATATCTCCCTTTAAACCAATCTTCCTTGTAAAAACTCAGGTTAGAAAAACAAATATATTACCATGACAGAATTAACCATCAAACATTCCTAATTGAAGCAAGAAGACACACAAAGTACTAGTATAACTACAGTAGCTGTAAAAGTATCTTGCATTCTTGGGGGAAAAGCTCTTAAAGTTCCCCCTTTCCATTCCCTCCCACCCTTCAAAGTATTTCATTTTGTGGGGTATCTCAATTTTATTTAAGGCCCTAGGTGCTGATTTTGGCTTGGTCATTATGTTTTATACTGATCCAACTGCAACCTTTCTCTTATACTTCACAAAGCAATTTCCATACATAAAATGTTAATTGAAACCTTACAGATTTTAAGTTTATATCTGATGTTGCTACATTATTATAATGCTTTTCATGAAAGAAACAAAAAAGCTGTAGGTCTTCACTTACAGTACCATGCACTATGAATAGCTAAGGCATTCATTTGGCACTAGAGAGAAAAATACAGATATAGCTAATTTTACTTTATCATTTTTAACATCAATAAAAATAGGTGTGTATGCTTTGCTTGAATTTCTGTGATGCTTAAAAGATAATCACAGAACAATCTTTTAATCTTACACTTAAAATGTTGCCATTAAAGCAAAACAAAACAAAAAACGAAAACCTCTGTACAACCTGTCGGAATAAGTGACATATTATGGTTGAAAATGTGCAGCTCTCAAACAGAACTTTCAAAGTGGCACTGCAAATTCTTTTCATCATCAAAAATATTTAATCTCCTATACCACACTAGTGATTTTTTTCTACTTCTTATCACAGACTAAAGTGGAAAAAAAATTTAAAATATCCTGGTTCCTTTCATCTGTCATACACACCTTAATAGGGAGGCACAGATAACGCCTGCTAGAAAAGTAGTTTCCAAATTTAAAATACCACAGAGGAGGAAAAAAAGAAAAAAAAATAGAATGTATAACTATATGTGACAATTTTTCTCATAAGAAAACACAGCATTCATAATTCATAATTTTTACATGTTTGTGAGTTGAGTCAAATGTAGACTGCTACAATTTAGATAAACTACAATAAAACAGAGACTTCAAAGAATTTTAGAATTCGAAGCCTAAAGACAAATAATCCATCAATATTTTCTGAAAAGTCACTTTAAGATTATTACTACTTGGTATATATCACCCAGCATAATGCACTAATTTCAACTGATTTAACTTTATAAATTTAGTATTACTATTATTAAGCATATTTTTCAGATTAATCTGCAGTTATATATTTTTTTAATCCTCCTGATGTTATAATGTGCTGTATCATTCCACATAATTAATGGAAGAGTGAAACTACCTACAGCAGTTTGGCATGTGCAAAAGACATGGGTATCCCATTACTTCTAAGGTTCACTTTTAGTTGTTTTTCTTCATGAATCCTCAAAACTGCTATAAGAATAACATGCTGACAAAGGCTTAACAGAAATACTTTTGTAGGCAATTTTTTTCAAACATTATCAACTTCAAATTAGAAATGTTCTCTGTTACATAAACAAAACATTTTATATTCATTCCTTAAAAAAAAAGAAAGAAAAGAAGTTAAGTGATCAATATTCAAATACCTTAGTTACACCTAAACAATGTGGCTTTGTTTAACGTGTATTTGAAATCAATTACCATCTGAGGCAAGAAGACCAAATACAGAACTAAGGAAGGTTGGGTAGGGAGGAAGGGTAATTGAAAGAAAAGTAGAATTTATAAACACATAATTCTATTGTCTGTGATTAAAGTTCTTTACTTTTTAGCACCACATTAAACAATTTTACATATCCAGTCACTTAATGATATCCAACAAATTCTTCAAGAGTTCTGGGGATCTGGTCTTGGTAGTTAATGTCATTAGCCCGAACTGCTCGGGCAGCCAGGCACTTGAGACTCATCTTCATTTGAGTTTTAAGTAGTATTTCAGATACCCCAGTTGTACTTTTGTCTAGCGGAGTCTTATTCTGTTTATTTGTCATGTCAGTGTGAGCGCCAGCTTCAACTAGGCTAATGATGATAGAGTGCAAGGTCAAAAAATCACTGATGGGCCTGTTGTACTGAACGATAATATGAAGGGCACTGTTCCCTTCGTTGTCCACAGCATTCACCTCAGCACCACAATCTAGCAGAAGCTTGGTGACAAGTGCATTTGGAAAGCTGCAAACATCGTTGGTATGAAAATCATCAACTGGGGTATTCGAATTGACAGCTAGATGCAGCAAAGTGAAACCTTCCCGAGTTCTGGGATCAAGGTGAATAAGGTTGTAGATCTGCTTGTTAATTTTGCACTGATCTTCTTCACTGCACTGTGTTTTGGTGGAGATGCACACTAAATACAGAAAGGTATAGAGATTACATTCATAATTGTCCATAGCACTGTGGACATCAGCATCTGAAATATTTCTTACTCTGTTCATACTTTGTTCTATTTCCAAAACACTGCATCTCAAAACACATTCTATATCTGGCGCTTTCACAGTTTCATTCAAATGTATCATCTGTGAGAAAACTTGAGCAAATCGAAGAAGATCCTTGTGGGTATTCCTATTACCTTTCTGTCTGAGGTGCAGGGCATGAAGCCACAACTTGATACACTGTTCGAATTCCATATTATCTGCATAGACAGCTCCTCTATAAATGATGGGATGGGAAACATCAATATTGTCAGCACCTAAAATCCGTTCCCGAACTATAAGGCCTTCCATATGAAGAGCATCTCTGTCTTGTCGAATGGATTCCAGTTCCTGAGGATTTCTACATTCAGTTCTGTTCCCATAAGCATGGATTGGTGGGAGAACCTCTTTCTCAAGAATGTTATCACCATCTTGAAATCTTTCCAACATGGCTAAATATAAATAGTGGTATGTCTTCATGATATCATAGTTCTCACGGTCATTTGCAAAGGAGGCACCCAAGAGTTCCAAAGCTTCAATCCGACTTCTTCGGTCACAATCAGCATGAGACAACAACAGTTCGACGACATCAGCTTTACAGCTTTCGGCAGCCACTTTTAATGGTGTCATCCCATGGCCATTCACTACTATAGCAGCACGCCATTTTATCAGCTCTTTCACAATATCTATGTGCCCAGCTTCAGCTGCAAAGTGCAATGCTGTGGCCCCACAATGTGCTTTAGCATTGGGATCAGCACGCTGTTCTAAAAGGTATCTGACCACATCAGTGTGTCCCTTATATGCTGCAATCATTAGGCAGGTGTTGTCATACTTGTTGGCAATACTGATGTTGGCATTATTTTCAACCAAGTATTTCACAATGTCCAGTCTGCCATCAAAGCAAGCTGCCCGCAGAGGGGTCGAGTTAGTTACTGTAGTATGGTTCACGTTGGCTCCATGACTGACTAGAAGTTTAACAACTTCAAAATGTCCTGCTCCTGCTGCACACCATAGTGCAGTGGCACCATCAATGACATACCTATTATTAATAAAAAGAACAACAGTCAGAAAATGGAGGCCACATAAATTTAAAAATAAATTAAAAGAATGGATTCATTTGTATTGACCAAAACTTCAATCTATAGAATATTAAAAAAACATTATTTTTGGTGAAAATAAAACCAGGTAATTTAAGTAAAGCACTATGCATACAATCTGTAACTAGTATGAGCTCAATAAACGTGAGCTATTAGTTTATTACTAAAGCATATACACTTTTCAAAACATCATCACCTTTCTACTAGCAAAAGTAAATACATTTCAGATAAAGGAAATGAATGGAGATATGTAACTTCTGTACTTCCACAGATACACTAGCTTTTTTATATATACTTAATTAGGGCAAAAGGTTAAGCCATCTCTGTGGTTAAGCCACGAGCCACGCTCTTTTTCCCACTCTGGAACTCTAGGCTACTTAAATCCCTCTTGAATCGCGCCTTCCAAACCCAGCGGCCTCAGCTATGTGCTGGGGTAAATCCTGAAAACACTAGCTCTTAAGAGCAGGGCCATGTGTATGTTCCTCCTTCCAGTAACCCCAGGTACCACCTTCTCTCAGTAAATCAGTAAGAAAGCCACCCAATCTCTAAGATTACACTGTGTTAGAAATTGCTTTAGAGAGAAAAGTTTTTAAGTACATAACTTTGCCCTAAGATTACCTAAGCTAACCAAATCTTATACATACTCTAATACAGCAAAGAGAATGAAACACTTACTGCTCCCACAACAAAATGGATCACATAAACATGATGCTGAGCATAAGTAGTCAATAGAACATAGTACATACTATATTATTACATTTACATATCTATCTGTAGTGTCATTAGTCAGGATACTGGTTACCTTTAGGAAGAGGAAGTGAATAACAGGAAGCACAAAGGGGACTTTGTAAATATATACTTTTATCTATCTGCCTCTCTTATGTTACACTCCAATTTAAAAGTTTAAAAAATATATACTAGTAATGTATAGCCCTGGCCGATGTGACTTAATTGGTTGCGTGTCCTCCCCTGCATTGAAATGTTGACGGTTTGATTCCCAGTCAGGGCACATGCCTGAGTTGACGGCTCAATCCCCAGTAAAGGCCATGCAGGAGGCAGCTAATTTTACGCTCTCGCTTCCTCTCTCTTTAAAAATCAATAACTACTAAAAAATTGTGTGTGTGTGTGTGTGTGTGTGTGTACACACACACGCATATTGTGCCTCAATGTGTGTTCCTTAAGCCACTAGGGAAAAAATACTAACAGCAGGAAACAACTAGCTCTTTTCGAAAACCAAGTAGGCATCCTCCCTGACCTTTAGTTTATGATTGGACGGTGTGGCTTCACAGTCACCACTTAATTACTGAGTGTTTAATATGTGCAGATTCATTACTTTTATAAAATTAGCTTGCTAGGGCCCAGCCAGCATGGATCAGTGGTTGAGTACTGACCTATGACCCAGAAGGTCATGGTTTGATTCTCAGTCACACCATAAGCCCAGGTTACAAGCTTGATCCCCAGTGTGGGTGGGGTATACAAGAAGCAGCCAATCCCTGATTCTCTCTCATCACTGATGTTTCTATCGCTTCTCCCTCTCTCTTCCTCTCTAAAATTAGTAAAAATATATTTAATAAATAAATAAATAAAATTAGCTAGCTAGAAAGCCAATCTTTCCCACTTTTTCATTTCATTTTTTTCACAACTTCAGTCTCCCAACTTTTTATTCTATTACTATCAACCCTAAAAGTAGATATTTGCTGGAGATAGTTAAATCTACTGTGCTACAATCACTAAATATACCTATCTGAAAGTTAAAGAAAAAGGTCAATCAAAAGCAATATTCATTAGAGCAATTAATTACAAACACTTAACTGCTGAGTTTCTGACCATATAACCTTATAACACAGCTCAAACTTTACCTCCCATGAAGTGAAAGAGTACAATCCTCCTGATATAAATGTCATATATTAACCCCAATTAACAACACCCAAAAAAAACAACACTATCTATTACTTCTGCTGTACATAAAAAAAAAAACATTGATAATAATTCAAAAGCAATCACTCTTCAAATAATGACACAAAATGTTTATAAGCAAAGCCTTCTCATGGGGTTACCTATGAGGAAGGATGTAGGACTGACTGGGAAGAGGCTTAAAGCTACTGAAAATATCCTATATCATGATCTAGATAGTAGCTACATGGATAGGTAGACAGGAAAAAAAAACACCTAACTGCACACTTAAGATCTGTGCATTTTAAATCTAGAGATAAATTTTGAGATAAATCTCAAAAAAATTTAGAAGCCCTCTCAAACTTTTTATTTTTTAAGTGCCACTTAATTTTTTAAACTAAAGAATAACAAAATAAGACATTAAATACATATGTTTTAGTGGTTTCCAACTGTACTTCTGCAAACAATTTAATTAAAATTCATTTATTACATTTTTATTGTCATGGTTAACACAAACTTCAATTTTTCTTTTACTGTCAAAAAAAAAAAAAGCCAGACACCAGAAAATATCCTATATAATAAAACCCTAATATGCAAATAGACCAAACAGTGGAATGACTGGTCACTATAAACTAACCACCAGGGGGGAAGATGCTCAGTGTAGGAGCTGCCCCTGGTGGCCAATCACAGCTGGCAAGTGCAGCAGTGGTGGCAAGAGCCTCCTTGGCAACACTAAGGAGCAGCAAGCCAAGCGGTAAGGAGCATCAAACAGGCAGGCAGTAAGGAGCCAGGGGTTCCAGACTGCAAGAGGGCACAGGTCGGACTGAGGGGACCCCCCGCCCCTGGCCGTGCACAAATTTCGTGCACTGGGCCTCTAGTCTAGTAATAAATCTAATGAAAAAATGTGTAAGACCTCTACATTGAAAACTATAAAACATTCAGGATAAATTTAAGACCTAAATAAATGGAGAAATAGTCCATGTTCATGGTTTAGAAGACTCAAAAGTACTAAGATATCAATTCTTCAAAATGGTCTATAGATTTGATGCAATCAAAATCTTAGCAGATGCATCCACATGTGTGTAGAAATTGAGAAGCCAATTCTACAATAAATATAGATATGCAAAGGACCTAAAACAACCAAGATAATCTTAAAAGAAAAATAAAGTTGGACAAACTACAGTAATTAAGATAATGTGTCACTAGTACAAGGATAGACCCAACAGACAAAAACTCCAAATGCTCAAGGTATGACAAATGCTCAAGTGAAATTCATTTTGACAAATGATCAAGTGAAATTCAGGTACAAAGTACAGTATGGTCTTTTTAACAAATGGTGCTGGAAGCAACTAGATGCCTGTATGGAGGAAAAAATTAACCTTAACTCTTATACCATACACAAAAATGAGAAGTAACATTGACCTATAATATGAAAAGCAAAACCATAAAAGTTTCTTTAAAAATATATTATCGTCATGACCTCAGGGTAGATGACAAATTCTTAAATAGAATGAAAAAATAGCAAATAACCATGTCTGGCTAGATAGGTCAGTTGATTAAAGCATGTCCTGATATGGCAAAGTTGTGGGTTTGAACCCTGACCAGGGCAAATACAAGAATCAACCAATGAATGCATAAAAAAATAGATAACAAATCAATGTTTCTCACTAGCTCTTCTTCCCTCTCTAAAATCAATTAAATGAAATAAAAATGTTAAAAATAGCAATAACCATAAAAAAAATTTGTATTACTTAGACTACATTAACATTAAACGCTTCTCATCAAAAGGCATTGTAAAGAAAGAAAACAGGCAATCCACTCACTGGGAGAAGGCATTTGTATTAGATGTATTTGACAACTCAATAAGAAAAAGCAAACAACCCAATTAAAAAATGTGTGAAAAGGACATGGCAGATTTGGGTCAGAGCATGGGCTCTCAGACCAAAGGGTTGGGGTTTGATTCCCAATCAAGAGCACATACCTCAGTTACAGATTGGATCCCCAGCCCTGGTTGGGATGTTTTCAGAAGGCAACCAGTTGATGTGTCTCTCTCACATCAATGTTTCTCTTTCACATCGATGTTTCTTTATCTCTCCCTCTCCCTTCCTACTCCCTTCCTTCCACTCTCTCTCTAAACATCAATGGAAAAAATACCCTTAGGTAAGGATTTAAAAAAAAAAAATGGGTGAAAAGATTAAACAAGTATACTTCACAAAAGATACTCAAATAACTACAAACATGACAAGATGTTCAAGATAATTATTCACCAGGGGAATGCAAATTAAAACCAGGAGTTACCAACATACACACCCACTAGAATAGCTAAAATCAATAAGAACTGACATGACATACTAAGTGTTGGCCAGGGTATGGAGCAATACAAACTCTCATTGCTGGTGAAAATTGCTGGTAGAAATGTAATTTGGAAAAACTGGCAATAACTATTAAAATTAAACATATATCCATCTTATAACCCAACAATTCCATAGCTGATATATACTAAAAAGAAAAGAATGCAAATGTCCACCAGAAAACCTAAACAAAAGTTTTCAAAGCAGCTTTATCCGTAACAAACATTAGAAATAACCAAAATATCCATCAATAGGATAAATAAGCTGCCATATATTTATACAATGGAATATTACAAAGCATTAAATAAACTAATTACTTATTCATGCAACTACATGATAAAATTCATAGACTGTGTTAAGCAAAAAAAAAAGCTATACAGAAAAGAGTATACTGTTATTTTATTTCTAGGAAATTCAAATATAGGCAAAACTAATCTATGGTGATAAAAGGCAGAATAATCATTACTTGTGAGATGGGAAAGGATAAGAATTGACTGAGAAAAGACATAAGGAAAATTTTTAGAATGATATGAAACTTTTAGTAAAATGTTCTACATATTGATCTAGATGATTACACATATGTAAACATATTAAAATCTTATCACATTGTACACTTAAGAGTTATGCATCTTACTAGATGTTATTAATACCTTAACTAAAAATAGGCATAATTATAAACAAAAAGAGGTATAAATCATTTTAAAGAATAATAGTTTAAATAAACACCAATAGCTAATACAGTGCCAACCACTGTATTAAGTGCTTAATATATCTCATTTCTCACAATAACCTCGTCTCTATTAACCTATGAGATAGATACTATTAATATGCCCATTTTACAGACATGTAACTAAAAAGTTTATGACGTTAAAAATAGAAGAGTACTTTGGAAACTACAAATATGCATCAACTGTAAAAAGTCATAACCCATGACATTTGTTTCCATTTAAAGAGCATTTTTTCAACCTGATTATTTATATAATCTACCCTAAAATTAACACACAATATATAGTTAGTTACATCTACTTAGTTCCAATATTTTCTAGCACTCTTTAAAAGTATAAAATTATTGTCCTGGTCAGTGTGGCTGAGTTGTTTGGAGCATCATCCCATACACCAAAAGGTCATAGGTTCGAATCCCATTCAAGAGTTTGTGCAGGAGGCAGCCAATGCATGTTTTTCTCTCACATCAGTGTTTCTTTTTCTCTCTCCCTCTCCCTTCCTTTCTCTGTAAAATCAATAAAAACATATCCTCAGGTGACAATTTTTTTAATTTTAAGTGTAAAATTATTATACCAGGAACATGAACCTAAACAACTTAAGAAATGTTACATTAAAATGGGCATTCACATACATTAACTGTAACTCTGGAAATAACAGTACAAAATAAATATGACCCCATTTTAAAGCTTAAAAAGAGAAAAAAAGATGATTAAAATATTTTTCTGCCCTCAAATTTCAAGAATGATGTAAGAGAAAAAATTAAATTGTAAGTATATACTTCACTTGGTTTTTGCAACAGTTTAATACTTTTCTTGGAATAGCCTAATAATTTCCATTTTTCTATATTTTTTGTGGCAAGCTACTTTAAAAAAATGTCCATTACCTGTTTTCACTGAGGCAATTACAATTCCTTAGTTATCACCAAAATAAATTCACTGCAATCTATAATAATAAAAGCGCAATCTGCAAATAAACCAAACAGCTATTTAGAAGGACATCTGGACAAAGCTGAGACTAGAGCCCTGGAATCAAGGCAGACAATGTGGCTGCAAGGGATTGAGTGAGGGATTGAGGCAGCCGCAACAGCTGTGAAGGCCTACTCTTGCATGAATTTTGTGGATTGGGCCTCTGGTATATTATAAAATGACTAGTCCACCAGAAACATTAGCCATAGTAAAATGTTAATTTCTACATATAAACAAAAATATTGAAGATATTAAAAGAATTATAATCCTAACATCTATGACATTCCTTCTTCCATCAAATTCAACTAAAATTATAAGCATACACTGCCTCAAACAAAATACTAAACACATTTATAAGAGAAAATAAAAATATAATAAAATTAATGCAATATTGATTTAGTGCCTATAAGGAGAAGCACTCTATAACACCATGACCTTTCTAAACTCAGTCTAAAACTGCAATGCAACTTTCTATTATTTCATATTAAAAAATCAAGAAACTATAACCTAATATTCATTTTACACAAAATGTATAAATCAGATGATGGAAATACTTCACAATAAAAGATAACATTTCTGTTCAAAGAATTAAGCTTAACTATTTTCTGGTTCAATTTGAAATTAAAAAAAGTCTGGTTCAAGCATTTGAAATGGAAATAAAAACTCATTAAATGTAAATAATCAGCACTTTATTCTAATCAAAGTCCTTAAAATCATTTATTAGATCAAACATAGTTCCTGGAAATATATACTGCCAATGACTTCTTAATGAAGTCAAATGATGTGACTCTCATGCCTTTCCTTTACCTGGACATTCATTAAAAATATTAGTAGTAGCACTGTCTTTTTTCTTTCTTTCTTTTTTTTTTTTTTTTTTTTAATTAATCTCATTTAGTTTTTTCTCTAGGATACCTTATTCCCTAACTCCTTTGCTATTTTTTTTTTTAACCCTCACCTGAAGATATTTTTCCATTTTTTAGAGAGTGAAAGGGAGAGGGAGAGATGGAGAGAAACATCGATGTGAGAGAAACACATCAATTGTTGCCTCCCGCATGGCCCTCATAACCACCACCACCAGGGTCAGGACCCTGCAACTGAGGTATGTGCCCTTGACCAAGGTACGTGCCCTTGACCAGAATCCAACTTGGGACCCTTTGGTCCACAGGCTGATAGATGCTCTATCCACTGAGCAAAACTGGGTAGGGCACTAGCACTGTCTTTAAAAGTAAAAGCCCTCAACAAAAAGCCTCAGAATTCCCAGAGGTCCTGTTCTCCTTCCCATCTATGTCAGCAAATCTCTCCTAGTTATAGGGTTCCTACAAATTCTGGCACAGAGCAGTCAGGCCCTGAGCACTCAAGCCAATACAATATTGTGTAATCACATGACTCCTAGCCTTTGTTCTATTTCCATTTCTGTAACATTCTTAACATCTTCCCATTCTCCAACTAAAGGTTCTTCCATTCTCATTCATGTAACTTTTCTTCTTATCCATTCATCTGTGTCCATTTTATCCTTCACATAGTAAGCCATAAGTATAACAATTTCAAATGTTACTCCCAAATATATGAACAAAGATTTAAGTATCATCATGGAACTTAATCTGGGAGAGTAATCCCTTCCCAGTTGAAGTTCTGTGATGAATCTACTTTTGTTTCCTAAGTTATAGAATTTTTAGGCTGAACATACACCTTTTCTTTATATTTTTAATATTATTTTATTCTCTCTCTCTCTCTCTCTCTCTCTCTCTCTCACACACACACACACACACACACACACACACAAAACATACCATGTCAAGCCCATAATTATACTGATACTGTTGCTTAGGATAAAGCTAAAAAGTGAGACTGTGTTTTGTTTTGTTTTGTTTTTAATATTAGGCAAATAACAGAAGAGGTGGTAAACAATTTAGCAAAAAAAATTATGAAGACGATACATAAGTTACTAAAAGTTGGGAAACACTATATATTCCCCCTGGCTATGGGTCTCAAATGTCAATGGACTATAAAGATGGGGATTTGGCTTAATTCCTTCACCTTTTTCACTCAAACCCCAAAACACCACCCCCCACCACCACACACATACACACACACACACACACACACACACACACACACACACACACAGCTATAAGTCTGTTACTTGTCTCTGAGTCTGTTTCTATTTTGTTAGTTTATTTTGTTCATTAGATTCAACACATAAGTGAAATCATACGGTACTTGTCTTTTTCTAAATGGCTTATTTCACTTAGCATAAAACTCTTTAGGTCCATCCATGTTGTCACAAAGGGTAAGATTTCCTTTTTCACAGCTGAGTAGTATTTCATTGAATAAGTGTACCATAGGTGAAAAGGTGAAGGGCTTACGAAAAGAAAAAACACTTCACAGACACAGGCAACGGTATGGTAATTACCACAGGGAAAGGGGAAAGGGGCAGACAGAAGAGAGTAAAGAGGTGATAAATGGAGATGGAAGGAGACTTGATTTGAGGTGGTGACCACTCAACAATATACGGATGATGTATTATAGAATTGTACACCTGAAACCTATACAATTTTATTAACCAACTAGGGGCCCATTGCACGAATTTCATGCACGAGGGTGAAAGGAAGGGTCCTCAGCCTGACCTACACTCTCTCTATCCAGGAGCACTCAGGGGATATCCTACTGACAGCTTATGCCCGCTTCCCATGGTTCTCTGCTCTCTGCGTGGCCTGCCTGCTCCACACCATGGTGATGGGCAAGCAGGCCCTGCTGGGTGCTGCCTGCAAGCCGTGCTTACCTGCTGGGCTCACGTTGCTGGGGCGACACCACCAGTATCCCACCCTGGCCGCTATGGGCTCCACCATCTTTGTCGCAGAATGACGGTTAATTTGCATAATACTCTTTTATTAGATAGGCTGTCACACCAATAAATTCAATTAAAAAATAAAATAGGGCCCTGGCTGGTTTGGCTCAATGGATAGAGTCAGCCTGCAGACTGAGGGGTCCCAGGTTCGATTCCAGTCAAGGGCACATACCTGGATTTCAGGCTCAATCCCCAGTGGGGGGGCATGCAGGCAGCAGCCAATCAATGATTCTCTCTCATCACTGATGTTTCTATCTCTCTCTTCCTCTTCCTTCCTCTCTGAGATCAATAAAAAATATATTTAAAAATAAATAGGCAAAAATAAATAAAAATGGGAGTCTAATTTAAGTACCTCAAAAGCCAGCCCCTAAGGCATGGTGGGCAAATTGCAGCTCCCGAGCCGCAGTTTGCCGTTCTGTTGACTAATGAGTTTGCCAACCACTGCCCTAAGGAATGAGTGAGCTTCATACTGTGAACACCTCAAGCTAACATTTTCACAATGTCTGGAATGAGCACAAAGTGAAGTCATCACATTTACTATTAAACTCTCTTTATCTAGTTCTGAAATGCTACAATGACTGGGATAAACTGCACAATAATCTCAGAGTCCTGTGAGTGGGCAGAAAAGTGGCCATTATAGAATTTACAGATTTTTTTCTGAATCTTCCACAGAAATTGGCACAGGGCTAGGCCCATCATAGGCATTTAATAAATAAAATAAATAACTCCTAAACTATTTTATCATAGCCATTAATAAATTCATAACTGTAATAATCCATAAACAAAAAAGCTTCAAGAAGGCTCAGAGGAAATCATGAATGATAGAAATGTTTGTGATTTGAGTCTCACCAGTTTACCTCTTGATACTTTACACAAGGATCATCAAAATCTGGCCTCCACCCTTTTGTCTCCCACAATCTCAGTCTTAATTTCCCTGGCTTGAATCCCTTCCTGCAACTGCACTAAAACACTTGTCACTGCAAATACATTATGCTACTGACCCTCTTCTTCACTTCCTACCATCCTTTTAAGACTCAACTCAAGCATCACCTGGCTAAGAAGCCTTCCCTGATTCCCCCAGACAATGACGAGCATTTCCTCTTCCTGTGCTCCTCAGTAGTCCAAAAGATTTCTAAATGGCATAGCATCTGCAATTACTCATTGATATATCTATTTCTCTCCTCCTACTACTAGACTGTCTTCCTCCACAGTGGGAACAGTATGTTATTCATCTCTGCCTACCCAATTAATACCACAGATCCTGGCACACAGTAGGTGTTCAGTAAATGTTTGCCCACTGAACCCTTTAATTTCACAAGCCAGTGCAGATTACTGGGCAAGGTAAGCCACAAAATAGGCTCAATTTCTAATCATTTCAAGGTCTTTTAATTGCCATCTCAAAATAATTTTCTCTTTGACGGTTAAGAAAGATAGTGGAAAAGTAAAGCTTTTCCAAATGCTTTAGAAAACTATGTTTTCTCCCCACTATTCTTCCCTCATCCAAACAAAACTTAGCAAGCTCATTAGCAGCACTGTTCCCAAGGACTGTTTTGGCAGAGATTCTCATCTCAGTGGATGCATGTGCCTATACAATGGAATGGTGCAGGAAGTTCAGGGGTCATCTGCTTCACTCCTCTGGATACAGGGAAGGCTTTGGGAATGCAGGGAACTACAGAAGCCAGTATGGAAAGCAAACATGAAACAGGGTGCCATCTTTGGTTAACATGAAAAAAAAAAATCATTTCCTTAATGTCTAGGGAGGTAGTAGCAGAGATTAACCATCACCCATGGGCTATCATTTCATTAAAATGTAATACTCTAAAATATCTTCCTCTCATCTAAAACAGAAGGAAAGGCCTTTTTATTATTTAAACCTAAAAAAGAATCAATCAAAATTCAACAATGCCCTAGTTCTCTTCAAGAAGTGATTTTTTTAATCATGTTTTAACCAAGTAGTTTTCAAACACCAAAACTAGAAATACGTTATCTTTATGCTTGGACTACACCTACCTCAAAAAAAAAAAAATATTAAAACAGCTTAAGCTCTGGCACAAGTCAACAAAAACAAATGCAATCAATGAAGCAAAATCCTTATGCAGTTGTAATCTGTAAAACACTCTATAATCACCCAGCACAGAAAAGAGAATAATGTCAAACCTTACAATTCTGTGTTCAACCTTAGCCTACCCCCCTCCCCAAAAAAAAAAAATGTACAATTAAGCCCAAATGGGCAAGTTTTCACTTTGACAATATGAATTTTCGAACTCCCCACCCACGAAAAACAGTAAATTAGAAAGCTTCCCTACAGTATCACCGGATAACATGTAATCTAACCATGGCATCGTTTCCTACACCCAGTTCCGTGCCATTTTTACAGCCAATAATACATCTCCCCCCGGCAATGTGGAAGGTCAGTCCTGCCTGGGGAGGCCTAACTGCGTGACCAGCCCCCCGGGAGGCGGTGCTGCTGCTGGCTCGGGGGCCTTGTTCTGACACTCACAGGCCCCAGAGCAAAGCCACTGAGCGCCTCACAGGCCCACTTCCTTGCAGGGGTGGAAACGGGCTGGCCAAACAACTCATCAGAGAGGCCTTCAATGCTAACTTCTGACCTCGCTGATTTCTGATGTCGCTTACAACCTCTGTGCTGCTAAAGGCAGCCACCTCCTCCTTCATACTGCTCGCTCGGACTCTCTAGAGAAGAATAAACTATTAGACATCAAAACAGAGGGTGTGGCTACTTGCCTACCGAGGAAAGGAGATGTTGGGGGGGGGGAGGGGCCGATGAGGATGAGCAGCAAAACATGGGATGGAGTATTAGCCCTGGGAGACGGAATGGGCATGAATGGGGCAGGAGGAGGTGGAAAAAGGGACCAGTGATACCTCCCGGAAAAGGGGGGGGCCCGGGGCGGGGGGGAGGGGATCAGGCATCGGTCGGCCCGCGCGCCCAGGAGAGGAGGCTGGAGCTGGGGAGCACCTACCCGTCGAAGCGGACGGTGCCCGTCTGCTGAGTCTGCACCCGGTAATGTTCCAGCAGCAGGCGCACCACCTTGGCGTGGCCATTGCGGGCTGCGATGATAAGGGGCGTCGAGCGCTGCCCTCCTTGCTGGCTGACGTAGCCCAGCAGGTAGCGGATGTCGCTTTCGGACCGGTTGAGGAGCAAGGCGGCGAGGGTCAGCACCTTGCCCTCGCTGGCCGCCTTGTACACATAGCCAGCCAGGCCCTCCATGGCCGCCGCCAACTCCAACACCCGTTTGGTCGCCACCGCTGCTGTTGCCTTGCGCCCCCGGAGGCCGCGTTCGCCAGCGCTACAAACCTGGGCCCTCGCAGCCCATTCAACAGGGCGCCGCCGCCGCCGCCGCCGCCGCCGCCGCCGCCGCCGCGCCCAGGCAGCAGCGCGGCCGGGGGAGGACGGGGAGCGGGCGGGGGTGGCGGGCGGCCGCGGAGGGCACGTCCGCAACCCGGCCGCGGCAGGGAGGAGGGCGGTCAGGGCCGCCCCCACGGCGCCTGGCGCGGGCCCTGGGCCGAGGTGATCTCCATAGCGGCCGTCGCCCCAGGCCTCAGACTGGGCCCCTCCTTCCTGCGGCCTGCGACAAGCGCGCGTCCGAACTACGGGTCGCCGGCGAGGTCCCCGGAGGGCCGCGCGCGCCCTGTGAGGCGAAGGAAGGATGGGCGCGTCTCGCCGGACCCGGTCCGCCGGGCCTACGGCCTGGAGCTGCCGCCGCCGCCTCTCTTCGCCGACCTCCCCCGCGGGAGGAAACGCGCGGGCCCTGGCCCACCGCCGCTCACAAGGGCCAGGAGCTGTCGATGGCTTCGGAGCGCCACGCCTGGGGGGCCCCCGGAGCCATGCGGAACGCGCCCGCGGCAGCAGTCTGAAGCTGCGGGCGGAGAGGAAGGCGAGCCCCTGCAGACTGGGCCGGGAGGGGGAGGGTGCGAGCGCGAGGGACGGTTAAGGGCGGTGTCTCTTCCAAAGCGGACCGGCCGGGAAACCAGGCCGTGCTGAAGAAAGGTTCTGTTGCGCGAAATTCGCCCATTCCCATTCGGGCCTCCATGTCCTCATTGCCCTTGATGCCTGGCGCCTGCCTCTCGCCCCCACAGTGGCTGGGGGGGTTCCTAAGTCAGAGACCAGGAACAGAGTGAGGGCACTGAACCGTTGCTACCGGTGGACCGGGGGGGGGGGCCCCCCATTCTGCCACAGACACCCCCAGGCATCCCCCACACTCTACCCCTAATTGCGGGCTCAGGGAGGAGGTTCGGACCCCAGGCCGGGCCCATATTTGGAAAAGGGCGGCTTCTTTGAGCCCCCGAAATGTGGGACGACTTTGAGGGCCGCCGCACCGGGCTCCGGGAGGGCCTCCGCGGAGAGGGAGCCTGGGTGTGCAGAAGGTCGGGGGCTGCTCCCGTGGCCTGGAGCATCCTGGGGAGGAAGGCGACCGCGGTGTTCAGGCAGAACAGAGCTCTGGTCCCGAGCCTGAGGTCCCTTTTGCCCGTAAGTCACAAGATTTAGGATCTGGAAAGATCATTTACCCAACAACTGCTAGAGATCTACTGTGTGCCAGGCTCTGCCTAGCACTAGAGATTCCGTGATGGACCAGATAGATACAGTGCTCTCCCCCCGTCAGGGCTGGTGTTGTGGGAGAACAGACAACAAGCAAGTACACAAATGACAGACCAGACTGCTTGAGTACCTTGACCATTTGCTTGCTATGAAGCCAATGGAATGAAGTGATGGGGCGGGGCTCATTTCGTGTAGGTGGTGAGTCAGGACCCCCGTGACAGGTAACCAGAACAGAGGGAATTCCAGGCTGAGGGAATAGCCAGTGCAAAACCCCTGAGACCCAACAACAGGCTTGATGAGCTTAGAAACAAAGGTCAGTGCAACTGCAGCAGAGGGGGCCATAGGAGATAAAGTCAGCAGAGTCCATCTTGTTAGGGCCTCATAACCTATAAAGTATTTAACTTCTACTCTTAAAAGTGTGATGGGGACCCGGCCGGTGTGGCTCAGTGGTTAAGTGTGGACTTATAAACCAGGAGGTCACAGTTTAATTCCCAGTCAGGGCCATTCCAGGTTGTGGGCTCAATTCCCAGTGTGGGGTGAGCAGGAGGCAGCTGATCAATGATTCTCATCATTGATGTTTCTATCTCTCTCTGCCTCTCCCTTCTTCTCTGAAATCAATAAAAATATCTTTTTTTTAAAGTGTGATGGGGCCAAAACCGGTTTGGCTCAGTGGATAGAGCGTCGGTCTGCGGACTGAAAGGTCCCAGGTTCAATTCCGGTCAAGGGCATGTACCTTGATTGCAGGCGCATCCCCAGTAGGGGGCATGCAGGAGGCGGCTGATCGATGTCTCTCTCTCATCGATGTTTCTAACTCTCTATTCCTCTCTCTTCCTCTCTGTAAAAAATCACTAAAATGTATTAAAGTGTGATGGGGACATTTGAAGAGTTTTAAACAGGATAGTGGTAAGATCAACCAAAGGACTTGTATGCATGCATATTAAGCACAACAAAAGGATACAAGACCCTGGAGGGTGAGGGCATGCAACAGGGAGTAGGGGAGGCTGGGGGAAGGTCAATGGGGGGGAAAAGGAGATATATGTATACTACATGTAATACTTTAAACAATAAAAAAAATTAAATGCAATTTATCCTATATAACAAAGAGATAGTGAGCAAATTGACCCTCACACCATCACAAGATGACTGCCTATGACCAAACCATCAGGGGGGTTAATGAGGGACAACCAAACAATTGAACAAGCAGGCTGTGTGGAGTGACCAGGCTGGCAGGGGGGTGGCAATAAGGGGTGACCAGGCCAGTATGTGGAGGGGGAGGAGGAGAGGGAGTGCGTGCAGTTAGGAGCAACCAGGCTGGCAAAGGGGGGTGCAGTTGGGGGCCTCCAGGCCAGCAGAAGGGGCAGTGAGGGGCAACCAGGCAGGCAGGCAGGCAGGTGAGCAATTAGGAGCCAGTGGTCCAGGATTGTAAGAGGGATGTCCCAAATTGGAGAGAAGATGCAGGCTGGGCTAAGGGGACCTCTCCCCCCAACCCCCCCTCATGAATTTTATGCACCAGGCAGTATCACTATGGCTGCTGTGTGGAGAGTCAACTCTGGGAGGCAAGGGTAGAAGCAGGAAGTCCATTGAGGAGAAAAAGTCACCAAAAATACGCATTCAATATAGAAGTTACTGTACTTCCTTTTCCCGTAACACCTTCACTTCCTTCATCCCCAACCCAAGAATATTATCTATCACAGAGAAAGAATAAATGTATTTAGTCCCAAGGGACAGGGCTAGGCTCAACAAGTTTACATACATTATTTTATTTGAACCCCACCAGTCCAGTCCTAGTTGGTAAAAGCCTCACCTCAGTTGCAGAGCTATTGGTAGGAGTTTGGGCCACTTCTCAAATTCTTTCCTCTGTTCTGCAACGTGACTTTACCTACTTGCCATTCCCTACACAAACATTGTCCCCTCACCCCCTTCCCATATTAAAAATAATGTTGGAAATGAGGGCAGAATATGAGATGGGAGTCTCTGAAATAGCTGGTGGAAAAGAGGTGGAAGGTGGGTGGTTTCATTCTGGGGCTTCAGGATTAGAAGATCCAATTCTGGACAAACTAACCCAGGCTTTTGGGCCTCTGGAAACTTGGCAGTTACACATTCAGATGAGTGATCCGAGAGCTGTCTTGCTTGGCTCTGAGAGCAACCAGGCCTCCTCTTCCCTCACTTATCTCTCCCTCTCCCTCAGCCTTCATTACCCTCTTCTACCTCCTTCACTCCATCTCTCTTTCTCCACCCCCACCCACCCCACTCCCCCATACACACACACACACACACACACACACACACACACACAGCCTTTTGCACTGCATCATCAGTCTTTTGTCACCTTACTCTTTGAAGAAGGTGATCCAAACATGGGCACCTTTTCCCCTTCAGTTTTATTTTCTGAAGGATACCCAGTTCATCCAGCTCTTCAATACTGAATAAGAGACTTCCTTCTTCCTCCTCTCACTCTTGTAAGATAAATTAGGGTTCATCCTGGTGCTGACACCTCAATTCAGGGTGTAACTGGGCAGGTGCTAGGAGGGGTAATTAGACCCAGAGTCATGCTAGAGAAGGGCTCAGAGCTTGCACTGCATGGCCTCCTCCACCAGGTAGGAATACACTTCTGCTCCACAGTCCAAGGCCAGGAGCCTTAGTTGCTCCTCTGCAGTTGTCACAGTTGTCTAGTACAGTATAGGGTTCTGGGACCCTTTGGTTATTCAATGGCTGATTGGAGAGGACTTGGCTGCCTGTATTTACCTGGGCTTGGCAGGCAACATATCTGTGGTCAGATTGTGCAAATCTGAAGAGAATGTGTAAACAGGATAAGGCTGCTTTCCGAAGGCCAAAGCCCAGAAATGGTTCCTTGTGCTTCTGACCTAGTCCCCTCCCCCTTGACAGAAAACTCCTGAGCAAATGAACAATAGTGAACTATAACTGCTGGAGTCTTATTTGCAGATGACAAAAACTGCAACCTTCCACCTGGACCAAAGACAGAACCAACCTCCAGTGCTTTGCTTCCTGGGAATTGGGAGGTCCAGCAGAATTAGTTAGACTTTCCATGGGATATTCCTTTTTCCAAGCCAGGAAGACCCAGCCTTACAGCTCTGAATTTAATGGAGTTTCCCAGACGTAATGCAAAGTGAGTGCAACATGTCATATTTGAGCACCAGAAAGATACTTGTTTTAGTCCTATAACCCTCCCACATATTTTAATGGAAGAGAATGACCTCTGGTTTGAACATTTGGGGGTTGAACTCCCTTTTCTATGGGCTATCTTTGGCCTTGAGCAAGTTTCTCCCTCTGTACAATGGAATTAATAATTACGGTCCTTGGAGGGCTGATATAATGGCAACATGCAAGCTCCTCCACCCAGCCTGCTCCTGGGAAGGAGGCATCCTTCTGTTGCAACATTAATCTGCAGGGGCATGTCTGCCTCTGAGAATGGAGATTAAATCTACAGTATGCAATGGGCTCAGGAGGCTAACCAATAAGAACTCAGAAATTGCAACAGAGCTACAGAAAGAAGATGTCAGAAAGCAATGGGTGTTGTGGAGAGCGACCACAGCGTTTGGACAGGTTCGAGCCTTGGACTAATGAGAGGGTACAGTCCTCGCATGGCAAAGCCACATGCAAGTGCTAGCTCGGAGGGCAAAGCCCTCCCAACACAATTATAGCCAAAAGCTATACGTACTTATAAGCTTGAACTTATGGTCCAAACCTGTGGTCCCACGTGGCTGAGTGATGTTGGCTTGATAGAGTTCAGGTGCATGTAATTGAGTAGATTCAAAACCCATGAGAATGTTGTAAACATCCTGACCCCGCCCTTACTTTGCCTCGTGAAATCTGGCTATAAAATAAAGACACGGCTTGTATTCTGGGGCGCTGTCTCTAGCTCTCCATAGAGACGACAGCACCCCACCTAGACCCAGCTTTTTTCTCTTGTCTGTCTTTTCTCAATCCTTCACCATCCCCTCTTAGGCTTACCGAATCTGGTTGAGTTGGCTCGGCACATATGGCGCCCAACATGGGGTTGAGTATGCCATGGCGGTGCCGGCTCGGCACAGAGTGTAACAACCAAGACACCACTGATGACCTACTAGCCCAGTTTCAGAGGACTCGGTGGCCCATTGGCCTTATCTCCTTCCTCTTCCTCCCAATCCTCACCTCTCCCTGAAAAGCAGATCTAATGATTGTCAAAAACAAAACCTAAGGTGTAGGAGCGGGGCAGAAAGTCAGTGTTGTCTAATTTCTTCTCAACCTGCTCCTCCCTGAATCTTGGTACAGCCAAGTACCCTGAGATGATAACAGAATAACAATAGCTGGCTCTTACTGAGTGCTTACTGTATGCCAGACATCATAGTAAACACCATACACAGATTAGCATCTGTAATTTGCACAAACCTCTGAACAACATACCAGCATTAGCAATCCCCATTCTTCAGGTGAGAAAACTGAGTGTAGATGTTATATGGTTTCTCATGGCCTGGGAACTAGAGTATGGGAGAGCACCAGGATTTGGGGCAGGCTGTCTGACCCCCACCCAGTCACTCTATATCCCCTTTTAAACAAAAAATTGAACTTCCACGGCTAAAAAGCTCTTTATTTTATTTTTATTTTGAGATTTTTCATTTGAAGGTAAATCTTACTGTCATTTAAATCACAAAAATATGCTAATTTAAATTCCAACTTCTATTTATCTAAAATAGTGATTAAAACTGATTTTCTGTACTTATTAACTCACAAGGAAACACCTTCAAAACTGCATTTTGTTAAAGTTTCTGTACTAAAATGTAGAAAAAGTGAACCACACAAATATTGAAAAGTTAAAAATCCCTCAATTTTTTTATTCCTTGATGTCACTACCCCAACTTACAGGGAAGTATACCTGATGTAATAATGAAAAGGAAAAGAAAGGCTACCATAGAAAAAAGACCTCAGGGATGTACATCTAATTGACACGACACTGCATGAATCAATAGCTGCACATTCCTCAATAACCCAATTATTGAGTTATTAACTCTGCCGGTCCTGAACAAGAAGGGTTTCCTGTTTAAGCTGCAGTCACTGTTCTGGTTGTGGATCATCCTTCCCCCTCTGGGAGATTCTTACAGTTCCTCTAGTGCAGCGGTTCTCAACCTGTGGGTCGCGACCCCTTTGGGGGTCCATCGATCCCATCACAGGGGTCGCCTAAGACCACCAGAGAACACAGATATTTACATTGCAATTCACAACAGTAGCAAAATTACTGTTAGGAAGTAGCAAAGAAAATGATTTTATGGTTGGGGGTCACCACAACATGAGGAACTGTAAAGGGTCCCGGCATTAGGAAGGTTGAGAACCACTGCTCTAAAGCATTTGGGATGACTGTCTCAAAGCAACCTGCAGCTTTCCTGATGGCTCCTCGCTCGCTCTCTTGCTAAGAACTGTAGCCCCTTTTCTGCTGAGTTTTTAGAATCTTCTGCTACCATATCTACCACTTCCACCACCAGATCCATAACCACCACCACAGGGGCTGCCAGAGCTTCTTCCTCCAAAACTGTGCCCCTTCATGTTGTCCACTGTCATTTCCAAAATCATTTAGCTGCCACCACCACCACCGCCACCACCACCACCACCACCTTCGGAGTTACCGCCAAGATCTCCCCCTTCATTGTAACCATGTATGTATCCTCCACCACCGCCACCATATCCACTGCCTTGGTTTCCATATCCTGGGCTACCACCACCACCACCACCTCTACTGCTACAACCAGGACCACCGCCATGGTTGCCACCATCACCTCCAAGTCCATCACCTCCATAACCACCTCTCCTGCCACCTCCACAGTCTCTTCCACCAAAGTTCCACCATCGTCTCCCCTATGGCCTATGATGTCGGCAGGTCCACCTCCACGGCCTCTTTGCGATCTATCCAGCAGACTCCATAGAAGGGCCTTTTTCACTTCACAATTATGTCCATTAATAATGTGTTTCTGAACAATTTTATCAACTATATCGTGATAGCAAAAGTTACAAAAGCAAATTCTCTTCTCTCTCTCTCTCTCTTTTTTTTTTTTTGCCCACTCTGCCAGTCTTCCGTAACTTCTGTGTTTTCAATCTTGCCATACTTCTCAAAGTAGTCTCTCAAATTAGATTCTTCTGTATGTCATGTTAATGTAAAAACCATTCAAACCTGTAAAGGATTTTGTGAGTTTATTTGAGCCAGTCGGTCCACAATTGCAGGGAAGCAGAATCTCAACAGATTGGGATAATGCTCCGGAGAATGGCCAGTTCATACCTTGTTTTTATAAATTACCATCAAAAGGAAAGGTGTAAGTGGGTTACATGAAATTCATTGGTGATAGATTAGGGAGGTGGGAGAAAGCAAAGCGGGGAAACCTCTGAGATAGGATAAAAGTGAAATGATGGACATATGCTTCTTTTATATAGATGAATACAGGAGAGTTAACATAATTAACAGTTGACTATTAGCATAATAACAGTAACAATGAGGGAATCCGGTGGTGCCTTTTGTTGTATCCTGAGGGGTCCGGAAAAAGGGAAGTTACAAGTTACCCAGACATTTCACAGGTATGTTATCTTAGCAGCAAAAAAGACAATAAGATCAGTAAAGAGGAAGTTGATCTTCGTCTGGGAAAATACTGGCCTGGGACAAGACTACTCAGAAGTGCAGGTGTAAGTAAGTGAAGGCTCCTGGGACATAACCTGCTTGTAGTTAAATATTTCATTTCCAGACCATCCTTTGTGATTATTTTAGGTCTTTGAGTTTGCACCACTGCCATGCAGGCCTTCCCTGAACTAGTCAGGTTAGCATGTGGCCCCTTTTGTCCACATTTCTTTAGTACCAACGACAAAAACATTCTTCACTGTAAGATGGGCACCAGGCTTGACAGAAACCTCTCTAGAAACAGCTCTCTTGGTTCCACTACTCGTCCATCAACTGTGTGTGGCTGGGCACACATTGCTGCATCCACCTCTTCGACACAAGAGTAAGTCACAGAACCAAAGCCCCAGAATGTTTTGTTTGGGGGTGTCTCAACACCACACAACCTGTGAGTGTGCCCCATTTCTCAAAATGTTCCCTTTAACTGTCGTCCGCAGTTTCAAAGCTCAGAGCACCAATAAAGTTTTCTCAACGGCTCTGGTTTTTTAGAATCATGGCTCTCCCTCCCTTCCCCCCTCCCCTCTGTCCCTCTCCCAGGGGCCTCTGCCACAGCTGGAATCAGGCTGGGGCCTACAAGCCTTTTTAAAAGAAAGGGTTTATTTGGCCATAAAAAGGACCAGATGCTGGGACATGAAGCCTGAACTACCCACAGCAGCACTAAGTGGAAAAGGCAACATGACCGCTGTCCTGGTGCTGACCATGCTTGTTTGGAGGAAGAATGATGTTGAAAGAATTTACATTGACTACAGATGAGGGGAGCTAGTTCCATCGATGAAGAGCCCTAAGGAAGAAGGGTTTGGTCAGAAAATGCAGGTGTAAGTAAGTGAAGGCTCCTGGGGTTCAGTGGCAGCTAACCATTGTCTTTTTTTTTTAATCTTTATTGTTCAGATTATTATAATTATTCCTCTTTTTCCCCCCATAGCTCCCCTCTACCCAGTTCCCACCCCACCCTCTGCCCTAACCACCTCCCCCCGCCACTGTCCTCATCCATAGATGTACGATTTTTGTCCAGTCTCTTCCCGCACCCCCCACACTCCTTTCCCCCTGAGAATTGTCAGTCCACTCCCTTTCTATGCCCGAGTCTATTGTATTCACCAGTTTATTTTGTTCATCATATTTTTAATTCACTTGATTTTTAGATTCACTTGTTGATAGTTATATTAAAAAAATATGAACAACAAATACATATTTTATTGATTTTTTACAGAGAGGAAGGAAGAGGGAGAGAGAGTTAGAAACATCAATGAGTGAGAAACATCGATCAGCCACCTCCTGCACACCCCCCACTGGGGCTGTGCCCACAAACCAAGGTACATGCCCTTGACCCGAATCAAACCTGGGACGCTTCAGTCCACAGGCCGACACTCTATTCACTGAGCCAGACTGGTGAGGGCTATTGTTCATAAGTTTTATCTTTACCTTTTCTTCTTCCTCTTCTTAAACAATACCTTTCAGCATTTCATATAATACTGTTTTGGTGGTGATGAACTCCTTTACGTTTTTCTTATCTGTGAAGCTCTTTATCTGACCTTCAATTCTGAATGATAGCTTTGCTGGGTAGAGTAATCTTAGTTGTAGGTTCTTGCTATTCATCACTTTGAATATTTCTTGCCACTCCCATCTGGCCTGCATAGGTCCTGTTGAGAAATCAGCTAACAATCATATGGGTGCTCCCTTGTAGGTAACTAACTGTTTTTCTCTTGCTGCTTTCAAGATTCTCTCTTTGTCTTTTACTCTTGACATTTTAATTATGATTTGTCTTGGTGTGGTCCTCTTTGGATTCCTTTTGTTTAGGGTTCTGTGTGCTTCCTAGACTTGTAAATCTGTTTCTTTCACCAGGTAGGGGAAGTTTTCAGTTATTATTTCTTCAAATAGGTTTTCAGTATCTTCTTCTCTCTCTTTTCTGGCACCTTCATAGTTTTCAGTATCTTCCTCTCTCTCTTCTTCACCCCCATAATTTAGATATTGGTATGCTTGAAGTTGTCCCAGAGGCTCCTTACACTATCTTCATATTTTTGGATTCCTTTTTCTTTTTGCTTTTCTGGTTGGGTGTTTTCTGCTTCTTTGTATTTCAAATCTTTGACTTGATTCTTGCAATCCTTTAGTCTGCTGTTGGATCTCTGTATATTGTTTTTTATTTCAGTCAGTGTATGCTTAATTCTAATTGGTCCTTTTTTCATATCCTCGAGGGTCTCACTAAATTTATCAGCCTTTTCTAGAAAATTCTTGAAAAACCTTATAATGGTGGTCTTGAACTTTATATTCAGTCATTTGCTTTCCTTCATTTCTTTCATTTGTGACCTGTTTCTTTGTCTCCACATTTTGGCTGCTTCCCTGAGTTGATAGAGTGACTTTGTTTGCTAGGTGTCCTATAGGGCCCAGTGGCTTAGCCTTTCCAGTTACCTGAGGTGGACACTCTTAGTGCAGCCCATTGTGGGCTGTGTGCACAGTCTTGTTGTAATTAAGCCTTGATTGTTGTTGGTATCACTGGGAAAAATTGACCTCCAGGTCAATTGGCTGTGAGGATCAGCTGTGTCTACACCTGGGAAGACACAGAGCATGGTGGGTCAGCACCTGAGTTCTGGGTTCCCTCTACTAGCATCTGCTCTACCACTTGCTTGCTAGCTGCATAACTCAGGACAGTTGTTTATTTAAGTTCTCCACCTCTATCTCCTCATCTGTGAAATGGGGATAATAATAGTGCCTCTCCTACCTGGTTGTTGTGAGGGTTGAATAAGATACACACACACACACACACACACACACACACACAACACACACACACACACAGCAAGCAACTAAGTAAGTGTTGGTTATTACTGTTATTATTTCACTAGGTCATATGCCAAACCCTACAGGAATAAAGAAAGCAAATCAGTTCTGTCATCCGATGTAAAAATGAGTTTAAACCAGATAATCTCTATGCTCTCTTCCAGCACCATTAAGTGCTGATTCTACCATGAGTCACAGTTATCTATGGACACATTTTAGCTCTTCTAGACTATAGGAACCTCCTCAAGGCCCAACTCTCAACATGAGGACAGTGGACTGTCCTGCCAGGTCCATGTTAACATGTAATCATAGCCCATGCCTCATTCCCAGGCATCGGGATGAACAAAGGAGAAATTCCTGTAGAGCATTTAGATCAGTGCCTGGCACAGAGTAAGCTCCTAATAAAACAGTTACTGTTGTCCCATCTTACAGTGAGGCTCTCTAACATTCTTGTTATAAACGGAGACTCTGGAGCCATACTGCCTGGGATCATCCTAGTGCCGACCCTGTGAGACCTTGAGCAAGTGAATTAACCACTCTGGACCTCAGTTTCCTCATCTGTAAGATGGGCATGATGCTGCCGAAACCAGTTTGGCTCAGTGGACAGAGCGTCGGCCTGCAGACTGAAGGGTCCCAGGTTCGATCCCGGTCAAGGGCATGTACCTTGGTTGTGGGCACATCCCCGATAGGGGGCGTGCAGGAGGCAGCTGATCTATGTCTCTCTCTCATCGATGTTTCTAACTCTCTATCCCTCTCCCTTCCTCTCTGTAAAAAAATCAATAAAATATATTTTAAAAAAAAGATGGCATGATGCTAACAGCACACACTTAATGAGGATGTTGTGTGATTCAAATGACTTAATCTGAGAAAGACACTTAGAACTGTGCTTGTCAAATGCTTGGCATACATAAGGGCTTTTGGTCATCATTTACAAGTGGGGAGACCCGAGCAAGTAGTGGAGTTGGGATGCAAATCTAACTTGATGCCTGGACTATCCCAGAGCCTCAGTGCTAATATTAGACTACGTTCCATGGGCATTTGAACAGGAGCCTTCTCTAATGGTGGAGACCCCAGGAGTGGAGGAGAGTGAGTTAGCACCAGGGATCACTGGGGTGAGCAAGACCACAGGATGCCATCAAATCATACCAAAGAAGTGACCTTTTCCTCACCTGTGTCTGGCCCCAGGGTTTTAGCATTTCATTAGGGCCACAGCCCAGAAGCCCATAAACTTGGCACCACCCACACCTGCCCTCTAGCCTGGAATCTGCAGCAAAACCCTCATTATGGCCATTGGTGTAACATCAAAGCTGGGCCTCAGCTTTCCAACCCTGGCACTAGCCATGAGGTGTTTTCCATTTCTGAGGCGTGATTCAGCCCTGGAGACAAGACCCAACAGGCACAGCGCATATCAGAGAAGGGCGGGCTGGGTGGTGGAGGGAGGGGAAGAAAAACAGACGGGTGTGTGCTGGGTGGGTCTCACAGCTGCTGAGCTGCGGGGGGGAGGGGAGCAGGAGCGAGCAGAGGGGGCATGCCTGCTGCAGGAGCTGCACAGAACACAGCTGCCCACTGACCAATTGACCTTCCTTGCAGTCAAATTTCTTGATTTACTTATGAATCCAGCTATGCTTCTAAAGCCCAGGAAAAGAACACTAGTAACAGTTCACACTTGTGCAGCACAATATGATTTTAAAAGCCCTTTCACATGAATAGTCTTAATCTCAAGTTGCTTTTTTATAAATAATTTGATTCTCTTCTTACAAAGTAGCCCATGGTTATTGGGGAATACTGGGAAAATTTTTTAATGTAAATTAAAATTTTTCAAATATACCACTAGCAATAACATGTTCAGTAAATTCCCAACTAGTCTTCTTTCTAAGTCCATATACATATATAGTTCATTAAACAAAAGTGGAGTTTTTATCTTTTTTTGGTCACTTCACATAAAATCATGAGCATTTTCTAATGTCATCAGTCATTCTACTGTAACAATTCAAAAAGTCTGCTTTTTGCCTGACTGGTGTGGCTCGGTGGTTGAGCATGGACCTGTGAACCAGGAGGCCTGGATTTGATTCCTGGTCAGGGCACATGCCCCCTCTGTGGGCCTGATCACCAGTAAAGAGAGTGCGGGAGGTAGCCAATCAATGATTCTCTCTCATCATTCATGTTTCTATCTCTCCCTCTCCCTTCCTCTCTGAAATCAGTAAACATATTTTAGTTAAAGTCTGCTTTTATTAGCATAGATTGTCACAATTTCTGTAGCCATGGCCCTAATTGTTGGACATTCAAGAGGCTGCAAACATGTTACTATTACAAATAACACTGCCACGAACATCTTTTTACTTATATTTTTGTCTCTATATCTAATTATGGTCTAATGATAAATTTCTGGTCATTGAATTACTAGCTTGAAGGATTTGAATTTTTTTGAATACATATAGCTGAATTACACTCCAGAATATATATTCATTAACACTCTCTGGGCCACACCCCCTCCCAACCCCCCAGAATGTACTTCTTACTCTCTGTTTTGAGCTTGTGAGCCAGTGAGTTAGGTAACAGGTGTCTCATGTTACAGAGGAGGAAATTGGGAATGAAGAGTTTAAGTAACTGGCTGGGGTTCACACACCTGAGACTCAAGCTCTGGCCTCCTGGATTTGCTGCCAGGGCCCTTCCCACTCTGCTTCCCAGACAAGGAGTGCTCTGAAAAGGTTTTCCTGAGAAATGGAGTGTGTCAAATTCTCTTTTTGTACCCATACTTGTTGATGAAGCCCTAGCTGGTTTGGCTCAGTGGATAGAGCCAGCCCAGATTCGATTCCAGTCAAGGGCACATGCCCAGGTTGCAGGCTCAATCCTCAGTAGAACAATGATTCTCACTCATCACTAATGTTCCTATTTCTCTCCCCCTCTCCCTTCCCCTCTGAAATCAATAAACATATATTAAATACTTGTTGTTGACAATATTTTTTAAAATCTTCAGTAAGCAGCCTACCAACCCTTTCTCAGAATAAGGTATTTATATGTATGTAATAAAATACATAGGATTATAAAAGAAGCCAGTCATATTAAAATATAAAAACAAAATGATATGGTAATACATTTGCTCCTTCATAAATGCATTAATAACAAAATCTAGCACTACATGTTGACGGGCCAGGGTCCTGGATATTCTTGCTGAGTGTGCCAGGCTGCTATGCTTATCCATCACGTGATACTGAGCAGTTTCGGTATCTCGTCACTTAGGCAACCAGACCAGTCTATTTGCTGCTTGCTTAGTTTACTGCTTAAAAAGCCCTGAGCCCTTGGCCCTAAATCCCTCTCTTGTAACATAATCTACTGCATGTGCTCGTATCACCTGGCCCTCTGAGTTGGCCTGAGAGAGTGAGAGATCAGGGAAACAGCACAGATACTCTGACACTGACTACCACTTTGCTGTAATGAAGCCTTTCATCTAAGATCCAGACCTTCCACGCCTTCTGTCAGTCGCCATGAAATTGTCACAAGCTGCCTTGTTAGCTTGCAAGTAGGGCGAGATCTCAGAGTCTTCACAGCTCTGCCCCTACAGTCATTTCGAAGTGGTGGTGGGCAGAAATGCCATTTTGAGAATGTGCAACAGCTTAAATGCAGACTGAAAAGACCTGAATTTTTACGGGTGAAAAAGACACTGGGGTTTGTTCATAATTGAAGGAAATGCTAAATTTCAGTTAAAGGGTTATGAAAATGTCAGTTGCTTTTTTCATTCAAGTCCACAGATTTTGTGAGAACTCTTGTCTACTGCCAACTCCCCAAAAGAATACCAGAAAAACCTGTTGATCAAGCAAAGTCAGTCCAAGTCTGTTACGTGGGTACTGCAGTGAGGGAGAACACCAACCAGACCAAGACTTGCTGCTATGTCAGAAGGGAGACTTCAAGAAAGGCTATTTATAGAACTTTGGGATCTGAGCTCAAATGGTTTAAGGTGGTTTTTCAAAGCAAAATAATAATAATAATAATAATAATAATAATAATAATAATAATGGGATTGGACACAGTTTGTGACATTTAAGACAGTTTAGGATTTGTAGACACACAAAAGTGAGGGTCTTGAAGAAAATCTTGATAAATAAACTTTGTCACATAAATGAGCTCATTGCCTATGTGAGCAGTCTGTGGTTCTGATAGGGAAGCAGTCATCCCTCCTGACCCCATAACCAAACTCAGAAAAATTAATTTTTTGAAGCACACAATTAATCTATTTCTCTTCCTGGGCAAAAATTTCCAGGAAGAGTGTATCATGTTGATATGGGTGGTCTCGGCTCTTACTCCACAAGACCACCTTAGCCTGAATCTCCTTTTTCACAAAAGTGGAGGCCTGCCTCTTTTGGCCTCTTTTTGCCATCTGTCTTTTCCATACTGTGGATTTACCATGGGTCAGGCCTAAACCTTATACTCCTAGATTTGAGGTTTGTTTTCTCTATGTTTGTAGTCAAAATGTGTAATATACACTACTTATAATGTTTGATTTTATTTCCTGCTTTTGAAAAAATTAATATTGTGTCATAAACATTTTCCCATCATATTATACAATCTTTATAAAAGCCATTTCAGCCCTAGCTGGTTTGGCTCAATGGATAGAACATAAAGAAGGGAGAGGGAGAGAGAGAGAGAGAAACATCGATGTGAGAGCAGAACATGGATCAGCTGCTTCCTGCACACCCCCTAATGGGAATAAAACCTGAAACCTGGGCATGTGCCCTGACCAGGAATCAAATCAGCAACCTTTCTGTGCACTAGCCAATGCCTAACCAACTGGGCCACACCAGCCAGAGCTGTACCTTTTTAATTGTGTGAATGTCCTACCTATCCAAAAAATAGTTTAAAATAATTTTTCTCTGGCCCTGGCTGATGTGGCTCAGCAATTAGAGTGTTGGCCCTCACACTGAAGGGTTTCAGGTTTGATTTTTGATCAAGAGCATGTACCTGGGTTGCAGGTTCATTCCCAGCCCTGGTTAGGGCATATGCAGAAAGCAACTAATGAATGTGTCTCTCTCACATCTCTCTCTCTCTCTCTCTCTCTCTCTCTCTCTCTCTCTCTCTCTTCATCTCTCTTTCTCTCCTCTTTCCACTCTCTCTAAAAATCAATGGGAAAAATATCCTCAGGTGAGGATTAACAACAAAAAATATATATATATATGTATTTCTTTGAATATTAAAAAGTAAATTAAGTGGTAGTATACAAATTTATAACTTTTACAATCTAATCCAAGGTCTAACATTACTATACTATTATATTACATAACATTTCTCTCTGACTTAATAGAGTTTAATATATAAAATTAATTTTATAGTTTTCTGTTAAATTAGTATATAGTCACTATGTAATAAAGTTATAGAATGCAAACTTCTTGCAAAACAGTAGTTATCAGCTCTGGGTGGTTTGGTTTAGTGGATAGAGTGTTGGCCTGAGGACTGAAGGATCCCAGGTTTGATTCCGGTCAAGGTTATATGCCTGGGTTTTGGGATCCATCCCCAGTTCGGGGTGTGCAGGAGGCAGCCAATCGATGATTCTCTCTCATCGCTGATGTTTCTGTTTCTTTCTCTCTCTCCCTTCCTCTCTGAAATCAATAAAAATATATTAGTTATCAATCATGCTTATATCTGAAACAAGTCTTCCTTATTTTGGAAAGAACCATTTAAGTTAGGAGACAGCACAGCTATGATGTTCCATGCTCTGGCTTTAAATAGACCTGGGTTCAAATCCGAATTCTGCCATTTCACAGCTGTGTGTCTTTAAACAAATATTTTAACTATTTGTGTCTTTATTTCCTCATCTATTTTTTTTAATTTTATTACATTTTTACAAGAGTGGAAGAGAGAGGGATAGAGAGTTAGAAACATCAATGAAAGAGAAACATTGATCAGCTGTTTCCTGCACATCCCCTACATGCCCTTGACCGGAATCAAACCTGGGACCTTTCAGTCCGCAAGCTGACTATCCACTGAGCCAAACCGATTAGGGCTTCCTCATTTACTTAATTGGCTTTATACTACCTACCTGGTAATGTCATTATGGGAAACAAATATTATAACCCATGTAAACCATTGCGCTCAATAATGAGTGTTTGGTGCTTGTTTTTAAAGGTAGTCCTTTTAGTTATGTATGGTGATCAGATTATCATAATTCTGGAGAATTTAATGACTTCACAAAATTGCCTCTCTTCTTCCTATTTTCCTAATAACCAGGTTGCTGGGAAAAGAAACTAAGATGCCGCCTGGCAAGTGAAAATTTAAGATCCATCGACTTCCTTTCCTTTTAAACTTTGTGGCAAACTAGGAAAAATGGCCATACATTTCCCCGTTCCCGGACAAGAGACCCTTTGCAATGTCACAGCAACTTTTCCCCCCAAGAGGTGGAGTCTACTTCTCCATCCTGTGAGGCAGCGGTTGGCCATGTGACTTGCTCTGGCCAATGGCACCATAGCAAATACGGCCAAAGTAGAAGCACAGAAGTGCTTGCACCCTGTGTCTTATTCTCTGGCTGCTCTTTGGGATCTGGATACCACCAGGCCAAGAACCCCAGGCTGCCTAGAGAAGAACGAGAGATCACAGAGGACAGAGAGCTGAGTGTTACTGGAACTTACTTTTACCAGCTGAGAATGATGAAGGGAGACCAAGGAGTTCAGGGTGCATTCCCAGGAGTGACTTGGACAGTGGACAATGACATTAAAACTGGGTAAAGAAGGGAGGGAGGGAAGGACAGGGAAAAGGGGGTAAGATCAACCAACTGTAGGTCCCCCTGGAACCAGTTATTGGACTTGTGGTGCTGAGTGATTAGGGTCTAGGATGCTGGAAACTGAGGTTATGGAAGCGGATGGACTTCATAATCTGAGGGCTCAGTTCAAAATGAAAACGCAGGGCCCCTTGTTCAAAAAGCTTTTTCCTTTCTTCCAATGATTTCTCTTGTCTTGTGGTCTTTCTGTTTGCTACTCCATGTCTAAATAAAGTAAAATTAAAAATTTTAAATTATTAGCATGAATTTTTGAAATTGTATTCATTTCTTAATTTGAAAGACGGAGGAAGAGCAAGATTGAAAGAGAGAGAGAGAGACATCAATTTGTTATTCCGGTATTTATGTGCACTGACCAGGATCCGACCACAACCTTGGTACATCTGGGCAACAATCCAACCAACTGAGCCTCTGGGGCAGGGCTAGCATGAATGTTAGCACTCATCGCTGTATTGTGCAGCCCCAGTTTTAAATGCAGATACCATGGTATTTAACTCGCATGTGGAATTGCCAACGTTACATTTATTGTGTGTTATGGCTTGTCCCCAGAGGGTGCCTTGAGCTGTCCAGGAAAAAGACGGAGGAAGTTTAGAAGGAGAAATAGAAGTTCCCCCGCACCCTTACCCCAAGCTTGCAGCCGGACTATGCTCCCCGGGGCACGAGGACACTCTCAGGGTGAGTGGTGCCCCTTCCCAGGGCCCCCACCCACACACCCAGGGCGGGATCCCTCCCTCCACACGGGGCGCGGGTGCACTGGCGGAGTGCGATCTAGAGCAGGCAAGCCAGGTGGGCCTCTGCCCAAAGGTCCGCTGCCCAAACTGGGGCAGACAGGCAACCCTCGGACGGTGCAGCCAACTTGTCGCACTGGGCACCGGGATGTGGATGGGCGAGAGTTCCACCGCAGCCCTCTCCTTGACCGCGCCCGCCCCCTGCCGGCGACTGGAGGTAGTAGCCGTGGAGGGGGGAGGGCAGGGCCTTAGGAGCCATCCCTGGAAGGCGGGACCGCGCACGAGCTGAGGCGCATGCTCCAGTGTCCTCTTGAGACTTCACTTCTAAAACTCAAATTCAAGGATGACAATTTTTTTTTCAATTTTTTAAATTAACGTATTATATGTATACATATCTTCCCATTGCCCCCCCCTTCCAGGCATACCCTATCCCCCCCAGTGTCTTGCGTCCATTGGTTATGCTTATATGCAGGCATACAAGTCCTTTGGTTGATCTCTTATCTACACCATCTCTCCCTAACCTTCCGGCTGTAATTTGACAGTCTGTTTGATGCTTTACTGACTCTGTATCTACCCTTTTGTTCATCAGTTTATAATGTTCTTTATTATCCACAAATGAGTGAGATCATGTGGTGTTTCTCCTTCACTGACTGGCTTATTTCACTTAGCATAATGCTCTCCAGTTCCATCCAGGTTGCTGCAAATGGTAAGAATTCCTTCTTTTTAATGGCAGCATAGAATTCCATTGTGTAGATGTACCATAGTTTTCTGATCTACTCATCTGCTGACAGGAACCTAGGCTGTTTCCAAATTACAGTTATTGTAAATTGTGCTGCTATGAACATAAGGGTGCATAAAGGATGACAATTTTACATGTCAAGGCAATGACAGCAGAGCATAGGGCCCTTGTGAGACTGCACTGACCACACATCCCTGAAGCCAGCCTGTAAGTAGGTATCGTATCCCAATTATTGGTGATAACATCTATAGCAATGCTCTCCAATAGAAATAAAATATGGACCACGCATGTGAGCCACGCATATCCTTTTAAATTTTCTAGTAAAAAAGAAAAGAGTTAAAAGAAGCGGGTAAAGTTAGTTTTAACTTACACTAAAACATTATCATTAATATGAACTATTATTGAGACATTTTTATCCTTTTTTTTTTCATACGAAGACTTCAAAATCCAGTGTGTAGTTTACACTTACAGCACATCCATTCCAATCCCTTCACCACATGTGGCTAGTGGCTGATGCAGTGGAAAGGGCAGGTCTGGAGGACGAAAAAGGAAGTGTGTGGCTGCAGTCCTGGGTGTGTTGTTGCCACTCCGTGATTAACATCGGCTGCTAAAACAGAAATAGGACCCACATTTGTCAATCTCATTACGTTAACAAGCCACTTGGTATCAGAATTCCTGTGAGTGGTTTTGATGACTAGTGTGTGGCTATTTTAACATAAATGTTAATACCCTGTTTCTCCAAAAATAAGACAATGTCTTATATTAATTTTTGCTTCCAAAGATGCACTAGGTCTTATTTTCAGGGGATGTCTTATTTTTCCATGAAGAAGAATACGGTACACATTTACTATTGAACAAAAACAAAAGGAAACTTATTATCTGTATACAGTATGGTAATAGTTGTCATCACAAACCAACTCACTGATTGGCCGCAGCGCAGCTGGAGCTGTTCAGGCAGTGAGAGGTCTCTTTAAATCAGGAGTCAGATGCTGTAGGTAGCTTCGGGGGCCTTATATTCTGGGGAGGCCTTATGTTTGGGGGAGGCTTTATTATCGGGGAGGTCTTATTTTCGGGGGGATGCCTTATATTACAGTAAGAAGCAAAACTGTAAGTAGGTCTTATTTTCGGGGGATGTCTTACTTTCGGGGAAACAGGGTAGATTTAAAATACTCCTTTATATAACAGTGTCATCCAGACATCCATTACACACTGGTTCTGATGCTAATGCTGAAAAACATATCCCCCAATCCATAAACACAGAAGGCGAAGTTTGATGTGTTGCTTGCCATGAGGGAGGCCAAGTCACCAACTATATGCTCCCTGTGGTTAATTTAAGGAATTAATACCTTGGTAGATATTGGAAAATTCTAAGAAATAAAAATCAACATTCAAGCAGATACACATTTGTTTAATCTGTACGTTTTTATTGTGCACAGTATTACAGATGTCCCCCCATTTTCCCCGTTGTGCCCCCCTCCACCTAGCCCTTATCTCCCCCCCTCTCAGGCCTTCACCACACTATTGTCTGTGTCCATGAGCTATGCATATAAATATAAAACACTTATAAAATTGTTTATAAAATTGTTACATAACCAGGCAGAAAGGAAAAAACCCGGCCACATGGATTGAAGATCCACACCAGAGTAATATGCACCTGCGCTGGCCTGGTTATGCAGGTAAACTCTCCAAAAACACAAAGCCCTGTTTTATAGGTGTTCCTATGGGAGAACGTGAATGCTGCTAGGATGCTGATCCAAGGTACATCCCCTTTTCCATCAGCCTCTTCCTTCCAGGAGTCACTTTACGGACGGACTAGCCTGCCACGTAGTGGTGAGCAAGGGACACTACAGGCTACTTGAAAAATATTTCATGTCTGGTGTTTGATACATCAAAAGAATAAATGTGACATAAAATAAATTCCTGTAAACTCACCATCCAATTTAAGAAAGGGAACGTTACCTATTGATGCATCCACCTGTATTCCTCTTTTCCTATCTTATTCTGCCTTCTCACCAGTGGTAATACTAACTTGAATTTTATGTTGAATCATTTCTTGATTTTCAAAAATATGTAGTTTTATTGCATGTTTATGCTCCCCTAAACAAAATATTTAGCTTACTTATTTGATTGAGCTTTATAAAAATGATATAATAATTTTCTGTAGTTTCCCACAGCTTTCCTTTTCTATATGTTACTAGAGGTCTGGTACACAAAATTCGTGCACGGGTAGGGTCCCTAGGCCTGGCCAGAGATCAGGCCCCATCAGGGCCTTCCAGCTGCCAGCTGAGGCCTTCCTTCTGGCTGCTGGCCTTCCTTCCCTGGCTGCCAGCTGCCGGCCAAGGCCTTCCTCCATTCCGCGCCACCCTCTGGTGGTCAGCGCACATCATAGCATCGAACTCCCAGTCTCCAGGTTCAGCTCCCAAGGGGACACTTTGTATATGAGCCTCTTATATGTATAGATATTTGACCAGATTACCAGTATGTGTGTCACTGTAGTGCATTCATTGCCTGAATAGCTATTTATTTTTCCATTCTCTTATCAATGGACATTTAGAAGCTTCCAATTGTTTGCTATTGTGATGATACTGCAATGAATATTCTCATGCATGTGCACAAAGTTCTCTATAGCATATCTAGTTTAATTTTATAAAATATTGCCAAAGTGTCTTTCATAGTTGTACCAATTTACAGTCCATATCGTATCTAATAAAAGAAAAACATGCAAATTCACCATACCTCTGCTATGCCCACCAGCCAATTAGAGTGAGTATGCAAATTAACCCAACTAAGATAGCGGCCACTACGGAGCTGGAACGAGCAGGAGGTTTGGGTTGCCCCCAGTAATGGAGGAAGCCAAGCTTCCTGGCTGTCCCTGGCCTCTGCTTAAGGCTACAAAGTTTCAAATATAGAAGAAAAATAAATCCCAGATACCTGCTTCCAGTGAGCTCTGGCGTAGGCTTGGGTGGCTGGGGGTGTGGCTGGCCGGGGGTGTGGCTGGCCTGCAAACCACCACAGGCCCTTAGCCAAGGTCACCCCACACCCCAAGGGAACCCCTACCCTGATCCGGGACACCCTTCAGGGCAAACCAGCCGGTGCCAACTCATGCACCAGGCATCTATCCTATCTAATAAAAGAGAAATATGGACCTGGCTGGTCTGGCTCAGTGGATAGAACATCGGCCTGTAGACTCAAGGGTCCCAGGTTCGATTCCAGTTAAGGGCATGTACCTTGGTTGCAGGCACATCCCCTGTGGGGGGAGGGTGCAGGAGGCAGCTGATCAATGTCTCTCTCTCATCCATGTTTCTAACTCTCTATCCCTCTCCTTTCCTTTCTGTAAAAAAATCAATAAAATATATATATTTTAAAAAGAGCAATATGCAAATTGACTGTCATTCCAACACACAAGATGGCTGCCCCCGTGTGGACACAAGATGGCTGCCACAAGATGGCCAGCAGGGGAGGGCAGTTGTGGGAGATCAGGCCAGCAGGGGAGGGCAGTTGAGAGGGACCAGGCCTGCAGAGGAAGGCAGTTAGGGGTGACCAGGCTGGCAGAGGAGGGCGGTTGGGGGGGACCAGGTCTGCAGGGGAGGACAGTTGAGGGAAAGTAGACCTGCAGGGGAGGACAGTTTTGGGGGAACCAGGCCTGCAAGGGAGGGCAGTTAGGGGCAAACAGGCTGCAGGAGAGCAGTTAGGCATCAATTAGGCTGGCAGGGGAGTGGTTAGGGGTGATCAGACTGGCAGGCAAAATCAGTTAGGGGCCATCAGGAATTCAGGCAGGTGAGCAGTTGGGAGCTAGCAGTCCTGGATTATGAGGGGGATTGAGCCTTAATGAGCAGTCGGACATCCCTCAAGGGGTCCCATATTGGAGAGGGTGCAGGCTGGGCTGAGGAACACCCCTCCCCCACACCCCACCCCTGTGCACAAATTCTTGCACCAGGTCTCTAATGTGGTATATAAAAGCTTCCTCTGATCCTCAGTTCCATCAGCACTTGGTGTTACTAATTTTTTTTTTCCCAATAGAGTTGGTGGAAAATGCTATCTTATTGTGCCATTGATATATATTTACCTGATTGTCAATGAGGTTGAGTGTGTTTTTATTTTTGTTGACAAATTGTTTCCTTTTTTGGTACCTATTAATGTCTTTTGCCCACTATTCTACTAGTTTGTCTTTTTCTTATTTTAAGATTAACATCTTGATCTTAATTTTTTTCAGTTATGTATGTCACATATACTTGCACCCAGTTTTCATTTTTAGCAACCTTGCTGGACTCTCCTATGAATTCTAATAATTTGTCAATTTTGGTTTTTTTTTTAATGTATACAATTATATTAGCTACAAATAATGACAATGTTGTTTCCCTCTTTCTCCTTATGTCTGTCTTATCTTTGCCTCATTGAACAGAAGAGGTGATAACAAACACCTTTGTCTTGTTTTGCTCTTAAAGGAGCAATGTTTTCAATGATTGCCATTAAGAATGATTGCTACTAGAGGCTTTTTTAAAAATTCTTTTAACATTAGCAAGTTTTGTGTTATTCCTGCTTTTATCATTATGGATGTTGGCTTTTACTGAAGGACTTTGCTACATCTATTGAGATAATCATATAACTTCTCCTTTAACCCATTAATGGGATGAATTAAAGCTACAGGTACTCACCCTAGCTGGTTTGGCTTAGTGGATAGATCATCGGCCTGGGGACTGAAGGGTCCCAGGTTCGATTTGGTCATAGAGCACATGCCAGGGTTGCAGGCTTGATCCCCAGAGGGGGGCATGCGAGAGGCAGCCAATCAATGATTCTCATTATTGATTTTCTCTCTCTCTCCCTCTCCCTACCTCTCTCTGAAATCAATAATAAACTATCAACCAAAGGACTTGTATGCATGCATTTAAGCCTAATCAATAGAAATGGACAACAGGGGGGTGAGAGCATGAGTGTGGTGGGGGAGGGATGAGGGAATAAGGACACATATGTAACACCTTAACCAATAAAGAAATTTAAAAAAATATATTTTAAAAAATAATAAAATAAAATAAAATGACAGGTCCTTAATGTTAAATCATTCTAATATTATTGGGATAAATCCAGCTTAGTCATGATGAATTGTCTTATTATACACTGTTGGATTTGATTTGCTAGAATCCTTCCTAACTAATAAAGAGGGAATATGCTAATTGACCATCAGTCACAAAGATGGCTGCACCCACAGCTGAGGCCAAGATTCCATAAAGAGCCTTAATGAGCAATCAGCAGGGACCTGAGGCTATGCCCTCCCCCACTGCTGTGGGACTTGACAGGGGACCTCAGGCCACAACCCCCACCCAGCAGAGCTTGACAGGGGACCTCAAGGTTCACTTCTCTTCCTGGTGCTGGGCTAGGGGACCTCAGGCTGCTCCCCTCACCCCAGCACCAAGCCTGGGGACCTCAGGCTGCACCCCCACCAAGTGGGGTTTAACAGGGGATCTCAGGCCACAACCCCCACCCAGCAGGGCTTGACAGGGGACCTCAAGGTTCACTTCCAATCCTGGTGCTGAGCTAGGGGACCTCAGTCTGCACCCCCCACCAAGTGGGGCTTGACAGGGGACCTCAGGCTGTACCCCCCACCCAGCAGGGCTTGACAAAGAACCTTAGGCCCTGTCCCTCACCCAGGGGGGCTTGACAGGGGATCTCAGGCCACAAACCCCACCCAGCAGGGCTTGACAGGGGACTTCAGGCTATGCCCCCCACCCAGTGGGGCTTGATGGGGAACCTCAAGGCACACCCCCTTCCCTGGTCTGGGCTGGGGGGCCTCAGGCTATGCCCCCCATCCTGGCACCAGGCCAGGGGACCTGAGGCTATGCCCCATGCCTGGCAGGGCTTGACAAGGGTGGGACTGGCCGGGTCTGGATCTAGCCCAATGTGGGTGGGGGGCAGCTGGGTCTGAGTCTCATGTGATTTTGAGGTGCATGTGGGTGGGCAGGGACTTGACTCTGAGTCCCGTGGTGAGCCCCAGACTCTGACAAGAGGAAGATTTTCATGTACATTTTACTTATTTTCTTTCATCTCTGACACTTCTATTATAGAGAAAGGGCAAATAGCAATATTAAATTATTTCCTCTAATTAATCCCCTTTTAATGTGCATGAATTTTGTGCACCAGGTCACTAATGTTGTTTATAATTTCTCAATCTATGTTCATGAAGGATTCTGTTCTTTTCTTCCTCATACAGTCCTTGATTGATTCTATTTCAAGGTTATGCTAACTCATACAATGAGTTGGGGAGTATTTTGTTTATAGTCTTTGTAAGAATTTGTATAAAATCAGAATAATTTGTTCTATGAAAATCTGCTAGGAATTGCCCTAAAACCAGCTATCCTTATTTTAAAAAACAAAACACTGATTCCATTTATTTACCATATTGTAAAAATCAGGCTTTCTTGATACAGCTTTGATACGTTATAGTTTTCTAGAAGTGTTTCCCTTCTAATAAATTTTTAATGAATTGGTGTAATGTTATTCTCAATATACTCATGTTATCTTTTTAACCTCTTCTGAATTTGCAGCTTGCTTCCATTATTTCTGTTATTATTTGGGCATGCTGCTACCTGCCCCACCCCACCTCCCTTTAAAATGAATCTTGCCACCTGGCCTGGTAACTCAATTGGATGGAGCATCATCCCAATATGCCAAGATTGCAGGCTTGATCCCTGATTAGGGCATACAAGAAGCAACCAATGAGGGCATAAATAAGTGATCAGTGGAACAACAAATCTCTCTCTCTCTCTCTCTTTCTTCTCAAGTCAATCAATAAATTAAAATATTTTAAAAAATGAATCTTATCCTGGTGGATGACTCAGTTGGTTGGAGCATTTTTCTGTACACCAAAAGGTTATTAATTCAATTTCAAGTCAGGGCACATACTTGAGTTGCGGGTTCAATCCCTGGTCTGGGGTGCAACCAATCGATGTTTCTCTCTCACATCAATGTTTCTCTCTTTCTCTCTTCCACTCTTTAAAAGAAATTTTTAAAAATCATATCCTTGGATAAGGATTTTTTAAGAAAAGAATCTTTCCAGAGGTTTGTCTATTTTATCTAGCTTTGGTTTTTTGGTCACCTCTGTTGTATGTTTGTTTTTCATTTCATTAATTGTGGCTCATCTTTATCTTTTTCCATATACATATTTTATTTGTTTTTTTCCATTATTTTCTTTTCCTCTTAGAGTGAAATATAGCCTATTCATTTTCAGTCTTTTTTCTTTCTTATGTAAGCATCAAAAGCTAAAAATTACCTTATAATTACCATTTTTCTGCATCCACCAGTCTTGATATGTAGAATTTTTAAAAGAAACATTTTTATTAATTTTTAAAGAGAGAGAGACATCTTTGAGAGAGAACCCCCACTGGAGACTGAGCCTTCAATCCTGGCATGTGCCCTGGCTGGGAAACTGGCGATCTCTGGGTGTTCAGGAGGACACTCACACTGAGCCACATCAGCCACGGCTGGCATTTTTATCACATATTCTAGAGCTGTGTCTATGAAACTTCTGATTTCTTTTATGATTTCTTACTTGACTCATAAATTATTTAGAAGTGTACTTTCTAATTGCAAAATCCCAGGGTGTGTGTCATTTATCTTTCTGTTACAGACTTCTAACTGAATTGCATAAGTTAGATCTATGATCATAGATCATAAAATGTGGCGTATGTGAATCAGATTCTTTGAAATTAGTTAAAATTGGTTTCATAGCCTTTTATATGACCAATTTTGGGGAATGTTCCACATGCACTTCAAAAGAATATATTACTTGATTATTTGATGTAGAGTAATTTGTAAATGTCCACTAAATCAAGCTCATTAATTGTGCTAATCAAATCTTTCTTGAGACATCAATAATTTAGGCAGTGTATTAAAATCTCCCACTTTGTTAGTGGGCTAATTTTTCCCATAGTTCTATCATTTTTATTCTTTGTATTTAAGAGCTATTTTAGTATTTACCCACAACTTTAGGATTATTATATCTTTATGATCATGATAGAAAGTCCTAATAATACTTATTTCCTTATAGTATTTTTTCTAATATGATTAGACAAAATATAATTATACCAACTTTCATTTAATTAGTATTTTCCTGGTATATCTTTTTTATCATTTTACATTTTATCCTGTGTCCCTCTGTTTTAGGTATATCTAGATTTTTTTAAATCGAGGTCTGAGAACCTGTCCTTTAATTGATTGTTTAGCGGCTAAACAATGACATATACTACCCTTTACCTCTTTGCACACAATATGCCTAATCCTCACAGCTTCCAAATACACAGTAACATTTAGTCTAGTCCAGTGGTCAGCAAATTCATTAGTCAACAGAGTGGCAAACCTCGGCTCACAAGCCACATGTGGCTCGAGAGCTACGGTTTGCCGACCACTGTTTTAGCCCATATACGTATACTTATTGTGGTTACTGATAATATTTAGATTTCTACCATGTGACTTTTTACTTTCTATTTGTGCCTTTGCTTCTGCTGGGTCCAGGATGCCTACTGACCTAGGGCTACGTTGGCCTCTATCATCAGAGTCCCGTTGAGAAAGTGGATGCCAAATACTCTGTGTTCCAAGTATATTCACCTGTGTGGACGTAAAGAGGACGTCAGCTGCCCCTGGATGTAGCTCACCTGTGCCCCAGAAGGTTGCTTCTTGCCTTTCCAGAGACTCAGGACAGGCAATAGGAGACAGAATTTAAAAAGGAATGTTTAATATAAGGAATTATTAAGCTATGATAAAAGAATTATAAAATATATAAAGAATAGTAGGGCTAGAAGACAGGCTTTGAAGGGGGGCTCTCATCCCTAAGCTGGGGTTCAGACCTCACTGGAGAAGATATGGTTGCATCCCACTGGATGGCAGAGAAGTTTTCAAGGTGATTAGGGGTAGAGCGTACTGGAACTCCATGAGGCAGAGGATTCTAGGAAATGTAGTTTCCACTTCTCCTCTGTAAAGCAGAGGAACCCTCAGAAATTGCGAGTGGGGCAGACTCTCAGAAACCTGAGCTAAGATGGAGTCTTCAGTCTGACCCCCACGTTGTCATTGGTCCAAGGGCAGGCTTCCCAGTAGCAGCTGAAATGAGCATTGGCCTCCCAACCTTTCCTTTGCTTCCAACCAGAGCTCCCTACTCCAGTCACAAGTCTATGATTTTTTTGTTTGATTTTAATGGTAGGAGACTTTGGAGATTTCCCCTACTTACTGCAACCCAACTATACATTAAAAATATCCCTCCCCTCCCTCTCTCCCCCACCCCTCTACCCCCGCTCCAGGATCCAGTTGTTTCATGTGGAGAATTTAGTCCATCACACTGCCAAAAGCAAAAGATCCAGGCTACTTTGAAAAAGAATAATTCCCACTCTGAACACTCCTCGAAACTCAATGGAATGATTGAATGTCACTGCGTGCAACAGAGAAAAATAAAAGAAAACCCTAAGAAATAAGTGATTCAAACTTATGGCTGTTTCACAGAGGTATGTGAAGATCTGATGAAAGCCAGACATTCCGGAAAAACAATATCCTTAAAACGTGCTGCATACAAGTTCAGGTGATTTAAAGGTCCCTGATGCCCGTTTGTGGACCCTGTCCATGGAGAGTAAGAACCTCGTCCAGAGCTCTGCCTGTGTGGCTCCGTGGCCGAGCTTCAATCTATGAACCAGGAAGTCAAGGTTCAATTCCTGGTCAGGGCACATGTCTGGGTTGTGGGCTCGATCGCTAGTGTGGGGTGTGTAGGAGGCAGCCAATCAATGATTCTCTCTCATCATTGATGTTTCTATTTCTCTCCCTCTCCCTTCCTCTCTGAAATCAATAAAAATATTTTTTTAAGAAAGAAGCCTGGTCCAAGAGAAATAAGGTCACATATAAAATCTCAGTCCAGTATTCATAAAGAGGCCAAAGCCATCAGAATTTTTCTCCCAATGCTTTTCTAAACATAAATAAAAGCCTTTCTAATTAAATGTTCACTATTTACCACTTTTAGCATTTTAGTTTTGTATTATATTAAAAAATTTAAAAACATAGTTTTTTGGTTTTTCAAGTTGCATAAAAAAATTTGCAGTGGAATAGGCCCCTTGTGTAATTAATATCTATAATACCTTCATGCCTGTTTCATAAAGACCAAGCAAATTTTTACTAATAAGTTATTATAAAGATTTATATTTGTAACAACTCCCCTTGTATAAGATTTTCATAACTTAAATTATGTCAAGACCTTCATCAGGAACAAAGTCAGAACTCAAACAATGTTCTTATGGGAAAACAGAGTTTTATGCAATGGTCAGTTTTTTCAACTGTTTTCAGGAATGCCCTGAGTGAAAAACTGGATTGTCTTATGCATATTAATCTAGGCCCCTCACGTACCCTGCATGTCCCCCAGGGAAGGACTGGCAGAGCAGGAAGAACTCCGAGACCATCCTGGCCTCTGCCGAGTAGCCTGGGGCAGGTTAGTTTACATCTCCAAGTTTCCATTTAATCATCTGTCAAGGAGCAATGACAATATCCATATAACGGTGGGGCAAGGACAGTAAGGCTGCAAGAAATATTGGTTTCATGGTGCAGCTCAACAAATGCTACTGACTGAGTGGGTAACTGAGAAGTGGCTCTGGTTTATTGTGTAGCTAGGAAAAAGGATCCAGCTCCGTCACTTACAATTATGCCTTGCCCATTGTTTGATGACGGATCCTATAGCCAACCAAATAAATAGTTAATTTAAAGTCAAGCAACAAGGGCTCTTTACTTTGGCTGGAAATTTAATTCCCAGACAATCGTACATTATGTATAGGCTGCCTTGACCTGCGCCCAGTACAGGAAGATCACGGAAGCACAGAGGAAGATCGGAGAAGGTAGGGAGGTGAACGCCCTGGTTTAGAGCTTCCCTCTCACCTTGCACGGATAAGGAACCTCCAGGAAACTCTAGGGGTTAACTCAGCATCAGAGTGATATTGATGTGGTTATATGTGCTGTCGTCCAGAAGTTTTCAAGATGAAAGAGCAGTTGAAATGGGCCCAGCTACTTTGGGAGACAGTCTGCAGTTCTTATAAAGTCATATGTATATTTACCAGGACCTAGCAATCCCATTTACCTAAGAGGTACCAGTATTTACTGAACAGAAATGAAACATCTGTCCACACAAAGATTTTTACACGAACATTCCTAGCAGCTTTATCACAATCACTCAAACTGGAAACAACTCAAATGTCCTTCCACTGGTGCAGAATGTGGCACTTCCAGACAACAGAATTCTACTCAGCAATAAAGAGCTGGACTCTTGATACATGCAACAACACAAGTGATTTCAAAAGCACAGTCTTAAGTGAAGAAACCCAGAAAGAAAAAGCTAGATGATTCCATTCATATGAAACGTAAGAAAAGACAAAACTACAACAACATAAAGAAGACCAGTGGTTGACAGGGATGGGGAGTGGTAGAAGTGACTATAAAGGGACCCGGGGAAATTTTTTTTTAATATACTTTTATTGACTTCAGAGAGGAAGGGAAGGGAGAGAGAGATGGAAACATCAATGATGGGAGAGAATCATTGATCAGCTGCCTCCTGCATGTCCCCCCACTGGAGATCGAACCGAAACCTGGGCATGTGCCCTTGACTGGAACCAAACCCGGGACCCTTCAATCTGCAGGCCGACGCTCCATCCACTGAGTCAAACCAGCCAGGACCAGATTGTGTTTTTAAAGAGTTCCCATGGGATGGGAAAGAGAGGGACTCATACCCCACCAGGCTGGGGATAGTTTTCATGGTGTTTTTTTTGAGGAAAGCCTGGCACCCCTGCCAACCTGGACTCCCTTCTACTCAAGCGCAAGCTGCCGGCTCCAGACAGGATACAGATTTGTTGGTATTTAAGGGATTGGAAGATTAAATGGGCCAGAGAGGCCCCTCCACACAGCCTCATCCTCTAATGCTGGGAGCCATCCCTGGGTGTTATTAAATCTGTGGTTACATCACAGGCACCTCAGCCCCTTCTTTTGGAGCCCAGCCGGCTTTCAAATCAACAGAAAGTGAGGAGATTGGGGTCACTGCAGAAAGCCCCAGCCCTTCTGATCAGTCTGCAGATGGAAGATGAGATTCACCAAAATTAAACCTGGGATCCAGTATGAGCACTGTCATTGGCCGACCTTGGGTACAGGACTTCAGCTCAGGACATTGATCTTCTCTGCTTCGAATAGGGACATCGCCAGGCCGGTGTGGCTCAGTAATTGAGAGTTGACCTATGATCCAGGAGGTCACTGGTTGAATTACTGGTCAGGACACAGGCCCAGGTTTCAGGCTGGGTCCCTGGTGGGGGGCGTGCAGGAGGCAGCCAATCAGTGATTCTCTCTCATCATCGTTGATTCTCTCCCTTCTTCTCTGAAGTGAATAAAAATTCGAATTTTTAAAATCCAATATAAGATCTCAAGAGAAGACAGGGAAGAAAATAAAATGCATACAGGCAGAGCTCAAACCCCTTACATCATGGAGGGAACATCAGGTCGGGGAGACTCTTATAAATAAATCACCAGGGCCAAACTCTGTGCTAAGGGCTTCATGTGTATAATTACCCCATTTAATCACCACAGCCCTAATGCAGTGGATGCCACAGGCTTCTCCTTGCTGACTAGTAACTGAGCTGAGAGGGACTGAGCAATTTGCCTAAGTGTCCCAGCTGGTTAGGAACACCACCAGGATTGAAACTCAGGCACTCTGCCTCGGAGAGTTGTCAAGCTTTGCCATTTGTCTCTTTTCTCACAGGGAAGCTGTCTCCCCAGGCAGCCTCTTGGGTTCGAATTGAGGCACAAGTCATTCCTCCCAGGTCCCACTCTGGCCCAAGCTTTAGGTCCCAGGTGCAACAGCCTTTTTTATTTTTTAATATTTTATTAATTTTTTTTTTTTTACAGAGAGGAAGGGAGAGGGATAGAGAGTTAGAAACATCCATGAGAGACATCAATCAGCCACCTCCTGCACGCCCCCTATTGGGGACGTGCCCGCAACCAGGATACATGCCCTTGACCGGAATCGAACCTGGGACCCTTCAGTCCACAGGCCAACGCTCCATCTACCCAGCCAAACCGGTTTCGGCTCAACAGGCCTTCTTGACCCGCGAAGATGAGAGGGAATCACTGACTGGCTGCCTCCTGCACGCGCCCCACCCGGGACCGAGCCTGAAACCCGGGCTCGTGTCCCGACCAGGAATGCAAGATTCATGTGGGCAAAGATGAATTCTCATTTACCCCAAACCTGCTTCCCACTTTCCCAACCCTGACACTGAAGTCACAGCTAAGGCACTGCCACACAACTCGAGGTCACCCCTCACCGTCCCCCTGTCACCCGGACAGCTGCACCCCCCGGCTCCACCCCCCAGCCTCCCGTCCCGCCTCCTCCGACCTCCCCACGCAGCGGCGGGACGGGTCCGAACGCCGTAGGACGGTGCCACGCCTCTGCCCTGAGCCACGCCCCCTCGTTCCGGGCTACAGGCAGGGCCTGGCCCGTTCCGCTCCCCCGGCACCCTGCCGCTCTCCCTGAACTGGTGTCTGCCTCCCAACACCAGCGGCAGGTAGTCCTCCGGCGGGTCCCTAACCCAACTCCGGAGCAACAGGCAGGCTCCGCCCGCCCCGCAGAGCTGCCGCCCCCGCAAGCCGGGCGACCCAGCCAATCCGAGCCGCGACGTGGCCGCACGCGCCGTCCCCGGGCCTCGCCCCTCCCCTTTCTGGAGGCGCCAGGATCGCGGCGTCCCGTCCGCCGGGGGGAGGACGCCCCGCCTTCCCAGCGCCCTCGGTCCCTCCCGGCCCCGCCCTCCCTCCGGCCCCGCCCTCCCTCCGGCCCCGCCCTCCCTCCCGGCCCCGCCCTCCCTCCCGGCCCCTTCCTCCCTCCCGGCCCCGCCCTCCGCTAACCTCCGCGGCCAGCCCCGCCCCTGCCTGCCCGGCTCCCGCCCGCGCCCCGGGGCCGGTGCTCCCCCGCCGGCCCGCCCCGGCCCGCCCCGGCCCGCCTCCGCGCAGCATTTGCCGCCGCCGCTCGCCGAGCCCTGGTCTCCGGCTCTGACTCGGGAAGCACAGCCGCGGGGCGGCGGCGGCGGGGCAGCCATGGAGGCGACGGCGCGGCGGCGGCAGCACGCGGGAGCGGCGGGCGCGCAGCCGGGCGCCTCTCTGCTGCAGGCCAGGTGGGCGCGCCGCGGCGGAGCGGCGGAGCGGCGTCCCCGCCTCGGGCTGGCGCGGGCGGCCGGGCGGAGCGGAGCCCGGGGTGGGTGGGTCGGAGGCTGCCGGCGGGCGGGCTCCCTGCACTGCAGCTGCCGCTGCTCCCGCGCCGGGGCCCCGCCTCCCGTGTCCTTCTCTTCCTGGGGGTGCCCCGAACCGCGCCCCGAGGACACCCCCGCTCCCTCGGCCCTCCTACGCGCCAGTGCCGCCCCCAAGTTCTCGAGGTCCCTCCAGCCCTGACGAGGACTTGGGTTCGGGTGCGATCAGGAGGCTCACGCCTTGCCCCGGGGAACCCGAGTGCGCGACTGTAAATGAGACAGCAGAAAAGTGTGGGTGACCCTCCCCGGGGAAAGAACGAGGAAGGGCCGTCCCCACGTGGTCGCTGGCCCTCCTGCCGCCGCGGGGAGGACGTTCTTGGTTGATGCAGTGGGGACCAGGCAGGGCAGAGGAAGAGGCACGGAAGCCGCCTTCTCATCCTTCCCTCCATTCCGCTGCAAACACTGTGTTCAGCATCTCCAGTGTGCCCAGCGCTGTGCCGGGCACCACGGGGGTGGGCAAGGTGAAGCCGGGAGGGGCTCACAGGACGGCAGGATCTGGGAGGCCTTCGTGGAGGAAGTGGCACTTGAGCTGAGTCTCAAAGGACTAAGTAGGTGGACAGGGAAGAAGAAAGGCTGTTTCCGAGAGAGAGAGGGCTTGCGTTTGGGGAAAGGCAAAGACTGTGATGGTCCTGGCGCTTTCCAGAGGTACAGTGTCAGGAGGGTACAGACTGGTTGTGAGGGACCTTTAATGGCAGCAGGGCTGGGACTGGAGGGGAAACAGTTAAGGAGACACTCTGTGGGCAGGTGAGTGCCTACTTAAAAGCTGGGCCCTCGTCCAGCCAGCGTGGATGAGTGTCAACCTGTGAACCAGGTCAGGGCGCATGCCCAGGTTGCAGGCTCCATCACCCAGGTGGGGTGTGCAGGAGGCAGTCAGCGGCCAATGCTTCTTTCTCATCATGGATGTTTCGATCTCTCTCTCCCTCACTCTTCCTCTTTGAAGTCAATAAAAATATATATGGTTAAGACAAAAAGGAATTGGGCCCAGTGTGACTCACCTTAGTTCCTGCTCTGACTGGCAGGTTAAGGAGGCAGCCTTTATTTTGTAGGTACAGGCGAGCCATGGAAGGCATGAAGCACCAGTGTGCTCAGAATACATTCTAGGAAAGTTTGTGCTATGATTTGGGATGAGGGGAGAAGTCTGAGAGGCTTGGCTGAGGGTAGCTCTTTCTCCTGCCACCGAGGGACATCTCTGATCAGGATCCCTTTCAAGGTGGGAGTCTGTCTGACTGCCCTGAACTGTGCAAGTGCAGTCTGTGGGCATCAGCTGTGGTCCCCTCTTCATCTCACGTGTGAGATTTCCATGTGCAGCATCTTAGTCTTTTTGTATTTTGCATGTGGGGAAACTGAGGACCAGCGAGTTTACATCACTTGCTGGTAAGAACCAGGGCCTAGACCTAGCCGTTTGGTTCAGTGGATAAAGTGTCGGCCTTCGGACCAAAGGGTCCTGGGTTTGATTCCAGTCAAGGGCACATACCTTGGTTGCAGGCTCCTTCCTGGCCCAGGCCCTGGTCAGGGCATGTACAGAAGGCAACCAATCGATGTGTTTCTCTCACATCAATGTTTCTCTCTGTCTTCCCCTCTCCCTTCTACTCCCCCTGAAAATCAATGGAAAAATGTCCTCAGGTGAGGATTAACAACAACAAAAAAGAACCAGGGCTAAATCCAGGGCTTCTGACTTCTGGTTTCTGCTCTTATTTCTCCACGTTGCTAACAAGTGATGTCCCTCTTTACTCCTGCATGAGCTTCCCATCAGTTAGGATGCTCCCAAGGACTGGGGAAGGGGGCTGCTCTCTCTCAGGGTGTCTCTGTCACTCTCACTGGGTGCTTCTGGACCCATTCTGACTATCATTGCTGCTCTTGATCATAGGTAGAATCATCCTGTCTAATTCCTAGGATGCTTGGATTTCCTCAGTTGCATCCTTACATGCTTCTAATGACAAGGTGCTCATTATCTTGCAAGGCATTCCTGCTGTTGACAGTGTTTCGGTATTGTAATCAGAGCAATATATGGCCATGATTAAATAAAATAGCACAGAGGGCTTAGTGTGAAAAGCAACAGTCTCCTGTTCTACCTCTTTCTGGCACCAGATACAACCAAGTTAGCTTCTTTTAGCTGTTTCTATCTGTAAAATTAATATTTCTAAACTAGAGGCCCAATGCACGAAATTCATGCAAGGGGCTTAGCCCTCATGGCTGCCTCCGTCCTTTGCAGTCCCAGCTTCATCTGGAAGGTTGTCAGAAGGTCATTCGGTCATCTGGTCTAATTAGCATATTATGCCTTTATTATTATAGATAATAATAGGGTACGATGTAGCAGTTTCTGTGGACCAGACCCTGCTCTAAGTTTTTACACATATTAATCCAACCATAACTTTTTTAAAAATATATATTTTATTGATTTTTTACAGAGAGGAAGGGAGAGGGATAGAGAGTTAGAAACATCACTGAGAGAGACACATCGATCAGCTGCCTCCTGCACACCCCCTACTGGGGATGTGCCCACAACCAAGGCACAGACCTTTGACCGAAAATGAACCTGGGATCTTTTAGTCCGCAGGCTGATTCTCTATCCACTGAGTCAAACCGGTTTTGGCCGAACCATAACTCTTGACATAGAATCTACTATTATCCCTTATTTTACAGATGAGAACATTGAGGTCCAGGAGGTAAGTAACTTGCTCAAGACCTGGTTAGTGGCAAACCTGGGATGTGAACTTAAGTGGTCTCCAAAGTCCACACTCTTTTTGGTTTTTGTTTGTTAATCCTCTCTCAAATATATTTTTCCATTGATTTTAGAGTAGAAGGGAAGGAGGGAGGAGAAAGAAAGATGTGATAGAGACATCGATTGGTTGCCTCCTGCACACCCCAACTGTAACGGAGGGAATCGAACCTGCAACCCTTCAGTGTGTGGGCCGACACTAACCACTGAGCAGCACCAAACAGGGCCAAAATCCACACTCTTAAAAGCTATGTTCAGCTGCTATGTCCCAGTTTATCAATTTTACCCTCTAAGCTAATGTTTACCAACTGACTTTTCCCTGCTGTGATTTGGCTCACTTATATACCTCCTCATCTTCAACAGGTGGTGTTTTTGTCACTATTTTTAGTTTTTCTCTTCGTTACCTTTGTAGCCTTAGGGAATTGCATATATCTTTATTTCTTTCTTGGTCAACTGTAGGCCGTATCCCTTGATTACTTTTTAAAAGGAGAATATTAGTCCCCTGCTTACTCTAGCCTTCAGCTCTCTTGACCCTTTCCTCCAACTCCTGTCATATATAGTTTTACTCTATGTTGTCAAAGTTGGCAACATTTACCTGCTGTTTTTTAACTATATTGCCTTCAGTATTTTACCTGTGGGTTCATTCTAAACTTTGAAAATCAGTATACAATATTTACATTAGTTAAGCCATGTAAATAGTGTTGTCCACAAAACCCAGTAATAGTTAGCAGTTACATTTGCTTTCTTATATATATTTTTTGTTTTTCCTGGAGTTTCTAATTGCCTTTGCTTTTATGATTTCCCTTTATTTTCTCATTTTCTGTTCACACTTTGCTTCATGTCACATATTTCACCATTCTTTATATAGAACCAAAATCAGTCTGTTGTCGATAGTCCCTATTCATGGTCCCTGCTTGATTCCACCAGGGCCAAGACCCCCTCCTGTTCTGCTAGGCAGTCTTGCAGATGCTGCTGACTGCTCTGTGTCAGCTGTAAGGTATGCACACCCCAGTGCTCTGGTATCTGTTTCCCCACATGGGAGCCTGGTAAAGCTGTGGAGGGGAGGAAAGGCCAGCCTTGCTTGAGGTTATCTGCCATTGTGCTTTCACCATTGCTCTCAGCAGTAGTTCCTGGTGATTGAGAATAGAGCTGATGTAGGCTGGGCTGGGGGCAGCGTGTGAAGTCTGTGGAGTCAGCAACTTGGGAAAAGCTTAAGGTTGTTCACCCCAGGACAGGGGATGGGGAGAGGATGGCTTCACCCTCCATGATCTGCCTTCCATGTTCAGTGATCCAACAACAAACAGTTAGGTGCTGGCCAATGATTCCCAAGCTGGGTGTCTGCCCTGCTAAGCCAGGTTGGACTAATGGCAGGGATCCCCATTGACCGAGGCACTTCCTGAGGTGGAAGAGGAGGAAATAACTACTGAGCCTCTAATATGGTTATACTTTCCCAGACTTTCAAAAAGCCTTTATTCCCTGTACCTACCATCCTTCTCCTTGTGGAAGTTTCTGGAACAGAACACTGAGAACTCTTATCCTCCCTCTCCATACAAGTTTTTCGGGCCTGGTGGTTATCACTGTTTGCTTTTGAGGCCTTGTGCTAATGGTCACAAAGGGGCAGAGGGATGTGTATGGTGGTGGTGATGGGCTCTTCAGTTCCTGGGCTCAGAACCCTGAGCAGTCCTTGTAGTTAGTTTCTGGTTATCTACCCAATCTGAAGGCCCAGCCTGTTCTTCCCCCGCCCACCTCCACCCCCCCACTTCTCTTCTCCACCGTAAGCTGGGCATCTCAACTCCTTGCAGTGCTTACTTCCACCTCCAGGCCTTGGATCCTGCTCTCCTGCTGCTTTTCTGCCCGGTTAAATCCGCCCATCCATGCTTTGAGGCTCCCTTCCTTCCAAACTCTGTGTACTGCTCCCGGCTGCACTGACCCCTCTGTAAGCTGATCTCCTAATATGCTGCATAGCTTATTCTAATGAAGAAACACAGAAGAGCACCCGATTAAGAGCGCAGGTCTTAAATTCATGCAGACCCAGTTTTGAATTCTGTGCTATTCAGGACTCTTGGGTTGCAAGTGACAGAAAGCCAGTATGAACGGTAGCATCACAGCAAAAGGGAATGTATTGGCTCAGGCGGTCAAATCACTGGCCCTCGGAATGCCGGGAACTGGCAATGTGAACACTCAGGACTTTTTCTCCCCTTTTTCCTGGTAAAAAGGGGAGGCCTTGGCTAAGCAGGAGTGTCCTTGGCTAAGCACTTAATGCCTGTAGGCTGCAGTCCCTTTATCTGTAAAACAGGAGCGTGAACGCCCTGCTTCTTGGAATTACTGTGAGGATGAGATGAGAGGCTGCAGGTGAAGCTCCTGTCATAGCACTCAGTCAGACTTGATCGACGGTGGGGGCACTGCGTAGGGGGCACAGAAAGACTGAGCTAGCCTGGCATAAAGGCCGTTCCATCTGTGTTGCCTGCGACCAGAGGATAAGACCCCCCCCTCTTCTCCCCAGCAGCTTGCCTTCCCAGTCTCACAGTTGCTCCACCAGTGGGGCCCTTCTTGGAATTGACTGAAAAGGATCCTGGAAAGGCATGCAAGCAATAGCAACCTTGACAGGAAAACCTTTCTGGCGCCTTTAAGCTAATGTTTGCCACTAAAATGAAGGAGTAACCGGTCATTGAGATTGTTTCAAATCAGCCAGTAATCCCTGAGCCTAAACCAGGCACTGAGCTTAGAACTCTGGAGAAGACAAATCCATGTCACATTGTTTTTATTTATTTATTTATTTATTACTATTTTAGGGATTTTTTTACAGAGAGGAAGGGAGAGGGATAGAGAGTTAGAAACATTGATGAGAGAGAGACATTGATCAGCCACTTCTACACAGCCCCTACTGGGGATGTGCCCGCAACCAAGGTACATGCCCTTGACCAGAATCGAACCTGGGACCTTTCAGTCCACAGGCTGATGCTCTTATCCACTGAGCCAAACCAGTTTCAGCATCATTTTTGTTCTTGGCACACATGGGATGATAAAACTCATACCTCAAGCATCTTAGGAAGTAGTGAGCTGCCTGTCGCTGGAGGTGTGCTAGTAGCAGCAGGAATGCTGTGACGAGGGTTTTGACTGATGGGGAGGTGGGTGAATTGAGAGAAACTTAGTCCTTTTATTTTTTTTTAATCTTTCCATTTATTACAGATGTTTAGTTTATTACAGATGTTCCTCTCCCCCCCCCCCAGGGGTCCCTGCGCCGGGGTCTTCCACCCCCATCCCACCCCTCCCCACCACTGTCCTCATCCATAGGTATAAGATTTTTGTTCAATCTCTTCCCGCATCCTTCACACTCCCTTCCCCCAGAGAATTGTCAATCCATTCCCTTTCTATCCCCTAATTCTATTATATTCACCAGTTTATTCTGTTCATCGGATTTTTTATTCACTTGATTTTTAGATTCACTTGTTGATAGGTATGTATTTGTTATCACTTTGTTGTCCATAATTTTTATCTTTACCTTTTTCTCCTTCCTCTTCTTAAAGAATACCCTTCAGCATTCCATATAATCCCGGTTTGGTGGTGACGAACTCCTTTAGTCACTCCTCTTCTTGAGGGTCTAGATAAGAGAGGAAAACTCCAGCCCTGTGATGTCATGGCCAGGCTGCAAGTTAGAGGTGAAGCAGTTCCTGTAGTGGAGCTTTGGGAAAAGCTTCATCAGGGAAGCCTTTCTGGAGGAGGTGGCCCTTGAAGTTCAGCTCATCCGTGAAGAGCCAAAGCTAACTGCCTTTGAGGAGGCACAGGCATCCAAAGATGTATTAGCAGATGGTGCTCCACTCTGCACCATGGCTCTCCCATCCACTTGTCCGCTGGCATCCTTCTTAGGTTTCACCGTGGACCGGTGAGAAGGGGCAAAGCAGCAGTCCCATCATACTTTCTTGTGGTTAGGAACCAAAGGGAGGAAGACCCTGCTCATCCTAGTCTACCATCTATGAGGCACATTTCACTAGAGAGCTCTGATTGGTCCAACTCAAGTCACATGCCCGTCCCACAGACCAATCACTGTAGACACAGTAGAGGGCTGGAGGTTAAAAATATAAGCTCTAAAGGCTAATCATGTAAGTTCACATATCTAGCATTGTTAACTGGGCAAGTGACTTAATCCCTTGGGACTCCATTTTTTCACTCTAAATAGGGATAATAAACCAATCTCAAAATATTCTGTGAAAATTGAAACAGGAAAATGAGGTAATACATGTAAACAGCTATAATGTAAATAGTGCCCAGCATGTATAAGTGTTCAATAAAGGTTAGCTACTATCATCCATCGTCATGATTCATGTTTTTCAGCTGCATTTGCATTCTTTCCCCTGTTTGATTTCCTCATCAAGTTATAGGTGAGAAAACTGACAGTTATTACGCCTGTTTGGCAGCTTTCTTCCTGAGTCACAGAGAAGCTGAAGTCAGGGCAGCCGGAGTTCATTGTCAGGACACCTTCCCCTTGGCCACAGGCCCAGGCCCAGGCCCAGACCCCAGCATTTCCTGCAAAATGATTTTTCTAGAACTTAATTATGTGTGTTTCCTCCTGCCCCCCCAAATTCCCAGACCTTCCTGTGGCTCCCTGAAGGGGAGGGGGAGGGTGAAGTTGAGGAAGTTCCCCTGGGAGGGAGAAGCACTGACCCCTCTCATCTGGCTCCTCCCCAGGCACAGCTCCATGAAGGCTGAGGAGGCCGCCGGCACGGCTCCTTTTCAGCTTGACCTCTGGTTCTACTTGACCCTGCAGAACTGGGTTCTGGACTTTGGCCGCCCCATTGCCATGGTGAGTGTGAAGCTATGGACAGAGCCCCAGCCAGCAGTGAGGAAACAGTGTGACTTGAATTAGCTTGGTGACCTTTGACAAGACATGTCCCCTACTGGTAACTGCAAGCATAGGCCTGGATGACTTCATGTCCTTTGACCCTGTCACTGCAGCCGGTGAGGCAACTACCAGCAAGTAGGGGAGGGGGTCTGGGGCCAGAACAGTCACACTGTGCCCTTCTCCCATATTGGAAATGGTGGCTCTGAAGTCAGACTGTACCACTCACTGTGCCTCAGTTCTAGATTAAGCTAGAGGAGTGTGGGAAAGAAAGAGTCAGGATGCCTGGTCAGGTTTGGGTGACATGGGCAAGCCACTGTCATTGGGGTTCAGTTCCCTCACCTGTCAGAAGACGTGCGAACTAGCTGCTCCGAGCCCCCTCCCCACAGGAAGGTTCCACAGATTGGAGGACATAGGAGCTGCCCATCAGGCTGGTGCTCTTCGGAGAGGAGAGATGAGGAGAGTCTGCTCCTGGCTGTCCTCACACAGTAGGGCTGTCTCATCCCGCCCAGAGTTGCTGTGGCCACCCTAACCCCAAGTGGGCTTGTGGGGAGATGATGCATTTGAGAAGTTTGTGTACGCACTGGGGCTTTTCAAATATATGCGTGTTAATAACTACCGAATAAAACCTTTGACCAGTTATGAGAGTAATAAGTAGTAGCTGTAGCAAGTCAGTTCATACCCAGGTATATCTAGAAGTGAGACTTTCCCTTCCTAGTCCCATCCCTGACAGTTTGGGGCACATCCTCCCACTCCTTTTTCTCCTGGTACAGACATACATACACATCATTTTGCTTTTCCTAACCAAAGTGAGATTTTACTTTATATCTTACTCTACAACGTGCTTGTTTTACTTTATCATGGAGAACTTTCAATGTCGGTACAAATAAGATATCATCTCTGTTAATGGCTACTGAACCTTCTATTGTAAATGTGTACTATAGTATATCCAACTAGTCATATTTGGTTGAAGAATTGGCCTATTTCTGGCATTTTGCTATCACAAAGAATATTTCAGCCACCATGTACCTCTTGCTATAGATATAGAGGTATACACATATGAGTAAGAAAGAGAAAGAGAGAGATTGAGATTTCTGTATCCCAGGAGTTTCTACAGATTAGTTTTATCCAATGTGGCATTTTTTAATTAAAAGAGATAAAAATTTTAATGAAACATTTTGATCATTACACCTGTTCTCAATAAACAGATACTGGAAGTTTAGTTTGGTGGTGGTGGTGATGGTGATGGTGGTAGTATGTGTGCATGTATAATGTTTTCACTGCGAATAAGGGTTTTCACATTGACCCTCATGAGGCCAGGACTCCCTAGGGTAGACTAGTTGGAAGAACTGCCCCTGGTCTGCCTCCTCTCTCAAGGAAGGAGGAACTGAAGCTACTTTGAAGAACTCATTTTCTCCTAATGTATACTCAACCTGATTTGGAAGCAGTCCATCTGCTCGGCACAGGGGCATTTTCCACCCCCAGGCCTGCTGACCAGAAGAGCTGGTATTCATCATAGGACATAGAGTGCCGGGTCCCTACAAGTCCATGTGGATCCCCTGGGCCACAGTTCTTGTGTTACCGATGGGGAAACCTTAGAAAGGGGAAGGACTTACCCAGGGTCACTAGGAAAGTTGGTGGCACCACTGAGTCCCACAGGAACCTCCATCTACCAGGCCAGTACCCAGGGACATATATTTGGTACCCAAGGGGAGAGGAACACAGGACAAGGCCAGGCCTGGGTTTGCATTTACCGTGTGCCTGGGCACAAGTCTACCTTCTCTGGGACTGTTTCTCTGTCTGGAAACACTTGCCTCAGGGCTGTCCAGATGATCCCAAGGAACCCCAGAAAGAAGTAAGAGTGTGTGGAGGAGGTGGGGGCTGACCTCGGAGCCTCGTGGGGCTGTGCCTGGTGAACACCACTCCTCCCCTTGCTCCCCAGCTGGTGTTTCCTCTCGAATGGTTCCCGCTCAACAAGCCCAGCGTGGGGGACTACTTCCACATGGCCTACAACATCATCACGCCCTTTCTCCTGCTCAAGGTACAGTCCCAGCCTCCTTGTCCTTCTCCCCCTACCCCCTCATTGCCCCCTCAAGCTGGCAGGGAGTGCCAGCCCTGAAGGTGCCCTGCATCAGGCTTCCCCTGCCCGATCCAGAGTGCGGGGCCCAGGGGAGGCAGGGCTGCCTCTGGCTGGGAGGGAGGAAGAAGGCCTCCTCCAGGAGAGGTGTTTGATTAGGGCCTCAGCCTGCTATGCCGGGGTGAGGAGGGAGAGGCAGTCAGGCAGAAGGACCCGCAGACAAGGCCGTGCTTGGGAAACCAGCGTACATCTTGGGAGGCTGAGGCAGGCGTGGCTGGGTTGCCCCGGAGGAGGGGAGAGATCATTTGGGAAGGCAAGTCAGGGCCAGGTGACAGGTCTCGCAGCAACAGAGGGAGAACTGGGTCCTCCGGCCTGGAAATCCCTGACTTTGAGATGCCACGGGGAGCAGGGCTAGCCAGGGCTGCCGGCTTCGCATGTTGCCACACGAGGCGGGGCTTAAATGATGTCACCATCTGCTATCCCATCATTTTGTTTTTAGAAAGAGATTTCAACTCTCCAAAAGGTATAAATCCATAATCACCAAATGCAGAGGAGTCCTCAGTTAAGTAATTTCTGAAGCACCTGCTCCATCGCTGTCATTTTCTCGTGTTGGCCAGGGATCAGTCGCTCAGAAATCTGAGGGTCTCTTAGGAGGCCTGAACCTGGTGCCCCAGCGCCTGTGCTGAAGGCCTGACCGTCACAGCCACTGGGTGGCTGGTGTGAAGCCTTGGACAAGGAGCTGGCCCCCCTGTTTCCTCTCTGGAGAAAGGGGGTGCTGTTCCCTGGGCCCTGCTGGGTTCCAGGGATGGGGTGGGAGTCTGGAGGCTGAGCTGGCCCCCTAAAGGGACCCACCAATGGGTGAGGGACGCTCCAGCGGGCGGCAGTCCATCCCTCCCCAGGGGCGAGGGAGGGGCGCCCGCAGGGTGTCTCCTGTTGCGAGGGAGGCCGGGTCCGACTGCTGGGCCTCTCCCCGCCCTCAGCTCATCGAGCGCTCGCCCCGCACCTTGCCTCGCTCCCTCATCTACATCAGCATCATCACCTTCATCATGGGCGCCAGCATCCACCTGGTGGGCGACTCGGTGAACCACCGCCTGCTCTTCAGTGGCTACCAGCACCACCTGTCGGTCCGCGAGAACCCCATCATCAAGAACCTGAAGCCCGAGACGCTGGTGAGGACCCCCCCACACACCGCATGTGACCCCCGCCCCCCCCGCAGGGTACGGTCTGCCCCGGGCCAGAGAGGTGCCCCCCAGCACAGTGCGGGCCTTCGCTGAAGGCAGTCCGCCAGGGAGGGGCCTTCCTGCCCTTAGGGAGTGGGGAGTGCACGCTGACCTCCACGGGCCCTCCTGCAGGCGGGCAGGAGGGAGGACAGGTGGGGGGCCTGGGCGTGGGGAGGGGTGGGACCTAGGGGGCTGTGTGGCCAGCGCCCGCCCGAAGCACCTCCCTCTGACCCTGTGCCCCCGCGCCCTCAGATCGACTCCTTCGAGCTGCTTTACTACTACGATGAGTACCTGGGCCACTGCATGTGGTGAGTGGTGGCCCGTCTGTCTCCGCAGGGCCCTGCCCCCCACCCCGCTCCCCTCCTCTTTCCCCCGCTCCCCCCAGCCCTGCCACCAGCCCTCGGGACACTGGGCAAGACTCTGGGTCTGGGGCCTCCAGGTGTTGAGTGCAACGACTGACATGGGTTCTCTTGGGGGGCGGGGGGAGGGGGTGGCCGCCTTGAGCTCTGCAGAGACGGGGGACCCTGGCTTCCCTCCGCCTCCTCCCGGCCGGCGGTGCCCGCGGCGGCCACTAGAGGGCAGCGAGCGGCCATCTCGCCCCCGCCCGGCCCGAGAGCCCGAAACCCCTGGAGGAAGAGGTCATCCTTCTGATAAACACTCTCCCCCTCGCCCCCCATCATGTCAGGCCTCCTCAGTCTTGGGGGGTGGGGGAGGAGAGAGGCACAGAGGCCTGAAATAGGAGAGGACATAGGAGTGTAGGGGCACCTGTTGGGGGGCACGAGGAGGGTGGGGAAGATGGCAAGATGGGAGGCGAGAAGAGGGGGCATGTGGGCAAAGCAGCCTGTGTGCGGGAGGAGAGTGGGGGTCCTTGCGGGGGAGATGTGTGTGTGTTAGAGGGTGAGGCTGTGGGCTGGGTGCGGGTGAAGGGGCTCACAGCTCCTTGGAGGCCCCAGCAGGTGCTGTTCTTATTGTTTACCTGGACCTCAGGCCTCTCCAGGCCAGTGAGAGGCTGGGCTACAGCAGACGGGGGGAGGGGGGCTCTGCCTGAGGCAGGGAGAGGCACCTGCACCCAGAGTGAAGGAGGCGGCAAAGCCCGGCGGAAGGAGCAGCCCCATCCCCGCAGCTTGTGGCCTCTGGTTTGCATGTGGGCCTCATGGCCACTTCCTTCCTCCCCAGCTGGACCCCAGCCCTGGAAAGGCTGGCGGGGACTATGGGTGTGCTCCCCAGAGCAGCGTTGTGTAAATCATGCCCTGACGCTCCGTGGGAGTGGCCATCCCACCCCAGGGATCCATGGGAGGGAGGCGGCCGGGAGGGGTGGCCGGGCAGCCTCCGAGGCATCTGCTTCCCTGTTGCAGGTACATCCCCTTCTTCCTCATCCTCTTCATGTACTTCAGCGGCTGCTTCACTCCCACCAAAGCCGAGAGCTCCATGCCAGGGGCGGCCCTCCTTCTGGTGGTGCCCAGTGGCCTGTACTACTGGTAAGTGGACATGGGGCCGGGGTCGGGGGTGCAGGGCACACTCAGTGAGCCAGGCAGTAAAAACGTTCTCTTGATCCCAGAGCTGCTATGGGAGCCCAGGTGCGACCTCCCTATTGGAGCCCTACTTCCTCTTCCAGGGGGGACCGTGACAGGGGCATGTGGGGGCCTGTTACCAGGAAGCCAGGCCCGAGTTGGCTCTTTCCATCCGCGTGTCCCTCTACCCTGTGCCCCGCCTCTCAGAGCCCCAGTGCAACTTTGGGGCAATAAGCTCCATCTCTAACACCAAGCCCTGTAAAGCCCCGGGGGTCCCAGTTTCCTTCCCCGTGAAATGGGGGGACTGCCTGCTTGTCTCCCTCTCAGGAGACGGTGAGGATGCAGGGGAGAGGAAAGGGCTTTATTGACTGTAACTCCCCGTGGAGGTGACAGCGAATTCCATGGACTCAGGAGCTCCCCACCTGTCTTCCCTCCAGCTCTGTCTTCCCATTACAGAGGAGCAAGCTCTACCCCTCCTGTCACTTCCGCCCTGAAGGCAGGCCCCCCGAGATGGACAGCTGGTGGGCAGCTGATGGGGGTTGGGGCGGCGGGGGTGGGGTGAGGTGGGGGGATCACTGTGGTTGTCACAGGAAGGACTGTCCCTTCTCTAATGGGAAGCCTTCATCAAATGGAAAGGACCTCCTTCCCCTGGGCCAGCTGAAGCCCCCCTCCAAGGTCTGTCCCCTGACTGGCTGAGAAGGTCCGCCAGGGTGAACCTGTATGCGCCCTGAAGACGGGATTAAAAGAAATGGGTGTCAACTACAGCAAGAGGGAAAGAGGTCCGACATGGGAAAGAGCTTCCTGCCCAATGCGTAGCCATAGCATGTTAGTCCTGTGAGGGCCATCGTAGTACCAGCCTCCAAGCGCAGTACACAGCTCTTGTTGGCAACCTTGAGAGATAGGGCCACTTAAACCCCCTTTGTGAGTAAGAAACCAGGCTTCAAGATGTCATGTAAATTCCCCAAGGTCACAGCTGCGGAGCTATAGTTCCTGAATGGGGCAGCATTGGGGTTCTCTTAGAGGCAGGGAATTGGACCAGATAACCTCTCCGAAGCCCTCCAACAAGTGTCCCTGAGTTCCTGGCCACGTGCTAGGTGCTGCTTCAGAGCTGCAGGGAACCCTGGGAGATCTGAGACTGTGTCCCAGCCTTCAAGGAGACAGTACCAACAACCCCCATAAATTGCAGTTGCATTCCAAAATTCATATGCCTATAGGAACCAAGTTAGTGTATCAAGCAGACATCAAGTGAGGCAACAGGGAATGGTGGCGACTGTGGCAAACTGTAGAATAATGCTCTAATGGGGGCTGCTGCTTTCCCCCCCTCATCGGTTATTGTAATGTGAGAATGCAAGTCTAACGGGACCTGATCAACCAGAAGCTCACATTTGCAGGCACTCTTGATATTTAAATATTGGCAACAAAAAACTCAACATTTTAAAAAATAGTAACTATTCAAGCCAAATGGTTTCCTGAGCGCCCTTATTAGATGAGCTCATCTGACTGGGAGCAGCGTGGTACCTGGGTGTCGGGAAGGGTGCCACGCAAGGGTGCCATAGCACCCGCCTGACCTCCCTGGCCTCTTCAGGTACCTGGTCACCGAGGGCCAGATCTTCATCCTCTTCATCTTCACCTTCTTCGCCATGCTGGCCCTCGTCCTGCACCAGAAGCGCAAGCGCCTCTTCCTGGACAGCAACGGCCTCTTCCTCTTCTACTCCTTCGCCCTCACTCTCCTGCTGGTGGCGCTCTGGGTCGCCTGGCTGTGGAATGACCCTGTACTCAGGAGAAAGTACCCAGGCGTCATCTACGTCCCTGAGCCCTGGGCCTTCTACACCCTCCACGTCAGCAGCCGACACTGAGTCCCTGGCATCAGCCACTGGCGCTCCATCGGGCGGGAGATGGGCCTTAGAGTGTGTCTGAGCACAGAGTGTGTGTGTGTACATGTGCGTGTGTGTGTGTGCCTGTATGTCTACCCACGTGTGTAACCGCAAATGAGAACATGAGCGAGTACACATTGTGCGCACGGATGAGTGTGTTTGTGTGTGCACGTGTGCGTGCGTGGAGTACATCACCAGGAAACTCCATTGTTCTGGACAAGTTTCTGTTTGGTTTGGATCTTTTCAAGATGAGATTTTGTTTGAAGCCAAGATGTGGGCACTGCCTTCCCTCTCACTCTCACTGCTCAGGGCTGACCACTTCTTCCCCGGAAGTTCTCTGAGACCCACGCGTACAGGAGAAGCCTGTCACCCACCCTCTGGCCCACTCCTCGGGCCCACCTTGACTCCGGGAGCCAGGGTACGTAGGTCACAAGGACTTTCTGTGTCTTGCTGAGTAAGCACGTCCCTTCGCGGGGCTTCATTTGCACTAGATGGGCCAAGGGTTCCAAGGTGGGTCGAGGGGCCAGCTGCAGTCTCCTCTTGTGCAGCCTGGGATAGAGTCGTTTCAGCCTGACACTGTCCTCAACCCTGAAAGGGATCTATGCATCACAGGCCCTCATCCCACCTCAGGTTGCCTGGGGTGCTGAGGGTCCGCTGGCCAGCCTACTCCCCTAACCACCAGCCGGATCGGTGGTCTGGCAGGGATCACACTCCAGCCAGCTCTGCCTCCCACCTTTGCCTCCCGGAGAATTGTGGCCCCACTGCAGGCTCCACACTGGCGCTGTTCTCTGAATTCCTGCAGCGGGTGGGGGCAGGATTGAGCTTTCTCCCCCGCAGTCTTGCCTTGGTCTGAATCTCAGCCTCTGTCCGGGCCCTTCTCTCAGAATAGGGAGGCCTCATTCCCAGCAGGTACGCCCCTACCCCCACTTCTCTCAGGCACTGCAAACTTCACACAGCACAGGCCTCACAGCCTCATCTCCAGCCAGCACTGGCCCCCATGGACCTGTGGGTCTCGAGGGGGCCTGCCTTGCTTACCCCCGACCTGCCTCCTCTCCTGTGTTCTCAGGGAGCCCCGTGCCTCAGATTCTCCTTTTATGTTGGGGTCCCTCTGAAGCCCCCTCAGAGTTCCCCCAGCCTCTGGCCAGGCCCTGTCTGCCGGCAGCATCAGGTGGTGATGAGAGGTGTGAATAAAGGCAGTGTGGAAGCCAGGCCTGGCTGGGGCTGCTGCTTTGTGAATTGGGGGAGCAGGAGGGAGGGGGGTTCCCAGGGCAAGGGAGAGAGTGGCTGTTCTGGGGGCCAGGCATGAGCACTGGGCAGACCGCACGGGCCCACTCAGCCTCATCTGGCCAGGAACAGGTGCTGCCTCTGGCCCCCTGTGCCACTTTGTAGGATCCCTGGGCTGGGGAGAGGTGGTGGTGAGAAGGGCCTAGGTCAGTCCCAGCTCTCTTCAGAGGAGTATGGGGGGACGGGCCCAGATAGGGCATCTCCAGACCTGCCCTCTGAGATGACACAAGGCGCCTCCCAGCTGTGCCGCCAGCCTGGTTCAGGGGGAGGGCGTTGGCTGTCGGAGGTCAGTACTCAGCCTTGGGCCAATCACTTGACCTCTCTGGGCCTCAGCTCTTGATCTTCAAAGATCTCGGCCTCTTCCTCCAGGCGGTCATCTGGAACTTCTGAGCCACTGTTATCATTCAACAGGAGGGGTGGCTGAGCAGGAGACTGCATCGTTAAGCCCTGGTGCCCCCATCTGCTCAGCAACGTCCTTTGATTCCTTCCCTATCTCAAGGACACTGCCCCTCCAAACCCTTGGGCCTAGTCACCGAGGGACTTAACAGACATCTGATCAGGCACAGGCCTGGTTGTGTGGGGCCTGAAGCAAATACAATTTGAAGGGCCCTTAGTAAGAAAACAGTAAAAAAAAAAAAAAAAAGAACAAAAAAAATTAGGGGTGCAAGTGAATACAGTTGACTCTTGAGCAGAGGGGTTAGGGATACTGACCCCCTGCAGAGTCAAAATTCTGCATATAGGTGGGGTGCCACATTCTGCAAAATTCTCCCCAAAAACTTAGCTACAGCTGGTCCTTTATATTCTTGGATTTCATATCCATGGATCCAAACAGTGTTTTTCTTTTTTTGTTTTTAATTTATTGGCCAAAAAAAATTTTTTTTTCCAGAGAGAGAAAGGGAGGGAAAGAGAAACGTCGATTAATTGCCTCCTGGGATCAAACCCTCAACCTGGTTATGTGCTCTGACCAGGAATCCAACCCACCGCCTTTTTAGTGTGTGGGGTGATGCTTCAACCAACTGAGCTACCCAGCCAGGGCCCAAACAATTTCAGTCCGTGACTAAAAATCCACAGATGTGGAAGGCTGACTATTCTAATAGCCTACGGTTGACCAGAAGCTCAACTGACAACATAGTTGCTTAATACATATTTTTTATTAATAAAGCCAGAGAAAATAAAAATGTTATTAAGAAAAAAAAAAGGCCTAACCATAGTGGCTCAGTGGTTGAGCATCAACCTATGAACCAGGAGGTCATGGTTCAATTACCAGCCAGGACACATGCCAGGTTTTGAGCTCGATCCCCAATGGGGGGTATGCAGGAGGCAGCCAATCAATGGTTCTCATCGTAGATGTTTCTGTCTCCTTCCTCTCTGAAATAAACAAAAACATATAGCCCATGTTGTTCAAGAGTCAACATATTTAGAATGAAAAAGAAATCCCAGCAAATGATTAGAGGCTTAAAGATTTAATGTCCCTTTAAAATATATACACATACATACATACATATACACACATACATAAACACACACACATATATATACTAGAGGCCCAGTGCATGAAAATTTGTAATTCACGCACTGGAGGGGGGCGGTCCCTCAGCCCAGCCTGCCCCCAAACATCAATGATAAAAGAGAGTCATTGATTGGCTGCCTGCTGTACACTCCTACTGGGGATGGAACCTGCACTCAGGTTTGTGTTATGACCTAGAATTGAACTCTGACCTCCTGGTCAACATTCAACCACTGAACCACTCCTGCTGGGCTAGAAATACTTCTTAGTTGCCACTTGGCTTCACTCCACTGGAAAACTAGGCCAGTGGCTCTCAAAGTGTGGTCCCAACTGGCAGCATCAGGATAGCTGCAAATTCTCGCCCCACTCCACCTGCTGAATCAGAAACCTGGTGATAGGGCCCTTCAGGTGAACATCTCAGCCCCCCATGTCCCGAAGGGTATGGAGGGGGGTCTGTTTTTTCCTGATGAATTGAAACGTAGCATATACACTGTTGTAGCAGGCAGCCGGATGAACTTTTGCAGAGTGAACGCTCATGTAGCCGCCACCCTCGTGCAAGTGTTTCCATCATATGAGAGACACATAAAAACCAAAGGAAGGAGTTGACAAGGGTATGCCAGCAGGGACCCTTTGCACACGGCCCTAAACCCCAGCACACACTGACCTACACGAAGGAAAGGCCTATCTCTTCTCACGTGCCCCTTCCCAAACGCAGGGCGATTCTGAGCATGCGCTTGGCCTGATCCCCCCAGACTTCCCCACAAGGCTCAGCCCTACCCCCTGCCCTTCCCAGACCCCACCTGGCTTTCCTTCCCCTCTCCCCCAACATAGCTGTTAGTGAGAAGTTCCCCTTCTCCTGCACCCTGACTAGCTCCTCTTCTCAGCCCCCACAGGAAGGAGTCAGAACCCCCCACCTGGAACTGGGTCTAGAAACAGGTGAGAAGAGGTGGCTCAACCCACAGTTTTGGGGAAAGAGGTGGTCAGGAAAAGAGGGCCCCCTGTGTCCATGGGCTTGGGCAAATTAGCCAGATTCCCTCCTCCTCCGGGCAGCGCAGCCTCGCTGGGACCCACTCACCCCCTGGGCCAGGACCTCTTGTAACGGGCACGACCCAGGTGGCCATACCCGCAGGGCCTGACCGTGCACGGAACTCTGGAGTTGGAGCCCACAGACAGGGCAGCGCCAGCTGTGGACAAGGAGCTGGGAGGCGAGAACCCAGCTGTGCCCAGCTCAGCAGCTCTAGGGGCTGCCCCACACTGCGCTCACTTCCTCAGTGTGTGTGTGTGAGTGTGTGTGTGTGTGTGTGTGTGTGTGTGTGTGTGTGTGAGTGTGTGTGTGTGTGTGTGTGTGTGTGTGTGTGTGTGTACAGTGGGGGTGGGGAGCAGCACAAACCACTGAGGAAATGGGGGGTCAGCAGCTTCTGCCGGAAGGAGTGGGGGCTGCGGAGGGGAGAGAAAGGAAAGGAAGAAAAGGAGGAGCTTCCTGGCTGAGGAAGTCACCTAAGAGGCCTCCCTCCGAGCCCCTGGGGAGGCCACTGGGCGGCCGGCCGCCAGCGCTGGGGAATTGGCCCCAGGAGGAGGGCTGTGCCTCGCACCTGACAGCACACAGCCCATGTGAGTGAGGCAGTCCCACCGAGGAAGCGGGCAGAGCAGCGCGGGGACAGGCCAAGCTCCCGCCGCAAGGGCACGCGGGGACGGAACTGGGTCCCCCACCCCCCACACACACCCCCGGCGGCGCCCAGGCCCCTGTCCCTGCTCCAAGGCGTGGCCATCGCTGGGCTGAGCCGTGGAGGGAAGGTCTCCTCCCCGCTGCAAGCTGGCAGCGATGCCTCCCCAGTAAGACAGTGCTAAGCACCCGGCACCTGCCCGCTCCCCGCTGCGCCCCGGGAGAGAGAGAAAAGACGCCCCCACGCAGGGCAGGGCCCCCTTCACCCCATCCGGCCCGCTTTTGGTGTCACTGACCCCTTCTCGTGTCCGGGAGGGCTCCCAGGGAGGAACGTCTGTCCAGCCCCTCTCCTCCAGACCCAACCTGCTGCTCTGCCCGGCCCGCTGGCATCCGCCGTGGGGGGGCGGGAATCGGACCCCTGGCGCTGGGCCTGGTCTCCATGGCAGCGGCGGATTCATTACAGGGGCCTCCGCCCAGCTTGGCGGACTTCGGACTGGAAGCGGGGAGGGAGGAAACCAAGAAAGCAGTCCCGGGCGGGAGCAGGGAGCTCAGGGCGCAGCGGAGGCCCGAGATGGTAAGCCAGGGTCTGTGCCACCTGCCGGGCTTGGGGCGGGGGAGGGGAGGGGGCACCGGGGGGGCGGAGGGCGGAGGGGAGGGTTCACAGAGCCCCTCCTGACTGTTTCCTCTGTCTGCCGCAGGCCAACTTTTTTTCCCAGGACCAAATTAATGGTAGGTTGGGTTTGCTCTTTAATTAGCAACTCACAGCGAAGTATGGGTCTCATTAAGCAATTTGCTCTACTCAGTGTTTGTTGGTGGGAAAAGGTGCCAGGGGTGGGGGTGGGGGTGGGGAAGTGGGCCCACCCACAGGCAAGAGGCCAGGAGGCCGCTGCTGGGTGGAAGTGGGGTGGGCTCGCAGGAAGGAAGGTGGTGCTGTGTCTCTCAGCGTGAGTTATGAGGCGGGGAGGGGGGATAGGGCTGGAGAGAGAAACAGCTAACTGGCTGGGGCCAGGGAGGGCGCAACAAGAGGAGGGCTTTGTACTTGGCTGAGGCAGAGCAGAGAGACCGGGTCTGCACCCCCACACAGCACCCTTCTTCTCTCTGGGCCTCAGTCTCCCCGCCCATAAGGTGGGAGGTCAGCTTAGGTGGGCGCTGAGGTCCCCTCCACCCTGACGTCAAGCCTAGTTTTGGTGTGTGGAGCACCTATTCCCCGCGTCCCCAAGCAGGCTTCGGTTTCTCAGGCCAAGGCAAGGAGTTGGGTTACACAGAGCTCAGGGCCCACACCTAGACGGGAGGCCCAGCACAGCTGAGGCTGGGTCCTGTGGGCCCTGGGTGGGCTAAAGGTTACCTGGGAAGGGATTCCAGAGTTCTGAGTACCCAGCGCTTGGTCTGGAAGGAAGAGTGGGTGGTAAATGGGTTGCAGGCTCCAGGTGGGCGCCTCCCCATAGACCTCCCAAGAGGAGGGCCAGATCAAGGCGGCCCAGGGAGGGCCTCTCCTGCCCAGGTCTCAAGGCAAGACTGAGTGGAGTCTCGCTCAGCCTATGTCCCCACCCACCTCTGGTCCTGAGGCTCACTGACCTTCCCTCTGGGGCCTCCGAACTTCCAGAAGAAAAGGCAAGCTTCCCTTTGTCTCCCAGTGTCTGACACCCAGGAAGTGGCCACTAATGTTTCCTGAATGAATGACAGACTGGACAGAGGTAGCCGGCGGCAGTGGGAAGAACAGGAACCTTGGGGGCCTGGGTTCCTACCCTCTCTGAGCCTCAGTTTTCTCATCTGTGAAGTGGGGATAATGACATCATGCCAGGCTGCTGTGAGTGACAGGGAGGAGAATGTCAGTCATGTGCCTGACACGGGGCCTGGTGCAGCCCGGGTGGCATCCAGGCCTGTGCTGGGGCCGCCTGCTGTAGCCAGCATGAGCTTTAGAGAGTTTGTGAGCTTGTTGTTATGATCAGCCATTATTAAATAATGTAAGATCAAACAGTATTCCAAACCCTGCATTTGTGAAAACAAAACCTCAACAGATGGCCCTATTGCAATCAGTAGTGCTGAAGATTTGAAAGTTTTGAGTTTAATGAGTGTCATGTGTACAGAACTAGTTTAATAGTAGATCACTCATCAGATTGAATAATAACACATTCACTGGGAAGAGTTGCATCACTGGCATGCACCTCATTTGTCAAGTCGCAGTCCCCACCCCCATCCCCCAGGCAGAGGCTCCACCATGGCAGTCCCACCCCCAGTTCTGGAGTCAGAATCTCTGTGGAGGGCCCAGGGGTGTTCCTCCAGAGCTGGGGGCGGGGGGCAGAGGCCTTAGCTCCCGAGGCCATTTCGTCTCCATTAAGGGAGAAAGGGGTGGGAGAGAGCTGCCAGGGGGTTCCAGTCAGAGCTGAGAAACATCCTGGGCCCCTCCCCCAAGTCTCTAAGAGCAGACCCAGGGCTGGGGTCAGAGGGCAGCTTGAGAGTTCAGCCTGGAGTCAGGGTCTGGAGCAGTGGACTCAGAAGTGCCTACAATTGTAATAATTGACACTCCACATGAGAGCCACTGTCTGCCAGGACTTCCCAGGGGGAATTCTGGTTGTCTCAGTAACCCAGAGGCATTATCATTCCCTTTTCCCACATAAATTGTCTTTGCAAAGGTCCCCTGAGTGTCTGGATGCCCTGCTGTGGGCTCCTTGTCTCCCTGGACTGGCCCTAGAGGGCGGGACAGCTTCCCAGTGGTTTGAGTCAGTTGTGGGAGGGAGAAAAGGGGGAGCAGAGGAAGGGGAAGGAAGGGAGGAGGAAGGGGGTAGGAAAGGAGAGAGAGGGAGCAGGAAGAAGGGGAGAGAGAGGGGACATAAAATACAGGACACTCAGTTAAATGTGAATGTCAGAAACAACAAATACTTTTTATTTTATTATTTATTTTTAAGACATATATATGGTTTTATTTGATTTAAAGAGAGAGAGAAAAGAAGATTAGAGAGAGAGAAATATAGATGAAAAAGAACATCAATCAGCTGCCTCCTGCAGGCCCCTACTGAGAAGTGAGCCCACAACTCAGGCATGTGCCCTGACCAGGAATGGAACCAGTGACCTCTTGGTTTATGGGTTGATGCTCAACCACTGAGCAACACCAGCCAGGCAACAAATATTTTTTAGTATAAGTGTAACCCGTGCAAAAATTTGAGACGTGTTTGTACTAAAAACTAGTGGTCTGGTGCACATTGAAAGAAATTAATTAAAAGAAAAAATTTAATATTGCTATTCACCCTTTCTCTCTAATGGAAGTCTCAAACAAGTTCACAGTCAACAATGACAGATCAGCCAAAACCGGTTTGGCTCAGTGGATAGAGTGTTGGCCTGTAGACTGAAAGGTTCTGGGTTCGATTCCGGTCAAGGGCACATACCTTGGTTGCAGGCACATCCCCAATGGAGGTTGTGCAGGAGGTGGCTGATTGATGTTTCTCATTGACGTTTCTGACTATCTCCCTTTCTATAAAAAATCAATTTAAAAAAATGACAGATCAAAACACTCACATGTGATAGGCGCCAGTGAGAGCTTTATATATATTAACTTACTTAATTAGACCTGCTTTCTGATTTAGCTAAACTTTTTCCAGCCCAGTGAAGCACCCCAACTTCTCTTTCAGGTCATTGTCAGCAACACAGCAGTAAATATCAACACGAAGCAGATTATTATTGTAAATCACACAGGGAGAGCAAAGGGTAAAATATTTAACTGCAGCAGCGTTTGACTATATTCTGCACAGTGAAAAAATCTGAAGTCATTTTCAAGGTCCACCATTTCTTAACTTCTTTTCAGTGGGGTCAGGTTTCTAAGCTTTCTAAATCTCCATTTTCTGGCTAATCGAAAGAAAATAGGATTCTACCAAGTCTCCTACCTATGTACTCCAGGACTTCTGTGAGGATCAAATGAGATGAGGCACAGGGAAACGCTTCACAGACATTTGGTTAAAGTGTAAAATGTTTCCGCCTGGCTATAAAGCAAGCTGTGTTCCTGGGCTGAAGAAACTCCAAGGAGGCTAGTCACTAGGGAGAGGAAGCAGGCATTGCTATATGATGTCATTACCTGGCACCCACAGCCACCGTTTCTGGACTGGGCTGGCTGTGAGCCACATTTTGCACAGCTGGAGACCTCTGATTACCACCAGCATGCCTGACCTCTGACCTGTTCTCACATCCGCCACTAAATCTCTGTTTTCTGGCTAATGAAAAGAAAATAGGATTTCCTCCAGTCCTATTTTGAGATGAGGGTTTGGAGCCATGGGATTTCGGCAGCATCGGCTGCAATTTGGTGGTCTGTGGCTCCAGGTTGGTGGCAGGACCTGTGTCCCACTTGGGGGAAGCCAAGTATTGCTTTGTGGGTGCTAGGTCCACAGTGTCATTTCCCTGTAAATGGCCAGTGCGTGTCATGGCATCTCCTGCATTGAACGTCTGGCCCTTGGTGGTCAGCATGTGTCATAGCAACCAGTTGGACGGTGGGACACTTAGCATATTAGCCTTTTATATATATACTAGATGTGTTCATTATTTATTGGAAGTTCAATTGAACTTGGCAGTCCTGTCTTTTTTTTTTATATATCTATTTTATTGATTTTTTTTACAGAGAGGAAGGGAGAGGGATAGAGAGTTAGAAACATCAATGAGAGAGAAACATCAATCAGCTGCCTCTTGCACACCCCTACTGGGGATTGCCCACAACCAAGGCACATGCTCTTGACTGGAATCGAACCGGGGATCCTTGTGTCCGCAGGCCGACGCTCTAGCCACTGAACCAAACTGGCTAGTGCATGAACTTGGCAGTCGTGTATTTTTGTGATGGGAAAGGGGACAGAGGGAGTGAGCACAAGGAGGGAGAGGGAAAAGAAAGGGGAGGAGGGTGTGTGTGTGTGTGTGTGTGTGTGTGAAGGAGTGCTCCTGATTCTCCCTCCTGGCTGTGCACAGAGTACAAGGAATGCTTCTCCCTGTATGACAAGCAGCAGCGGGGGAAGATAAAGGCCACGGACCTCATAGTGGTGCTGCGGTGCCTGGGGGCCAGCCCGACACCAGGGGAGGTGCAGCGGCACCTGCAGACTCACAAGATAGGTAAGTGGGCGAGGCTAGTGGGGGGGCCTTGAGCCCTGCAGCTGTGGTCCTTGGGAAGAGCCCCCAGCGGCTTCTTGTGAGAACAGTCGTAGTTCAGGCATGCTGGTGGTAGTCAGAGGACTCCGGCCGGAGCTGTGGAGGCATTTGGCCAGGTGTGCTGTGCATCACTCAGGTTCCTTGAATCCTCACAGCAATGGTGACACCTTGTCTCACAGAGCGCCCTGGGACCAAGGTTCCAAACTCTGCTGTCAAAGTGTAACAATGGTCCCCAAATCGCTTTGCCAGAACAGTTTCCCTTTCTGAGTACGCGTCACGTGCTTAGCGAAAGCCACCCTGTGAAGAAGGCGCTGTTTTACAGGTGAAGACCGGGATTCGGAGCCAGGGGGCACTTGCCCACGTGCTCAGGTCAATGGCAGAATCAAAGATGGAGCCCAGTTCTTCTGAGTGGAAGGGAGAGGAATAGAGAGTTAGAAACATTGATGAGAGAGAAACATCGATCAGCTGCCTCCTGCACTCCTTCTACTGGGGATGTGCCCGCAACCAAAATACATGCCCTTGACTGGAATCAAACCTGGAGCCTTTCGGTCTAAAGGCCGAGCCTCTATCCACTGAGCTACACCTGACCTTCTAAAAACTATGCAACGCTGAGAGGAAAAAAGGTGGAAGAAAACCCAGCCAAGTGGTCCTCTAGGCGCTGGGATTAGGGATGATTTTCATCCTCTTTATTGTTGTTTCTGTATTTTTGGCAGGGGGAGCATATAGGGCTTTTATAATCAGAAACAAGTTGCGTGTGTTGTTTTTCTTAAGAAACAAGAGGGTGTCAGAGGCTGGGGTGGCCACCTGCCTTGGTAGCTCGACACTCAGGAAGGAAAGACTGGCCCAGAGAAAGGGAGTGGCCTGCAAAATCACTTGATCTGGAGCCACCTGAACCTCAGTTTCCTCATCTCTCAAGTGGGTCCCCACCATCTGCTGGGGTCACCCCAAGGTCCCATCAGAGCGTGACTGCAGCAGTGCTGGGCGGCCAGGCTGGGTCCAGGCGGCCTGAGAGAGCCCAGGGACAGGCGCTCAGTGACTGCAGCCCGTTTCCATCGCCAGGGGTTGGCGGTTTCCTTTGGTTACTGTCACCAAACAGGAAGCCGTGGTCAGGGGAAGTTCCGATTTCCTGCAGTTGTAGCCCGGCCAGGCCAGGGCTGAGGCCCTCACACATGCTCGGAGGAGGGGCCTGGGCTGGGAAGCAGGGTGGTTGCAGTGAGGGGAAAGGCAAGCAACCAGCCCAGGTGGGAGGGGGGCTTGAGGCCCCGATGGGGTCACTGTCCATCTTTTGGGTGTGCAGTGGTGGCTGCTGAAGTCGGGGGACGTAGATGTATGCCCTCCAGTCCGGGCACCAGAGCAGCACCGGAAGGGAGCAGCGGAGGTGGCGCTCCATCCTGCTCCTGCCGCTGCTCTGGGAGGCACCACCCCCTCATAGCTCCTGTCTCCTTAGTGGGCAAAATGGGGAGATGATACCCACTGGCCCTGAGCAATGTTGGGAGAGGTCACGGAGGCAAATCCGAGGAGGGACCTCAGGAGAGAGGCTGCAGCCTCCTCACCACCACCACGGCCACCATCAGAGCCCTTCTCGAGAGTCCGGTGGCCCTGGAGCCGGCCAGGAGGGCTTGGGCAGGAGGCGAGCCTTTACCTCCCCACTCACTCTGCTGTGTTTGGGGGTTTCCCAGACAGAAATGGGGAGCTGGATTTCTCCACTTTCCTGACCATTATGCACATGCAAAAAAAACAAGAGGATCCGAAGAAAGAAATTCTCTTGGCCATGTTGATGGCGGACAAGGAGAAGAAAGGCTACATCATGGCGTCGGAGCTGCGGTCAAAACTCATGAATCTTGGGGAGAAGCTCACCCACAAGGAAGGTAATGGCCTGTTCCCTTTTCTCCTACAGTAGGAAGGACTGGGGAGTTGGGGGGAGGACATCAAAGGCCAATTCATGGCCCCAGGATGGTTCGGACACTGCGTTTCATGTATGTCCCAGGAGGCTGCGACTACATGGCCAGAAGGCTGAACTCTGGAGTGGAGCCCAAGGAAGAGCTAGGGGGTCTGGGGGGAGTGGGAGCAAGCTAACAGGGCGAAGAGATGGCCTGGGAAACCGAGGTGAGAGCTACGACACCCCTGGGAACACTAGTGACCCTCACTCCAACAAAGACACAGGTGAACTGAGTGGCTTGCGGCAGCAGAGCTGGGAGTTGCACATCAGTCACAGACACTCCCCCTCCCTCCCCTACTGCCCCTCTTTACCTTCCCCCGTCTCCCCTCCCTCTCCCACCTCCCCACCCTCTGCCCATCTCAGGCTCTTCTTTCGCACATCTGTTTTCTGAAGCTGCTGCTCTTGCCAGGTGTCCAAACTGAGATGCTACTTAAAAAAATTTATATCCTATATAATTGAGAGGGAATATGCAAATTGACCATCAATCCAAAACTAAGATGGCTGCACCCACAGCTGAAGCCAAGTTCCCATAAGGAGCCTTAACAAGCAATCAGCAGGGACCTGAGGGACCTGAGGCCACACCCTCCCCCACCCCTGAGGGGCTTGATAGGGGCCCTCAGGCCACACCCCCCACCCTGGAGTCAGGTTGTGGGACTTAAGGCCACACCCCCTGCCCCAGTGCCAGGCCAGGGGACCTGAGGCCATGACCCCGCCCAGCAGGGCTTGCCTGGGGACCTCAAGGTGCGTTTCCCATCCTGGTACTGAGCTAGGGAACCTCAGGCTGCTCTCCCTGCCCCAGTGCCAGGCCAGGGGACCTCAGACCGCACCTCCTGCCCCAGTACCGGGCCAGGGGACCTGAGGCTGCACACCTAGCTTGGCTTGACAGGGGACCTCAAGCCGTCCTCCCCATCCAGGGGACCTCAAGCCGTCCCCCCCATCCCTTCCTCTCTGATGGGGGGCCTCAAGGTGCACCCCAATGCTGGGTCAGGGAACTCAGGCCATCCTGCCCAGTGGGGCTTAACAGCCGACCTAAAGTTGCTCCCCCCTCCGGTGCTGGGTTGGGAGACCTGAGGCTATGTGCCCCCCGCCTGGTGGGGCTTGATGGGAGACCTCAGGCCATGCCCCACCCAGCAGGGCTTGACAGGGGATCTCAGGCTGTGTCCCCCACCTGGCAGGTCTTGATGGAGGACCTCAAGGCATGCCCCCTGCCCTGGTCTGGGCTGGGGAACCTCAGGCCACACCCCCCATCCTGGCACTGGGCCTGGGGACCTGAGGCTACGCCCCCTGCGTGCCAAGGCTTGACAAGGGTGGGACTGGCCAGGTCTGGATTTAGCCCAATGGGGGGTGCTGGCTGAGTCTGGCTCTCACATGATTGTGGGTGAGCAGGGACTTGACTCTGGGTCCCGTGGTGGGCCCCAGACTCTGACAGGAGGAAGGTTTTCATATACATTTTACTAATTTTCTTTATCTCTGACACTTCTATTATAGAGCAAGGGCAAATAGCAATATTAAATTATTTCCTCTAATTAATCCCCTTTTAATGTGCATGAATTTCGGACACTGGGTCAGTAGTGTGTGTGTGTGTGTATTTTTTTATATTTCAGGAAGGAAGGGAGAGGGAGAGGGAGAGAAAGACAGAAACATCAGTGATGGCCCTAGATGGTTTGGCTCAGTGGATTAGAGTGTCTGCGGACTGAAAGGTTCTAGGTTTGATGTCTCTCTCTCTCTCTCTTCCTTCTTCTCTGAAATCAATGAAATATTTTTAAAAAGAATGAAAGAGATGAAACTGGTTTGGCTCAGTGAATAAGAGCATCAGCCTGTGGACTGAAAGATCCCAAGATTGATTCTGGTCAAGGGCATATACCTTGGTTGTGGGCACATCCCCAGTGGAAGGTGTGCAGGAGGCAGCTGATTGATGTTTCTCTCTCACCAATGTTTCTAACTCTCTATCCCTCTCCCTTCCTCTCTGTAAAAAAAAAAAAAAAAAAAAAATCAATAAAATATATTGAAAAAAAGAACGGAAAGAAGGAAGCAAAGGAGCAAATCATTGATTGGCTGCCTCCTGCATGCCCCACACAGGGGATCAAGCCTGCAACCCGGCACGTCCCTGACTGACCAGAAATCGAACTGTGACTTCCTGGTTCATAGGTAGATGCTCAACCACTGAGCCACGCTGGCTGGGCCTGAGATGCTGCTTTGTTCCCTCTCCTCATGACGCCGCCAGCTCTAACAGCTCTCCCCAAGGGGTGTCCATGGTGGCCTTTGCTGGGACTGCCGCTCACAGGACCCATGAGAGGCCTTTGCCTCAGACTTGCCAGCAGCCCAGGGTGCCTTCCTGCCTCAGAGCAGGGCAAGGGGCCTAGGTCTTCTGGGAAAACCCTTCGCTTGTGGTTAAGGGCGACCCCAATGCTGGGCCATTTGCCAGTGCTCTTCCTGCCTCCCACTAGCCCCTGTGTCTGGCCACAGCGGCCATTTAGAGTCACCACCAGAGTCCACACCACCAGCCTCACAGGCTGGGATTTCTGCTCAACTTGCTGGGACACAGTGGGTGGAGGAAATAGGCCTCAATAATGTGGTGCCTTTGGTTAGATCACAACAAACCAGGAGCGGTTGCAAGGTTGTGGTTGGAATTAGATTTGAATCCTAGCTCCTCCTCATCCTGGAGGACCTCAGACGGGTTTCTTTACTTAAAAAAAAAAAAGTTTTATTGATTTCAGAGAGGCAGTGAGAGGGAGAGAGAGAGAGAAATATCAGTGATGAAAGAGAATAATCGACTGCTGCCTCCGGCATGCCCCCACTGGGGATCGAACCTTTCATCCAGGCATGTGCCCTGACCAGGACTCAAACCATCACTGCCTGGTTCATAGGTCAAACCTCAACCTCTGAGCCACACTGGGCCTCCGACAGGTTTCTTAACCTCACTCACCCTCCTCAGTTTCCTTGTTGGGAAATGAGGTGACAGTAGACAATCCCTCAGGTCCCCCCAAGAGCTAACATTCATTCCATCAAGCGGACTGCTTCGGTTTTACCTGCAGTCACGAAGGCCCACACACAGCGTGTACACACAGTGCGACAGGAGGCAGACTCCTGCGGCTGGCGCTGTCCGACCCGTCTTCCTCTGTGGCTGCTCTCCGTGAGCTGGGAGACCTGGGCCCGCCCTCCCCGGGACTCCGCTCGGCCTTTGATGTGCCAGGTGGAGTGCTAGCAGAGAGGCCCAGCTGGGCTTCATTCTTCGGGTTCATGATCCCGGTCTAAATAATACCCGGGCCCCAAACTCGTCCACGTTTCTCATTCGTTTAACCAGTCAAGAAACATTTCAAAGAAAATGGCAGTGTGTTCCCGACAAGCTGAGAGACCCATTTCCCTTCCTTTGGCTGAGGGAGACCAGGGAAAATGATACTAGAAGTAGGAACCCGTAACTCTGGGTGATTGAAAGGAAATCCCTTTTACCAAGAAGCATCCGTGGAGCAGCTGAAGGCTGTCAGAGGAGGGCTCCTTTGTAAGGCCTGGAACAGGCTGGCGCCGGCATCCTGGTTCTTTCTGGGTTCACAGGAATGGCATAGCACCCAGCAGCAGACGCAGCACCTAGCTATCAGCTGTGGCCCCTCTCTGGACCGGAGGACGCTCAGTGGTTGGCTCTGAGCTGGTGTTGGACCTGTCCGCTGGGATGGTTTGAACCATGAAGATAACTCAGTGTTCCTCACATTCTAAAAAGACTCAGCACCACGGGCGGCTCCGGCGCGGAGCACAGTAATTACATTTTGGAGGAGGCTGCTAAGCAGAGAACCACAGGGTGTTTTCTAACTGTCCAGAATTACTGTCGGGATGTCAAGGGCTGAGGAAGCAGACACAGGGCAGTGAGACAGTTTTTGCAAGGGGGTCAGGATTTTTCAAAGAGCCAGCGGTAGATTGGCTCTGAGAGGCCTCTGTGGAGACACATATAAGCTGAAATGGCCCTTCTTCTTTTAAATATGGAACGCGTCACGAATTTGCGTGTTATCCTTGGGCAGGGGCCATGCTAATCTCTGTTCCAATTTTAGTATATGTTCTGCCGAAGTGAGCACTGAAATGGTCCTTCTTGCCGAGATCTGGGACAAACTAGTATTTTGTGCAAGGAATCCAGAACCAGAAGAAACAAATGAAGCGATATTTTTGGAGCAGCGTGATAGAGAGCAATGGCAGTTTTGTACCCTTTCAGCTTTAGACACGGTTGAATTTATTTGCTCTCATACTATCCCTATCCCCAAAACACAAACTTAAAAAAAAAAAAAGAGGTGATGGTAGCAGACACCACTTGACCCCAAGTTCTCTCTTGGGGTGAGGCATGCCAACCTGGAAGGGAAGGCAGGGAGGCCAGGGCAGGCCAAAGCCTGGGCCACGGAGGGCCAGGATGGAGCTGCCAAAGGGGCCTGATCAGCTGGGAAGCTGGGAGGGTGAGGTCTGGGAGGTAAGACCCATGCCAGAGATTTCTGGAACTTTAGGTACAAGAAATATAGGACATTTTCTTTCAAAACAAACTAACCAAAAATACAAGGTGGCTCGGCTTCAGTGAAATCCAATGAACTCAGAGTTGTATCAGTGGTCTCCAAGTTGTGGGGAGGGAGTGTTCTCCTGGACTGTCCGCTGTTTAATTTCCTAGTCTATGTGAATAGTCAACTGGACACTCAGGGAAAACCTCGGGGGATCCCAATCCCCAAGAACTCCATGTCCTGTAACATAGCAATAAAGCTGAACTGAAAAATTAATGTGATTTATTGCAGTGGATGATCTTTTCAGAGAAGCAAATATTGAAGCAAATGGCAAAGTGAAGTATGACGAATTTATCCAGAAGATCGCCATTCCTGTGCCGGACTACTGAGTGGAGAGAATGCAAGAGAGCTTCCCCTGGGCCTGGAAATCAGACGGATGAATTTTTAACAAGAAAAGTGTTCCTTTCACTCCAGGGAGACAGCACAGCGGTGTGACACTCCCTGACTGTAGCAGGGGCTAACGTAGCAACGAAATGATTTCGGCCATGGTATTAGCATGTCCTTAATAAAAGGTTTTTGTTAATTTTAATAACTGCTATTAGTCTAGCCCCTTGGGCCAATCATTTCACCACTCAGAGCCTCAGTATCTTTGCTAACGTTAGATTCCTTTTTTTCTTTTTAATATATTTTTATTGATTTCAGAGAGGAAGGGAAAGGTAAGGAGAGATATAGAAACATCAATGATGAGAGAGAATCATTGATCAGCTGCCTCCTGCACATTCCCTACTGGGGATCAAGCCTACAACCCCAGGCATGTGCCCTGACCAGGAATTGAACCGTGACCTCCTGATTCATAGGTTGATGCTCAACCACTGAGTCACTCCAGCCAAACAGATTCCTCGTTCTTACCTCGTGGAGCCTGCTTAGGATGGGCTGAGTTAATGACTTTGAAAATGTCTTTGCAAACTGAAGAGCTCTGTGCAATCTGAGTTTCCATGGTAGTGCTTCTTCGAAGAAGGGCAATCAACCAAAAAGCTGCATTCTATATTTGGGTGCTGGAACCATCTTCCACATTTAAGACAAAGCCCGTGCTGGCTGAGAAATAGCAACAAGCAGAGCTAAAACAAACAAACAAAAAACTATGGCAACATTTCTTGTAGCACCACAGGGCCACTTACAAATTCTCATTCCCATCTCAACACACAGTGACACCATTCAGATTCATTCATAGACACAGAATCCGGGGTGGGAACAGGGTAAAAACAAGGCAGCCTCAGCTAAACAGTGGGCAGAGGGACCTGACTTTACAGCCTGCACCAGAGGAAACCAATGTGACCCAGGCCTCGCAGAACTAGGAAAGCCCTTCCTTTTTTTTTTCTTTTAAATATATGTGCTAAATACTTTGTTTCTTTTTTAAGAATGTATTAATTTCAGAGAGGAAGGGAGAGGGAGAGAAACATCAATAAGAATCATTGATCGGCTGCCTCCTATGTGCCCCCTACTGGGGATCGAGCCCACAACCTGGACATATGCCCTTGATCGGAATTGAACCCAGGGCCCTTCAGTCCACAGGCTGACCCTATGCACTGAGCCAAAACAACTATGGTGGGAAGTCCTTTCTGATGCTCCTGTCAGAATGTCCAGCTCCCCCAGCTGTGATGAGAGGTTCATAAGAATGGGATGGGTCGGCTCAAGTGGGTCAAATTGATCATGGTTTCAAGCCATTTCCCGAGACTAATGGAAAGTAATAAGGGGATGTAACAGGCCAGAGCCATGATACAGTAAGAGCCCTGGGAAACAGCAGTAGGGTACTGGCCCTGCCAGGTCAAGAAGCCGAGTTTTGTAGCCAGGAGGTGTCGGCTGGTGCTGTGTGCGCTCATCAAATTTGTGGCTCCATTGGTAGTGTCAGCCCTGCCCTAAAAAGGGTTGGAATCACACACTGGCATGTTGGGGGATGGAGGGGCAGAGTTCTAAGTACAGAGATTTTCGTCCTTATATGTATCAAAATTGGGCTCTCTGGGCTGTGGCTTTGTCTAATGGTGCTTAAGTGGCGAAAGCAGAAGAAAACCAAACCGAGGGAGATGTCTTTGGGGAGGCTCTTCAAGACACAAACCCAAGGGCTAGGCAGCAGGGAAACGGCAGGGGACCAGTTTTAGTGCAATGATCCCACAACAGTGTGACTGCCAATGAACGACAGCAGAAATTCCTGGACGCTGTAGAGAAGGGTTCTGTGGAGGGCGGCAATAAATGGCCCAGACAACCATGACGGTGAAGTGGTGATTGTCTAGCGGGGGAGCGCAGGCTCACATAGAGCAGGAGCAGAACCAGGTTTTGTGGGGTCTCAGGTTGTATGACTTGGCAGCCTTCCTTAAGAATATCAAAATAGGGATAGAGACATGGTGGCACTGTTTCCAGGGCCCAAAGAAGGCCCAGGTGCAGAAGCTTCATTCCCAGTGTGGTAGATCCCCGAGGGCTGGTTAGGTGTTGCTAACCCGCAATGTAGGGAACTGCTTTATTTCATTTTCAAGGGTCTTAGCCCACATCTCCTTTAAACTCATCATGGACGTTAGGAAGCAAATCCTGCACAGCCTATTTGGATCCCAAGGATTAGACAGTAGACACCTTTGATTTAGATGGGAGCGGGCAACAAAGTCCTGGGCTATAATAAATGAGAGTACTTCACCTTAAAGCCTTTTTTTCTAGTCAACAGAATGGCCCGTGTTTTTTTTTATTATTATTATTTAAATAGAAACATCAGTTGCCTCCCCTACACCCTCTTGATCAGGGATCCAACCCTCAACGTCGGTATGTGCCCTGATCAGAATTCGAACCCACCACCTTTTGATGTACAGGATGACACTTCCATCAACTGAGCAACCCAGCCAGGGCCCAAGTATGGCTTTAAAGTAACTTTTAATCTGTTTTGCCTTACAGGAATCTCTGAATAGCTTCCCACTAAGTGGTGTGAAATGCTCATTAGAACCTGGGCTCATCGCCACTGACCCAGTGCCCCTAATTAAGGTTATTCAGTAGCTGGGGTCCTAAAGTCCTGTTAGGCCTCTGATCTAAACCTCTATCCCAGAAACGGATTTTACATCACCCCATGTCCAGGCTTTATACTCATTCCTAGAATTTCAGTTGGTTTATCTAGCACATAGTATTGTCTACAAAAAAAGACAACAGTGCTTTTAGCTCTCAAATTGCAGATTATTAAGTAGGTTTAAAACGAAACAGATGCTGCAGTTCATTACAAAGCCAACTGTATTTCAATAAGGGGAATGATGACTGTACATTCATTACTTACCTCAAAGCATGTTGCAAAAGAATTACTGTCATGCTTTGAAATCTCTGGATGAAAGGTGCTTTGGGAGCACAAAGCATGTCCTTTCTCTTAGAGACTGTCCCCTTGCACACCCAGCAGTGTATTTTACAGAAGACAAATTAACTGAAGGCTTTTCTTTTATTACATCTAAAGAGCTCTACATAAACAGGTAACATTCAATAGGTAAACAATTTTTTTTCAATGCATGTAATAAATATCTTCACTTGGTACTTTTATACAAACTGACATTGGTTTACTATACATTTTTAAAAGCCATTTTACTGGTTTGGCATGCGGTATGGAAATTCTAAGAGAGAAAGTCTTAAGGCAATGAATCACAGATTTAAAGTTTATGGAATTTATGATAACTTTTATATGTTTATATACATTTCCCCTTTGTTAATTAAACAATTAACAGCAGCACACTCTGGGACCACCAGCTATTCTCCCTCTTGCTGAAATCTAAGCTTTGTGGTTTTGTGTTGGTTTATTTTTAATTATAAAACAAAATTCAACATATATTGATAAAACAAAACTCTTACTAAAATAATTTCAAATGTGCTCTAAAGTCCTTAAGATCTTAAAGTGTTTTATGTACTAAAAACTGGAATTGTTTAAAAACAATGTTTAATAATTAGAAATTAAAATTGGGATATATTTTCATTCAGCTTCAAACATTTGACTCAAAGGAAAATTTGCCAAGGTAACCCATTTTTTCAGAAACTTGAGTGAATCTTCCCTAAGTTACTAATGATACAGAATTGTGATAATGTCTAAATTAATATAGAAAAAACTTAATGTTCAAAATAAATTAGTCAACCAAGTGTGGCGTGGTTAAACTTCAGATTGCTTTAAAAAGGTGTCCAATAATGCCCACAAAATAACTAAAAAGCCACTTCAACCCTGTTAGTCAAATAGCTATTTTACCAAATATGTGTGATATACACACATACAATACTATCCAGAAACACAAACATATGCACACCTATTATGAAAGACCAAGGCAAGGGAGATGGTAACATCTTGCCTAAAGATTCTAAGAATCACTAATTCTCCATTCGTGGAGGAGTGAGTGGGCTAAGGAATAAAGAGATGAAATGACTACTATATACTTTTAAAAAACAAACTTAGAAGATGCAGTGCATGGTTCTATTAATAATTACTACAGATCATGAAAGTCTAATAATATTGGCCATGAGACCAATAGAGTAATAGCTACTACTAATACCAACATTTTGAAGTCAGCAAATGAAGGGAATAAACTTCTTAGAGTAGAATGAACTAAAATAAAGAGACAACGAATGGTTTCTCCTGTGGAGACATGACTAAAGCCACTAACTAGACAGACATTTACTTCTCCCTATCACTCATTCTTCCCGTGGGTTGGTTAAATGCAGGACACTAGGGGAAATCAACCCTCTCTAAAACTGGCTGAAGAAGGTCACGGACAGGTTTCCAACTAGATCATACAAAAAGTTTGTAATTCAGCATCATACACAAAGTTATTGATTAGAATTTTGAGACCACTAACACCAATGACAGAAAAAAACCAAAAATGTAGAAAACAATTCATTTTACCTTATGTAGCAGAATAGAAATGTTTCCTATTGCAATGTGAAAAAGCAACTCCCCATAATTTAAGTAATTTGTATACCAATCTGAATTTAGACAAATTATACTATTAAACATTTAGCCTAAGTTAATATGGTAATGAGAGTTCTTTAAGTATTTACTCACTATAACACCAGATTCATTTTAAAACTTAAATACTTCCTGCTTTAACCAACAATAAATCTTTTTATTTTAATTGCAAATTGTTTAGTGACTAACTCAGCCATGTATGTGTGGAATACACATGCCTTGGGGAAGACTATATTTGTCACTCACACACACTTGTCTATAAATACATATATACACACACACATATACATATCAACATCAACTTGTTTTTCAAAATTCAAGTCAACAATTTAGTGGCAGAGAGATGCTGTAAGAAACATATTATTTTTAGATGCCACGTAGTCATATGACCCATAATTTTATCATACAACCAAAGATAACAGCCATCTTGAAGTCTACCTAGATTACAGGAGGTCATTTTGCAAGGTTTAAAACAATGACATTACACACAAAGGTGGCCGGTCCTTCATTAGCTCTGAGAACAGTAACAGTTGTGATACAGACCCAGTTTGGAAAACTGGTCATCGTGATGCCCCTTCTTGATCTGTTCTGTTTAACCTGCTAAACCTCTCAATCAGCTAAAAAATCTTTCCCAGACTCTCAGTTACTACCTGGAAAACGATATAACCTTCCTTCTCTGAGGATGGTGGAACACAAGAACTTTTCCTTTCCTCCAACTCCCACCCATCTCCTGAAAGGTTTTCAATATTTACATGTTGCATTATTAATAAGAATAGATCAGACTGATCCATGAATTCTAAAAACAAAAACACATACCTGACTTTCCTATGTCATGTTTGTCTTTTAAAAGGTGGAAAATAAAACAAATTAAGATAGCTAAGCAAATAAGCACACTCAGAACCAAAGAATAAAATGACTAAGAATCAAGCCCATTTTGAATTTCAACTGTTGATCAGATAGCAGGTTTCTACAGATTGACACGCTTGGTGCATTGTATTGTCTGAAGAGAATTACTTTTAGGATAATTGACTTTCTTCTTTTTCTGGGGGGAGGTGATGCAACCTTATCTCTCTCTGTCAGCTGCACAAGACACACAACAGGGCGTTCTAAGCTATTTTTACTTCCTACTTTGGTATGCAGATCTTACAAGAAGTCTTGTTACCCTGTGGCTAAAAAAGTAGGTGTTCACAGACTTTGTTTAAGTGCATAATACTGGCAATCCAAATTTAGAGTAAAGAGCTAGACTAAAGCGTATTATTCACAGGTCTGCTAAGCCTACCCCTTACCCAGACAGCTTTACTCCAGTCTCTAAAAACATATTCTCAGGGTTATCTAGCAATAAGGGGGAATCTGTGATGGAGAACATGCAATTGGAATAGTCAATAAAGATGCTCCTATGTGAGTTCAAGAACTTCAAAGCACTTTGAAAGAAGCAGGCAACTGATTATCAACTGAATGCAAACTTGGGAAGAGAAGGAACGGTAATGACAGAAAAATGCAGACACACACACACACACACACACACACACACACACACACACACACTGGAAACACACATTCATGAGCTATGTCCTGAAATACACAGGGAATGCAGTGGGACAGATGAGATTTATAACTTAAGGCTGGATAAAATGTGCACACACAAACAAAACTCAAGTCTGTAATTTTTAGAAAATGGAAATTAAAACTATGCCCCCAGCTCCCTCCCCACAACAAAGAAAAGCCCACAATTTAAAACTTTATACATGCAATTCCTTTTGTTATTGCAAATAAAATAATGCCATTGAAGTAAAATACACCAAAACCATAGGACAAATGATGAAAAAAAAAAATCTTCAGAATCCAGAAAATTGAACTGAAGGTGTTTTGTGGGTACTTGTTATTTTTTTTTCCTTTTCTTTCCTTTTTTTGGTTTATTTTTACAAGTGTTATATCAGACAGGCAGTCTTAGATTTATATACAAAAGTAAAACTGAAAATATAGTTTTGTTCTCTGTACATTTCTTTTAATTTTTTTCCCTAAAAAAAGGAAAAAAAACACACGCTTGTGTACTTTTCTAAACAGAATAAGGTAAAACATAGCACAAAGTTCTTTTCTTTCTGCCAAGTTCACTTAATCTGGGGTGGGGACGAGAGCAGCAGGGGCAAGGAACTCAGTCCAATGAAATAATGTCTGGTATGATGCCAAAGATGGACGCTGTGTCCGTGCTGCTCCTGTTCGTGACCGGGTGGCTATGGCTCTCCCTCAGGCTGTTGGAGGACACGAGGCTGCTGTTACTGCCACTACTGCTTCCATTGGTGGTTGGCAGAGAAGTGCTGCCTCCTGCACTCAAATGATCAAGAAACATCTGGGAGGAGGTATATGGAAAAAACCGAGAAGAATGTAAGAGGTCTTGATCATCCGAAACTGCTGCTGCTGCAGCGGCCAGGAGGGAGGTGTTGTAATGCTAGGGAGGGGAAGAAAAGACAAAACAAAGGTTAATTATATTTATAAATTCATAAACTTTCTCTCAGCAGAACAAGTCCTAACTTTAATATATTCTGAGGATCTGGGTTTTTTTGTGTTTTTTTTTAAGTACTTATTAAAACATTTTGCAAAATCACACTGGGGCGGTGGGGACTTGCCCAGAGTGGGAATGGTTGGGGGAGGGAGGGTGTTAATTGGGGAAAAAGGAGACATATGTAAAACTTTAGACAAAAACAAAAACAAAAGCCATTTTGTAAAATCAAATGGCCTTATGATCAGATCACTGATCCTGAGACATTTTTGTATCTGAAACAGAAAAAAATTTTTTTTTAAATTTGTATTGAAAGCAATTTTCAAACTGGCACATGCTCAGAAAAGAAGAGAGTCTACCCTATGTTTCTTATGGAGATATTTGGCCAGTAAGCTTAGGCTGGGTGGCTCAATTGGCTGGAGGGTGGTCCTGTACACCAAAAGGTTACTGGTTCAAATCTAGGTCAGGACTCATACCTTGGTTGTGGGTCTGGTGCCTGCTGCTCTAGGCATGTACAGAGTCAAACAATGTTTCTCTGTCACATCGCTGTTTTGCTCTCCCACCTCCCCTCAAATCAATAAACATGTCCTCAGGTGAGGATTAAAGAAAAAGTATTAATACGATTCATTCCCATTTGATGCTGTCCTTTCTACATACTCAGACACAGCAGACAATGGGTTCTGTTTTAAATTCTTAATTAAAACCTTAACAATAAAGTAACAGGTATGACTACCCTGAATTTTCTAAGCAAATGTATTTTCTTCCTCTTAGCTACATATTATACTTTTCAATATTAAAATATAGCATTTTTTTGTATTACATACCTGATTGTCTGATAAGAAAGGAAATAAATCTAATCCTGTGAGAGAAAAAAAATTATTTTAATTTTTTTGGGGAAAAAAGAGTCTCCCAAATGCCCCAAAATGAACACAAGTTTTAAGTGCTAATTCTAATTTATTTAGAATGTAATTTAAACATGAAGAGTTGAACAAAATGTTTTACATCCTTGCCTTCTCTAGATTACTGAGCCTGAAGTCCAATTTAGGAGTGATGTGCCCTCCCAGGGACTCCACTTGTGGGACTTGGACCACTGCTGCCCTTCAGACCTCGTACTGAACTGACGTAGCACTTTCCACCAAATGCTCTCATCGACTCCTCTTCGGTAACTTTTCAAACTACTTTAATTTACTCCTCACAAGCATCTCATGAGATATGTAACTACTCTTGCCCTCATGTTTGGAATGATAAAGTTTGAAGTTAAAAAAGTTAAGCAAGTTGTAGCACACATTTTCTTTCTCTTTCTTAAGTTTGCTCACTTGCCACTACTGGGAGGGAAACTCTGAGGGCGGACTGATTATTGAGGTGGTAGCTATTACAGAGGATCAGCTCTGATCCCTGGCTGCCACTCTTTGCAATTTGCATTCTTGTCTCTATTGCCCAGTGTGTAATGCAAAGAAGAGCAAGTAAACCACTGTGAGTAAAATGCCTTGTATGACATCTAACTTGGGGGAAAGTGCAAGCATAGATAGATACAAATATGACAGTATAGTCAGTAGGGACCCGCCTACTGACTGCACTAGAATGGATTGTAACATGAAAACCTGCAGTGGGCTAAGTGAAAAATAGGGCTGCGATGTCCAAGAGAATAGCAGCTAACAACATGATATGGCTATTTAAATTGGCTAATATTAAATAAAATAAAAAATTCAGTTCTTCAGTTAGACTAGCATTCCAAATGCTCAACCACACGGCTAGTAGCTACTATATTAGCTGGCAGATTACAACATTTTCCTCATCGCAGGAAGTTCTACTGGAGGGAGCTGAAATTGGCTTCTTAGTAAGTGTAATGAAAAAACAAAAAAAAAACAAAAACAAATTATCAACTACCTCAAGAATCCATGCCAATGGCCTGAGATTTCTGCTGGGGAGGAAAACTTCCACTTTGCATTTTGTGGTAAATTTTCCACAATGAGCCTATATGTCTTTTCGTAATAAAAAAAAATGTTCTTAGATTATATGAATAATATACAAGTTATTAAATTATGAAGATATATGAGAACAATAATTCTTTTTGGTAATGTAAGGATCATTAACTCAAAATACATTATACAAATAGGTATAATGACATTTCAAACTACTTTAAAAAAGAAGAATCAGCTCTGATTCTTCTTAGGGATAGAGTGTCGGCCCAAGGGCTGAATAGCCCTGGGTTCGATTCCAGTCAAGGTCATATACCTCAATTGCAGGCTTGATCCCTGGCCCTGGTCAGGGTGTGTACAGGAGGCAACCAATCGATGTCTCTCTCTCACATCGATGTGTCTCTCATCTTCCCTTCCACTCTCTCTTAAAAATCAATAGAAAAATAGCCTTGGCTGAGGATTAATAAAAAAAATAAAGAAGAATCAATTTCACGGGAAAAAAAAATTAAAACCTTGTAATATTTCAATTCTGCATTATCTAAAAGATAATACAAAACAGTTACCCAGAATGGCTCTTGCATCATAACTGGATTCAGGGACAAAAAATAATATTCTAAGTATTAAAATTCAAATCAGCATATAAGAAATCACCCAAAAACGACTTGTAGACTATTTTGAAGTCCACAAAACCTAGAGATCATTCCATTAATGTTATCACTAGTACGAAACACTGGTTATTGATAAAAGTACAAACAAGAAACTAGATTTGTATTTACTTATGACCAGTTCCATAGGCCCAATCCCATTTTCCCAATCTTTCAATTCTTCCTTAGATTCACCCATAAATCAAAGTCATCCATAATGCTATGTGACAATACAGAACAATTGGTGACTCACCTTGTAAGTCATAAGGCATGGGTGTCATGTGGAAAGAATGCCTGTAGTCTTGGAGAAGAGGTGTGTTAATATAGCTTGTGTCTACAGCAGGGAGGCTTGGGGTTCGGGACACTGGAGATGCTTGATGTGGAAGACTTAATATGCTAGAAGAAAATAAGGTTTACACAATTTTCATGAGTCATATCAACTTTTAAGTTTAACAAAGGGGTTGCATCTCTGAGTCCTAACTTTTGTGCTAAAAATAAAAACAAGAAAAGGGAGATATAATTTAGACTATTATAATCACAGTTGTTCCTTGATATCCACAAGGAATTGGTTCCAGGAACCCTCACATATTGGAGGCACAGATTGTTTAGTTGGCCTCCCTATCAGCATGTTCTACATCCGTGAATTTCAACCAACTGTAGACTGTGGATGCAGAACTTGCTGATACAGAGGGCTGACTTTATTAGGAAATGATCTGTATACTTAATAGTTGCAGAGGCTAATAGTTGAGAGAAATGGATGGATGCAATGGTATCTAATATTCATAAATTACATGCTGTCTTAGGATCACCATCATCTATACTTTCAGAATGCAGGGGAAAGGCATGGCTGAGCTACTTCAATGGGATATGAGTGAAGTATATCTATATAGTGGGTGAGATTCTGAAACCTTTGAAAAATAAGCACTGGAATGTCAGCTAGTAAAAAGCGTAAGTAAATCCTTGTAAAGAAAACACATATAAACAAGAATGGGGGAATGTAGCAATCTGAACAGTGAATTGAACAGCTGGCCCCAAGACTTGTGGAACAGAGTGAAATGCTTAAGTAGCTGAGTAGTCAAATAATTTTTCTTTACCAAAAAATTAGGCAAGAAGCAAAAAGGAAGAGGAAAGGAAAAAGAATTAAAATGATTTTAAAAATTAAAGAAAATAATTCTAATAGTCCTAAGTGCAAACACAAGGATCATATGGTATTCCAACCATTAGGAGGCTAATAGGTATGTATATAAATTATAGAAAATAAAAGAAAAAAGGCATAAAGAGGCTATTTTTTGCTTTTAAAACTTCATGTAAAGTACATGGGGTGCAGAGATACCATTTCCATGGTATAGAATATTTAAAAAGATGCCAAGATTGGCCCTAGCTGGTTTGGCTTACTGGATAGAGCACTGGTCTGCAAACTGACCAGTCCCAGGTTTGATTCTGGTCAAGGGGACATGGCTGGGTTGTAGGCTCAATCCCTGGTGGGGGGGGGCCCCCCCGTGTAGGAGGCAGACAACCAATGATTCTTTCTCATCATTGATGTTTCTCTCTCTGTGTCCCTCTCCCTTCCTCTCTGAAATCAATAAAAATATATATATTTTTAGAATGCCAAGGTTGGATTTCTAGGAACGGAGCTCCAGTTATGACCATCTACCACATTTTATGAATGGGATACGAAGCATAAAATATACTCTGATCCACTTCATAAAAATGTTTCATCTAATGGAAACAATTAAATCTCTTCCATTTATAAAAACTAGCATTTTCTATTAGCTGTCTCCTCTGACAATGCCCAAGAGAATACAAGAGAGAAGAAGGCCGTTGAAATGCTAGTCTTTGAAAACATCTTGGTATACCAACCAGCAAGGGAAATGTCTAGATGAATACTAAACACTCAGTGGTTGAAAACTTACACTTACTGATCTTTTTTCCTCTTTCTAATTCCTGCCTGGCTCTTTTTCTTTCAATTTTGTGATAATATTCTGAAATGCATTTCCTCCTTTACAACACATAATAACAAATGCAATATGCTGCCTTTAGGCTTCTATTTATTGGCTAGTCATTATTGTAAAAGGGCCACTAGTATTGAACATGGCATTATTCTTCTCAGAATGTCATAAACTCCCAGGTTGCTTGTTTTATCTGAATACAGAGAAAGATCTGGCATTTGCAAATACTATGCCTGGGTTCAGTTATGCATTGGGAAGCTCAGGAAGTAGTTAATGCACCTAATGTAATTTTCCAAATATAATAAACAAAGCTATTTTTGGAGGAACAAAGTAAATATCCAAAGAAGAAACAGTACATTTCTAAACACTCAAAAAAGTTGCCTTTAAGGAAAAAATGTATATTCAGACAGTAAAATTATTATACAGTTTACATATAATCAGAGGTAAAATGTTCATAAAGTAGGATTTGAGGTAGAATTAGTGTTTAAATATTCGTTTTGTTTAGAATAATGCTTTTAATTGTTTTTATTTCTGTTTGTATGCTGAGATAAGCTACACTAGAGTGGAAATACTATCCTGTGTTATGTTTGATTACTGAAATAGTCAAGGTCCTCTAACAAGTGAGGAGCTACATTTATGATGATTATGCATTTACTGTTGCAACTTAATCTTTCAAGTAACTATCTATCTATCTATCTATCTATCTATCTATCTATCTATCTATCTAAAAAGCTAGAGACCGAATGCCAGTTGCTATGATGCCCACTGCAGCCAGTGAACCAGCCCTATAGAGGGGGGGCCCCCTCCGGCGGCCAACCTCCCAGAGCCCCTCCTCCAATGGGCCCCTACCACTCTATCAGGGGCAGGGCAGACCAGCCAACTGTCTGTGACCCCCTCCCCCCAGCCAGATCCGCCCCCAATTGCCCCTCCCCCCCCAACCAATCAGGGATTGGTCTGGTCCGGCAACCTCTTCCAGTCCCTCCCCCAGCTGCTGACCCGATTGGCCCCCCCATCCCATTTGGGGGCAGAGCCTGCCAGCCAATTGCCCAAAGCACCTCTCCTGAGCCAGACTTGCCTTGATCGGGCCCTAATGGGGGCAGGCTGGCCAGCCAACCTCTCAATGTCTCCTCCTCCCGACAGATATGGCCCCAACCTGCCCCATTGGGGATCAGGCTGGCTGGACCCCACCTGTGCATAGATTCATGCACTGGGCCTATAGTAAATATGTTAAAACAGAAGATTATTTTATCTCGTCAAATAATAGCAAACCTGAAAGTAATCTGACTCCAAGCACAAGAGATTGCTCCCTGTTCTTGGTTGGCCTGGTGACTTTCTTTCCTGAATCCTGAAATCTGTAACAAAGCCTTCTGTGGACTTTCCTTCTTTCACTTACATTCTTTCTCTAAGCACTACCATTTGTTGGAAGGAGAGTTTTAAAAACAGCTCTTATTGAGTTACAACAGGCAGTATAATTTTGATATATACCTATTTCTAATCTTTTTTTTTTTTAGTAAACTATGCATGTTATTTTATTTGCAACCCCATGTGTTAAGATGGGACACTGTTAAATTAACAATCACTTAAAAAGCAACAACCAAACCAGTATTTAATTTGGTACTTAAAATTAATAATTAAAAATCAAATGGAAGCAATGTCTAAAATAACTAATTCACAATAGAAACCATAATTCAGGCTCTGCTATATGATAATTCAAAATCCACTAACCTAAAATGTACCTTTAGAGATAGAATGAGGGATAAGTTAGCAAAGTGTTAAATAAGATTTCAGGGAGCCACTAAAATTACTTTTAAGAACGTCAGAACTGATTATATATAAAAAATATTAAGTTCATTCATACATGATCTTATCTGAAGCAGTGTATTTGTATTTATACTCACTTGTAAAATTCAAGTCACTAAGATTTTTGAAGTATTTTATTTCCCAGATATTTAATTTCTTTTAATTCATTGTTCAGTAACTAGTCTGAATTTCTATGAAGACCTAATGAAGACGTGTTTCTGGAAAGAAGGCAATTTTTTACAATCTGAAAACAAATCACTAGAAAACAAATCTTTGGTTTTTAGGTAAAGTTGCAGGAAGGATTTTGCAAAAAGCAATACCCAAGAACCAAAGCAATGAAAAGGCTCTTAATAAGCAATGGGAAACTCCAAACCCCATCAAGTTTAATAGAGTACCTAAGGCACCTCGAGGTTCGGATGATACAATCATCTTTGCTTAAAGTTCTAATAATCTATGCACAGGATTGTACCATCTTAAGAATGTGAAGCTGAAAATAAAAATAATGTGAAGCTGAAAAGGTAATGGCCAACCATTATAATTGTGATGAAGAAGAGAATCATAAAAGTTGATAAGTTTGTTTCTCTTAGGGTAGGACAAATTCTAGATTTTAATTCTCATTGGCTAGTAAAACAAAACCAAGTGTGAAGGATTCCAGAGATGTGCATTTGAGAAGAGAAAAAAAAAATTCCTGTCAAATCCCCAAAGACAAGTTGGAAATGCATAATATACTTTACTGTCTTAATTCCTTTATATCATGTGTTGGACAACTTAGATAATATACTAATTGATTTATACAATTCCTTTCAGTTCTATCTAAAACCAGCAAACCAAAAGTAAACGAGAACATTACATGAGATTCCTTTTAAGCATACATAAGGCCATGGTACTTAATGTGAACTACTGCTTTGTGAGTGAAAGAAGACATCCACTGTCCAGTTCTGAGAGAAAGCTCCTGACTAGTTACCCAGTAGACTCTCCACACTTTGATGTGAAAGATGATGCTTATGTTTTTAAAAAATCTCTACAAAGCTCACAGACAAGCCAGTGCATCCTAGATTTGTGACTGATATGAGTATTTAAGGCCGTCGTTTTTTAAGTATTAGTTTAATGTTCCATTAACCAATCTATGCAATAGACATAGCTATAAGCTCAATTCATGGAAATTAACAGGAGCCTACCAAAGACATAAAACCATAATTTAGGCAACAGCAAGTTTAAATGTAGAAAAGGCTGGAAGGGAAATACATGGATGAGATTATGCCTTTCTGAACTGCATTAGTTTATTCACACTAAAACTCTATCTAACACTGTTGTCTGTTGCATGGTATGTGGAATAAAGCAGATCCACAGCAGAAATTTAAATAGGTGTAATTAAGATGGCTTACCTCTAACACAGTTCTATAGCCTGTTCCCCCAGAGAAAGGTGGCTCAAGCATGCCAAATAAGCTTCACAGATAACATGAAGTTTTTAAAAACAGGGCCTTTCACCAAGGGACCAACATGCACTCTTTGTAGATGGAACAAATTAACATTTTTTACTTCTGCTTGGTGTAATATTGTGAAATGTAAAGTGGCTGGAACAGAATGGGTCCTGGAAGCCGGTATTGCATTTAACTTATACTCTGGGCATTTGACTTAAGTTGTAGTTAGGTAACTTCTGCTAGAGTTCCAATATCTATCTGGAAGGTAACATCAATTTTTTAATGGAAGCAATTGCTTTTTATAAATTGCATGTAACATGCTTGAATTCTAAGTCATTTCTCCTTAACACAATTTAAAGTTTCATATGATTTAGTCATCGTACACACTTCTCATTTCATTTGATATACAAGCCAATGTAGAAATTCACAAACAAAATTACCAACTTCAGAGAACTAAATTGAGTCCAAGATTTTGGCAAAGTCTGACCCAAAATTTTAATTTGTAATTTTAGCATGTGTCTCAGACAGTTTGGGAGCATCAAACTAAATCTATAGTGGCCAAAAGCTTTGTTACAGTTAATGTACATTAACTAAAACATGTACATTTTTTAGTGTTCCTGATAAATGCAGTTATGATCTTATTACACTTTTGGCATTCTTTAAGAAAGCACATTAAGCTTTAATATAGAAATATTTAGGTTACACTTAACTTGTGCTCAAGTAATAAAACATTTATTCTCTTTTGCTCTCATATATTCTCTCCTCAGGTGTGGCCCATCTCCTGCATGCTTGTAGTGACCTTTGGCTATGTGCCTGGCCTCATTATTTCACCACTCTGGATATACTGGAATAGAAAGCAACTTACATACAAGAACAATTAATTGGAACAAAGGAAGATTTTGTGTGTGTGCAGATTCCATAAAGACTGTGCAGAAATGTATATGGTCTAAGCCAGGCAGACCCATTTAAAGCACTGTTTTTTTTATGTAGTTACATGATGTGATTATAATTTTTAACTATGAAACCCCTGAGAGACTATACCTTCTAGTTGAAGTAAAGTATTTATAATAGATTAGAGGCCCGGTGCACAAAATTTGTGCAGGGGGGAGGGCGGGGAGAAGGGTTTGAAGAGGGTACCTCAGCCCAGTCTACACCCTCTCCAATCTGGGATCCCTTGAGGAATGGGCCTAAATGGACAGTCGGACATCCCTCTCACAATCCAAGACTGCTGGCTCCCAAACGCTCGCCAGCCTGCCTTCCTGATTGCCCCTAACCACTTCTGCCTGCCTGCAGCCTGATCATCCCCTTACCACTCCCCTGCCAGCCTGATTGCCTCTACCTACCTTCCCCTGCAGGCCTGGTCTCCCCAAACTGCCTTCCTCTGCCAGCCTAGACCCCCCCTAACTGGCCTGGGTACCTCCCCTCCCCATGGCAACTGTCTTCCCTTGCAGGCCTGGTCCCCCCAACTTCCCACCTCTGCCAGCCTGATCCCACCCTAACTACCCTCCTCTGCAGGCCATTTTGTGTCCACATGGGGGCATCCATCTTGTGTTGGAATGGTGGTCAATTTGCGTATTACTCTTATTAGATCGAAGAATTGCTGCTTCTTGGACCTTTAAGAAACATTCTTAATGAACTTTATAGAATTCTGAAGAATAGGCTGTTTTCCATTCAGGTTTTAAACTGCTTCAGTATTTATAAGAGGTCTGGGTATAGCTGTAGCATTTCATATGCTTTCTTAGAGAGAGTTTCGTTGGCCACTGAAGATGTTTCTCATGTAATCAAACAACATTTTATACATCTTGATACCATTCTTTTTTTTTTACTGTGTGTTTCTTTGGAGTTAAAATAGCTATGATAGCCTCATCGAAAACAGTCTTCAATTCCTTCTGGGTTAAAGCTGAACATTCCACATAGCAGCACGCTCCTATCTCTTTTGCTAGTTTCTGTCCTTGTTCCACATATAAAGGCTTTTCTTTCACATCATTCAGTCTTGCTAAAGTTTTGGGTTCATTGCAGAGATCAATCTAAGTTCCTCTTAATAAGAAGGGTACACTGAAACTGGTTTGGCTCAGTGGATAGAGCATAGGCCTGCGGACTGAAAGGTCCAGGTTCGATTCCGGTCAAGGGCATGTGCAGGAGGGGATGTGCAGGAGGTGGCTGATCGATGTCTCTCTCTCATCAATGTTTCTAACTCTCTCCCTGTAAAAAATCAATAAAATATATTTTTTTAAAAAAAGAAGGGTACATTTGGTGCAATGAGGCTGGATTCACCACAGAGAAGCATATAAGGAAGACATCAGTCATTGGATAAGATAAAGGCCTCAGACGATCATAGTCTTCCTGTTTGGCTGTGTCATAGTCATAGAGTCCCAAGAGGAAACTGCTTGCCCCTATGGTTACTCTGACTGTGTAGTGGTCGAAGACGGTGGGCACATACTCCTCTGGGAAGGCATTGTTGGCATAGCTCATGAGCAGGCATGTCTTGCCCACCACCCCGTTGCCGACCATCACACACTTAAGCATCAGCGCACTGAGCCTGTGAGCCATATTGCGGCTGGCCAGCCTCTGGGCATGGTCCCCCCAGAGTCCCTGCCCCAGCCCCCGGCTCAACCCAGCCCACCTGGGGGTCCACGACCACTGCTCTGTGCAGCTGAGCTGTCTCCTCAGCCTGATGCAGCGACTACCCCTGCCCAAGGGGAGGGGGCGGCAGGCCCAGGGCGCAGTCACCACCTCAGTCGCTGCCCGGATCCGGATCCCCGCCTGGGCTCCGGTCTCCGTACCCACCCATCCAGCTGATTGGCGCCCATTCCCCAACCTGGCCTCCTAGGAAGTTCTATTGGATCATAAGACTGTCCGGCCCCAGGACAGACTGCAACTTTGGGGAGGGCAGATATGGGAGGGGTCAGGTAGCTGTCCCTGCCCCACCAGGGCCTGGGCCTCCTCTCCGCTGGGCCCGGAGGAGGGCGGTCCCAGGTGCCTCCTCCGAGTGAGAGGCATCTGCCACCAGCTCCTGCATCCTGCCAGCGGCTGCAGCCACCACAGGCCCAGCCGGCTTGCCCTAGCTGGACTGCCTGCAAGGGCTTATTTCTAATCTTTAGTGGGCTACTATTGTGCTTCACGGCAAAGCATAAAGTCTTTTTGCTGAGAATCCCCACTGTGACTAGGAGACTAACAGTCTGTTTAAGAGTACAACTAGAATTAGCTTCTTGTTTTAAATATATCTTTATTGATTTTTTACAGAGAGGAAGGGAGAGGGATAGAGTCAGAAATATTGATGAGAAACATCAATCAGCTGCCTCCTGCACGCCCCCCCTACTGGGGATGTGCTCACAACCAAGGTACGTGCCCCCTTGACCAGAATCGAACCTGGGACCCTTCAATCCGCAGGCCAATGCTCTATCCATTGAGCCATACCGGTTTTGGCAGAGACTTAATTTATATTTATATATCTATATCTATCTATATCTATCTATCTATCTATCTATCTATCTATCTATCTATCTATCTATCTATCTAT
>JAAGEH010000076.1:33929560-34163085 GCA_011751065.1 Lasiurus cinereus
TATCTATCTATCTATCTATCTATCTATCTATCTATCTATCTATCTATTATTGATTCTTTACAGAGAGGAAGGGAGAAGGATAGAGAGCCAGAAACATCCATGAGAGAGACATCGATCAGCCGTCTCCTGCACGCCCCACACTGGGGACATGCCCACAACCAGGATACATGCTCTTAACTGGAATTGAACCTGGGACCCTTCAGTCCGCAGGCCAACACTCTATCCACTGAGCCAAACCCGTTTCGGCTAGCTTCTTGTTTTATTATCTACAATGTGTTGAGTCCTTCAAGGTTAAGACTGTATATACAATTTTATTTTCACTCATGTTTATTAGCATGGGATATCTTGTATGAAATAGGTAACAGTGTTTTATGAACTGAACTGAAGCATAACCAAGATATATTATTAGTGATACTAGAGGCCTAGTGCACAAAAATTTGTACACTCGGAGAAAGGGGGGTTCCTCAGCCTGGCCTGCGCCCTCTCATAGTCTGGGAGTCCTCAGGAGATATCCAAATGATAGCTTAGGCCTACGCTGCAGTCTGGCCTCCCTCTGTGGAAGGCAACTGGGCAGACTGATCTGGGGATGGTACAGGCTGGCCTCACCCGCTGCCACCAGTGGCCTCCCTCTGTTGGAGATAACTGGGCAGGCCAATCAGGGGAGACGGTGCTGACTCTAAGACTGCTGTCCCATCCTTCTGCCTGCTAGCATGTGTCCTGGTGCCACCTGCTCACCAGACCCACCCCCTGGTTGTTCCACTATTCAGTCGATTTGCATATTATGCTTTTATTATAGAGGATGAGACTTAATGGGAAATGAGTCTGTAAAATAGAAAGCATTAGCCTGTCTGGCGTGGCTAAGTGGTTGAGTGTCAACCTATGAACCAATATTTCCAAATTAATATTTTCTAGTCTCTTTCATTTGTATGCAGCCTCCTCCAGAGCCTGAACCCTGAACCTGAACCCTGAACCACGCAGGATGTGGGGGGGAGGAGGAACACTCGGAACTGGGAGCCCAAACATGAGGCGTTCATACCCACATCTCCCTCTCCTTTTTTCTTTGAAACCAATACAAATATATATTTCTTTTTTTCTTTTCTTTATTGATGAAGGTATTACATATGTGTCCTTATCCTTCCATTGCTCCCCCACCCCCCACTCATGCCCTCACCCCCCCGGTGTCTGTGTCAGTGGTTAGGCTTATATGCATGCATACAAGATTTCTTCCCCTTACGCTCCCCTAACTTTTCTCTCGGGTTTGACGTTCAATGCTTCTCTGTCTCTGGATCTGTTTTTGTTCATCAGCTATGTTGTTCACTATTTCCACAAATGAGTGAGATCATGTGATATTTATCTTTGGCTTATTTCGCTTAGCATAATGCTCTCCAGTTCCATCCATGCTGTTGCAAATGGTAAGAATTCCTTCTTTTACAAATATATTTTTAAAAAAGAGAGCATTAAGTGTACTGCAACTTAAGTCTTAGACTTCTTTCATTGCCAGCCTTGCACATTGAGGGAGGTTGAAAGTACTTAACTGGTCTTCCTCCACTTTCTACCTTAAACATCCTACTTAGGGTTCATTTTACAGCATATACTTTCCAAATTTATTTAGTGCTCTAAATCCTATGAGCACTGGGCCACTTGGGAAGTTACTGAGAAATATAAAATTTTCAGTTCTTATTCCTAAATCAGATACATGATGGGTAAAGAAGCAATGTATGTTTTAATAAGCCCTCTGAGTGATTCTGATGTACATCAAAATTTGAGAACCACTGTAACTAAAACCATATTTTGGTTTGATGAATTCTCTATCTAATTTAATGCATTATCTAAACCCCTCAAGAAAATCACACACTAGGGAAAAAAATTCAACTTTAATTATTTGATTGCCAAGTAAGTCTTATAATCATGCAAAATCTTATAATCATACATAATCATTTTATTTGGAAGATCCTATTTGCAAAATTAACTTTCATGATGACTCTTTTTTTAAGGTCTCAGCACTTACCCTTTATTATTTAGTGGTGATGTGGGAGATAAGGAAGGACAGGCCCTCTTGGCAGGTGGCTCTTCCTCCTCTTCATCAGAAGAACTGTCTATGGTTAGGTCAATCACCTCTACTTTCTTATTTTTATTTGAGGATTGGTGGTGAGAAGTCACCTGATGCTCCAGTGTGGAGCTCAAGCATCCTGTGTGGGAATGATTAAAACACAAGGCAGAAAGATCTATGACACCCCTCTTTTTTTCTCAGTGTGCTCATGAGTTAACTTGCCCTTTACAGTTTAGACTTACAATATTGCTGGGGTCAGAGAGTAGAAAACCAACAGTTGCCAAGACCGGTTTGGCTCAGTGGATAGAGCCTGCGGACTGAAAGGTCCCAGATTCGATTCCAGTCAAGGGCATGTACCTTGGTTGCGGGCACATCCCCAGTGGGAGGTGTGCAGAAGGCAGCTGATTGATGTTTCTCTCTCATCGATGTTTCTAGCTCTCTGTTCCTTTCCCTTCCTCTCTGTAAAAAAAAATCAATATGACATATTTAAAAAAAAGAAAGAAAACCAATAGTGGTTCTGTTTGCCTAAGTTTAAAACTACTATTTAGTACTGGCTGCTAAAAAATTTTTGAAAAATAATTTTGAATCAAGACAATCAAAATGTATGTCTACTTCAGAATAAAAGCAGTTTGAGCACAAAGCCTATGTATTACTTTTGTTTGATATACTTAAGTAATGCTGTGGTAACATTTTTAAAAAGTCATATAGCCTTTCTCCAGCAAAAACATACTAAAAGCCAGGAAAAGAAAAAAAGCAAATAAAAGAATGTTCACGAATCTATACCAATCTGCTAAAAAATTAAAAAGGATATAATTTCAAAATAACAATTTTATAAAGTCTTACTGTATTACTTTGAAATATCATACCACAACATTTTTAAGAGCTGGCAAAGGTGAGTTTAAAAGGAGCTTTATGACTTCTGAACATGTAAATAATAATTTAATAGGAGTTACTGAGCTGAGTGGGTATTTTTAAATAAAATTTGAGCATTTTAAGAGCAGGAAGATTGCCCACCCTTAAAAAAAAAAAAATCAACACTTACCATCAACTCCATTGTAAGAGGAAGAAACTTCTTGTACTTCCTTTTTTGATCTCATAGGTGCCCAAGAGCCATCTTCCTTAAACTGTATTTCATCACAATCTGTACAGTACTTTAGGATTTCCATAAACAAGCTATAAAACACAATTTGTCTTTTGAACATCACATTTTAAAAGGAAGATAGATTAGAATTATAACTTTCAAAAAAACATTCAGATTCTTCATGTTTTATACAAGTATAAATGAGAAAAAAGAAAGTGGACCAGATTAAGTTATACTTGTTCTCAAAATCTAGAGCTAAATAGAAAGTAGTTATTTATAATATGGTACCTTTATGCAAGGAAACACTACATAACCATGAAAAAAGAGATTTCTAAACATTTGTTAGTATGAGAAAATGGTCACAGAAAGTAGGAAGAGGCCAAAAAAGAAAACCTTACACTTAAATAAAATTTTGTGTGTACATGGTACAGAAATAGCACTTATCTCTCAGTGTGACACTTATTTTTCTTCATACCTTTTTCTACATAGTTCAAATTGCCTCTAATAAGCATATCTTGTTTGATAAACTGAAGCAATAAATACAAGACATGTATTGAATGTTAAGCCTCCTGATAAATAACATGAAGATATTAAAAAATGAGACTTGCAAAAAATGTGTAAAACTAATAGTCAAATTCTTATGTTATAATGTTAAATGAAATCTGGTAAAAAATATTAATACTGTGCAATCACAATTGTGAAAATAACACACCACAAAAGCTTTTTAATTTTCCTGTTTTTCAATTCTTCATTAAGTGTATGGGTGTATATATATATGTACACAACATGACTTTTAGAATAACAAAGAAATCTCATTTGATGGGGGTATCTAAAGCAAAATAATATACAATTGGTAAAATATTATTATTCAGTTGAGATTTATTAGTGATCTTTGTTATCTATGAAAAATTAAACATAAAACATTAAATAACAGGTATACTTTCCCCCCTATTGATTAGTCTAACATCTTTTCAAGCTCTGGGATTCCTTGTATTGCTAAATGTATTCCATTCCTCATGTTACACCTTCAGACTCCTATGTTTTCTCAACTACTACTGATAAGTTGCCTTGAGTGTTTTTGTTAGAGAGTACAGGAAATATCAAGAAGATCCTTTTTTCTAGTTTCTTTTTGTTCAGTGGCAAAAGTGGGGGAGGGAAGAAGCTAGAGAACAGGGGAAAATTTAGAGGAACATTCCAAGATGTTTGGTAGGGTAGGTAAAACATTGAATGTTAAAAATATAGATGGTTATGAGGCTATAGGTAGACAAGAAAAATAAACACAAGTATTTCAGAGAAAATTTTAAAAAAACAAAAGTAAGCTGCTACTCATTCAGTATGTTGATCTGTTTTAGGAGCCCTTACTGCAGGGGAACAGGCATGAGAAAAATCTCCAAGAACAAGCTAACTTCTAAAAAGCCCAATTTTTGGTGAGCTTATGTTAACTCGAGTTTTATAATTCTTTCATTTTTTCCCCTAATATGGTCTGCATATTTAGGGATAGATGGATTCACGTTAGGAAAAGGTGTAAGCATAAACCTGCTTGGAACTATTGGTACTGAAATGGTAAAGTCAGGAGGCACTAACAGTAAAGCATGCATTTTCCAAATAAGAGGACATCAAGTTAAGTTTGTAATATTATGTAATTTGAAAAATAATATTTGTAGAATCATGAACATCCTAAAAATATGTAACTCAGAAAACCTGACCTGAAAAATAACAAACCCAGATAACACTAATACAAGGAAAAACTTTGAAGCAACATACCCATCAATAATAAGGTGCTCATACGGAGCCTTTTTATCACAGACAGGACAAACCCAGGTTGGCTTTTTCTCATTCATTTGAATATAAAGAGTTGCATCAAAACACTGTAGATGAGAACAGGTAAGGGCCCGACATGGAATTGTCAGTCGCATTTTACCAAGCTTTAAAAAAGGGAGACAAAAGTAAATATTAGATAACTGTTATTCAAAATATAAGTTTTGATAACTATTTCCTGATGTACACTGTATATATGTGTTCTGATTTAAAGCATTCTGTGCTTACTTTTTTTCAATATGGAAGAACATTAAACACATTTTCTGTAAAACAACTATTAAAAAATTACAGAATTTCTCTATATATTAAACACAGTGGCTATGGAAAATCTACAGCAAGGGTTATTTACCCTTACTCTACAGCTCACAGATAGGCTTTTGCAGGGAAGAAGGGACATGAACTCCTTGAAAGATGTAAAATTTTGGCCTGGTCTGCATGGCTCAGTGGTTGAGTGTTAACCTATGAACCAGGAGGCATAGTTCAAATCCCCAGGATACAGCCTCAATTCTGAGTGGGGGTCTGCAGGAGGCAGCCCACTGATGATTCTCATCATTTATGTTCCTCTCTCTCTGAAATCAATAAATCAATATATAAAATACATAAAAATTTTAAAGTTTATGTGCATTTTTCCAGAGAGAGTGCTTCCACTAAATTCTTGATCCAAAAAAGTTAAAACCATTTTTACTAGCTATTTGGGAAAGGAAAAAAGAATGTCTTATTAAATATACCAGTATAGTATACAGATATAATGACATTACTATCAACCTGATACCTGAATGAGAGTAGTACCCAGGTCAAAATGAATGACAAGTACTGTATTCCCCACAATGTTTGACTTAATTACTGAATGATGGCTCTGAGAAGGCAGGCAAGTTGTGTGTACTTTCTGTATGCCCTCCCTCACTGGGCACCATCACAAGCAATTCAGCAAACACCCCTGGACATCTAGCATCTCCAGCATGTTATGAGATTTTATCCTTCTGCCTTGCAAATGTTGCTTAAGATCACACAGGCTGAGTCTGTCCTATGTACAATAAAATCTGCTTCACTTGGTCCCTGAGCTGTTAGCTTTGGCCCAAGGCAGAGAAGTCATCCAATGATCTTCCCATAGGGAGTTGCCATATCATCACACCCTTTCCCTGAATAACACTGTGTTCAGTGCAGCTGACTTCCACTATGGGTCCAGAGAGGCCACACAGGCCATCTCTGGGCATACCTAGTTTTAGTGCACCTTGCTTTCTAGTGTTTCATAGATGTGCGTTTTTTAAAAATTGAGGACAAGACCTTCCACTGGAAATAGATTACAACTAACTATATTGTGATGGTTTAGAACTGAACATGCATTATCTCTGAGGTATGCCTTCAGTATAGAAGTTATCTATTTTCAATAACCACATCATTTGCTGAATACCAGAAAAAGATTTTCTACACATTTGCAAACTTAGAAAATATAAAAACTTGAAAAAGATCATGAATTAAATGAGGGGGAAAAAGAGGAAAAGATTCTTGGCTTAGAATAATTTCAGAGAAATGTGCCATTTCCTAGTCTACTAAGGAAATTTACTGTAATTTGGGGCCCTAAATTATTGTTCTGGTACTAATTAATTACTGTGCCTCTAGGAAAGGCCCTTACCCTTTCTCTGCTTCTTTTTCTATCTCTAAAGTAACACCATTTCCTCCTGACTTCAACAGGATGCAGTGATGAAGAATAAAAAAAGAACACAGATGTGCTATTATAAACTTATGAGAAGGAAGTAATGCCAGTTTACAGTATGAGAAGTATGAACAAGAGGGACACAGAGAAAATGGACAGCTCTCTTCTCTATGCTTCTAACTCTACCATGCATATGATCATACTATTCATTTATGTGTGTGTCCTCTCCTATTAGAAGCACATCGGCTTAACCTCTTTGTCCTTGGCATTTGGAAATGTGCCTGCTATACATCAGGAAGGCGGTCTGGTGTACTGATAAGGCTTCAGCTGGGCCGAGTAAGGAGTCTTAGGAGGTACCATTCATGCAGTGTGTGCAAGCAAGCTACATGCACCACTTCCCAAGGTAGCCCCGAGTAGGAGTCTGGAGTTAGGCTACCTAGGTTTGAATCCTGGATGTTAGAGTCTCTCTGAGCCTCAGTTTTATAAAATGTACCACTGCCTAACTAATAGGCTACTTCTGATAGTTTATGAAGACAATGGATAAGATGATATGGTCTTCATCTCACATAGCTTCATTCCTATAATCCCCAGATGTTAGTTCATCTTATTGATCAGAGAGCAACTCCTAAGGCTTTATGAGCAGCCACACTGACAAATTTACCTACAGAGTTTTTAAGGAACACTGCCACATGAACAGCACAGGAAGAACAATCATAAATAGGTACAGGAAAGGAGAAGTTCACTTTCAAACGCCTTGCTTATTAGCTGTCACACAAATGCCTTGTTTCAAAGAATCACAAAGTCTGCTAATCCTCCTCATGTTCCTGATTTTCAAAAACAATCACTAAATTCCACACTTATCTACAAATGGATACTGATTTCTTTTACCTAGTATCAGACAGAAACTGAACTTTGAATATCTTCATTTTATAATTACAAATTCCCCTTTCCCTTTAGAGAATGTAGTGAATATCTGAATCATTTGCAAATAAACACTGAGAAAAAACTCCCGAGTTTTCTAATGTCATTAATCTTATTATAACACTAGAGGCTTGGTGCACAACATTAGTGCACTGGGGATTTGGGGGGGGGGGCAATCCCTCAGCCTGGCCCGTGCCCTCTTGCAATCCGAGACCCCTTGAGGAATGTCCGACTGCTGGCATAGGGAGCAGGCCTAAGCCAGCAGTTGGGCAGCCGCCTCGGGTTCCTTTGTGCTGCTACAGAGGCGGGAGAGGCTCCCACCACCACTGCTGCGTTCACCAGCCATGAGCCTGGTTTCTGCATTGAGCGTCTGCTCCCTGGTGGTCAGTGTGTGTCATAGCGACTGGTGGTTCTGTGTTTGGTTGATTTGCATATTAGCCTTTTATTATATAGGATAATCGTGCTACATTAGTAATTAACTGATGAAGGTGCAAGAGAAAATACCCAACCTAGGTATGTTTAAACCAGTTTATATCAAAAGGAGTCTAAAAAGCCAATAAAATATGTATTTTCCTTATAAAAAGAATAATTTCACAATTTTTTCTTCATCATCATAAATATTTCATAAGTAAATTTCCAAGGAGTTTATTTAGTCACTTGTATTTGTATCTACAGATCTAAGGAGTATCTCACAAAGCAAGCTCTCAAACATTTTTCCAGCTTTATTTTTAGTAAGTCAGAATAAAAAAAATCCCAAAAAACAAAAACAGTTTCAATTATTTTCATGGCCTTTAGCTAAATAGCACACAAACAGATACTCATTTATTTTGAACTGTGTATATCACAACAAGGGCAATTGAAATGTACTGTCAGATATACTTACATATTTCAAAGAGGACAAATCTTTTACTATTTATAAATTTGATATACAGATGAGTTGTCATTACTAAGTTTTACTTTTTAGAATAAAAATGTACCTAAAACATACTGCCTTTCCATTTCAGAACTGTAAAGGGATTGTCCCTTTAGCCATATAGAAACCCATAAAATTATTATAATTATGCTTTACATATAGTTTTTTCTGTTACCTAAATTTTGAAAGCAGGTGTCAGTTTAAAATGAACTGGTAAACATTGTTGAAACTAAAAATGGAGGAGCTGGGGAATATGAAAAGTTAAAAGTTGGCCCACTAAATTAATAGGTTCAAAAAGCAAAATGTGATTAACATTTTCTAATACTAGAGGCCTGGTGCATGAATTCGTGCACCAATGGGGTACCTTGGCCTGGCCTGCGGTATCGGGCTGAAACCGGCTCTCTGTTATCTCCTAAGGGTCCTAAATTGCGAGAGGGCACAGGCCAGGCCAAGGGTCCCCACCAGTGCAAGATTGGGCAGGGGAGGGATGCGGGAGTTTGGTCAGCCAGGGAGGGACCATGGGAGGGCTCCAGGGTATGTCTGGCTGTCTTGCTCAGTCCCCATCAGCCGGATCCCAGCAGCAAGCTAACCCACCTGTCGGAGTATTTACACCCTGGTGGTCAGTGCACATCACAGTGAGCGATTGAGTGCCCTCAGTGTGTCATTAGCATAATATGCTTTGATTGGTTGAATGGCCAACCAGTCAACCAGACACTTAGCATATCAGGCTTTATATATAGAGGATAGCAAAGATCACCTGATGTATAAAATTCAAAACTAGTTCTATAAATAAAAATGTCAAGATTTATATTGCAGTGTTTATGTGAACACATGCTTCATCTACATGTTAAATGATGTCATGTATATTAGCACAACTGTAAACTGTGCCATGCCAGCACAGCCAAGGGTTCGGCAAGTCTTAAGGAGGGCAGTGAAGGATGTAGAAAAGATATACAAAGAGAGTAAGCTGGGTCTAGATGGATCTTCCTGTGTCTGGCTGAAGCCACAGAGAAAAGATCCAGATGGCAAGCTGAGCTTTTATTTTATAGTCAGAGGTAAACAAGATAGTGGTCACCATAGTTACAATGTTCTTGTGAGTTCCACTTGTTTTAGCAGCACTTGCTGCACCTTCCACAGCCCATTAGCTACCCAGGGTAATATTGGCCTCATAAAGTGAGTTTAGGAGTATTCCTTCCTCTTCAATTCTTTGGAACAATGGGAAAAAACTGGTATTAATTCTTCTTTAAATGGTAGTATGATTCTGCAGTGAAGCCATGGGGTCTTGAGCTTTTCTTTGTTGTTGGGAGGTTTTTGATCCCTAATTTAGAAAAGTTTTGTTCAGATTTCTTATTTCTTCATGATTCAATCTTAGTGGGTGATATGTTTGTAGAAAGTTATCCAATTTGTTAGCATACAACTGTTCATAAGTAATCTCTTATAATCCTTATTTCTGTTTCTAATTTTCGGCTACTTGAGTCTTTCCTTTTTTCTTAGTCTAGTTTTTGCCAATCTTTAAAAAATCAACAATTTTTGGTCTCATTAATTTTTTTCTATTCTCTTTATCTTTGTTCTAATCTGTTATTCCTGTCCTTCTGCTGACTTTGAGTTTAGTTTATTTTTATTTTTTCTAGTTTCCTTTTTAAAAAAATATATTTTTATTGACTGATAGAGAGATAGAGAGATGAAACATCAATGATCATAACTGGCTGGCTGCCTCTTGCACGACTCCCACTGGGGACTGAGCTTACAACCCAGATGTGTCTTGACTGGGAATAGAACTATGACCTTCTGGTTCACAGGTCGATGCTCAACCATAGAGCCACACAAGCAGGGCTATTTAGAGTGTTGATTTGAGAATCTCATAAGTTTTGGTGTACTAGTTTTGTTTTAATTTGTTCTCCAAATATTTTCTACATTCCCATGTGGAATTTCTTCTTTAAGCCATTGGTTGTTTAGCCTAGCTGGTGTGGCTCAGTAGTTGAGCATCAACCCATGAACCAGGAGTCACGGCTCTCATTATTGATATTTCTATCTCCCTCTCCCTGAAATAAAAACCTACAAAAAAAAATGTGTTGTTTAATTTCTACGTATTTGTGATTTGTGGATTTCCCTGTTTACTTTCTGCTATTGATTTCTAGCTTTATCCTTCCATGTTCAGAGAAAATACCTTGAATGACTTTATTTTTAAATTGGTTAAGAGTTGTTTTATAGCCGAACATGTGGTCTATCTTGGAAAATGTTCCACATACAGTTGGGAAAAGCGTGTAATCTGCTGTTGTTAGGTAGAATAATCTGTATAAGTTTTTTTTAGGTCCAATTGATATGTAGTGGTTGTTTGTTTATTAAATCCTTACCCAAGGATATTTTTCCACTGAATTTTAGATAATGGAAGGGGGGGGGGAAGAGACAAAGAGAGAAATATCATGTAAGAGAGACACATCAATTGGTTGCCTTCTGCAGGGCCCAACCAGAGATGGGGATCGAGCTTGCAACCAAGGTATGTGCCCTTAACTAGAATCAAACCTGGGACTCTCCAGTCCACAAACCCTCTATTTACTGAGCCAAACTGGTGAGGGCTGATATATAATGTATTTTTAAATCCTCTGTTTCCTTAATGACCTTCTCTCTAGTTATGTCTATAAATGAAAGTGAGGTATCAAAATCTACTGCTATTTTTGTGTTGCTGCCTATTTCCCCCTCAGTTTTGATCAATGATTGCATTATATATTTGGCAAAATATTTGTAATCTACATATATAAAAGCCTAAGGAGCCCTTAACTGGTTTGGCTCAGTGGATAGAGCGTCAGCCTACAGACTGAAGAGTCCTAGGTTCGATTCCGGTCAAGGGCACGTGCCTTGGTTGCGGGCACAGCCCCAGTAGGGGGTTTGCAGGAGGCAGCTGATCAATGTTTCTCTCTCATTGATGTGTATCCCTCTCCCTTCCTCTCTGTAAGAAGAAAAAAAAAAAAGCCTAAGCAACCAGCCAACTGGCCAGTAGCTATGATGTGCACTGACCACCAGTGGGCATATTTTCAAGCAGGAGTGGAAACCACAGGCACAGAAACATGGAACAGACAAGTGAATCTCAGAGGGAAGGGGAAGAGTAAGAAGAGTTTAATCAAAGATCTTATATGCATATTAGAGGCTCAGTGCATGGATTTGTGCACAGGTAGGGTCCGTTGGCCTGGCCTGCCTTGCAGGGATTGGGCCAAAACTGGCTCTCCAACATCCTCCAAGGGGTCCTGGATTGTGAGAGGGTGCAGGCCAGGCCTAACGACCACACTGGTGCAATCCTCTAGAAATAATATAAAGAGCCTGGAGTCAAAATATTTCCCTAAGCAATGGCTATGGTAAGGTATAAAAAGATAGAAAGGTATATACAACATTATAGGATTTTGGTGTTGTTGGTTTTTTTTTTTATCAATTTAACTATATTTTTCTATAATTTATAAAAGTTTAATAAACAAAAAGAAGTTTTTTAAAACATCTATGTACAGTACAGTATTATCAACTAATTCACAAGCTACTGAATTTTCATACTGTACCTGAGGTTTTATAAAGACTAAGATATAGAACAAATAGCATTTAATCTCTATTTAAATTCTTTGTCTCTTCATCTTAGATTAGGATTTCAATGTTAAAAACTTCCCATATCAGGCCTGCATGAACAATCCAGGCAAATCAGGAAACAGCTGTGTCCTCTTTATACTTTCTCCCCAATTTATATACAATTAATTTGATTATAATTATACAACAAAAAATAATCAGAATGGCAAAGTAATTTACTCTTAGCTGTTCACATATTTTTGTAAAAAACAATATATCATATCAAACAAGGTACAAATAAACCTTAGCACACATTTTTTGGGAAACTTTTTCACAAGTTTAATTATTTGGTATGTCTTGGGGCTTATATCTATTTTGTACAAATGATTGATTTTGACTTCATTTTCTAGTTTAAAATATATCAAGATTATTTTATATGCATAATCAATTCAATTATTCAAGCTAAATAAAATAGTTTAAGTGGTAGACTCTTCTTTTTTTTTAAAAATATATTTTGATTTTTTACAGGGTGGAAAGGAGAGATAGAGAGCCAGAAACATCGATGACAGAGAAACATCTATCAGCTGCCTCCTGCACATCTGCCCACTAGGGATGTGCCCACAACCAATATATGTGCCCTTGACTGGAATCGAACCTGGGACCTTCCAGTCCGCAGGCTGACGCTCTATCCACTGAGCCAAAAAGGGTTTTGCCTTGACAGGAATCGAACCTGGGACCTTCCAGTCCACAGGCTGACGCTCTATCCACTGAGCCAAACAGATTTTGGCTAAGTGGTAGATTCTTATAATGCAATCACTATTGGCAAAATGGTTAAATTGGTAATCAGGGCCAGATTTTCTTCAAAAGGAAGGATATGACACTCTTTTTAAAATTAAAATCTTAGCCCTCGCTTCTTTGGCTCAGTGGATAAAGCATTGGCCTGCTAACTAAAGGGTCCTGGGTTTGATTCCAGTCAAGGGCACATGCCTGGGTTGCAGGATTGGTCGCAGTAGGGGGCTTGCAGGAGGCAGCTGATCAATGATTCTTTCTCATCATTGATGTATCTTTCTCTCCCTCTCCCTTACTCTCTGAAACCAATAAAAATATTTAAAAAAACAAAACAAAAATAAAATCTTATAAATACACTGAGATAAACATTTTTTATTTGAAAATTTTACACTTGAGTCTAAAAAACATTTTTTTTAAAGGTTTTAAAGCTGACCATCTGGCCATGTTTATTTTATTCATCATAATACAAATAATAATAAAGAACTATGTGCTTTACACATGTTAAATCCTATGAAATATTTAAGATATATCCTTCCTTTTTTAAATATACCTTTGTTTTCTCATCTAGCTATCTATCTGAAGTTTTACATATGTCTCCTTTTCCCTCGATTGATCCCCCCGCCCCCGTCATTCCTACCACAGGCAAGCCCCCACCACCCCAGTGTCTGTGTCCATTGGTTATGCTAATATGCATGCATACAAGTCCTTTGGTTGCTCTCTAACCTCCTCCCTTCTCCCTCCTCTCCCGTCTCCTGCCATTTGTCTCTGGATTTATTCTTGTTCATCAAATTATGTTGATCATTGTATCCCATATATGAGTGAGATCATATGATATGTATCTTTCTCTGACTGGCTTATTTCACTTAGCATAATGCTCTCCAGTTCCATCCATGCTATTGCAAATGGTAAAAATTCCTTCTTTTTCACAGCGGCATAGTATTCCATTGTGTAGATGTACCACAGTTTTTTTAATCTACTTATCTGCTGATGAGCACTTAGGTTGTTTTTAAATCTTAGCTATTATAAATTGTGCTGCTATGAACATATCCTTTCTGATTGGTATTTCTGGTTTCTTGGGATATTGTCTTAGAAGTGGGATTACTGGGTCAAATGGGAGTTCCATTTTTAACTTTTTGAGGAAACTCCATACTGTTTTCCACAATGGCTGCACCAGTCTGCATTCCCACCAGCAGTGCAAGAGGGTTCCTTTTTCTCCACATCCTCACCAGCAATTGTCGTTTGTTGATGAGACAATTATTAACCACAAGCGATATCTAAATGTTTTACTAAGAGTAGAAATTTTTTATAGACCTATAAATTGGTTTAGGATTCCAAATCCCATATAGTAATTTTGTCTTTCCACCTTCATAAACTGTAACAAAGGTAGGCACATTTCAAAAGTAAAGAAAATTTCTCAAATACTGAAGACATGTAATAAAAGAGAATATGTATGTAAAATCTTATGTAAAACAAATATTAGTGAACACTTACTGGACATAGTAGAGAAACCCTTAGGCTGGTTGTAGCTATTTCACTGTCTGGATCCGCAGTCAATTTCTCTTTAACTGGCATTCATTGAAGAGAAAACAAACACAAAAAGTTTATGAAAGATACATCACTAATGCATATAAGAAAAATAATTTAAAACAAGGAAACCTAAAAAAAAAAAAAAGAACTAGCCCTGACCGTTGTGTCTCAGTTGATTGAGTGCTGTCCCTTGCACTGAAAGGTTGAGCTAGTCAGGGCACATACACCCTGGTTTCCGGTTTGATCCCCAGTTGGGGTGCATGCAGGAGGCAACCGATTGATGTCTCTCTCTCATACTGACATCTCTCTCTCAATAAAACATTTTTTTTTAAAAAAAAGGAATTAAAAATAATCTGCTCAACTAATTTCCAATCAACTGAATGAAAATATAGAAAGTATATGGTTTATAATTTCTACAATGAACAAAGGAAGGAAAACAACTGTGTATCTATAGACTGACTGCATTTCCTGTAACTTTCCTATTTCTCATCTACAGAGCAAAATCTGCATTGCAGTTAGAACATAAAGGAAATTCTATAGAAGGTCGACATCTTCAAATGGTGGCAGGCCCTTTTTATTTTATAACTTTTTTCTTTTAAATTATGATCAATATTATTTTAAAATAAAGTAATAGCTACTAAAGAAATTAACATTTATAAGTTTTCCCAAAGTTCAGTTAACACATATTGTTTACAAACATCATTCCGAGGATCAATGCTCTAAATACTGAGCACACTGTCAGGGTAGTAATTTTGCTTTTAATGGCTATTCTGTTTTAAGTCTAATATAACAAGGTCTTTAATACTTCTCATTTGGAAACCTGAGGCATATGTTACTTCTAAAAGCCACAATTTAGAACTTCAATTAAACTTTAACACAGAAGTGAGACTAGAAATGCCTCAATGTAACATTCCAATAACTTTAGAATTATTCCACAATAATTTTAAAGTCTTTGTGTAGAAGGGGATGGCCCATCTGGAGTGGCTGTGTATATAGCCAATCACAGAATTTCAGAGCTGTGGTACAACTAAGTGTGTCCAGGTAGTTAACATATTCTATCTAATAAGAGTAACATGCAAATTAAACATCACTCCACTACACCAAACAGCCATGCCCACCAGCCAATCAGGAGCAAGTATGCAAATTAATCCAACCAAGATGGCTGCAGCCACGAAGAGAGCAGGAAGCTAGCGTTTCCCTGGCAATGGAGGAAGCCAAGCTTTCTGCACACCCTGGCTGCCCCAGACCTCTACTCAAGGCTACAAAGTTTCAATTATAGAAGATAAATAAATCCCAACAAAAACGGCTGTGGCCATGGAGCAAACAGGAGGCTTGGCTCTGCTCAAGGCTATAAAGTTTCAATTATAGAAGATAAATAAATCCCAGATACCAGGGCCTTCACTTGGGTTGCCAGAGGGTGTGGCCGGCCTGCAAACCATCACAGACCCATCACCCAGGCTGCCCCACATTCCAAGGGAACCCCTATCCCGATCCAAGACACCCTTCAGGGCAAACCAACCAGCCCCCAACTGTGCACCAGGCCTCTAGCCTAGCTAATAAGAGCAATATGCAAAATGACCATCACTCCAACACATACGATGGCTGGCCCCATGTGGTCAAAGATCCTTTCCCCATGTGGACACAAGATGGCCAGCAGGGGAGGGCAGTTGGGAGAGACCAGGCCTGCAAGGGAGGGCAGTTAGGAGCGATCAAGCCTGGCTGGGCTGAGGGACATTCCCTCTGTGCACGAATTTCATGCACTGGGCCTTTAGTAGAAAAGAAAATGGGGAGAGGAAAAATACTCAAATAAATAAGAATGACTTCATAGTAGATATCTGTGTGCTGAAAAGTATTTACAGGAATTAAGAATCCTGCCTTTTATTAAACATGGTGATCACAAAAGCTGGATTTTTTTTTTGATGGTCCAAATCTTAGATATTCCATTCAACTGTCTCCATAAATCATTGATCTCAGCTAAAATGTACATCAGAACTACCTATAGAGCTTTGTAACCTATAATTTCCCACTGGATCAAAATGGGGAAGAGAGACATCAACGGAGAATTACTCTGCAGATGTAATTCTGATGTCAGACTAAAAAGTCATTTCATGGCCTGGAAAATTTTAAATCTATACAACTCACTGGCTGCCTTACTGCAGAAAGGTCATAAAATCCCTAGGTTTTAGTTTGTAAAATATGGTTGTCACATAATTTGTACTAACATCATAAAGTTATAAAAAGTATGACTTTCCTATTATAGACCCAATCATAGTCAACTCTTTCTTATAAAGGTACATTTAACAAATAGTATATTTTTAAGGATAGCAAATAACTTGTCACAAAATAAACATGCAAATGGAGTTCTAATGTGAACACTAACCATTCTGTATGCCTTCACCAAACATCCCTCTAGCACCCACCATACACATGGCAATGGGAACAGTAACTGACGTTGGATTTTGTCTATTTAAACTTCCATTTATATGAAGAAATAGTATAGATCATAAACTTTGCTTATGCTAAACAAAGTTCAGTGTTTAGCAATTTGAAAAGAAACTGAAACAAGAAAGGCAACCTGAGATAGTGGTAAAGGCAACATCTAAAGCCAGCCTTGGTTAGAATTCAAGTCTTAGTCAAGTCATTCAATCTCTCTGTCTCAGTTTCATCATCTTGTAAATATGAATAATAATAGTCCCTCATAACATTATTTTAAGGATTAAATGAGTTAATATACATACAAATCCTTTAAAATAATCTAACATCATACTCAATAAATATTAAGTATTGTTACTTAAAACAAAATGTGATTTGCATGTTCACTTTCTATCAGAGGTGGGATAATTTCCTAAAATTATTTTAGAATCAGGTTGTCAAATTTTATTTTAAAATTTTTAAAAAAGATTTGTCTTTTACCTTTGCTATTATAAGCTCAATCTAAGCCAATCTTTTCATATAAAGATAATTTTTAAGATTTTAAATTTAACCTACAGATCACATCTTCTCAATGACAATGAGTACTCTGATCCACTAACATGGTACACATCTATATATTATTTAGGTCTTATTTTATCTTACTGATTTGTAGAGAGAGAGGAAAGGAGAGAGAAAGAGAGAAGAGAAACATCGATGTGAGGGAGAAACAGCAATGTGAAACATTGACTGGCTGCCTTACACACCCCCTATGGAGGATTGAGCCTGAAACCTGGGCATGTGAAATGTTGAAACAACCAGGAATCAAACTACCAAACTTTCAGTGCATGGGATTACACTCAACCAATTGAGGCACACAGGCCAGGGCTATTCAGGTCTTATTTTAATTTCAGCAACATTTTATAGTATTCAGCATACAAATCTTACACATATTTTGTGCAATGTATCCGAAGTATTTCATATTTTTGGATGTTACAGTAAATTCTTATTTTTTGAATTTCAATTTCCAATTGTTTACTGCTAGTAGAAGTACAATTTATTTTTATAAAATCCATCATGTACTCTACAACTTTGCTAAATTCACGTATTAGTTCTGGCCAATTTTTATTGATTCTTTAGGATTTTTTTCTACATAGACAATGAAGTTATTTTCAAGTAAGAAAAATTAATTTCTAATCTGAATTCTTCTCTTGTCTTGCCTTATTGTGCTAGCTAGAATCTTGTGGGTAATGCTGAAGAGAGGTACTAAGATCAGATATCCTTGCCTTGTTTCCATTGGAGGTAAAGCATTCAAGGTTTTCACTATTAACTATGATATTAGTTAAAGGCTTTTTATAAATAGCCTTTATTACACAGAAACAGTTCCCTTTTCTTTCTATTTTGCTGAGATTTTTATAATGAATGGATACTGAATTTGGCCAAATAAATGCCTTTCCTGCATCTATAAATTAAGATGATCCTATGATCTTTTTCTTTTTTAGTTTGTTGAGAAGGTGAATTATACTGACTGATTTTATTTTATCATTTCTGTGACTGATGTTAGAATGTTTTTATCAATCTACTATTCCTAGAATAAGCTCTATTTGGTCACTATGAATGATCTTTTCTATATTGGACTAAGGCTAATTAAATGGAGGAATAGATAAATCTTTTTAAAAAATGTTGAAACAACTGCATCTCTATATGGGGAGAAATGAACCTTACCCTGGATCATATACAAACATTAACTTAAAAAGTACAAAGTATAAAAAGAAACGGAGAAAAGATTTGCATAGATATTTCATCAAAGAACCTAAAACATGGCAAATGAACACATGAACAGATGTTTAACATCATTAATCATTAGGAAAATGCAAATTAAAACTCAAATGAGATACCAACTACACAATGATCAGAATGGCTAAAATCAAAGCACTCTGACAATACAAAGTGCTAGTGAGGATTGGGAACAACTCAAAAATTTCATATATCATTGGTGAGAATGCAAAAACAGTAACATACACTTTGCAAGATACTGCTAATCTGTTTTCCATATACTTTTCATATGACTCAGAAATCCCAGACCTAAATATTTACCCAAGAGAAATGAAAAGTATATCTATATAACTGGAATACCCATATTCAAAATGTGTTTTAGCAGTCTTTATTCATGATAGTGTAAAACTGGAAATAATCTAAATGTAAATCAACTGATAAATGGATGAACAAATAAAGAGGAAAAAATACATGGATGAACTTCGAAAGTATTACAACCAAGTGAAATAAGCCAGACAAAAAAGGGTACATAAGAGTACATGCTGTAGCATTTCAAATATTTGACATTCTGTAAAAGATAATACTACAGACACAGAAATCACATTACTGTCTTGTGAACCAGAGATAAGGGAATGAGATGGACTACAAAGAGCGACAGGGGAGGAGCTCTCTGTGGTGGAAGATGGTCTATATTTTGTGACAGTGGTTTATGATAGCATACATCTGTCAAATTCATCAAACTGTCCACTTAAAAAGGTGAATTTTTACTGTTTGTAAACTATACTTCAATAAACATAAGTGAAAGAAAGGGGGAAATTACTACATTAAATTTAATCACACTATGGAGGAAAAATAAAGTAAGTATTGTTATTCTTTGTAGGTAAGGGAATAAAAAATAAAAACAAGATATAATATTCATCCTGCTGTATCAATCAAAACGTGAGAAGCCTCTGGAAGTTTTAAAGTTTTCTTGTGTCACTGTGAATTTCAGTGGTAACAGTATCTTATTGTATGAGCTATATACTAAAGTTACAGCTGGACACATTTAAAATTAATCTTTTACTAATTCCTATTGTCACAAGCTATTAGTCACAAGTGGCTATTTTTAAATTTAAATTTAATAAAATTTAAAACTCAGTTCCTCTGTTGCACTAGCCACATGTCAAGTGTGCAATAGCCACATGCTGCTGGTGGCTACCATATAGGATAGTACAAATGTAGAACATTTCCAGCATCACAGATTGTCCTATTAGGTTTGTTTTCTAAAAGTAATTTCTATCCTTCCTTAATATTAAATTATTTTATTTCATCCTTTTAGAATTTTAAGGCTGGAAATAACTGAACATATTAATCCATATTTCATTTTATAGGCAAATAGAGGTACAGCAACCTGATTTTTACTGTAGATCCCTTTTTACAGTTTATATCAACAAAAGTCTGAGGATCTACTTTGTGCCCGGCACTGTGCTGAAAGGAACTCCTGGTCTAGTAGGGTAAAAGATGCTGATGGAAATATGTTCAGAAAGCCAGCTAAAAGTCAACTCATCTACTTTGGGGGGTCCTGAGAACCTTGTGGAAAAAGTGAAGCATCACGGATAACTGAAATTAGGCAAAAGAGGCAACAGGGAAGTTTTGAAGCATAAAGAACAATACTCGCAAAACAGTGAGGAAAAAGAAAAGAACTCAGTATTTTTAAATATAAAGTACAAGAAGAAAAGTAAACACAGATGACATTGGAAAATACTAAGTAGGTGCCACACCCTGGAAAGCATGCACATATCACGTTAACGAAGTTGGACTTTTTATTCCATTGGTGTTAAGAATAAATGAATTGCAAAGGAATAATGGTAAGATTAGATCTGTATTAATCACTTAGGTTACTACCAGAAGAGAGATGAAGAGGAGCCAAGAAAGAAGAGGAATATGTTACTTAAGAAAATATATTTATTTATTTTTAATAATGATAGTTTATGTGCGTTTTTCTCTCCCCCCCTCCCCCAATATATTTTTATTGATTTCAGAGAGGAAGGGAGAGGGAGAGAGACAGAAACATCAATGATGAGAGAGAATCATTGAACAGCTGCCTCCTGCATGCCCCCACTGGGCATCAACCCCCACAACCTGGCATGTGCCCTTGAACAGAATCGAACCTGGGACCCTTCAATTGGCAGCCCAATTCCCTATCCATTGAGCCATACTGGCTAAGGCTAAGAAAAGGTTTTTAAAATAAAAGCAGAATATGAGAGCTTAAATAAGAACAGGGAGAGAGAAAAGACAGATTTGAGAAACATTTAGGGTATAAAGTTTGAGAGAACTTGGTGAGTTCAGTTTTAACATTTGAAACTGAAGAATTAGTAGAATGTTTCTGTGAAGGCAGTTAGTTAAACATATCTATATTTGAAATACTGGGGAAGGTCTGGGTGAAAATATGTATCTGGGAGTTAGTGCTAGTTTTAACCAAAAGAGTGGATGATATAATTATCTCAAGGGTAAGTATGTATAAAAGTTGACCAAGAATGAAATCCCAGAGAAAACAAAAATTTAGCATGCTTCCCTTAAGAGAATCTATTGAAGACAAGTATTGATAAATAACACTCAGAGAAAAGAATTCCAAGCAGAAAGTGATTGATATGGGGGGGAAAAAAAATCCAAGAACTAAAAAGATAAAATGTAAAATTTAGCAATCAGATTGGTAGTTTGTGACATCTACCTGAGCTGTTTCAGTGGAAGGATGAGAGTTAAAAGATCACAATGGGTTGCCCTGGCCAGTGTGACTCAGTTGGAGCATCGTCCCGTACACTCAATCGAAAGTTGTGGGTTTGTAGCAATCCCACTCTTAGGAATATATCCTAAGAAATTACAAACACCAATCAGACAGGATTTATGCACCCCTATGTTCACAGCAGCACAATTTACAATAGCTACAATTTGGAAACAGCCTAGGTGCCCATCAGCAGATGAGTGGATCAGAAAACTATGGTACATCTACACAATGGAATTCTATGCTGCCATTAAAAAGAAGGAATTCTTACCATTTGCAGCAACCTGGAAGGAACTGGAGAGCCTTATGCTTAGTGAAATAAGCCAGTCAGTAAAGGAGGAAACACCATATGATCTCACTCATTTGTGGATAATAAAGAACATTATAAACTGATGAACAAAAGGATAGACACAGAAGCAGTAAAGCATCAGACTGTCAAATTACAGCAGGAAGTTTAAGGAGAGGTGGGGAAGAAAAGAGATCAACCAAAGGACTTGTATGCATACATATAAGCATAACCAATGAACACAGACACTGGGGGGGGGGGGGTTTGGGGGGTGCCTGGGGGGCGGGGGAGCAATGGGGAGATATGTATACATGTAACACAATAAAAAAGAAAAAGTTGTGGCCGAGACTGGTTTGGCTCAGTGGATAGAGCGTCGGCCTGCGGACTAAAAGGTCCTGGGTTCGATTCCGGTGGGGCATGTACCTTGCGGGCACATCTCCAGTGTGGGGAGTGCAGGAAGCGGCTGATCAATGTCTCTCTCATCGATGTTTCTGACTTTCTATCCCTCTCCCTTTCTCTCTGTGAAAAATCAATAAAATATATTAAAAAAAAAAAAAAAGTTGTGGGTTTGATTCCTGGTCAGGGCACATACCTGGATTGTAGGTTCGATCCTTAGTTAAGGTGGATGCAGGCAACCAAATAATGCTTTTCTCTCTTCCCCTCTCTCTAAAATCAATAAAAGATAACAATGTCTTACAATGAGGAGGTAGAAAGAGCAAGTACATACTACTGGTTGAAGAAACTAAGTTGAAAAAAGAGGGAAACCAGAGCTCTAAAGAATAGCTTGTTTTTGTATGTTTTAAAGGATGAAAAGAACTTGCCAGGGAAGGTTGACAGGAAGAGCCTATAGAGAGGGAGGAACTGAAAAAAGTACAGGACAGAGAGCAGTTAAATGAGGGAGCCAGATCTCTTAATACAATTTCTGAACATCTCCTTCTGTCCCATGGACATCTCAATACCAAAAGTCTAAGAATGCTCTCACCTTTTCCCTGCAACCTGAGCATTTCAGCATTGTATTCCATATCAGTAAATGGCACCCCATGTAATGTGGTGCTTATGAAGCTTAGAAATCCTCCTTGACCTCTCCTTTTTCTTCACTCCTCACATGCAACCCACCATTTCTATACCCTTCAACTTTTCTCAAACTGTCAACTTTTCTCTACTTCCACCATCAGTACCTTTTTAAGAAACTATCATCTCTTATCTGCGCAACAGGTTCCTACCCTGTTTCCCTGAAAGTAAGACATCCCCCGAAAATAAGACCTACTTCCAGTTTTGCCTCTCGCTGTAATATAAGGCATCCCCCCAATAACAAGGCCTCCCCAGAATATAAGGCCCCCGAAGCTACCATAAGGCATCTGACTCCCGATTCAAAGAGACCTCGCACTGCCTGAACAGCTCTGGCTCCATGCAGCCAATCAGTGAGCTACCATATTGTACACAGATAATAAATTTCCTTATTTTTTTGTTCAACAATAAATGTGTACCGTATTCTTCTTCATGGAAAAATAAGACATCCCCTGAAAATAAGACCTAGCGCATCTTTGGGAGCAAAAATTAATATTTTCAGGGAAACAGGGTAACTGGTCTCACTGTATCAGCCTTGTCTCTCTTCAATTCAATCATCAAAGTGATCTTTTTATTGCCCAAATCTGATCGTGTCACTCTGCTTAAAAATCTTTTAAGGGTTTTCTATCATCTATCTTTCTACCACCTATATGACTTCATCCCATGGCTATCTCTCTGGCCACTCTCCTCCTCTGTTCTCTCCATTCCAGTTCCACGGGCCTTGTCTCTCTTGGCATATCCCCCTCCCACCTTGGAGCTTAATTCCTCATCATCCTTATGATCTTGCATTAAACATCACAGCACCAGAGAGGACTATGTTCTTCTGTTGTTTCCTCCAGAGTTCCCTGTCTTTCTTCTGTAAGGCACCTGTCACAACTATTAATTTATTAATAATGTATGCAATCATTTAATTTTGTCTTTCCCTCCAGATTGCTAACTTCTGGGGGATGCAGAAGCTGTGTGTGTCTTGCTTAATGCTATATTCTCTGGTGCCTGGAAATAATAGACTCTTAATATAACTTCTTGAATGAGAAGAATAAATGAATAAAAATGAACTTTGAGTCCAGCTGGCATGGCTCAGTGGTTGAGCATTGACCTATGAATCAGGAGGTTACAATTCTATTCCCAGTCAGCACATTTGCCCGGGTTGCAGGCTCGATCCTTAGTGTGGGGTGTGCAGGAGACAGCTGATAAATGATTCTCTCTCACCATCAATGTTTCTATCTCTCTTTCATTCTCCCTTTCTCTCTGAAATCAAGAAAAATATATTTTAAAAAATTAACTTTGAGCCAAGACCGGCTTGGCTCAGTGGACAGAGCGTCGGCCTGCAGACTGAAGGGTCCCAGGTTCGATTCCAGTAAAGGGCATGAACCTTGGTTGCGGGCACATCCCCAGAAGAGGCGTGCAGAAGGCGGCTGATCGATGTCTCTCTCTTATCGACGTTTCTAACTCTCTATCTCTCTCCTTTCCTCTCTGTAAAAAATCAATAAAAATATATTTAAAAAAAATTAACTTTGAGCAGGAAAAGGGACATCTGAGACTGAAGAAAATAAGGTTGGCTACAGATACAAATATGCTAAAAAGCAGTTATGGTGGCACTAAGTAAGGGAGAAATGGGCAGTTTAGAGAATTCTAAATATTTTGCAGTTCCAATTTGTTTGCATTGGCAGGTGCTGAGAAGAGAGGAAGAACAGTGTTTGAGTCAAGTATGGTCAAGGTATAAAGTGACTGCTGAAAGGAAGTGAGAGGAAATTGGAACCTGACTAAGAATTAGTAAATGACGGAAACCACAATACAAAAATCTGGTTAAATCTACTGAATGAAGGATAGTTTTCTCTGTGAAAGATCTAAATACTATCAACTTTATTCTTTTAAAAACATAATAGTGCCTGATTTGACTATTAAAACTTGGCCAGTAGAATTTATTGATAAAATTAAGAGTGACCTGCCAGCTGGTATGATTCAGTGGTTGAGTATAGACCCATGATCCAGGAAGTCACTGATTAGGGCACATGATTAGGTTTGTGCGCTTGATCCCCAGTAGGGGGGCACATAGGAAGGGATCGATGATCACTTAACCTTCTGTGTTTCTACTCCCCTTTCCCTCTTCCTTCCTTTCTCTCTGAAGATCAGTAAAAACATATTTTTAAAAAGAGTGACTCATATTTATAACTTAATTCTTAAAAAAATCTGTGAAACCTGCCAACATTTTATTCAATCAAATTCTTTTATGTAATCTTTTAATTATACAATTAATCTGTTTGGAAAGTTAGAAGGGCACACAGATAGCATAAAGGCAAACAATTTGTTCTCTGGTTTCTTAAAATAAATGTCTTATGGGAGCCAAATGAATGTTTTTTGGTTCCCTAGGCCAGTAAGGTAAGATATGAACTGCCACAAAAATCCTACACAATCTGCAAGTACCCTTTATCATCATCTCCTTCAGTACTGTATCAGAGGTTAAATAAATAGCCTTTGAATTAAGTAGCTTTTGCTGCTAATGGCCACTTCCAGAAAATAAGGTAATTCTGGGCTCACCTTCCCTCCAGGTGGTGTCCAGCTTCAAGTTGAGAGCTTGAGCAGAGACAGTTTGCCTTATAATTATTAAATATAACAACTTCATCTGCCTTATTTCTTGGTATTACCTTTTCTACACAGCTCACCTAATTCCAGAATACTTTCTGACTAGATGAAATTCTAGCACTATGTGGCCAATACAAAGATTCTCTGTAGAATGACCAGGAATGGACTTCAGCAAGAGTGTAAAAAAAACCTTCTCTTGTTCTCCTTCAAAACAGGTGTCTGATCATTCTCTTCTTTGAGGATCCCCCACTATCCCCTTGTCCCTGACAAATGGTGGCTTCCACTCCCATGCCACTGCTGTCATTCTAGTTCTCCACTGCCTGTCAAGGAATATCTCCCTGAGGCATTAGCAGAAGTATGCTTCTCTTAACTCAGAACTGTCTTTTTATTTACTTATTTTAAATATATTTTTTATTGATTTTTAGAGAGGAAGGGAGAGGGATAGAGAGGCAGTAACATCAATAGAAACATCACTGACTGGCTGCCTCCTGTAGGCCCTCTCTAATGGGGATGGAGCCCACAATAGGGGCATGTGCCCTGACTGGGAATGAAATTGGTGATTTCTTGATTCATGGTTAACCAACAATCACTGAGTCACACCAGCTGGGGCTATCTGCCTTTTTAAAATGCCTCTTTAATATTGAAAAATCCTTCAATGAACTATTGTAGATATACTGATATTCAGAGGAAATGGGACCTTTACTCCAGCATAGAAACAGGTTAGCAAGAAAACCTAAACGCTATGTATGTCACAAAGGGAAATGAGAGGAAAGATGGCCTTAACTACTTTACTTTTTTCCACCAGAGTGTTCCTAACTACAATCTGATAGTGGGCTTCATTAATCAATTCACATCAAGAGTCCTTAAAGGGTAACAATCTAACTCCTATTTGCAAAAGGTTTGCTCCTTAAGCACCCAGTACCTCTCCCAAATCCATCCATGAAAACTCTATTTCTCACAAAGAAGATAATAAAGGAAGACCTTTGTTCACCTCTTTGGAAAGGCTGCCAAACTCAGGTCTTAACCCTTAAAAATTGAGGCCAGAACAGTCAATTTGCAGACCTTACTATATCTCAAATTCAACAGGACAAAATGAACCATCTCATTATTCATACCTATGAACCCACACTTTGAAGGGGTTTTTGAAAGTATGTGATACAAACCTCTTACTATACACTAGTGGCCCGGTGTAGGAAATTCATGCATCAAAGGGGGGAGTGGGGAGTGTCCCTCAGCCCGGCCTGAGCCTCTCCAATCTGGGACATCCCTCTTGCAATCCGGAACCAGAACCGCTGGCTCTTAACTGCCCACCTGCCTGACTGCCTGATCACCCCTAATCACTGTCAGCCAGCCTTCTCGCTCCCAATTGCCACGCCCCTCTTGCCGGCCTGCTCACCCTCAACTGACCCCGCCTCCTGCTGGCCTGCTAGCCCCCAACAGTCCCTCCCCACCGGCCTGATCACCCCCAACTACCCTCCCCTCCTGGCCTGATTGCCCCTAACCACCTCTGCCTCAGCCTTGCCACCATGGCTTTGTCCGGAAGGATGTCCAGAAGGTCTCCCAGTCTAATTAGCATATTGCCCTTTTATTAGTATAGAAGATGAGGTACATGAAACTCACAGCAGAACCTATTTCATTATCAGTTCTATGACCCACTGACTCTTTTCACTTGTTATTTCAGGGATATGGTTACTAGAGATCCCCGAACATTATTCCTAAGTAAACCTTAAATATAAAATAATTCTCATGAAATATATACAGATTTCCTTCACATCACTTATAATTCCTTAAATATTTACTTAATAAAGTTTTAGGAAAATATTCTTTCATGTACTGATTTCACAAAGTTAATTTTAAATCAGTAAAATACAGAAAAATATAGATCATGACAAAGATATTAAATTACTCAAGTCTGGATTTATGCTAGCTCACAAAACAAGGTTTTCAGTATTTTTAATCTTCTATGATAAGCTCTAATAGAAAAAACAGACGCTAAAATATCTTGTGTTCCTAACCTTTATCAAAATAGTTCAATTGCACAAATGAAATAAGTTTATTATACGTACTTAAAGCTCTAGAATGATCCGGATTCCTTATTCCCTTTGCTCGTAACCTCTGAAGAAGAACTGTTGAGGACAACTGTTTTACAAGATAGACTGCCATGGAATAGTTCTGGAAAAAAAAAAAAAGATGTGGAACACAAACAACATATGTAAGTAAGTAGTACATATATTTTAATCCCACAGTGATAGGGAAAGAAAACTAATTCTTGTTAAAACACCCACTGTGTGTCATACGCTATCGTAGATATTTTCATGAACAGTAAATCATTTAATCCTAACCAAAAAGCTGCTGAGGTGGTCATAAAACTATTCTAATGGATGATGAGGAAAGTGAAGTGTAGAGAAGTAAAAGAACTTGCCCTAATTTTGCAACTTTCAAGTGATAAAGCCAGGTCTCTCATGCTTCTATATTAACTAATTACTTATGCTTGAAGCTCATCAATTTAAAGCACAGACATAAGCCAACACCAACCCTGGCTGGTGTGGCTCAGCAGTTGAGCATCATCCCAGGAACCAAGAGATCACTGGTTCGATTCCCAGTCAAGACACATGCCTGGGTTGTGGGGTCAGTCCCCAGTGGGGGCTGTGCAGGAGGCAGCCAATCGAAGACTTCCTCTCTCATAGATGTTTCTCTCTATTCCTCTCCCTTCTTCGCTCTCTAAAAATCAATAAAAATATATTAAAAATAAAATAAACCAACACCAATATAATGTCAAAGTTATCATGAACCATAATTAGAAGGTAATAGATCTATATAAAATAGTGCTTTTTTTTAAAAAAAAACTACAAATTAGATTGGCTTCCTAACACCTAAATCTACTTAAACTCTCTCTGCACATTTAACTATTCTTCAAAAGATCCTACTTGGTTCATTATCACAACAAGCAGAGGGAATATTAAATATTTTCAACAAGTAGCTGCTAGTTTGCAAAATTAACAGATGAATATCCATTACCCGCAGATGGACCACCCAGATATGGAAGAAGGAAAGGGGGACAAAGAAAATAGTTAATCAACAAGCCAAGGCAGAGTGAAAGGCATGTGACTGAGTAAGAGGAAGAAAAAAGGGTAGTGGCTTATGAAGGGTAAGAAAGATAAATGAGAAGGCCCACTTCCCATTTGATGTTAGAATCAAGAGTAAGACCAAGAGATTGGACAGAAGCAAAAGAAAAAAATAGTTACTGCCATCTTCTATCTTACACTTACAGTTTTCAAAGCACTACACATACTATCTACTTCATTTAAACCTTGCAGAAGGACTAAAAGAAATCAGTAAGGTAAGTGTATTTCTAAGTGAAGGGTTGAAACAAAGGCACAAAAAGGTAAGTGATCTGCTCATGCTCATGCTCATGCTCATGCATCTGCCTGATGATAGAGCCAGCACTAGAAACCAAGAGGAAAGACTAGGGATGTCAGGAGAATGGACTTAATAGTCAAGGCCAGTATACTTCTTAGTTCTTGCTTTCACAAACCCTGTTAGACTCTCTTAACTTAATCCAAAGTACATTTCAACTTTCAGTTACTTCCAGTTTTAAAAATGCATTACCTAACTCTTTTGGCAACAATTAGAGCTCAGAAACCTATCCATGTTCACATGTTCTGGGGGGGTGGGGGGTGGGGGGAAGATGAAATGTCAAAGCTAATTTACTTTCATTAATAAATTTAAAAATTAATGAGGAACAGGTAACCTTAAAATTTATCTAAATTTTAAGCATACAACGTACCAATCTAATATTAAGCCTATAAAGGCTTCTTTTAAGGGAAAAAATCCTTATTCACCTTCATTATTTATTTGGTTAATGTTTCAAGTATGATAAAAACTAGAGAAATGCTAATTAACACTGTGAAATTATGTATTGACAGCTTAAATCTTCAGAACTAGGGATTACCCTAAGGCTTTATATAAAACTTTAGAGAAACCACAACTATAAGTTCAGTGAAAAGGTATGCTTACTCTAGTTGAAACATGTACCCAACTAAGAAAGAAAGAAAGAAAAAAAGCAGCAGCAATAGCAAAATTAACATCAGGTATTAACAAATGCCACTTGCACTGACAATATGGAATTAAAACTTATACCACATGAAAGAAATTCAGTAGTAAACCCCCTAAAACTTAATGGTGGTACAGTATCTCTTTTAGGTAGATTATGCCCACTAGCCCTTCAAAGTACTACCTAACTCCAATTATTTATATATATTGCATTACACTGAAGTTTTTGTCAAATGCTTTTCAAAAGTCTTCAAAACTGTCTATCAAGGTCATAGGATATTTTTTATCTATAATAATAAAAGCCTAATATGCTAATTAGACCAGACCTCCTTCCAGATGACCTTCAGGGAAGCCCAGGTCTGGGGTGCCAGAGGGAAGCCGGTACAGGTAGCCAGAGGAAGGGAGGCCTACTCTTGCATAAATTTCATGCATTGGACCTCTAATAATTACCATATAATCTACTCCATTAAGTGCTCTTTATACCAGTATCTAAGTAACTTCTCTACAATAAGCATTTAATAAATACTAAATGCAGTGACTATCTGAGGTAGGATAAGAAGTTACAATACAGTATCTTTATAAGTTGAATTAAAACTAGTGACTGAAAAACAATTTAAATTATCTTTTGGGCTTTCAACATTTTACTTCAAAACAAAGATCTCTGACATGTGATGGGGGTCTACATAAGGTCTTACCTTGCCTGGTACACCTTCAAATCACTGAAAATACTGTCTACTATCTGAGTATGAAAGACTCAGAGGTATTTTATCCTCCCCCTCTTCTAGTGTTACATATCAGCAACCACATTTCTCTTCTCTCCCACAGTGTCAGTCTTGTGTATAGTTCACTCTAAACACCCTAGTGTTACTACATTTCCCTGCTAGATTATCCTTTTCAGAGAGACTAGAAAACAAACATTTCAATACCCTCTACGAAAAGGGAGACAAAAAGGGGAAACCCCAGGGTATACTAGAAGTAAAATATTTTAAAATTTTCAGAAAACCTAATGACATTAATTAGGCAAAGAAAACAAATATAATAACTATGACAAATGTAAAAAAAAAGATTTTGATAAAATTTAAAATCCATTTCTCAGAAAGATATCCAGTAAAAGAGGAATATAGGAATACATCAGATATAATTAAACTTACCAAACACTAAGTTATTATAATAGTTAATGTTATGACATTAGTAGTACTCTCATTAACTTAAGAAATAAGTGAAGAAATGTCCATTAGCACTCATTTTATTTGACATTGTTTTGAAGGTTCTAGCCAGCACAACAGAACAAGAACAAGAAAATATGGCATAAATATTAGGATTATCATTATTTGTATATGATGCTTCTCAAACTAAAAATTACCTACCCAGAAACACTAAGAAACCAACTAAAACACTACTGAAACTAATATATGAGATTCGGCATTAAGTAAATATTCAATAATAACTGGTTTTTAAGTAAATCAACAATAAATAAGATTTAGGGAAGCAATGCAGGGATACATCTCACCCTCTGCAATTATCTTTCCAATATGCTCACTCTCCGTAAAGCCCCTATTTATTTCTTCACTCTCAGAAGACTTACCTCACTTCCTATCTCACAAACATAAAGAAGTAATCAGATCAGAACTTATTCATCTCTCTAGTATCAATCATATATCTTATCCAGTCCTTTTATTTTCCATTAAATAAAGCTGTGCCTCCTAACTATCCTATGTTACTAGGCAGTTTACTATTAATTATCCTTTCCGTTTCTCTTGTGTACTTACCCTCTTCCTCTCAAAAGGATACTTGCCATCTTCTTTAAAACATGTTAAAGACTCTCCCATTAAAATAAAAAATAATTCTCACATTTCCCTCCAGCCACACTTCTGTAACTCACTCTCTCTACTGCCTCCCCTCCACCTGATCGCCATCTGGCTTCTCCTCCCACCATCCACCAAAAGAGCTCCTGCTAATAAATAAAGCTACCTTTATATTCCTAATCCAAAGCGTATTTATTAGACTTCAATATTCTTGACTTCTCAAAACCTGTTCAGTACTCCTTACCATCTCCTTACTTTTTGAAGCTCTTCCCTTAGCTTCTCATACTCTATCTCTCAGTCTCATTGTGTATATTGCTTGTCCTCATTCTCTGCACTCTACCCACAGTGGCTTCCTTTCAGTTCCTTGGAAACAGCTTTGCTCAACCTTGCCACTGGGCAGTTGTGAGGCTGTTTCCTTTGAACCTTTTGCCTGATTCCTTTTACTCTTCTCTCAGCTCTTGGCTCTGTAACTACTTCATCACGGAAGCCCTGCCTGACTTCTCTCTCTCTAGTTCACAATACCCTTTAGTGCAATCTAAAATCACCAAACACCTCTTCTTTATGATAAATAAGTTCACATTTCTTGTATGTGACCACCTGGCCCCTGGATTTAAGGCTCCAAAAGAGCAATACTTTTTTTTTTCCTTGTAGAGTTCATGGCATACAGTAAGCATTCAATAAATTTCAAATGAATTAATGAATAGATATGAGTGCATATCATAAAACTGAAATGATAAAAAACAATGAAACTGTTCCAGAAAAGGAATACTAGACTAAGAAACAGTATTTTAAGTTTAGAAACATACCCAGGATAAATAATAATCAAATATTGGTGACTTCTCAATTGGCATTTATTTAGTGGTATTAGAACAACTGTTTGACTAAAAGGTGAAAGTAAATTTTTATTTCACACAACACAAATTTATGATGGATTACATATTTAAGATAAAACAAGAAATTTCCAAATTCTAAAAGAAAATATAAACAAATATTTATGTAACCTTGAGAAGGGCTGATAGACTAAGCAAGCATTAATGGGGGTGAGGGGCAGACTACAAAGGAAAAATTTGGCTCCATAATAATTTAAATCTTCCACACATTAAATAACCACATAAATAAAAATAAAAGGCATAGAAACTCGAAACAAATATTTGCAATATGTCAAGGAAGTGTTAAGTCTTAATATATTAAGAACTTACAAATCAATAAGAAAAACATCAATAGAAAAATATAAATGATTTTAAAATGTATATAATCACAAATATAAAGTATGTTAAATGTCAGTAATAATAAAAGGAGTACTTAAAACTCTTTGTAAAGAGTTTTAAAAAGATAAAATTCGTATTGACAGGGTATGAATAAGCATGTGAACAAACACTGGAAAGTCAGAGAATTTGTACGTCTTTTCATAAGGCACTCTACAATGTACACAGTATTTCTTAAAATTCTGTATGCTCTTTGACTTAGTAATTCCACTTCTGGAAATTTACTCTAAGGAAATTATCATGTCCCTATGCAAAACTATAGCTATCAGTGTGGTCTTTAAAATGTTCTTTGAAATAGCAATGAATCAATCAATAAATCAAATACCTGCTCAACAATTGGAAATAGGCTAAATTACAGCATTCTCATATTAAAATATAATATAGTCATTTAAAATCATGTAGATGAATATGTAATGACATAGGACAACATTTATGATAAAATGCTGAGTAAAAGGATCAGGTTATAAATACCAGATACTTCACGATCCCATTTTTTAAGTGGGAACATGTTGAAAATTCAGTATGAGACAAAAGTAAGTCCCTTTGCAAATCATTCACATATAAACTCAAGTAGCCATGGAGATTAACCCTTCCTTATAATAAAAAAACCTAGTAGAAAAAAATTAACTTACTCTTCCAATTTCTGCAGTCCAAGAAACAACAATGGTGTTTGGTACTGTTGTGGATAATCGGACAAGTGAGGTGATATTAATTGGTCGGCTGGGTCGCTTTGGTTCCACACCATTTTTAGTAGGTGGAAGATAACCCTAAGGATGAAATATAATTTATTCCTACTTATTATCTCTTCAATTTCAACTTCTATTTTTAAAAAACCTCTAATAAACTATGTACTAGAATATATGAATATTTCCATTAAAAAGTAGAGAAGCAAATGTTTACAAATTTCCCTAAGTAACCCTGTAGTCTCATTATAGTTAAGTGTGAGAAAAATACTGGTGATAGATCTCAAAAACCTCTAAAATTAAAGAATGTGGACGAATTCATAAAGAGCTCAGATAAGTATATAAGGAATATTTGAAAGTTGACCGTTAACAGTCCCCACTCTCTCCCTCTGTTTAAGGCATGGCATTCTTCTACTCTACCATAGGCTTCCAGATGCACATGAATACAGGTGAGGTTTTGTTGAAAAAATGTATTCTCCCCAAAATCCAGTACAGCACTAAAGATACCACACCTAACTTCAAGTCCTAGATTTTGTCTCCACAGCCAATGTCACAGCTATTACTTATACATAGTTGGTACAAGTGTTTCACTCAGTGAATATATGTCCAAAATAAATATGTTTCCTTAATGAAAAACTATAATTAAACAACAGCTGTAGTGACTTAATTGATAGCTGTACTGGCAATGCAATTTAAAAAAGAGCTTTTAGGACTTACGGGAAGGCTGCAAGGTTTTGTATTCACTTTCACACAAAGGTTGGGTGGGAAATGATCTTCTTGTGGACAACTGGTTTCTGATAAACAAAACCTAAACAATAAAGAAAAGTTTAATTTCCTTTATTAAAGGATGACCTCATTATTTTTAAGTAGCTAAACTAAAAGATCACCAAACTTAATTTTAAAAATTATCAAACAACACTTCAAAGAATGAATAAGCATATTTAAGCAGGTTTAAGAGAAATAATTCTGTAAATGTAGTTTCAGTAACCATGGCTATCAACCTGTTGTCTGCATAATGCTTCCAATCCTAAGTATGTTCAAAAGTAATGGTAAAGGGGGGCAGGGGAGGGAGGTTTTGCAGTTGAATAAATTTAAGTGATTCTGAATAAAAAAATGAAATTAGGTTTCCTTAATATAGAACTTCTCAGAACTACGGTAACATGCACTATAACTTAAGAGGGAAATATACAATATTTCCCAACTTCATTTGCCTATGAAACATTTCTTCTTCTTCTTTTTTTAAATGTTGTAAGTTCATCCCAGAACTGATTCTATCCACTAATCAAGGCACTCCATTATTCCCTGAGAACTGAAGATGTTGAATAATAACATTACTTATTATATATCCACATGTATTTAGAATACTATTTTAGAAACTCATGAAAATATTTATTCCTAAATTAAATGCATATAACCTTTTGAGAAAACTCAACACAACTATATAATTTGTAAATTCTCACTCTATTCATTTTTATATAGATCAAGAAATAAATTATTAATTTACTATTTAACCCATCTGTTCTTAATTACTTCCTTGTACCCAATACACAGATGAGGCTCATTCCCCTCCACCTCTCTACCTCAGACCATTTTGGTTTCTGTTCACCCATGAGATACTGTAGACTTAACCTAAGTTCCTTATCTATAGTAGTTTGCCGCTTATGCAGAAAAGGCCTTTGCTCTCATAAAATTTGGTATTTCTAAAGAGCTGGTCACTGTATTTAAACATATTAGCTGGAGCTTCTCAACCCACTGAGGGGTAACCAAAGTAGAAATGTGGTTAGATATATAATAAATGATTTGCTACATTAAACTCTAAACTGGATAAAAATTAGGACATTTCATAACAGAAGGTTTTCCCTCCCCCAAACATCTAAACCCAATACATTTCAATACATTTAAAAATAAGAAAAAATTTAAAAATTTCTTTAAAGAATATTAACTTCTAAACTTTGGATATATACTGTAGTTAACACTGTACCTTAACTGGACCTGCACTGTGAAGTCACATTTGGTCCCAGAAATATCCCTAGAAAAGACAGAATAAAACTACAATTATTTTTAAAATATGCAGATGAAAGCTGATTCAAAGATACTGTTACTACTCCAGAAAGTTCTTCAAATTATCAGATACAACTGTTTTCAGGTAATTAATACTATAATAGTATTTTTAAAACTAATATTTGCATAACATTAATAGACTTCACTTAATAAATTAAACTGGATTTAAAGGCCAAGCTGCAAGTTACACTTGAAGACAACTTACATTGAACTACTGATTTGCTGCACTTGTTGTGGTGTCAATGCAAATGCAAAACAAGTTTCTCGAAAGCGTTGACTGTTGTCTGATGCTAAAGAAGAAAAAAAAATTATACTTTTAATTAACTTCAAATTCATCAATAAAGAATACAACAGGAATAATAACAAAATCACATGTGTTTTATCAACTAGGATGTAATCTAGAGTTTAGATTAACATGGCAACTAAGCACTTTTTAAAAAATGTATTTTTATTGATTTCAGAGAGAAAGGGAGAGGGAGAAAGAGATAAAACATTAATGATGAGAGAGAATCATTGATTGGCTGCCTCCCACATGCCCCACACTGGGGATCAAGACCGCAACCCAGGCATATGCCCTGACTGGGAATTGATTCGTGATCTCCTGGTTTATAGGTCAGTGTTTAACCACTGAGCTATGCCAGCTGGGCACAACTAAGCACTTTAAAAAAATAAGAAATTCAACAAAAATAGGTACAAAAATGGCTAATTCCAGAAGAAATACCAGGATTTGGAAAATACATAATAAAAAAAAAAATCCTAATAGCCCTAGCCCAGTGGTCCGCAAACTGCAGCTTACAAGGCACGCTCTGTTGACTGAGTTTGACGATTATTGCCCTTGCCAGTTTGGCTCAGTGGATAGAGCATCGGCCTGCAGACCAAATGGTCTTGGGTTTCATTCTGGTCAGAGGCAAGTACTGTGGTTGCAGGTTCCTCCCCAGCCTGGGGCTCTGGTCAGGCTGGTGAAGGAGGCAACCAATCAACACATCGATGTTTCTCTCTGTCTTTCCCTCTCTCTTCTACTCTCCCTAAAAATCAATGGAAAAATATCCTCTGGTGAGAATTAACAACAACAAAAAATACTAATAAAACTTATCTATATCTGTGTGTGTGTGTGTGTGTGTGTATATATAAAGTGGTAATATGCAAATTAGCCGGGAGTCACAACCGGCTCAGGAGGAGCTGCTTGTGCAGATGAGTGGGAGGGGACTGTGTGCCACCCAGAGCCCCAGCGGACACACACCAGGGATGGGGGTGTGCCTCAAGCGGCTGTGGCGCAGCTCGGAGCACGCCCCCGGTGGGTGGCAGTGGCGGCTGGAGTGAAGCAGCCTGGTTCCTGGGTGCTAGAGAAAAGCTAGAGTCAGCAGCCAGGGGAAGAAAGACCTATTTATGCATGAATCTTTGTGCATCAGGCCTCTAGTGTAATATAAATGTCTAAAAAGCACGCTTGTAAGTAAAACGTGCTGATATTAAATTTACTTAAAATATAAACCCATTTAAAGATATAATATATGGTTTCTGAGCTAAATAACAAACATACTCACCTTGAGATCTATACAGGTAAGATAACATTTAGTCTTTAAGGCAAATTAAGAATTTTATCATCTCCTAATTATACACCACTGAAGTTGTAGCCAATAAATATCACATATAATTTTTCCTATGCTTAGATGATTTACTTCAGAATCTGCCTGTGGTCACCATCTCAAAGATTCAAAGACAAGGAGGAAGGAAGGGAATAAAAAAAAAAGGAGGAGGAAAAAAGGTGGGGAGAGAGAAAATAGCAACAGAACAGGTAAGCAAGCACAGGTCAGTGTAGAGCAGGGATTCTCTACAGTATGCTGTGTGAGCAACAACAGTCTCTTAGCTTTTAATACATGTTACATATGGCCGGCTTGGCTCAGTGATTGAGCATCAACCTATGAACCAGGAAGTCATGATTTGATTCCTGGTCAAGGCACATACCCAGGTTGTGGTCTCAGTCCCCAGTAGGGGGCATGCAGGGGGCAGCCAATCCATGATTCTCTCTCATCATTGATGTTTTTATCTCTTTCTCCTCCCTTCCTCTCTGAAATGAAAAAATATATTTTTTAAAAAATCAATGGAAAATTATCCTCCAGTGAAGATTAACAACAACAACAAAAAAAGAAATGCCAAATTAAACTATTTAAACTGTACTTTTCCAGTATAATTTTCTATAACTAAAAGATCCCTAGAAGTTATTAATCAAGAAACTCCTGACCTGTGGGCCACTTAAATCTGTGCAATAAAAGTAGCTTACTTAAACTGGGTTTGATCCTAGTTGCAAGCAACAGTTCCTCCAAAACTACCATCAAATGAACTGCAATATGTGATGCTGAAAAATCTGAATAACCATATACCTATATGACTATGAGAAAAAAAAAATGGAAAAGAGCTTTGATACTCTTTCATCTCAATATAGGAGTATCTTATTTACTTACTTGAAGCCTAGTGCACAAAACTCATACAAGTGTGTGTGTGTGTGTGTGTGTGTGTGTGTGTGTGTGTGGTGTCCCCTCAGTAGAGGCGGGAGGCTCCTGCCACCTACTCTGTGCTTGCCAGCCATAGGCCCAGGCTTCTGGCTGAGTGGCATTCACCCTGTGGGAGTGCACTGACCACCAGGGCCCAGCTCCTGAGTTGTGCATCTGCCTCCTAGTGGTCAGTTTGTATCACAGTAACCGGCCGTTCAACCATTTGGTCTATTTGCATATTAGAGTTTTATTATATAAGATTTTTAAGAGAGAGAAAATCATCAATGATGAGAATCACGGATCAGTTGCCTCCTGCATGGACCCTACTGTGGATCAAGCCTGCAACCCAGGCATATGCCCTTGACCAGAATCAAACGCACGACCTTTCAATCCATAGGTCGACGCTCTATCCACTGCACCAAGCCAAGCCAGCTAGGGCAGGACTATCTTTTGAAGGCCAGGTTTGTGTTTCTGCTTTCTGTGATGTAGGTTTTTTTTCCCCTTTCTTAAAACAGTACTAAAGTAACTTACCAAGTACAAATATTCATATTACTCACTAGGTATAATTTCAGATTCATTTTAGAATACATGAGTACAGTTAAGTTTTGGACATTGCATATGCACATTTAGAGAAAGAAGATATAACTAAAATATCTTCTTGTGCCATATATAGACTCTGTTTTATTACTTTATAATCCCTATTTGCATTCTCTTTTACATACAAACTAGAGGCCCAATGCATGAAATTCGTGTAAGAGTAGGCCTTCCTTCCCCAGACTGCCGGCAGCGGCTTCTCTCTGGCACCCAAGAACAGGGCTTCCCTCACAGACCCAGCTTTGTCCAGAAGGACATCCAGTCTAATTAGCTATTACACTTTTATTATTATAGATGCCAAATTATTTTGCTGAGCAGTCCAAGTAATCAAGTAAGTTTGTAGAACATTGATCTAGAGTTCAACCTTACTTTCAATCCTTTCATTTATTTATACTTTGAACCTTTTTAGAGATGGGAAACAGTAGCCATTACAGTCCTCGGGTTACATTAGACTCGATGTACATAGTTTCATGGTTATGTCGCCATCTCCCACTTATTAAAAAAAAAATTCTGTCACTTTGATGTATGTACATATGTACTTTATTATTTATTTACTACAAGTAAAGATCAGGAATTGTTATCTTTCTTTTAAATTTTGTTTACTGTTTCACTTCATTATTGTTGTGTGTATGCTCCATGTGAGTGACGCAGGTGCTTATGTAGGTGGGTTCCGACTTATGACGAATTTCGTGTTATGTCGTGCTGTAGGAACGGATCTCCGATGTAACCCGAAGATCTACTATACATTGTTAGGAAGAAGATGGCTAACTGGTGATGATCAGTTTATTCGTAAGGAAGTTTGCCCTATAGAGAGCAGCAAAGTTTAGTGGAAAGAGATGAGATCACAAAGACCTAGATTCCAAACTGATTTTGCCACATATTTGCCGTATGACCTTAGGTATTTACTTACCCATTTTGAGTCTATTTCCCTCATATACAAATACACATACACAAAACTCTAATAATTATTCTGAATAATAGAAATGCAGTAAGGCATTTAAAACAACCAACAATTTCCTTTTCTGTCCCCTTTCCTCCAGGGATCCAGTGCACAAATTCATGAACCTTGAAAGGAACTGTGGGCCACGAGATTGCGGTAGGCACAGGGGTGGGTCTCAGCCCATCCTCTGCGCCGCTGCCTGGCCCCTCCGGCCATGGCCCCCAGTCCCATCTACCAGCAGCCCCTCTCCTGCAGTCACTGCTGCTACTCCCATGGACTGATGGCGCCAGCCCCACTTGCACCTGTTGAGTGATTGGGGCTGGCACCAGCAGCAGGTGCAAGCAGGGCCAGGGCCGTCAGCCTATGGCTGGCCAGAGGGAGGGAAACCCAGGTCCCTTGTGTGGGGCAAGGCAGAGGTGGTTAAGGGCAATCAGGCCAGCAGGGGAGCGATTAGGGGCGATCAGACAGGCAAGTAGAGGTGATTAGGGGCAATCAGGCAGGTGAGCAGTTAGGAGCAAGCAGTCCAAGATTGCAAGAGGCAGTCAGACATCCCCCGAGGGTTCCTAGATTAGAAAAGGTGCAGGCCAGGCTGAGGGATTCCCCCCATCCGTGCATGAATTTTGTGCACCAGGCCTCCAGTCTTGATATAAAGTAGTTTAAAAAGACAGTTACTAAAACAAAATGGCAAAAAGGCCAGAAGGAGAGAAAAGGCTGAACAATAGAACCATGCGGAACTGTTGCTAATATTTAAGGCTCAAGTCAAGAAAGAATTATAGCTAAAAATTCAGAAAGAAAAGGAAGGGAAATGGTATTCCTGATACCAAGGGAAGAGAGAATTTCAAAGCAAGAGTGGACTGTGTTAAATGCTCAGAGATCAGTTAAGATATGAATTGAGAACAGGATTTTACAACCAGCAAGTCATAGGTGATCTTCAGCAGGACGTGTTTTAGTGGGAAGGTAGGAGCAAAAGCCAGACTGCAATGCCATCAGATGTGAATGGTAAAGTCATTCGTTATCATACCAAAACTTTTTAACACTTTTAAAAGCTTTAATTGCTTTCCTATCTGCAATAGCAAATAGCAAATTACACTAAATCTTGTATTTGTGAATTACCATACTATTTTAATCACTGTAATCTAGCTTGAAGGTATCCAAAGTTTTATAATATACAGAAATTTGAAATTCTGCTAAGATAGGAGTTCGAATATTAGCATTTGGGGGATGCAAGATGAGTATCCCTCAGGTAAGTAGTACCTCAGCCTCTCAATGTGACATGAATTTTATACTTGTAAATATCTCTCAATGAGGATAAAAACAGAAGTCACTTCAATTTTCACTTATACTATACTCAAATTTAGAGAAATGTTCTAGTGGTATTCATAATTAACAAAGGTCATAGTTACTTTAAAATATTCTCTTGTAAATATTAGGGGCTTAAGTGTTCATCAGAGAGACAATCTGACTATCACATCCCATAAATATTAATTATTAATGTTTCATTTGTAAGGAAGAAAAGTAATGCCCACAATATCCAAGATTAATTGCAATTCAAAATATATAAAATATGCAGGAAAAGTTAAGGATTTTGAAATTTCTATTTTTTACATATTGTTCTACAGAGATATAAACTAGATTAAAAAAGAGAAACAACCTTAACCGGTTTGGGTCAGTGGACAGAGCATCAGCCTATGGACTGATGGGTTCCCAGCTCAATTCTGGTCAAGTTCATGTACCTTGGTTGCAGACACATCCCCAGTGGGGCGTGTATAGGAGGCAGCTGATGGATGTTTTTCTCTCATCGATGTTTTTAACTCTCTATCCTTCTTCCTTCCTCTCTGTAAAAATTAATAAAATACATTTTTCTTTTTGAGAGAGAGAGAGAGAGAGAGAGAGAGAGAGAGAGAGAGAGCGAGAGCGCGCGCGCGCAAGCGAGCGAGCTCTAGCCGTTTTGGCTCAGTTGGTAGAGCATCCGCCTGCAGACTACAGGGTTCCAGGTTCAATTCCGGTCAAGGACACATGCCTGGGTTGTGGGCTCAATCCCCAGTGTTGTGCAACAGGCAGACAATCAATGATTCTCTCTTATCACTGATGTTTCTATCTCTCTTTCCCTCTCTCTTCCTCTCTGAAATCAATAAAGACATATTTTTTAAAAAGAGAGAGAAAAAGAGGAATCATGTTGCAATTTATATATATTCAAAACATTGGACCATAAAGCCTAGATACATAAAATAAACAAAGTTGTTGAGATTCTGATGATAGAAACACTGAGCTAAATTCAGTGGCTGTACTTTCAACTGCTCTAAAAATATTTGCTATTCCACCTCACCAGCAGAAAGAAAAGCTAAAAATAGTCATCTTTCTGTTATAGAATATTTCTTGCTGTCTTGGGGAAAGTGAAACTGAAGTACTTATTTACAACATCAGCCTTAAAATCTTTAATGAGCTCTTCAGTTTATTCATACAAACAAACAAAAACCTGGATAACTATGTAATTTTTAAAAACATGCTTGGAATAGTTTTATCAACTAGACTGCTAATAACCATTAATTTGTTTCCTCTAATACAATGCATATACTGGATTATCAACAAATTTACACAGCTTTAACTATGTACCTTATCTTTAAAAATGGTAAGTTTTAAAGGCAGAAAATATTAATAACATGAGAAGTCAAAATATTAGAGGAAAAAAGGCAAGATGTAAACATAAAATACATAGCATAAGTACATTTATCCATATGCATTAAAAGATCAGTAATGGGGAAACAAAAACTGATTTCTTTGTAACTACTTTTAAAATTCTTCACATTGAGCACATGCTTTTTTTTTTTTTTACATAACTTGTAAAAAAACACTGTAATATCACACACATTAAATATACAGCTGGAATGTTCTACTGGTAGATTGTGAGAATTTTCATGGTGGTCAATATTTCACAAAACGTAGCTAACGTTTTTGAGGTACAACAAAAGTTACACATGAATTTTTCCACTCATACAACAAAAATGTGCCAATACTAAGAAAAAGGAAACAATTGTCACATGCAATATTATTGAACTGTAGCTCTATAAAGCCCTTTGATTTCATTTTATCACACTTTAATTGCAGGTTATTAATAAACTCATTTTCAGTAAACTTGTCTATAATTTTTTCATCATCTTTTATCTTCTGGAGTTTTTTGTTTTTGTTTTTTTAAATATACTTTTACTGATTTCAGAGGGGAAGAGAGAGAAACATCAATGAGAGAATCATCCAATAGCTGCCTCCTGCACATATCCCCCTACTTGTGGGGGCCCTAGTGTGCAACTCAGGCATGTGCCCTGATGGGGAATATAACCATGATAGTCTGATTCACAGGTCACACCGGCCAGGCATATCCTTTGGAGTTTAACACTATCTGTCTTATTCAGTCTGTCTTTATATTCTGTCTAGGTTTACTGAATTAGTAGTTTGGTCTCTTGATGGATTTAATAAAATGAGCCTATAAAGACCCCTTGGCAACTTCAAAGCTACAAGTACTGTATGGTAAATACTTTATCTGGCCCATCTATTCTCTCACAGCTGGCAGGCTATCAGGCTATTTAAAGTCCATGGGGTTACAGGTCACCCCCTCCCTTGTCTGTCTCTTGCCACCGATCAAAAAAAAAAGTCCATGGAATTAAGAAACAGGACTGGGCCTTAACCAGTTTGGCTCAGTGGATAGAGTGTCAGCCTGCGGACTGAAAGGTCCCAGGTTCAATTCCGGTCAAGGGCAGGTACCTTAGTTGTGGGCACATCCCAGTAGGAGGTATACAGGAGGCAAGCTGATTGATGTTTCTCTCTCATCAATGTTTCTAACTCTCTATCCTTCTCCCTTCCTCTCTGTAAAAAATTAGTAAAATATATTTTAAAAAATAAGAAACAGGACTGGGTCAAACCAAGCTAGCCAGCCTCGAACCAATCAATGTTTAAATGCAAAAATTGAAAAAGGAAGATTATAATTGGGAAGTTAAGTTTTCTTTTGGTTGCTGGTAATACAACCATTCCAAGTTAGGAAAAAAAATCTAGAATTTTGCTACTTGATAATAGCAAGCTAAAAAGCATTTTTATATATATTCTTCCAGGCATTTTCCTATATATACATACATCAAGAGGGTATGTAACATACACATTGTTTCCTACAAATTTGCATTGAATACTTTGTCACTTAAAAATTTGTAATAAAAAAATCTTTCCAATAGCATGTTTTTGTCATTCTATTACATAGATGTGCTATAGTTTAACCCATCTCCTATTGCTGGACATTTAGGTTATTTTCAATTTTTCCTTCCAGAACCAATGCCTTCCTGAATCCTTTCCTCCCTCCCTGGGTGTGTGGATATGTTTTCCTATAATCTTTTATTTCCTTAGGACATCCTCTTAGAAAAGGAATGGGTGGGTCAAAAGATAAACACATCTTTTAAGCTTTTTGTACAAGTTGCAAAATTGTTTCAAGTGGTAGATGAGAGTTCTAGATTTCCTTACCAACACAGGGCAATAGATAAAAAACACCTTATCGTCCCCCTAGCCCAGTGGTCAGCAAACTCTTTAATCAACAGAGCCAAATATCAACAGTACAATGACTGAAATTTCTTTTGAAAGCCAAATTTTTTAAACTTAAACTATAAGGTAGCACATTGTTATTAATTAGGGTACTCCTTCAATAACTGTGTACGTGCACGCCCGCACAGTGGTATTTTGTGGAAGAGCCACACTCAAGGGGCTAAGAGCTGCATGTGGCTCCCAAGCCACAGTTTGCCGACCACTGCCCTAGCTGATTTGGCTCAATGGATATAGAATGTCAGCCTGTGGACTGAAGGGTCCCAGGTTCAATTCCAGTCAAGGACACATGCTTTGATTGCAGGCTCAACCCTGGCCTGTGTTGGAGACAATCAATCCATACGTCTCTCTCACACTATCACGATGTTTCTCTCATTCTGTCTTTCCCCTCCCTTCCACTCTCTCTCTGGAAATCAATGGAAAAACATCCTCAGGTGAGGATTTAAAACAAAACAAAAAGAACTACACATCTTATTGTCTTACATTTGTATTTCATTGACAAATTTTCATACCCCTATTTGCTTTGTGTTGTGAATCACTCTATTCTGTTGTATTAGTTCTCTCTTAATTTTTTTCTTTTGATGCTTCAAATCCAGAAACTTTTAATGACTTTGATGAAATTAAGTAACAGCAGTTTCTTTGGTACAGGGTAGGTGAAAACCTACCTGGAAAAGATTCATGAGAAAAAGAGAGGAATGAAATCAGAATCAGTCAATCAAGACACCCCTGGCGAAGAACTTTGTAGTGAAGAAAAAGAAAATGGAGGTATAGCTGGAGATAAATTAAGAGAAACATATTTTTTTAAATGAGAAAATTTGCATAAAGTTACATATTAATGAGGCATAGTCAAAGAATACCTACTGGGTTCTCATGAAACTAGTATCTAAGGACCACATTTTGTAAAATAGTGGTATATAAGCCAGTAAGCATTCCCTGTATACCTAGTTCAACAGTTTCTATTCCCCCAGTAATCATTTTTCCTTGTGGTTTTATTTCCTGTCTCAGAATGGAGCATCTGACCGAAGTCTAGGCTGAAAAGTGCATTACATTCCTTTGCCAGGATTGATTATCGGTCAGGGGCTAGATATGGCATTTAAAGTAGTGCAATCATAGTGAAGCTCAGGACTTTTCCTGGAAATGTTAGGACAAATACTTTTTCTCTTTTGGGCTAGATTTGAATCTGGAAGATTTTTGGGAACTGCTGGGAACTATATAATTGTCTAAAAAAGTGGGACCAACATCAACGAAGCAGAGTCACAAAATGGAAAACATTCAATAAATTTGTTACACAGTCACTCAACAGACACTTATTAAGCATGTATAATAATGTATTTGTAATATGTATAAGATATTATTTTAGGTGTTCGGAATAATCAATGAAACCAGAGACCAAAACCTCTGTCCTTATGGCACATACATTCAATCTGAAAAGCAAAGATAAGAAACAATCCCAATATATAAAAAGCCAGGGGCCATCATGACCAAAACAACTGGATGGATGACCAAACAGTAGGCAGCATGGGGCAACAAGGCTGGCAGCAGGATTAGCGAGAGATGACCAAATGACTGAACAGTAGGCTGCATGGGGCAACCAGGCCAGCAGAAGGGACAATTGGGGGCAATCAGACCAGCGAGGGGGGGAGGGGGCGCAATTAGGAGCAACCAGGCCAGCTGGAGGTGACCAGGTTGGTGGGGGAGGGGGGGCAGTTAGGTGTGATCAGGCAGGCAGGCAGGCAGGCGAGCAGTTAAGAGCCAATGGTCCTGGATTTTGAGAGGGATGTCCAACTGCCGGGCATCCCCTGAGCAGGGTTCCGGATTGGAGAGGATGCAGGCTGGCTGAGGGGGACCCCCCCCACACACACACATGCATGAATTTCATGCACCAGGCCTCTAGTCCTATATATTAAAAGGCTAACATGCAAATACAGTGGTACCTTGGGATACGAGTGCCCTAACATACGAGATTTTTGAGATAGGAGCCATCAAGCAAGCTATTTTTGCTTTGAAATACGAGCAACAGTTGAGATACGAGTAATCGCGAGGATCAGCCGGCTGCACACGACCCATCAGTTTACTGCGACTCGAGCGTCTCAAAAGTTTCCCACACCTCAAGGTTATGTAACGAATTAAACTCGTATCTCGAGGTACCACTGTAGACCAAATGATAGAACAACCAAACAACCAGTCACTATGATGAGCACTGACCACCAGGGGGCATGCATGAAACATAGCGGGCATCAGCTGCAGCAGGATCGTGGAGCAGGTGAGTGAGGGCACCAGACCAAGGTGGGGTGCCAGTCACTGTCACTGGGGCGAGCCTCTGGTGGTGACTAAAACTTGTTTGCTCCCAAGTGCTGCAGTCCTGCCTGGTACTTGCACCTGCTGCTGGCACCCGGCACCAGCCCTGATCACTTGGCACTGTCAGCAAGTGTGAGCCACAGCTGCTGGCTCCAATCGCCCCTCAGGGCTTCTCTACCTCCCCGGTTCCTGAGGGGCAACTGGGCTGGCAGCTGCCACTCACACCCTGCCAGCACCCAGCACTGTTCCTGATCACTTGGCATCATCAGTGCTGGTCCTGATCACTTGGCATCATGCAGCTGCTCCTCCCCACCCCCCGTGACTCCTAGGGATGACTGGAGCAGTCAGTAGCTGCTGCTCATACCTGCTAATGGTGCAGGCCCCCCTTGTACCCGCTGGGAGTAGTGGCAGTGGGAGCAGGGCTGCCAGTAGATAGGGGACCAGGGGCCGCAGCAGAAGGGGATGGGTGGGGGGCGCAGAGAATGGGCCAAGACCCGTCCCTGTGCCCACCACAGCCTCTTGGCTCATAGTTCCTTTCAAGGTGCACAAATTCATGCACTGGGTCCCTAGTACAATAAATAATGTTAGGAAGTGATAAACACTAAGGAAAAACAGGGCAGAATAATGGGGGCTTGAATGAAAGATGAAATTTTAAATAGAGTAATCTGAGTAAGGCTCCTAAAAATATTGATATCTTGAGGTGAAGGCAATGGCCATGTGAATATCTGTGGCAAGAGCATTTCAGGGGGAAAAAACAAACGAACAAACACGCATGCCAAGGCCCTAAGGTCATACAGTATATTTGAGAAACAGCCAGAAAGCCAGTATGGTTACAGACAACCTAACAAAATAAATACTAGTAGATGGAGCTATCAGATAGGTAATGAAGAGAGGACTAGATCATAAGAATTTTGGATCTTGAGTTACAGTGGGGGCCAATGGACAGTTTAAAACAGAGAAGTAACATGAGTAGCTTACATTTAAAAGGAATCACTCTGACTGCTATGTTGGCTGATAATACTATAAAGGGGAACAAAATCAGAAGCAGAAATCAACGTAATAATCCAGGTGAGAGATGATGGTGACTCAGATCAGAGTAGCAGTAGTGAAAATTATGAGAAATGGTCAGATTCTGGTTCTCTTTTAAAAGTAAAGCCAACAAGATTTGCTAACTAATTAGGTTAGGCCAAGATGAGTCTAAAAATTTTAGCCTGAGCAACTAGAAAAATGAAGATGACCTTAACAAAGAAGAAGACTATGGGTATAATTTGTTTTGGAACAGATCTTTCCTTTGGACATAATAAATTTGAGATAGACATCTGAATGGTGACCTTTTTAATAGGCAGTTGGATGAGACTCTGGAATGAATAAGATCTTGGCTAGAGATATAAATTTAGGATAATCTTAATTACTATTTAAAGCCTTGAGACTAGATAAACTCCCCAAGGAAATAAGTATAGAGAGAAAATAGGTCTGGGAGAAGAAAAGGAAATTGAGGGGTTTTGTGGGGTTTACTATAAGGATACCACCTGCAGGCTTAGAAAAAATGCCACAGTGAGGAGCTAAACACATTAGATGCCCAAAGAAGGGGAAAGTATGAAGTGGGAGAAGCATGAATAAAGACAAATGGCAAGATGCCCAAAACAACTTTCCAATGAAAGTTGGACAGGACCAGTTTTGCATACAGGTTAAGAGAATAATTTTGGCCGAAACCAGTTTGGCTCAGTGGACAGAGTTGTCGGTCTGCGGACTGAAAGGTCCCAGCTTTGATTCCAGACAAGGGCATGTACCTTGGTTGTGGGCACATACCCAGTAGGAGTTGTGCAAGAGGCAGCTGATCGATGTCTCTAACTCTTTGTCCCTCTCCCTTCCTCTCTGTAAAAATCAGTAAAATATTTTTTTAAAAAGAGAGTAATTTTTTCCTGCTCCTAAAGCTCACCTTCATACCAAAAAATTCTCTATTCAGAGAATCTAGAAAATCTAGAAGCATGTATTACTTTCTTCATGAGCACAGAAACAGGTTTACCATCATTTTTAGCCTTGATAGAGGAGAAAAAGGAGTACAAATAGTTGAATATCTCTTATACATGCTTATTTCTTTCTCTTTCCTCTCTCTAACTCTGGGTACAAACAAATGTACTGTGTCGTATACACATATTAATGTATGCTAATGTATGCATTAACAAACTAAAGTATACAAAAGCCAACTGGAAAGGAAATATCACCTTTAATTAATTTAATATCTAAATTATAGTTGGTCATATAGAAAAAGAGCATACTTTGCACTGACCCACAGATGAAAAACTAGATTAGAATGGTAATTATAATTTACTTAAATGATAAAATGTTTAATTGTGTGAGGTGATTTCTTAGGTAACAAGAAATATTAGTGCCTATCCTCCAATTTTATATAAAGGTTAATCTATATAAGTCAATGAAAGATAAAACAAATTACTATCATTACTAACTGTAATTTCATTTTATATAAAGTTAAAATACATTTCAGAAGTTACATTTAAAGGAAAATCCAAGATGGTGGCATAGGTGAACACCTAAACTGCTGCCTCACACAACAATTTCAAAATTACAACTAAAAGACAGAACGGACATCATCCAGAACCACAGGAAAGCTGGCTGAGTGGAAATTCTACAACTAGAAGGAAAGAGAGGGGCTCACGGAGACTCACAGGAGCTACAAAAAAACTGAGGTATGGAGACATACACATGGAGAGGACGGGTTAGCAGGGTGCCTGGCTGGCTTCCTCTTGCGGGAGAGAGATGGAAACTCCTGACTGTACTGACCCCAGTTCCGGGTGATACTCATATGGGGGGACTCTGGACTGTTGGAAAAAGCGTGGAGTGAACAGAAATTTAGGGAAGCCGCGAAAGGCAGAAGTCTGGAGGCGCGAGCACAAGTGCACACAGAGAGGACTGACTGCTGATTGTGCTGCTGGCTTTCTCTAGCAGGAGGAAGAAGGAACCTTCTGAATGGGCTGAACTCCACTTCTGACTGCCCTGAACCCCAGTTTTGGGCAAGATCCTGGGGACCCAGACTCATATGGGTCACCGGAGCACATGGAAACTCAGAAGAGCCAGAAAGGCAGAGGTGTGGAGGTGCGCCAGCGCAACTGCACGCAGAGAGAGCTGCAGTGATTACTGAGGGACACTGAGACCCAGGAACTGTTTAAGGCAGGGCTGATGGGAAGCCAAGACTGTCTGCTCATCTCTGAGACTCCACCCCATCCAACCTGAGCACAGAGGCTTTGGCAATTTTGCAAGTCTTACCTCATAAGGCTGACTCCAGCATAGAAGTTCTCCTGGCATACACACAGCTGATTCCCACAACCAATTGGCTTGGAGGTCAATTCTCCACAGTGATACCAACAACAATCAAGACTTAACTATAACAAGGCTGTACACACAGTCCACAAAGGGGTACACCAAGAGAATCCACCTCAGGTAACTAGAGAGGCGGAGCTACTGGGCCATAGAGGACACCTAGCACACAGAGCTACTCTACTAACTAAGGGAAGCAGCGAAAATATGGAGACAAGAAACAGATCACAAATGAAAGAAATGGAGGAAAACAAACGAATGGATATTGAGTTCAAAACCACGGTTATAAAGTTTTTCAAGAATTTCCTAGAAAAGATGGATAAATTTAGAGAGAGACAAGAGGAGATGAAAAAGGACCAACTAGAAATTAAACATACACTGACTGAAATAAAATATATTATTATACAGAGACCCAACAGCAGAATAGAGGAACGCAAGAATCAAGTCAAAGATTTGAAATACAAAGAAGCAGAAAACACTGAAAAAGCAAAAAGAATCCAAAAACTGGAAGACAGTGCAAGAAGCCTCTAGGACAACTTCAAGTGTACCAACATCAGAATTATAGGAGTGCCAGAAGAAGAGACAGAGCAAGATACTGAAAACTTATTTGAAGAAATAATGACTGAAAATTTCCCCCACCTGGTGAAAGAAATAGACTTTACAAATAAAAGGAATCCAAAGAGACCACACCAAAACACATCATAATTAAAATACCAAGAGCAAAAGACAGAGAGAATATTAAAAGCAGCAAGAGAAAAACAGTTAATTACCTACAAGGGAGAACCCATACGATTGTCAGCTGATTTCTCAACAGAAACTATGCAGACCAGACGGGAATGGCAAGAAATATTCAATGATGAACAGCAAGAACCTACAACCAAGATTCTTCTACCCAGCAAAGCTATCATTCAGAATTGAAGGTCAGATAAAGAGCTTCACAGATAAGAAAAAACTAAAGAAAGTCATCAACACCAAACCAGTATTATATGTAATGCTGAAAGGTACTCTAAGAAGAGGAAAAAGAAAAAGGTAAAGATAAAAATTATGAACAACAAATACATATCTATTAACAAATGAATCTAAAACTCAAGTGAATAAAAAAATCTGATGAACAGAATAAACTGGTGAATATAACAGAATCAGGGGCATAGAAATGAAGTGGATTGACAATTCTCAGTGGAAAAGGGGTAAGGGAGGTACAGGGAGAGACTGGACAAAAATCGTACACCTATGGATAAGGACAATGGTGGGGAGGTAAGGGCAGAGGATGGGGTGGACGCAAGATAAAATTCTACAAAAACTTCAACCTTAAGTAAAAACATTAGTATCAAGGCTATCTGATAAACAACAATGTATTACTTCTATTAAAGAGAAAGCTAATTCACATCCTGAATGAATTTGAAAACCTGAATTTCCTTATCTACTAGATAGATAAAACTGCAATTTGACATTTTAAATATTATAATAGCTCTATACTCTCTTGGTTGAATTTTAAGTAATTTCTCAAAGTATTCATCAGACTCAGCAATTCCACTCTTACTTTCTTATTCCCACCTCACTTACCTTAAGTTAAATTACTGCTTTTTAGCTTTTGAATTCTATGAAATAGAAATTTTAAGTAAAGCACTAAATATAAATGCATATTTCTCCATTCTATAGCAATTATTTCATAACCTTAATTAGTAAAATATTATAGACTTGTAGAAAATAACTTTGCAGTTCCTTTTAAAACTAAAAATGAACTTACTACATGGCCCAGCAAGTGAATTTTTATGCATTTATCCCTGAGAAATGAAAATTTATTTCCACACAGACTTGTACATGAATGGTCATAGCAACTTTACTCATTATAGCCCAACACTGAAACTGTCTAAATGTTTTTTCAGTGGATAAAATGGTTAAACAAATGGTAGTGTATAATATGATATAATAGTTCTCAGCAGTAAAAAGAACAAGCTACTGATATAGACAACAACTTGGATAAACCTCAAAGAATTATGCTAGCAAGAAAGCCAATCTTCAAAGGATATATAAAGCATAACTCCTTTTATATAGCATTGATGAAATAACATAATTTAGAGCTAGAGAATTTATTAATGGTTGCCAGAGACTAAGGATAGGAGAAGAGGATAATTGAGGCTACAAAAGGGTAGCAAGAAGGGGTTTTGTAAAGTATTAGGAAGTGACTTTTAGAGAGAGAGAGAGAGATATCCATGACAGAGGAACAACGCCAATTGGCATATGCCCTAACCAGGAATCGAATGGCAACCTCTTGGATTCTGGGTCAACACTCAACCACTGAGGCACCTTGGCCTGGTGGAAATTAAATATCTTGATTGTGGTGGCATTACATGAAGCTACACATATAATAAAATTGCAGAGAACCACACCCACATAAGTGAGTATGTACATTAAAAAGATAACGTAAATTTGAATAAGCTCTGTTAATTGTACTGTCAATTTCCTGGTTTTGATATTTCACTAAAGTTAGGAAAGATGCTAACAATGGGAGAACTACCGGTAGGTGAAGAGTGCACATACACTTCTTTACAACTCCCTTTAAATCTATAATTATTTCAAAATCAAAAGTATTAAGAAAAGAAACACAAGCTATTGACTAGAAGACAATATTTGCAAAAAGAAAATCTAAGGATTAGTATCTAGAATATATAAAGAAACTTTCAAAATTCAGCAGTAAAACACAAACAAACAAACAATACAATTAAAATATGTAAAAGATGTGCACAGATATTTCACCAAGGAGAATACAGAGATGGCAAATAAGCACATGGAAAGATGTTTAACATATTAGCCATTAGAGAAATCCAAGAACACAATGAGATATTCCTACATACCTATGTAAATACCTAAAATAAAAGAGTAACAATATGCTGGCAGCAATGCAGAAAATCTGGATTTCTCATATATTGCCAGTAGAAATGTAAAATGATATCCAAGACTTGGAAAAAAAGTTTGGTGCTCTCTTAATAAGCTACAGATACAATTATACATAAGACCCAGCAATCTCACTCCTGGGTATGAATCCATAAAAAAAGGAAACTTATGTCATTAAAACCTTGTACATTAATGCTTATATAACACTAGAGGCCCAGTGCAGGGATTCATGCATGGGTGGGGTCCCTCAGTCTGGCCTGCACCCTCTCGCAATGCAGGACTCTTCGGGGGGATGTGAGCCTGCTGGGTTTCGGCCTAATTATCCCAGCCCACTGTGCCTGCTGCTGCAATCCGGTAGCACTCCCGTGGAGGAGCGAGAGGCTCCTGCTGAAGCCACACTTGCCAGCCATGGTTGAGTGACACTCCCACTATGGGAGCACACTGACCACCAGTGGGCAGCTACTGGTGGTCAGTGTGTATTATAGTGACTGGTTGGCTGCTTAGGCTTTTTTTAAAAAAATATATTTTATTGATTTTTTACAGAGAGGAAGGGAGAGGGATAAAAGTCAGAAACATCAATGAGAGAGAGACATCGATCAGCTGCCTCCTGCACGCCCCCCACCAGAGATGTGCCCACAACCAAGGTACATGCCCTTGACCGGAATTGAACCTGGGACCTTTCAGTCCGAAGGCCAATGCTCTATCCAGTGAGCCAAACCGGTCTCAGCGGCTGCTTAGGCTTTTATATAGATTACTAGTGGCCCATTGCAGGAAGATTCCTGCAGGAATAGGGCTTCCTGCAGCAGTCTCCGCCACTCCACCTGCTTCCCTCCCTTCTCTGCCCACCTTGCCTGCTTCCCTCGCTTCTCTGCCAACCTGCCTGTTTCCCTTCCTTTTCCACCACCCCGCTTGCTTGCTTCTCCACAACTTCGCTCCCTTCTGCAGTACTTGGCTTCCTTCTGCACTGTCTTCAATCTTTGCTCTGCACCTGAATATGCAAATCAACTGCCATCTTTGTTGGGTTAATTTGTATACTCGCTCCTGATTGGCTCCTGGGCATGGCTTGTGGGCGTAATGGAGGTACAGTCAATTTGCATGTTTCTATTTTATTAGATAGGATTTATGATAAGACAAAAACTGGAAACAACTAACACGCCCTTCAATAGGTGAGAAGGTAGAGAAACTGTGATACAGCCATATCGTGAAATGCTACTTAGCAATAAAAGGAAATGAATGAGAAATTTCCAATACCAATCATAAATAAAGTCAAGAAATATCACACTGGGAAAAAGTTGAAACTTATATCACAAAATGCTAAACTCCTTAATTTTTTATCAGAGGAAAAAGCCCAATATTTCAAATTTTAATGGGCAAAGTTAATGAATAGTTCAAACAAACACAATTACTCAAACATAAAATAAAGCCACACTTTGCCTGGAGGGTGTGCCTCAGTGGTTGAGTGTCGACCTATGAACCAAGAGGTCACATTTGAATTCCTGGTCAGGGCACATGCCTGGGTTGCAGGTCGATCCCCAGAGTGGGGTGTGCAGGAGGTGGCCAATCAATGATTCTCTCTCATCATTAATGTTTCTATCTCTTTGTCCCTCTCCCTTACTCTCTGAAATCAACAAAAATATATTTAAAAACAAAACTACTTCACCCTCACTCTTAAGAGAAATGTTAGTTAAAACTATAAAATTACAAATAATCACCCTTTAAATTTGAAATTATCAAAAAGATTAGTAACACACAGTATTGCTGAAGGCATAGGGGGAAAACCACTCTGCATAACCAGTTAGGATTAGAAATTAACTCTAACTTCTGGAGAGAAATTTGTCAACATCTATCAAAATTTTAAATGCATATTCTACTTCTAGGAATTTACCTTTTAAAATAATGGATATTTGGACATGTGTATAGTGATATATGTTACAGAACATTTTCAGTAGTACTATTTTCAACAGGAAAACACTTGTATGTCAATCAATAAGAGAATATGTAACAAAGCATAGTCCAATCAATAACAAAGTCGATGCTAAAAAAAAGAATGAGGCAAACATTTGCATATGCTCTCTGGAATAATGTAAAAGGAACTGAAAGTACCATCTATGGTTGAGATAAAGGGAGGAAAGGAATTTCCCTTTCATTATAAACGCTTTTTGTAACTTTAGATTTTTGTATCAAATGAATATAATGTCTATTCAAAAATTTTAAGACAATAAACAAAACTAAATACAGTAATTCCATGTTAATGGAGAAATATACAAACAGATAAATGGAATATAATAATATCCAGAAAAATATTCATTCAAAATAGTTTGGGAGGAATTAGAGCCTTACTCTCACATATAAAAAAGACAATAAAATTCAGAATTGATTTTTAAGACCCCATCATGTCAGAAATAGAAAACTGTTAATTTATTCGTTTTAAAGATAGAACATCAAAATTCAGGTAAAATCCACTGTTTAATGTATGAAAAGCAATCAATACAACACACCATATTAATAGAATAAAAAACAAAAACTACAGGATCATCTCAATAAATGGAGAAAAAGCATTTAAATAAATTCTAAATTTTATTTTCATAACTTAAAAAATTTTTTGAAAAAAGGGCACCTATGAAAAAATCCACAACATCATACTCAATGGTAAAAGACTAGTTGTTTTTCCTCTAAAGCAGTGGTTCTCAACCTTTCTAATGCTGCGACCCTTTAATACAGTTCCTCACGTTGTGGTGACCCCCAACCACACTTCATAAGTGTAATTTTGCTATTGTTATGAATTATAATGTAAATACCTGTGTTTTCCGATGGTCTTAGGCAACCTCTGTGAAAGTGCCGTTTGACCCCCAAAGGGGTCGGGACCCACAGGTTGAGAACCATTGCTCTAAAGAGCACTATAAGAATGTCTACTCTTCAAATTCAACATCATGAAAAGGTTTATACACCATAACCAAGAAGGTTTTGTGGAACACAAGGACGATTCAAAATATGAAAATTAATCAGTATTAATATACTACATTAAAAGGATGAATGAAAAACCACATAATCATCCAAACTGATGCAGAAAAAAATCATTTGACAAAATTTAACATGTTTTCATTATTTAAAAACTCAATACGAAGAACTAGAAGCTAACTATTTCAACATAATTTAAAGTATATTAAAACACACACACACACACACCATAGCTAACATCACACTCAATGGTAAAAGACTGAAAGCTTTTCCTCTAAGCTCAGGAACAAGACAACTTTCTACCCTCTTCCTTCCTCTCTCTAAAAATCAGTAAATTTTTTTAAAAAAATAAAATACCCTGTTATCATTAAAAAACACTCACAATAAACCAAGTGTAATGGAAACCTATAAAATGGCAGAAAATATTTGGAAATCAGATATCTAATCAGGGGTTAATATTAAAAATTAATAAACTATAATTAAATAAATAACTCCTATAATTCAAGAGTAACAAAACATACAACCCAGTTAAAAAATTGGCAAAGGGCTTGAAGAGACATTTCTACAAGGAAAATATACAAATAGCCAACTAGTACATGAATTAGTAGATGCTCATCATGAATCATGAAATGCAAATCAAAATGAGATAACTTCAGGCCCATCAGAATGGCAAACAAACAAAACAAAACAAAAACAGAAAATAAGTGTTCGTGAGGATGCAGAGAAGCTGAAGCCCATGTACACTGCTAAAATGGTACAGTTCTGGAAAACAGCATGGTGGTTCCTCAAAAAATTAAATATAGAACTAGCATTATGACCCAGTACTCCCACTTTTGGATAAGCAGGATCTCACAACAACCAAGAAACTAAACAACCCTGTATGTCAATCTCAGATGAATGGTTAACCAAATGTGGTTGGTATATACATTCAATGGAATTCAATCAGACTTAAATGGGAAAGAAATCCTGGGATATTCTACAAATATGGATGAAGCTTGAAGGCACTGTGTTAAGTGAGGTAAGACAGATACAAAAAGATAAATATGATTCCATTTACATGAGGTACCTAAATAGTCACATCCTTGGAAAGTGCAATGGTGGTTATTAGTGCCTAGAGAGAAGCAGCAGATGGGGAAGTATTTAATGGAAAAGGTATAGTTTTACAAGTTAAAAAAGGCCTAGAGGTCTACTGTACATCAACTATTAGTATATTTAACATTACTGAACAGCACACTTAAAAATGATTAAGAGGTAAGTTTTTTGCCACAATTAAAAATTCTAAAAAGAAAATTAGACACATTCATTAAAAATAATTATACTCTCCCACTCCCCCAAAAAAGAATGAAGCACTGTTGCATGCTGTAACATGAATGAACTCTGAAAACATTATGTTAGGTGAAAGAAGACAGTCATAATAGGCCACATGCTACATGATTCCATTTATATAATATCCAGAATAGGCAAATCCATAGATGGAAAGATGATTGGTGGTTTTTAGGAGCTGGGGGAGGGGAAAATGAAAGGGACTGATAATCAGTAGTGTTTTTTGGGGGGAGGTGATACAATTTTTTTGAATTAAATACTGATGATGGATGTACCACCCCATGAATATACTAAAAAACTTTAAAAAATTCACTTTAACAAAGTGAATTTTTAAATATGTGAGTTATGTCTCAATAAAGCTGTTTTAAAAAATGCAAACATCATGTCAGAAATAGAAAACTGTTAATTTATTCATTTTAAAGATAGAACATCAAAATTCAGGTAAAATCCAAAAGCCACTGTTTAATGTATGAAAAGCAATCAATACAACACACCATATTAATAGAATAAAAAACAAAAACTACAGGATCATCTCAATAAATGGAGAAAAAGCAATTTAAATAAATTCTAAATTTTATTTTCATAGCTTAAAAAATTTTTTGACATAAAGGGCACCTATGAAAAAATCCACAACTAACATCATACTCAATGGTAAAAGATGAGGAGACTAAAGCAACGTGGCTAATTCAGAAATGCACATCTCAAGTACTATATATACTACACATCTGGTCTTTAAATTCTATCCCAATAAAAACACGTATATGTTGGATTTCTTTGTTAAACTGTACTTACTTGTTCTGGACCTAAATGGCTGACTCATTAATTTCACATTTAAAAGTACAATTACACAGAGGGTTTCTTTACTGATTCTGAGTGATAAGATTCCTTTCCAACCAAAGAGACTATCGTTAGTGGTCCCTGAAATAACACTCAAAAATACAGAACCCTCATTTATTAAAAACACATTAGATTCCTTTAGGCTCTGGATCACTATATACAAATAGTAATAAAATTATTAAATTCATCAGATAAAAAAGAATATTATTGACAAAGGAATGTAGATTTAGAAGGTGTAACTTGGATTTTGTTTTGAAAATCAGAAATCTGTAGCCAAAAAGTTTCTAGGAAAGAAATCCACCTACAAAAGAAATATGGCTTTTCACTTCCCAAAATTCTAGTACATATCACAGCTTGTGTTGAATTGTTAGAAGGCAAATTTTCTAAAAGTAGAGAAGCATGTATAAAAATCTTTGAATGCCTTTTCAATAATTATTAGAGCCTGCGTCCTTAAATTTGCATCACCTGATCTCCAAGCACTGGCTATTAGGCATATGAAAGCAAATTCGATTATAAAAAATGAGAGAAGGAAACTGTGAAATATAATCCAATGCCAGAGGAGCCCTTAGCAGAAAACACTGGTAACCAATATTATTAAGATGTAGCAGACACCTTATCTACACTGCACAAAACAAGATGGATCATTTTAACTATTTAGAAGTACTGAAGCATCTGCGCCTGTTTTCCTAGGGCAAAACCAAAGAAATATAGATAGATAGATAGATAGATAATATACATAATTAAATTATATAATTCACATGTTTTCAACAAATTATTCATATTTCTTCAAAAGCCTAAAATAATTATCATTTTCTATATTAAAATATTCTACTTTAAAGGGAAAGGAATCAAAATTCAGCTTTCTAAAATACTGAAACTAGAAAACCAGCACACCTAAGTTGTTGGTCAGTTTTCCCTAGAAAATATTCATATATTATCCCACATCAAATTAGAACTACTTGTAACAGAACTCAGGAATTCAAATACTATATATATAGCCCAGACAAGAGAAATTTGTGGTGTTTTATAGAAAAGATTGTTTGACAGATAATAAACTTAAATAGAAATCACCTTCCAACACTTAAAAAAGAGAACTATAAAACAAGTGACCTGATTAACCACAAATTGAAGAATAGCCTTCAATTTGTGGTTAACAAAATATGTCTCAATGTTTCAGATTCTTGTCTGTAGCATCCAAATACTTTCAAAAAAATACATATTAGGGCACTTTTAGCATTAAGAAGAACAAAAAGGGGAGCTCATCTTTACAGATCATTTCCAATTTTTTATGATCATTTTTAGTAAAGAAAAATTAAGATGCCTGTGAATTGTTTCATTTTATCCTCAGTTACTGTCACTGTCCTCAATGAAAAAAGGATTAAACTGTAAAGTTCTAAAAGAAGCACTACAAATGCAAAACTACAATAAAAAACTTAATTTGCTTATTACCTCCCTACTTCTCTCAATCTTTCCCATTATAACCCTTCCAAGGAGGTGACAGAGCTAAAAGATTTCTTAAAAAAACACATGCACACACAAAAAAACCCACATACCCTCACTGAAATTATTCTCAATAAAACTTCTAATTTCATTGTCTTTGGAGAGTTAAATAAGAACACAGAAGAAAATTTATTCTCAAACCTGTTAATACCAGTTGCACTTGTAATTACAAAACTGGTTATTCAATTCTGAATCAAATCAAATACTGCATTCTAAAAAATTATTCTTTCAGTCACTATGAAAATATTTTGTTTTTACCATTATGCTCTAACACAAGCCAACTTAATAAATATAAACAATAATATTCTAAATAATTTTATTATTCTAAATAATATTAAAGGACTGAGGGGAAACATCATATATCTAAACGGACATTAACAAAATATCTTAATCCAAAATTATTTGCCCATTTGACTTCCATAATTATGTAAGTTTCATAGCTCATCAACACCAAGAGTGGCACACTATGTAAATGATATTTCAAAATACCCTTTTTAGGAGTGGACTGACAATTCTCAGAGGGAAAAGGGTTCAGGGGGTTTGGAAAGAGACTGGAGAAAAATCATACACCTATGGATGAGGACAACAGGAAGGAGGTAAGGGTAGAGGGTGGGGTGGGAACAAGATGGAGGGGAGCTTTGGGGGGGGAGGAAAGAGGAACAATTTTAATAATCTGAATAATAAAGATTTATTAAATTAAAAAAATACCCTTTTAGCACATGGGTGCTCAATATACTATGAATATTAAATTTTTTCTGTGCCTAATTATTTACATGAATCAATAATATATGTGGCTAAGATCCTGCTGGGTTAAGTCAGTATTTGAGATTCTCCTCTTCATTAAAACAAAAGCAGAAATAATCACACACACTGATGACTCTGACTAGAGGAACACAATAGAAATATTTTAAAAACTTATGTATAAAGTAAGTAGTATCTATGGATTCTACATTAAATGTGCTATTTTTGTAATAATAATAATATTTTTAAATAGCCTACTGAATATTTTCTACCTCTCATAAGCTACTGTTTATGATAAGTGATATACCTCAGTTGTATTGGATAAGAAAACGGTTAAAATTCACTGCTTTAAAGTAAAAGACTATTGTATTTCAATGAATTGGAGAGCTAATAAATGTTTATTGAATAACTACCATGTAACAGGTTGATAGCTAGCTATTATGGGAATATGTAGATGAATAAAGTAGAGCCCTTGCAATTTTAAGAAACTAACAAAATGTTGTAAGAGCATGCAGAAAAATGATATCAATTCTGAATGGGAAAGGAATAGACAGATTGAGTAGAAAAATCTTAGAAAAATTAATGGAAAAGGTTTTAAAAAGCATTTGAAATAGGCCTCATAGAACAGATTTTAACACTGACAGGCAAAAATACACAATAAATCAAGCATTTTACTTTACAACTACCTTTACTTCATCTCCCGTTCTTCTAGTTAACTATAAACAATGAAATACATTATCTTTAATATGTACTCACAAAATGAAAAAAGCCTTAAAATTAAAAGTATTTTAAAATTAAAGAAGTAACAATAAAATTATTTTAAGAATGGATAAGATTTATCTAATAAAGTGGGGGATAACAAAACAACTATTTTGACTTTTTAGAAACATGAACTATGCATAAAGACATTCAGCTTACATCAGAACATCTAAAAATCTTTAAATCCAGTGCTTAAGGCCAAAATAGAAGGGATACAAATGAAAATTAAATTTAGCTGTTACATTCTGAACTTGAGTCATTATATTTCCTTATGAACTATCGGTTTCTAATATTTTAGGGGGAAACCAGATATTTAACCCATTACTAAGTTCACATTAAAAAATTCATAAAGAGCCCTGGTTGGTGCATCTCAGTGGTTAGAGCATAAGCCCACACACAAAAAGAAAGGGGATTCAATTCCCATAGCAGGTCCAATCCCCAGCCCTGGTTGGGCCAGCAACCAATCACTGTCTCTCTCTCTCTCACATCTGTGTGTGTGTGTGTGTATCTCTCTCTCCCCTCCCACTCTCTCAAAAAATCCATGGGAAAAATATTCTCAGGTGAGGATTAACAAAAAAACCAAACCAAACAAAAAAACTCATGAAGATAGATGTACCCTAAAGTATTAAAGCTTTAAGATATAAATTATTATATACTAGAGGCCTGATGCACGAAATTCGTGCAATAGGAGGCCTTCCTTCCCCCAAATGCCAGCACCGGCTTCCCTCCGGCACCTAGGACCCAGGTTTCCCTTGCAGCCCCGGCTTTGTCCAGAAGTCCAATCTAATTAGTACATTACACTTTTATTATTATAGATTAAGTTATGGCTACAAAAGCATGAAAAGACAATTAGTACAGATAATTAGAAATAAATATATATTCAAACTAAGTATTTCAGTAAAGCATTTCAAAATAAAAATTTTGTTTCCTTAAGTTTAATTTAAATCATTATCCAACATAGCCATGACTTGTCCAGTCTGCACTTCCACTCTGAAAGAAAATTTAGATACATGTGTAAAACAGCATCTATTCATACTGGTACTTGTATGAAAATAAAAACAAGACACATTAATTTAGACTATAAGAAAATCTGAGAGCTAGGAATCCAATCAAATAAAAGCCACCAGCATTTTTTCCATTAAATCTCAGGTGATGGTTACTACAGCATGTTTTTGGCAACAAAACACTGAAAATATCTGTCTTTTAATAAAAGACTTTAAATCATGAAATAGTATATAATCTTTAATAAGATATGAGATATTACATATATACATGCTCACATATATACACATACATGCCACATAAAAATGTGTGTGTATATATCTGGCCTCCAATTAAAAATGTAAATAAATATATGAGACAAAGAGATGCCTATAAAATATAATACGGGGGTGGTGGTGGAAAGACATCACAGAATACTATGTATAATATGATTCTTCCTAGAAAACAAGAAACAAATTTTTATATGCATACACATTAAACTGCTAATGAGAAAAGAACTTGGCATTTTCATTTTTTATAATGAACATGTGTAAGCTTCATAAGCATATAGGTCCTTAACAATTGCTAAGTTTTCTTATGGCTATTTTTAAAACAAAATATGATATAAAATACATGGTGCATGAAAATAACTCCTACAATCTTGATTTATTCAGGTAAATTCTGCAAAATATTAAAACAAACATATCCCAGTTTAAAGAATTTCAGTAAATGGTCTCAAAATTCAACACTCAACAATCCCCCAACTGAAATGTTTAACTCTTTGTAACAGGGGTTGGCAAACTTTTTCTGTGAGGACCAGACAGTAAATATTTTAGGTTTTGCAGACATATATGGTCTCTGTTGCATATTCTTTTTTTATTTTTTAAGAACTCTTTAGGAACATTTAAACACACACACACACACCAAAAAAAAAATTCTTAGCTCAGATCCACAAAAAAAAAAAAAAAAAACAGCTGGCAGGCCACAGTTTACTAACAACCACTGATTTGTAGCAACAAACAAGCACCTAGAAATTTGATTTCAAATAAATTACACCAAAGGCATCAAAGATCACAATAAGGTTTGTTTTATTCTTCATTAAATAAAGTAAGGTTGCATTATAGGAATTAAAATTGCAAACTGATTGCCCAGCCGGTATGGATAAATGGTGGAGTGTCGACCAATGAACCAGGAGGTCATGGTTTGATCCCCAGATAGGGCACATGCCCAGGTTTCGGTCTTGATCCCCCACCCCAGCAGGGAGCATGCAGGAGGCAGCCAATCAATGGTTCTCTCTCATTATTGATGTTTCTATCTCTCTCCCTCTCCCTTTGTCTCTGAAATCAATAAAAGTATATTAAAAAAAATAAATTTATAAGTTTATTAATAAATTAAATTCTATTTAGTATTCTAGGAAAAACACAGTAAGTGAAATTTCAAGTATTTGTATTATATTGCCATGATTATGTATGTGTACACCTACAAAGCACATATGTCCATTTAAAAAGTCAACTGAAACTGAAACACTACACATCAAAGTTCAAATCTCCTTTTAAAATAATTAAAACCATGAACTCATTTAAATAATCAAAACTAGCTAGTCATTTGTTTTATATGTTTTAATTTCTTGAAAATTAAAAACTGAATTGAGGTCAGTAATAATTATTGGGTTTTTAATTTTTTAATTTGTAAGGGTTATAATAAAATATTAATCAATAATTTAAATATACTTCACAAGTTTATATTCTTAAAGACATTTTAATATTTACTGTCTCAGCAACCACCACTAAAAACTTGACTACACTTTTACTGTCTAAAAGATAGCTTTTATACATTTGATTCTGTCTAAAATTAGAAGATCATTATTATCATCATCTAGATCAGTGGTTCTCAACCTTTCTAATGCCGCGACCCTTTAATACAGTTCCTCATGTTGTGGTGACCCCCAACCATAAAATTATTTTTGTTGCTACTTCATAACTGTAATTTTGCAACTGTTATGAATCGTATCTGTGTTTTCCAATGGTCTTAGGCGACCCCTGTGAAAGTGTTGTTCAACCCCCAAAGGAGTCGCGACCCATAGGCTGAGAACCGCTGATCTAGATGGTATTATCAAGTACAGATTTCATTATGAATAATCAACTGGGTCAAATTAAAACTCTAAAATGAAAATGTATCCCCCAAAAGTAACCAAATAACCATTATAAAATAATCATCTTACCTAGACTGGTGGGTTTTATCAGTTCATCCAATAAATCATAAAATGGCAATTTTTGAAGTTTTATATCCGGATGGACTGGGTGAAGAGCTGATGTAAGGTGTGGAAGTTCCAGTTCATGTTTAGGTCCCAGAAGAGAAACAGGGAGTAATGGTGATGATGTAGGGTGACCATCATAAGTGAGCTGTGGAATGGTAGATGGAGACAAAGTTGCTGGCATAGGACCTGAATGTACGTTGGGGATGGACAAGTCCGCAGGCGTCATGATTTTCTGGGGGAACCTCCGCCTATAGAGTTCTTTAATTTTCATTTGTACAGCAGGACTGCAGCCAGCCTTTAGCAAGTGCAGGGCTTTTGTGAGAAGTTCGTGTTTGCGTCCGTGCTTGTTTCTCCCAGCGTAGCCCAATAGTACTTGAAGTTCAGAAACTCTAAGGCTCATTACCATTTGCTTAGAGACAAAACAAAATGTAAAGCATTAGTATTCCAGTAATATAATTTACAATATTAAACAATACTTTATTATAACACTTTCTCCTTATTGTTTGCTTAGAGGGCATTTATAGTGAGTTCTAGTTATTTCAAACTTAGTTTAAATCAGTTAATATATAAGTAACCAAAGAAAATTAATATTCATAAATTCACTGACTTCTATCCAGGGTTATGAAATATTTTAAGATTAACCACATCTCATCTCATCCCACTGTTTTGATAAAACTGAGTTCTTTATCAAGCACTTACTCCAGAATGCTTACTGATATGTGGATGGCAAAATATAATAATGAGCTTTCAAGAATATTTGTTTTCTTAGGGAAAAATTATATAAGTATACATAAACATATAAGCAGCCCACTTCAAATACCAAATGTATACAGGATATAAAAACATATTATTAAGTACTACATTCTATACTAGTTCTGGAATTTGTAGGATATAAGCTATACCCATAAGCTACACCTTTTTTTGACCCATTATATATTAAATACATTTGACATTTTCATATTGGTTTTCACTAAATATTTCCAAATACACAAGGTGTTATCCTTCTTGCTTCATATATAAACTATTTAAGAGTATTAAATAACTTACCTAAGGCTACTGAGCCACTAAGTAGCAGTCAGAATTCAAACCCAGTTATGTAAGATTCTAAAGCCCCTACTCTTTCCATTAAACCATTAGGAAAAAGATGGAGTGGGAAACACTATTGAGGCACTACACTAACAAGGCCAGGCTAAAAAGTCCAGGAGTTCAATGCACATGCCCTAATGTGTAAGGCTATAGTAAAAAAATCTATTTAACTTGGTTTAACTCTGTGTTCCCAAACTGCTTTGGTCATTGTTTCTCCATTTCCTCCCAATTACTAAGAAAGAGACTGTCAACACCATCTACACCAAGCATGTCAAACATGTGGCCCACAACAAGTATTTTTGCGGCCCAGCCAATATAAGTGTGAACAGTTATTTACAACTAGAGACCCGGTGCACGAATTCATGCACTGATGGGGTCCCTTGGCCTGGCCTGTGCCCTCTTGCAATCCCGAATCCCTCGGGGGATGTCAGACTGCCATTTTAGGCCCAATCCCCTCAGGGGCCAGCTCATCACGCTCAGTCCTGATGGGGCCCAATTGGGACCCAAGAGGGACTGCGGGAGGGCTCCTGGACTTGGTCTAGCCCGTATCGATTCGTACACCCAGTGGGGGACAAGCATGAGGGGCCAATCAGTGATTCTCTCTCATTGTTAATGTTTCTCTCTCTTTTCCTCTCTGAAATCAATAAATATGTATTTTTTAAAAGTCATTAAAATAAAATGAGAGAACCCTTGGATTTATATTTATTCCTAATAGTATGACACTAAAAGATGATTAGAAGATCTGTGTGAGTAAGCAGACCAGGGTATTTATTCTAAAATAATTGGGCAGGGACCTGGCTATTTTGAGGATTCCTTTTGCCTGATCACTTTTGACAGAAAGGAATCCTCCAATCTCTCTTTGGCAGTATAAGATTGGTTTCCAATATTCTCAAGGCAGAGTAGATGAATAGAAAAAGAGGAGGGGAGGTGCTTATAATTCAGTAAGACATTTCACATAATCTCCTCTGCAGAAACATAAAATTTTACCAACACACACACACATACACGTATACTTATACACACATGTATGAGAGTGTGCTATTCTAATTAAGAGTCAGGAAACATATTCTGAGAAAGACAAATACAAGTCAATATTCAAGCAATATTAACAAGTATTAGTAGACAAAGTGCTTTTATAATTAAATAGGAAGTGCCAGTTTTATTGTTTCATTAGCTCCGACCTTACATTATTAAAGGTCATATTGAAATTATGAATAAGAATTAGGTACTTCCTGTAAAACAACATAATTATTCTCATTCACACACCCCACTGCCGTGGTTTAAAGAATTAGTCATAAAGCAGACTCTATGTTCTAAATCTTTATCTGATAACAATTTATAACCAATTGTAAACCAAAATGAATTCTAAAGATAGACAAAATGGGCATTTAACAATGTCATATATCTCATTTATACTTTTACTTTCTACCTACAAAAGCAAAGAAATAAAAAATGCTAAAATTGCATACAGTAAAGCCTGTACTACAGTACATCAAAAATATTTAATTCATTATTTTCAAAGTCAGATTCTTCAACCAATGAAACTGACTTGACTTGTGGATCATTCTTAATCCTCTCCATTGGAAGTAATTAATAAGCAGCTGTTAGATTAGCAATTTGTCAACAACACCGAGTTTAACCAGAAAACCTAGTTAGACATCTCTACTAAAGCAACAAATCAAGTTGGTTACATCACTATAATCTTGTTCCACCCAATTTTATCTTCTTTTTTCCCCAATATAAGAAGACTGAAAAATGATCTATAGTTCCTACTCCTCTAGCTGATCATGCTCCTCCGTTCCTGGTCTATTCCATCATACTGGTGGCATTTAGCTCCCACATAATAACAAAAAATGCAGATTCCATTCTCCTTCAAGCAAAGTAGAAACCTAACCATTCCACTGACAATGTGTACCATGGCATAAGTATTTGATAGACAATAATTTAACCATTCCTACTTATGTACTGCCCCATCTCATGAAACATAGATATATCCCTTAGGAAAGCTCCTTCTAGATAACTTAAACACTAAAAAATAACCCCACCAAGAACATTTTGAAATTTTAATGAAATGTTTTTTCTAATAACAAGGTATTTAAATAGTTTTTTTTTTTAATTTGGAGTTTAAAATTCTAACACACTGCCAACCATATTGACCAGAGGGAGAAAAATATGACTTTTATTTTAGTAAAAAGCTGCTCTGCAAGCAGATGTTCAATAAATGTTTTTTGGATCAATGCACAAGTCCTAAATGAGTATGCCAAAAGAAGGAATACAGGAATAAACAATGAACTAACATAAAGATATGCTAGTCTTCAGTTAATTGACTAAATCACAATCTTTCAATGTGTTTTCTCACTTCAGAAAATGAGAAATTAACTAGAGGTTCTCAAGTTCCTTAAAATTTCAAAATTCTATAATGCTATAACTATTAAATGAACTTTTTCTTCTCATTCTTCTCTTCCATAATTAAAGAAATACTAACAATCCAACTAGATAGTGGAATCTTTCTATATTAGCAATGTTTTCAATAAAAGTTTTAAGCATCATTTACTTGGGTTAATAGAAAATAATGATAAACTAATATGTATCAATGCTTACACTATGCCAATTACATAATAATGATTATCTTATTTAAATCTCACAAGAACCAGAGAGAGATCATTATTATTTCCATTGTATGTATTAAAACAAAGATAAACACCTGACATATGGATAGGAAAACCAAATCACTTTTCAAATAAAATCTAGAATTAAAAAATAATAAGCAGGGCTTTAATAAATTTTAAGTCCATCAAATTATAAAATTGAATTTTCTTTCCCAACTGCCCCAACCAAAACCAGACAAAACAGTGTATTTACAATTAAATACAAAACAAGAAGCAATTAAAGAAATAGGATATTCTATGTGAAAGAAGCCCCAAAAGAGGAAGAGACAAATATTAACAAAACAAAAAGTGAGAGAGAAAATGCATTTTATGCTCAAGGATGGGTAATCTTTTTCTACCAAAGGCCATTTGGATATTTATAACATCATTCTCAGGCCATATAAAATTACCAACTTAAAAATCAGCCTGCTTAAAAAAAAAAAAAAATTAGACCGCTGTCCTATATAATAAAAGGCTAATATACAAATTGTCCCCTTGGGAGTTCAACCAACCAGGAATTTGACTGTTAACTATGACATGCACTGACCACCAGGGGGTGGTGCAGAATAAAGAAAGAACTTCTCTTGCAATACAGGACCTCAGAGTGGATGTCAGAGGGACCCCACTGGTGTACAAATTCTTTATTTATAAAAGGCTAATATGGTAAGTGTCCGTCCCTCACCCAGATAATGATGTTAAGTAACAACGCATGGCTTTATCTCCCTAGCAACAACTAGCCTCCTTGCAGTTTCTTCAGCCCAGGAACACTTGAGCCAGGTGGAAACACTTTACACTGCAACCAAGTGCCTATGAAGCATTTTCCATGCCTCATCTCATTTGATCCTCACAGAAGTCCTGGAGTAGGCAGTAGATAAAAGACTCAGTGGAATCCTATTTTATTTTCATTAGCTGGAAAATGGAAATTTAGAAAGTTGAGAAACTTGACACCACTGAAAAGAAGAAATGGGTGGACTTGAAAATGACTTCAGGTTTTCTCACTGCTGTAAATTTTTTACCCTTTGCTCTCCCTGCATGATCTACAATAATAATCTGTTTCATGTTGATATTCATTGCTGTGTTGCTGACAATTACCTGAAAGAGAAGTTGAGGTGCTTCACTGGGCAGGAAAACATTTAGCTAAATCAGAAAGCAGGTCAAATTAATAAGCAAGTTTGTTCTTTATAAAAGGCTAAATTGACTCGTACATGCGCAATACATACAAAGCTCTTGCTGTTTTGATCTGTCATTGTCAATCGGAAATTTGGTTGACATTTCTATTATAGAGAAAGGGCGAACAGTGATATTAAAATATTCTTCTAATTAATTTCCTTTCTATGTACATGAATTCATGCACCAGGCCACTAGTATTTTATATTTGGTCCAACTTTTATTTAACTTATCTCTAATCCCTTGGCATGGCCAAATCAAATTATTTCATGGGCCATGTAAGGGCCAGATGTTTCCCACCCCTGCTATAGCTAAACAAAGTCTTTAAATCAAAGCCTTCAATCTGGGTCCCAGAAAGAGATGAAGTAAAGCCTTAGAGGGAAAGTATAAAAAAGAAAATATTTCAAAGTAACAGGTGTATCCTACTCAAGGTTACAGAGCTAGACTCAACTCAGATGCCAAAATGCATGCAATGCTGCAGAGTACTAACAATGACATACACTATTAGGTAATTTGAAAATTATAATTAGATAAGTTGATGTCTTTGGAGGAATGGTAGGATCATAATATAAAACAGAACTTTAGAAATCTTGCCCAATTCTCCATCTGTAACCTCCTTAATTGATGGTCTTTTGGCCTCTGCTGAAACACTACAAAAAGTTCACAGCCTAATTTTATAGTAGCCTACATTACTGAAAAGTCTGTGAATCAAAATTTCCTCTTTCACCCAATGATTCTAAAAAGTTATCCTGTTTGTGTACCACAGAGTCTGTTTTTAAAATGTAAGAGGGCTCTTTTCATTCAGTTGACTTGGTTTCTAGACCCCTTCCACCATAATCATTGTTCTCTGAGCATTCTACAGTCCCTCCTCCCTCTGCCCTGACCTTCCCCCCCATTGTCCTCATCCACTGGTGTACGATTTTTGTCCAGTCTCTCCCTGCACCTCCCTCACCCGTTGCCCACTGAGAATTGTCAGTCCGCTCCCTTTTCTATGCCCCTGATTCTATTATATTCACCAGTTTATTCTGTTTATCAGATTTTTATTTCACTTGATTTTTAGATTCACTGTTGATAGATATGTATTTGTTGTTCATAATTTTTATCTTTATCTTTTTTCTCTTTTTAGAGAATACCCTTCAGCATTTCATATAATACTGTTTTGGTGTTATGTAGACGATCCATCCTACTCAGAGTGAATTAAGTAATCCAGATAGTGGTTTGTCTAATCTTAAATACAGCAGAATTACTCCCTTATTATGAACACAGTATCTCTACCTATGTAACCTAACAAGGCATTTACATTTTAGGCTGATTGTTTTGAGCAAGGATGCAGTATGTTTCAGCAGGGAATGGGAGTAGCAACTGTTGCTCAATCATATTGTCGTTCTTAAAATACTTTTAGTTAACTAAAAGCTTTACTTTTTTTCACATGAACTGCTATTAAGTTACACCTCCTCTTTCTTGAATACAATTTTTATAATTTAAAAGTAGAACTTTATATTTAGCACTGCTAAACATTTTTTTCTAGTTCATCATTTACTTGAGTTATCATCATTTACTACACCCTCTATTACAGCACTTAATCATCCGTGTTGTAAATTGTTGATTTTTCTAGTCTATCTCCTTCCTCCACTTTGAGCTTTTCAAGGGCAAGTACTTATTTCTGTATCACCTAAGCTAAATATAGTACATGACACCTAGTAAATGACCAAGAGATGATGATGAATTAACTCCCCTTGATTCTGTTACCTAACATTTTTCCCAGTTTTGTACCATCTACAAAACCTGAGAGTTTACCTCTTAAATATTCATACAAGTCATACTTAAAACTTGAGATATAACAAGGTCAAGATAATACAGCCCGTTGGCACATCATAAGAGATTTCCCTCCACTTAACAATAAAGCTTAAGGTTATAAAAGAAGATTTTTTTAATTTAATAAATCTTTATTGTTCAGATTATAATTGTTCCTCCTTTCCCCCCCATAGCTCCCTCCTCCCTCTGCCCTGACCTTCCTTCCCCCACATTGTCCTCATCCACTGGCGTACGATTTTTGTCCAGTCTCTCCCTGCACCTCCCTCACCCGTTGCCCCCTGAGAATTGTCAGTCCGCTCCCTTTTCTATGCCCCTGATTCTATTATATTCACGTTTATTCTGTTCATCAGATTTTTATTTCACTTGATTTTTAGATTCATTTGTTGATAGATATGTATTTGTTGTTCATAATTTTTATCTTTATCTTTTTTTTTCTTTTTTCTCTTTTTAGAGAATACCCTTCAGCATTTCATATAATACTGTTTTGGTATTAATGAACTTCGTTAGTTTTTTCTTATCTGTGAAGCTCTTTATTTGATCTTCAATTCTGAATGATAGCTTTGCTGGGTAGAGTAATCTTGGTTGTAGGTTCTTGCTTTTCATCACTTTGAATATTTCTTGCCACTCATGTCTAGCTTACATAGTTTCTGTTGAGAAATCAGCTGACAGTTGTATGGGTGCTCCCTTGTAGGTAATTAACAGTTTTTCTCTTGCTGCTTTTAATATTCTCTCTTTGTCTTTTGCTCTTGGCATTTTAATGATGATGTGTCTTGGTGTAGTCCTCTTTGGATTCCTTTTGTTTGGGGTTCTGTGCGCTTCCTGGACTTGTAAGTTTATTTTTTTTTTCACCAGGTGGGGGAAGATTTCAGTCATTATTCCTTCAAATAAGTTTTCAGTATCTTGCTCTCTCTCTCTTCTTCTGGCACCCCATAGTTCTGATGTTGGTATGCTTGAAGTTGTCCTAGAGCAGTGGTTCTCAACCTGTGGGTCGTGACCCCTTTGGGGGTCGAACGACCCTTCCACAGGGGTCGCCTAAGACCAGCAGAAAATACCTATTTTCCATGGTCTTAGGAACCAACAGACCGCTCCTCAGTGTAGCAAAGTAGTTTACTGTTGTCATATGAAGAGTGTTACCCATGCTACACCACAATTCAAGACAAAATTTCATTATTTTGTAATTAGAAATAAATATTTCACAATATATAATTACATATTATTTTTGTGATTAATTACTATGCTTTAATTATGTTCAATTTGTAACAATGAAAATACATCCTGCATATCAGATATTTACATTACAGTTCATAATAGTAGCAAATTACTTATGAAGTAGCAATAGAAATAATTTTATGGTTAGGGGTCACCACCACATAAGGAGCTGTCTTAAAGGGTCGCGGCATTAGGAAGGTTGAGAACCACTGTCCTAGAGGCTCCTTACACTATCTTCAAATTTTTGGATTCTTTTTTCTTTTTTCTTTTTCAGTTGAGTGTTTCCTGCTTCTTTGTATTTCAAATCTTTGACTTGATTCTTGTGTTCCTCTAGCCCGCTGTTAAGTCTCTGTATAATATTTGTTATTTCAGTCAGTGTATGTTTAATCTCTAGTTGGTCCTTGTTAAATTTATCCATCTTTTCTAGGAAATTCTAGAAAATCCTTATAACCGTGGTTTTGAACACTATATCCAGTCATTTGTTTTCCTCCATTTCTTTTATTTGTAGTCTGTTCCTTTGTCTCCACATTTTTGCTACTTCCCTGAGTTAGTAGAGTAACTCTGTGTGCTAGGTGTCCTATATGGCCCAGTAGCTCCACCTTCCCAGTTACCTGAGGTGGACTCTCTTGGTGCACCCCTTTGTAGATTGTGTGTACAGCCTTGTTGTAGTTAAGTCTTGATTTTGTTGGTATCATTGGAGGGAATTGATCTCCAAGCCAACTGGTTGTGAGGATCAGCTGTGTCTATGCCAGGAGAACTTCTGTGCTGGCGTCAGCCTTATGAAGTAAGACTTGCAAAATTGCAAAAGCCTCTGTGTTCATCTTGGATGGGGCAGAGTCTCAGAGATGAGCAGACAGCCTTGACTTCCCATCAGCCCTGTCCTACACAGTTCCTGGGTCTCAGTGTCCCTCAGTAATCGTTGCAGTCCTCTCTGCACACACTTGTGCTAGCGCACCTCCAGACCTCTGCCTTTCTGGCTTGAGTTTCTGTGTGCTCTGGGGACCTATGAGTCTGGGTCCCCAGGGTCGGAACTGGGGTTTCAGCACAGTCGGGAGGCTCTGTCTTCCTTCTGCTAGAGAAAGCCAGCACGCCTCCAGACCTTTTGTGGTTCCCCTAAGTTTCCATGCACTTCTCCCTTTTCACAACAGTCCAGACTCCCCCGATATGAGTCTTGCCTGGAACTGGGGTTCAGTGCAGTTGGGAGTTTCCATCTCCCTCCAGCTAGAGCAGCGGTTCTCAACCTGTGGGTCGCGACTCCTTTGGGGGTCGAACGACCGTTTCACAGGGGTCACCTAAGACCATCAGAAAATGCAGATATTTACATCACGATGCATAACAGTAGCAAAATTTCATGGTTGGGGGTCACCACCACATGAGGAACTGTATGCAAGGGTCGCGGCCTTAGGAAGGTTAAGAACCACTGAGCTAGAGGAAGCCAGCTAGGCACTCTGCTGCCCATCCTCTCCATGTACCTATCTCCATACTTCAGCTTTTTGCAGCTCCTCTGAGTCTCCGTAAGCCCCTCTCTTTCCTTCTAGTTGTAGAATTTCTGCTTAGCTGGCTTTCCTGTCGTTCTAGATAATGTCCACTCTGTCTTTTACCTGTAGTTTTGAAAATGTTGTGCGAGGCAGCAGTTTAGGTGTTCTTCTATATCGCCATCTTGGTTTCTCCCAAAAACATTGTTTAACTACAAGGATTCAGATGACTCTTTTTCCCCAGAATTCTCCAATCTTTTTTTTTTTTTTTAGAGAGAACTTAAAAAAAAATTGTTTTAATTAATCCTCAACTGATGATATATTTCCATTGAGTTTTACAGAGTTAAAGAGAGAGGGAAAGACAGAAAAACATCAATATGAGAGAAACACATTGATTGGTTGCCCCCCCCCGACCTGGTCTAAAGAGGAGCCTGCAACTGAGGTACACATGCCCTTGACAGGTATTGAACCAGGGACCCTTCACTTGGTAGATCGATGCTCTATCCAACTGAGCCAAATCAGCTATGACAGGATTCCCCAATCTTAAAAACTGTCTAGAGTACACCAGAAAAATAACTTAAGTTTAGATTTCAGAGAAAAGCAAGTTTAGGAAAAGAAGTACACATGCTCTAAAAACAACAGAAAAATATTAAAAAAGAAAAAAATAGGTTTCAGGAAAAAGTTGTTGAAGTCTTGCAATATCAGATTGCCCAAGTATTTTTTCAAATTCCATCAGAAACCTATTAATAATATTTCTTCCATTTCTACACAGAATAGAACTCTTGTACCCAGTTATATTATACACACACACACACACACACACACACACACAGCAACAGAACAGAACAACTGGTCGACCAATTACTATGACTCACACTGACCACCAGGGGGCAGACGATCAACGCAGGAGTTGCCCCCTGTGGTCCAGTGCACTCCCACATTGGGCACGCCGCTGCTCAGCTGACCGGGATGAGCAGCACTCTCACAGCAGGAGCAGCCACTCAGAGGGCAAGTCCACAGCTGCTTGGCTGACCAGGGTGAGCAGTGCTCCCACAGCTGGCAATCCCCGCAGGCCACACATCCCATCGTGCACAGATCCATGCACCGTGTCTCTAGTTAATTGTAAATAAGAGAAAAAACTTCACAACAAAAAATGCTTTATTCTACATAAAGTAAAATTGCTAAACTATTACAAAATTTACACAGATCATAATAATCAGAACAGCCTTATGATTAATATTTACATGCAAAGTTTTTAGAGTGAAATTAAGTTTAAGAAAACGCCCATATCCTCTTAAATTTCATTAGTATACATAAAAAATAAATTTCAAGATGAGAAGCATAAAAACATACTACACAATCTTCCTGAAATTTATGGAAAGGGAAGATGAACTACTCACAAACTTCTGGCACCAAAAACTCTAACAGCATACATTTTAACACTCCACAAATATTAACAAAAAAGAAAGGAAGGAAGGAAGGAAAAAAGATAAGAAGTAGCAATGCCAAAGTTATTGACAAAGAGTAATTTTTTTTAAAAGCCCAAAAATAGAAGACATGTTTAGCTGTGATGTCTAAAGGACAATTTGTAAATTAGCCAACAGAAAGAAATGTACTATGGTTATCTTAAGAGTATTTTAGCTTTTTTTTTTTTGCCATTAAAAAGTGAACTGAAAAATGAGCTTATTATAATCAATCAAAAAGGCCAAACTTTTTGTCAATGCCATTCCTTAAATATTGAACTAATCAAATTCCACATCATTTCTCCATATACTCAAAAGCAGCCAATGTTCTTAAAAGTAGAAATTCAATTCATTTCCTAAATCTAGAAGGCATAATTTTCCATTTGAGGATAAAAATGTAGAGATAGGTTCTGTGACAAGAAACAATACTTATCCCTGAATCCTAAGTTTAAAATGCTAAAAAGAAACAAACGCAAGCATACTGCCTAGTATGGAAGAAATACCACAAAAAGACCTTTCAAAAATCTGTTCAATCAACTTTTATTCAATTCCCAAAGTTCACCCCTAGTAATAAAACTGCGGTATTTTTCTTTTATTTGATTAATTTGAGAGGAGAAACATCAATTTGCTACTCCATTTATTTATGCATTCATTAGCTTCTTGTATGTGCTTTGACCAATAATAACCTTGGCATATGGGAATGACACTCTAACCAACTAAGAACCCAGCCAGGGCCCAACTGCAATATTTTTCCAGAAAATATAATTGAGGTTATATTTTTTAAAACTTCAAATTTTACTTATTTTAACATAGTTACCTGCCTAGACATCACCAATCAAAATCCCAAAATAAAACTTACTACTAAGAAGCAATCTAACAGAGCTTCACATGAAAGAGCTCTAATTTACATGATAGAACATCCTAAACAGCATTTTCCAAATTAGGTCCATAATTGCTAATAGATATTCAGAGAAATATGGTTCTGTGGCAAAACAAATTCAAGAAATTCAAGATCTATAAAACTCCCTGCTATGCCCTCCCTTTTCAAATCATATTAACATATTAAAGGTCCCAAGAAGTCCAGCAGAAAAATGTTAACTTTACATCTAACATTTTGCAAATTTATTAGGCTACAAAACCCTTCTTTATTATTATCATTGTTTTTATCTCATTTCTTAGCACTTCACAAAAGTAATTAGGGAAAAATTATAAGATCTTCTTCAAGTGTTTCAGGAATTCCACTTTATGCCTGTTGTTCTGGCAAAATTATTAAAAGCACTCTTCTCCCACTCTTAAAAGTGTCCCAGTTTAGATGATAAATTATATGGTCACCCTAAAATTAATTCTATAGCCCAGCTGGCATGGCTCAGCCACTGAGCACTGACCTATGAACCAGGAGGTCATGTTTCGATTCCTATCAGGGCACATGTCCTGGTTGCAGGCTCAATCCCCAGTTTAGGGCATGTAGGAGGCAGCCAATGAATGATTCTCTTTCATCATTGATGTTTCTAGCTCTCCCTGTCCCTTATTTTCTGAAGTCAATAAAAAATACATACATACATACATATTGTAAAACTAATAAACACATATTATGAAATATGTGAACTACCTTTACCAAATGTTACTGCATGCAGTTAAAATGGTAGGTAAATGATGATTAATCATTATCTGTTTTCCCAAACTTCTGAAAGAATTTTCCACCAGCAATCCTACATATAGTTTCAAAATACTCTGGAATACTGAATTCTCGCTAACTGAACTCACAAACCAAAGAGATTTTAGATAGTAAAAAATATCTGTATTTGCCTAATTTTTTAAAAGTGTGTGTTATATCCAATTGTAATATAAGGACAACTCTTGAAGACATTAAAGCAATCTATGAAAGATGTTTAAAACACATTTTTAAAAAATTATTCCAGGTTTTAATTGTGAGATTTCCCCAGAATGCTTGACTATCTTCACGCAAGCCCAGGTTTCATCCATCCCAGGGCTTCAAAATGCCATTTCTAAAGTCCTAACAGCATATCTTTATTTCCAATTTAGTCTTTGTCCCCTAAATTATAATTGTACTTCTATTAACAACTCTATGTCCCAGAAGTATTCAATATACTCAAACCTAACACATCAAATTTCTCTCAAAACTTTCATCCACCTAACCAGTTAATCAAATCAAGCCAGAAACTTCACCACCACCTTCTCTTTCACTCACATCTATTTACCAATTCAAGTCAATCTTACTTCCTTGAAATGCCCAAGTCCCTACTACCACTTTAATTCAGACTATCTTGATCTCTTCCCTAGAAGTCAGCAAGGGACTCAACTGTTCTTCCTGTCTCCAATATTATCCCCTCCAAATCAATTCTCCATACTAGTGATCTTTCTAAAATATATATCTGATCAAGTCACTGCTTAATCTTTCATAATTACTCAACTGCACTCAGGATATAAAGGCAAACTTCTTAGCATGGCCTAAGATATATTACACGACCCAGTTTCAGCCACTGCCACTAACTCTTAACTAGCTCTCCATGCTCCAGGATTTTTACATACATGATGCTAATTTAGCAAGTAACTCTTCTCCTGGTTACCATCCCAACCGTTTTCTAGCTAACTCCAACTCATATAGGTCTCAGCCTAGATGTCATCACCTTTGGAAAAGCTTCCTTTGCCAATTGCCCCCTTTAGTAAATTTACTCTCCTTTGTACTTCCCAGTTTAATCCAATACAGCCCTTATGCTACTGATATATGGTAAGAGACCCTGTTTACTTGTTCTCTACCAAACTATAAACTCTGTCTATGCTGTGTCTTGTTCACAATCAATGAATATGAGTAATAATAGTCTAGCATCTCTTAATTATTATTAACCATATTAAAAGGACAAGCATATTAGAAATGATATATTTTACCTTCCCAAAATAAGGACATTATATAATTCTGCCCAGAGGCTTCTCAGCAAAAATTAAAGAATTTTATTATTAATCCTACAAAGAATGAAAAGTTACAAACTCTTCCCAAATTTCAGGAAATGTAGGGATAAGGAAGAAACTGACATAATGAAAAAGTCAATCTGACTGAGGAGTAAATAAATTGAAAAGGGCGATTAGGATATGAGACCAATTTAGGTTGTTGGTTATAACAATATGAAACTATGAGAGTCTGAAATAAGGAAGTACGGTGGTTGGGAAGAAAAGGAAAGCATAACATTAAGAAAGATTTGGACGTAGAGGAAGTTTGTAGTTCACCTGAAGTATGTAATTACTTGAGCACTCAAACTAGGTCAGGTCTTCTTGTTACATGTTCGTATAGGATTTTGTCTCTTTCCTTTATACAACTAAGTAGTTTCAGACCCATAATTTTACTGTACCCCAACTTCCCATAATTTGCATTACTCTCTTATACTGATCTCCACACATGGATCTACTGGGTGTCCCATATCTACTTCAATGTTTCTCTCCTTTGTTCATGCTGTCTCCTCTGCTTGAAATAACCTCCTTGTAATGCGAACTTTCAAAAACCTTCTAAGGTCAGTCTGAAATAAGCTTAGCCAGAAGTAACTATTTTTCCTCTTATGAATACTTTGTTGACTATTTACATGGCTACTCTTATAATGGTTTCTATTATAGTTGTTTTAAACATTTCTCTCCTCCACAAAAATGAGGCATACTCCTTGAGGTTAAGCTATGGGACAGAAGGAGCAGAAATAGGTATAGATGGACTGAATAGAAGGAAATACCAAGCACAAAGAACAGCAGAGAGAGTACCAAAGAACTCAATGAAAATAAGTCTAAGAAATGTCCACTCTCTCTCCCACAGGATTCTTATACTGGATTTTACAGACCCCTACATAGGTCTTTCCTCTTAATCCTCATATTACTTATTGGTAATATTTATATAAATCAATATCCAAAAGAAATGTAATGTAAGCTACAAATACAAATCACACATGTAATTTTAAATATCCTGCTAGCCACATTTTGGAAAGTAAAAAGAAACAGGTAAAATGAATATTTAACTTAACCCAACATATCCAAGATATTCTCACTTCAACATAATAATCAATATAAAACAATTATTTGAGATATTTTAATATTTTTTTCATAGTATGCTTTTGAAATCCAGTGTGTATATTTTATACTTACAGCACATCTCAATTCCAACTAAACACATTTCAAAAGCTCAATAGTTTCACATGACTAGACTAGTGTCTATAGTATTGTGCACCTCTTAAACATTCTTGTCATAGATTTTTAGAACTGGCTTCAACTATCCAGATTCCAACCCAATAACCCTAGATTACCTTTTTTTCTTTTTATCCACACTCAAAGATAATTTTTATTGATGTGTTTGGGGAGAAAGTGGAGATGAGAGGGGGGCAAAGAGAAAGAGAAGGAAGGGAGGAGAGGACAAAGGAGGGGAGTAGTGGAGAGGAGAGACTGGTTGCTTCCCATACATGTTGGGACTAGCGGATCTGGAAATCTTTTGGGGAATGGACAATGCTCCAACCAACAACGACTCAGTCAGGGCCCTGGGCTGTATTTCTTAATTCATCATTACTTTCCATCCTCAGCCACTCACTCCTATAGTCATACCTTGGACCTTATGGCCACACCTTTGACCTTTCCAAAATAATTTATGCCCTCCATTCTCAACTTCATGAGTATCTCAGATTCATTAATACTATCACTCTCTATCCATCAGCCTCCAAGTTCAGTTTAGTAAGATTCCATGGTACATCATTAAACATTCCTTTGCAAAATTCTTTCCCCCGCTATGCCTGGCATATCCAAATGTTCCAATTTTACAACATGGACAGACAGAAAAATAAATGCACTAATGCAAACAGATGTTACTATACATCCATAATCATTCATCTCAATGGGCATAGGCATCCACTAGATTTTCCAATAAGCCAGCAATCAAAATTCCCACAATTGCATATTTTCCTTGCTCTTACCACACCTTCTTACTCCAAAAACTACATTTAAAATTCATCCATCAGCCCTAGCTGTTTTGGCTCAGTGGTTACAGCATTGGCCTGTGGACTGAAGGGTCCTGAGTTCGATTCTAGTCAAGGGCACATGCCCTGATTGTGGACTGGACCCTCAGAAGGGGACCTGCAGGAGGCAGCCAATCAATGATTCTCTCTCATCATTGATGTTTCCCTCTCTCTCTCCCTCTCCCTCTCTCTCTCTCTCTCTCTCTCTCCTTTTCTCTTTGAAATCAATAAAAAAAATATTTATTTTTTAAAAAAGCAAACATCAAACAAATGACTATACTATAACCTTAACTGGTTTGGCTCAGTTGGTAGAGCATCGGCCTGCAGACTGAAAGGTCCTAGGTTCGATTCCAGTCAAGGGCATGTGCCTCACCTACAGGCTCCTCCCCAGTCTTGGCTCTGGTCAGGGCGAGTGCAGGAGGCAACCATTCAATGTGTTTCTCTCACATCGATGATCCTCTCTCTCTTTCCCTCTCTCTTCTACTCTCTCCAAAAATCAATGGAAAAATATCCTTGGGTGAGGATTAAAAAATAGCAAATGACTATGCAACTTTAACAACACACTTAACATTGTAATTTGACATTCAAAAAAAAATTTTAAGCAGCATTTTTGCTAATTATAATAAATTCTTTTTAAAAATTCAGATACAGGTACAAGAGAGCCAAACTACACATATTTTCAAAATAAGGTCTCTATCAATACTTTTCCCTCTCCACCTCTACCTATGAAATCCCCCTCTTTAAATAATGCATATCAAATCTGGTAATTTATTAACACTATGATATAGTTGATTAGAATGGCTTAAAAACAACCTTACAAGTAAATAATATACAAAACTAATATTTCACTACTAGTTTCCATTTTTAAAAGTAACATTAATACAAGTTACCTGGGAGGAAGTGGGGAAGAAACACATGACAATGCACAAATATAGGCCTCAAGGTTTTGGAATACTCTATTAGGTTTGATGTTTATTAGTCTTCCATAAGTTATACAATCTTCTACACAGTTATATTATTTTGCATATACTGTACATTTATTTTTTTAAAGCAGCCTAAGTTTTGTCTCAGAACAAAATTTCTATTATTCAATATAAATATTTTTAAAATCACAAATAGGATTTTTTACTCATTACCATTAAATGTCTAGATTTTAAACAGATTCTTAGATTGGGGACTCATATCCACCAGTTCATTTAACTTCAGTACCTGTCTCATCCCCAGTTGCTTTTCCAGAACTACTACCTCACCATGAAGCTTCATGAGTTTTCCCCAATTCAAACTTGGGCTTCTTGTATTTTGTCTTTTCTAACAAAGACATCACAGAAAAGGTATATTGATTAGCAAGCCTTTCTATATCTTTTCCAATGCTATCTGAAATCAATATATTGACCGCTTCTTGCAAGTCATTTGTCTGTACCTCTCGGGCCATAATTTCATTCATCTTCCAGATTTGGCGAACCTGTTGCTGCTGAGTCTAAAAAGACTTCCAAATCTGATAGTTGTGTTTTATTAGTAAAACCAATACAGAATAAAGCAAATAATCACTGGTAGACTGGACATGAACAAGAGCTTCAATCATGGTAGGTCTTTTTTTTTAACCATGAAGCACCTTTTGTCATGGGTTCCATACCATAGAAATTTGTCTAGCAGTTTTTGCCATGAACATCCTCAGTAATTAGCCTGAATTTACTAAATACAAATTCATTCTGCAGATCAGCTAGGCTCACTTCAAAAACAAAACCGACCAGTGGTCGGCAAACTGCGGCTCGCTGTTTGCCGCTCTGTTGACTAATGAGTTTGCTGACTACTGACCTAGACTTTCGATTCCAATAATTACAGGCTGTTGTTGTTCCTTGTGATTAAGCCCTAGACCCTCAGTTGCACTTTGGTTTCTTGAATTCTCATGACTAGTTTTTCTAATATTTCTTATATTGAACATTGCTGGTGCATTCACAACAATACAATCTTTCTTAGAAAATGGATCAACCAACCACTTTTTTCTTGACTCCCTTTGGTAAGGAGCTTGTTCTGCCAACCACCATGGTGCTACTCAGAGAGCCAAAACGGTGCAATATAAATCTTATTTCAATATTGGCAGGTATTTAAGAATGGTTAACATATTATTAAAAGTTTGTATTATGAGCCTCACGGAGAGTTTACAATGTGCACCAGTTAAAAACAAACTGACCATACACAGACATCTACCATATTCCCTCTTTAAAAAGAAACCAAGACAATAAAGGAAGAAAAATTAATTCTCAAAAACAAACAAAAGACAATAACTGACTAATTACAAAAGAAAAAGTAAAGGCAGAGATCCAGTCCTCTAACAAGATAAAACAGAGAAAATCACTAACAGATTAATATAGGAACATTTTCTAGAAATAAAGGACGTGTCTCCACACTGGGCCAAGTACCTTAGCACAATGACTGAAAAATACCTACACTAAAATATGTCATCAAGAAGTGTGAGCACACCAGGAATAAAGATCCTGAAACTCCCAGACAGGTCACATGTAAAGATTCAATAACTGAAGTGGCACTCTCAACCCTGTACAATGTGGACAACATCTTTAGTTATTAAAAAAAAAAAAAAAAAAAGAGTTCAGAATAGAAAATGTCTGTTCTGTTAAAAATTATACCGTATTTCAAATTGTCTAGAGTTTCATTTAAGAAATAAAACTAACCTTTAGAAAAATTTTTCTAAAAACTAAAATCTATCAAAAATTGAACAGCAGGTGTTGGCTCAGTAATTGGGCACCAACCTATAAACCGGGACGTCGCATTTCGATTCCAGTCAGGAAAAGTGCCAGGTTGCAGGCTAGGTCCACACGGTGGGGAGTGCAAGAGGCAGTCGATGGATGTTCTCTTTCAACATGGATGTTTCTATCTCTCTCCCCCTCTACCTTCCTCTCTGAAATCAATTAAGAATATATTTTAAAAAACTGAATAGATAGACTGGAAATAAAACTTAGAGTAAGATAATTATTGAAGTTCAATGTTAACTTTTGCTCCTAATAGATATGGGTTATTTTAATTTAGCTTGGCAAAATAACTAATCTAAAATAAGTGATACTTTTTAAAAATCATGGGGCATGAAGAGGATGAGGGAGCAGGTAGCTGGACAGAAGAGAGACAGGAATCTCAGAACAAAAGACTTTGTATAAGTTTTTCAAAAGATTAAAATATCACAATTAATTTTTCCCATCAATCTAAACCATTCATATGTGAAAACTGAGAAACAGTTAACTTTTAAAAATATAATTCAGAAATGTAGAGATACAAAGATAAGCAAAAAGTACTTATTGCTCTGAAGCACGTAATTATGATAGATTATGTCTAAACTGTCTACCAGACTGAATTTCTCAGAACTATGTTTTAATTATCTGTATACACTGATGACTAGCATAGTACCAAGCACACAGCATACACTCAAATATTTACTAAATAAACAAATGAGTACTATGAAAAGGCCTAACCATGAAGTAAAAAAGGTTCTATTCAATACCTAGTTTTTAATTACCTAAAACTATAAAAAGGAAAATATTAAAAAGTCAATTAATTTTTAAATCAAATGTAATTATTTCATATTAAGTTTATTATTTATTTCTTCAAATACCCTAAACCCCCGGCTAATAATAAGAAATTAAATTTAACTATTTACATTTCACATCAATATCATGTTTTCCCTTGGTTAACTTTATTTATAGAATTATCTTGGATGGAGGACAAACCCTTTGGGTTCAAAAGCATTCACAGAATTCTCACCCTGCCCCCAAAACCAGCGTACCAAACATACCATCACCTTCAGACCCCATTCCCTTAAGTGGATAATGCAGTTAAGATGACAGATGGTTGAACAACAAACAAAAAAGGACCACTTTTACTAAAGCTACAAATAAAATTGAAATCTACTTGCAAAACAACACATTCACTATCATGCTCCACAATCAGTAGAATCAACTGTTAGATTAGCAGATTCCAGAAAACTAATAACTCAGTGGAGTATAAAGAGTTAACCTACAAGTAAATATGTCCTAAACAATTATCAACCAACTTGTAAGTAGCAAAGTTAAACCTATTCAACAGAACAAACTATCCAATACTTATAAGCACATTTTGTTTATGTACAAATGCTGATTACGAATCAGCCTTTTCTAATATCCTTTCTATTAGGCATAGCAGGGTTAATACTTGGAAGAACTTTTTTAAATAGTTGCCACATATAATAATAAGTAACTTTTTAAAAATAGTCTGAAATTAAGGGTTGTTCATTTTCACTGTTTATCCTTAGTCTCAATTATTCCTGGGATTACTATCTAAATTCAGGAGTGAAAATTAATGGCAATCCTAAAATTCATGTTTTTTCCTAATTATGATTATATAAGACACCACCCTTTAAATATATACATATATATCTTTCATGCTTAAAAGCTACTTTATTTTGAAATTACATTCTAGAAAAACTTTTGCAATAAAAACTCTTCTTTTCCGGTCTTACTTTAATACTCTGAGGAAAGATGCTTAAAAAATAGAAGATGCGCTGCCCTAGGTGGTTTGGCTCAGTGGATATAGCATTGGCCTATGTACAAAGGTACAGGGTTCAGTTCTAGTCAAGGTCATATGCCTAAGTTGTGGGCTCGATCCCAGTAGGGGAAGAATCAATGATTCTCATCATCAATGTTTCTCTCTCTCTCTTCCTCTCGGAAATCAATAAAAATATATTTTGAAAAAAATATACTAGCTGCCTTGCCAAGGTGGCTATGAACCAATCAGAGCACATGCCCAGGCTGTGGGCTCAATCCCCAGTGGGGGGGCATGCAGAAGGCAGCTGACCAATTATTCTCTCTCATCATTGATGATTCTAATTCTCACCCTCTTCTTTCCTCTCTGAAATACATATATACATATATATTAAAAAGCATATATATGCATATATATTTTAAAAGTATATATGTACACTTTTTAAAAAAGAAATACAGAGTTGAAATTTTCAAATAAATCTAAGGAAAGGTAGAAACTAAGATGCATTGAGAGTTTTATAATCTCTAGATTCATAATCTGTATGTCCCATGTTAATCCCACAAGAGGAAAAGAAAACAAAATAGGATGAAAAAATAACAAAAAATAGGCTGAATATAAATCCATCATCTTAAAATATTTGGTAAGAGCTAATAAAACCTGAAGAAATTATTGGCTAAAATTAGGTTATGGAAGACACCTGTATGAATTTTTTATTCACCAAAACTATTTCTACCCCCTACTATAGGGGATGGTTGGGAGGATGGCAATCAAAGATTGAGACATAACCTTGACAAAATAAAAAGTTATACAACTCCCACACCATTATTAATTTAAAGTACTTGGAGCTCATTCTTCAATGCAAGCCATTACTGTTTAGCATTTTTACTAGAGATGCAAGATACCTTCTGCTTAGCAAACTTGCCTTGTAAATGGATCACTGTCATCTATAAGTAAACTATTTTTTTCTTTTAAATTATAAAAAATACCATAGGTGAGAAGGTAAAAGCGATATTCCCATTTTAAACTACTGACTTCTGGTCCCGACTTGGGCCTCAGTTGGCTGGAGCATTGTCCACCAGAAGATGGTGGCTGGGGTCCATTCTCCATCAGGGCACATACCTAAGGTTGTGAATTCAGGTTTGATCCCTGGTCAATTTCCATCCCTAGTAGAGCACATGCAAGAGGCAACTGATGATGTTTCACACATCATGAATATCTCTCTCTCTCAAATTAAAGTAAATAAATAAACCACAGACTCCTGTACCTGCACTGTGAATCTTATATTAAAGAAGTGTTTAGCCCTAACCGGTTGCTCAGTGATTAGAGCATCAGTTTCCAGACTGAATGGTCGCAGATTCAGTTCCAGTCAAGGACACATACTTGGGTTGCAGGTTCGATCCTTGACTCGGGTCTGGATGTGTGCAGGAGGCAACCAATCAAAGTGTCTCACTCACATCAATGTTCCTCTCCCTCTGTCTCTCCCCCTCCCTTCTACTCTCTCTAAAAAAAAAAAAAAAAAATCAATGGAAAAAATATCCTCAGATGAGGGTTTAAAAAAAAAAAGTGTTCAGATTCTCAAAGGTTTTGTTCTCTGGACTCTTCTAGTTTTGAACAAAAAAACACTGATTAAATTTAGATTTGCTGTGATAAAAATTAAAATTGAAAAATTTTAAATGTTAATTATCCTTTAAAAATAATAATAAACTCATTATTTGTTAACATCACATACTAACTTTGAAAAAACTATATTCCAAAACAACAATAAAAAAATTGCCAGAAGGTTGTCACTGTTATACATTTTTGCAAATCTCTTTAATATCTGATTCTCATACCCACTTTTGCAATCAATCTGCAGCATTATATTTTTTTAAATTTATCTTTATTTATTTTATATTTTTATTGATTTCAGAGAGGAAAGGAGAGAAATAGAAACATCAATAACAGAAATCACTGATAGGCTGCCTCCTGCAGGCTGCCTCCTGCATGTCCCTCACTGGGGATGGAGCCTGCCTGGGAATCAAACCATGACCTCCTTATTCATAGGTTGACACTCAACCACTGAGTCACACTGGCAGGGCTGCATTAGATTTTGATCGAAATACTGAATGAAAAAACCTCAGACTCCTACAAAGAACAACTGTGACTATTCTTTGATCTTTACTAAAATTCAACAAGTGGGAGTTTATTATTGTTGTTATAATAGCAATATGGAATCTAAAACCCTATCTATGAACATTTCCTACTCTGATATATTGAAATCCACAGGTCTATCTTCCATTTCCAATGGCTCTTTTTAACCCATGCGTAATTTTGTGACACCGTGCACTGGTTATTTAGAAAATACTGGCTCACTGAATTACATGGTCCTTGAAAATGTTGACACTTTTCAACACAACTTCATTACACTATCACATTCATTACTACCACCATTGATTTTATATTAAAAAAAAAAACACCTAGTATTGGGAAGCTGTCACATTCATAGTAGCAACAAATATAGTCAGATGTTTTTCTTGCAGGGATACAAGCTCACTCTAGTCTGGAGAAAATGTCTGCTAAGTACCAAAGTGAATAACTACACTCTGTCAGTTTTGAGTTCTTTCAAGTAACCATGGTGTTGCAGAAAAATAAAACAGGGAATTCAGTTTGCAACTAAAAACAACTGCACAAATTCTTCTCCTCGAAATAACCATTGTTTTTCAGTATTTAACAGAAATGCTTTACTCATACTTTACATTTCATCATTAAGAACAGTACAAAAAAGACATGTATTCAAGGTTCAAGATTTAATGAAATTAAGATTTTTATTGCTTCATGGAAGACATTCTACGTAAAGCTGGATTTTTTTAAACTGAGAGTGCATAGTGGTAAAGAACACAATGACTACCAGTAAGTACAATTTGGTGCTACTGCCTTATTAACTCATGCTAATGTGCCAGGCAGATTTATCCCTCATTGCTTTTGCACCACCAGTACAAATGTCAATCTAGGGGGCTAATAATGTCTTGTTATTATTATGAAAATTTTTTTTGAAAGACCCCTTAGGATAGTCTTATGGATCAACAGTGGTCCACAAACCATATTTTGTTAACAGCTAGATTAGAAGAAAGAAATTCAGAAAACAGTAAGATAAGTCATAACTCAAAGGCTGATGGCCTAGAGGAGGGAATAAGAGGTAACTACAAGAAAAACAGGAAAACAGAGTCCCTAGAAGGGACTGTAGCAGACTCTAGGGGTTGGCAGGCAGATTTCAAAACCAAGGTTTCCGAGGGAGGTGCCACAGTACAGCTCTCACAATGGGCCTGTAAAAAGCCCAGTCTTGTCCACATAGTGACCAGCAGGCAACCTGTTCCTACAAACAGTCTATAAAGAGAACTAATTATCCGGAGGGTGGGGGGGAAATGAGATTTTGGTTATCTTAAGCAATGATGTACCCAGCATATTTGACTCTGGTGCAGATTATTTTTTTTTAACTGTTTTAGATTTACAGACATTGAGAGTTCCCACATACTCCACAACCCAATTTCCCCAATTAACATTTTACATTAACATGAACCAATACTGATACATTATGAATTTTATTTTACTTTTTTCTGTTCTAAGATCCCATCCAAGATGTCACATTGCATTTAGTTGTCACATCTCCTTAGGCTCCTCTAAGTTGTGACAGTTCTGATCATTTTAACACTCTTCTATATGACAATTCTTCTCAATAATAATAACTAAATAAAACAAAGTCAATGGCCAGAAAAAAAAAAGGCAGTCAATAAGAACTTTCTTTTATTGAGTTTCATACATACAATCATGTCAAGTAAAACTGGTATTCCATTTAAAAAGCAGTTAGTTCAGCCAGCTGGCATGGCTCAGTGGTTGAGCGTCAACCTTTGAACCAAGAGGTTATAGTTCCATTCCTGGTCACAGCACATGCTGGATTGCAGGCTCGATTTCCATCATGCAGAAGGCAGCCGATCAATGATTCTTTCTCATCAGCGATGTTTCTATCTCTCTCTCCATTCCTAACTATTTTTTAAGCAACTAGTTCAGCATGAAACTTCTACAATTGCACAGCTTCTTTTCCTTGAGTTAACCATAAGATTTGGTATTTAGTAAAAGTGCTTTACAAGTACTTTCCATTTCATCACAAAAAATATTTTCTAAAATGTAATCAAGTATTGAGACATTATAAAATTAGTGTTATTGGTTCATTAAGAAATTAAAATGTAACTGGCATTTACATTTTAACTCCAAGTGCAAAGTAATATACTCAACTTGTACAGTTTAGTGCTACTATCTTAATTCCTGCTAAGATACCAGTAATTTTACCCACTGTTGAGTAAATGTCAATATAGTAAGTAATGCTTTTATATTAGGAAAATAGTTTTTACCTAGAGGACTCACACCAAGAGTCTGGAAAACCACTAGGGGATTAGAAAATAGATTTTGAGAACCATTGTAATAGCTGATATACATTACTTGTATGATTAAAAGAAGATGTTTGCCCGACCAGCGTGGCTCAGTAGTTGAGCACCGACCCATGAACCAGGAGGTCACAGTTCAATTCCCTGCACAGGTTAAGGGCTCGATCTCCCTCCCTCTCTTAAATCAATAAATACATATACATATACATATACATATACATATATATATATATATATATATATATACACATACATACATATACATTTTTTTAAAGAAGGTAATGTTTTAATAAATATTCCCTCAAACAAGTATTTAAATAAATAGACACATATATTTGGAGACACACTCAAACATATAATGAATGATAGTATAATAAATACATCACAAGTAAATAACAAATAATTACTAAGTACCTATCATAAGCTAGGCCCTGAGCTAGGTGCCTTCTACATTTGCTTTCTTGGGTAACTTAGAGAAAAAAGCCCATATATCAGAATAATTACTTTTTTTTATTTTTTATTTTTTTTAAATATGTTTTGATTTTTTACAGAGAGGAAGGGAGAGGGATAGAGAGCTAGAAACATTGATGAGAGAGAAACATCGATCAGCCACCTCCTGCACGCCCCCTACTGGGGATGTGCTCACAACCCAGATACATGCCCTTGACCAGAATCGAAACCGGGACCCTTCAGTCCAAAGGCTGATGCTCTATCCACTGAGCCAAACCGGTTTTGGCTGAATAATTATTTTTAAAATGAAAAAATTTTTCATCCTGAAATCTCCCAGATATTTTAAAAAATTAGGCCTACATGAATACAAAAAAAAGTCTTAAAATGCTCCAAAGCACAAGATAGCATGTTAAATTCTATTTTAAGTACTATGCCATGAAGCTAAAACAAGCATGCTCACATTCAGAAACCCAAATACAAAATGAACTTATTTGGCTGTGTCCTGCCAGAACTCCGTAAAAAACCTACATTCCATCTCTCCTCAACCCAAACAACCTTTACCTGTAACAGTTTTCATTCCTATTTTTAAGTGAAACTCCAGTATTAAGACTATAGAGGTTACACTAAATGTAGCAACTATTTTTTTATTTGGTATAACAAACCATCAAAACAAAAATTAAGCATTTTTAGACATACATTGGTAAGTTCAAGAAGTAAACCTCTACAAACATACACATGAAAATATTTACACTATTGTAAAGAGTAAGACCAGCTCTCTAGCTCGGCCATATGGCTCAATGGTTGGGCATCAGCCCATGAACCAAGAGGTCACCGGTTCAATTCCTGGTCAGGGCACATGCCTAGATTGCAGGCTCCATAACCAATAGGGGGTGTGCAGGAAGCAGCCAATTGATGTTTCACGTTTTCCCTCTCCCGTCCGTCCCTCCTCTCTCTAAAAAAATCAAAACATATTTGAAAAGACCAATACTCTTTGACCAAACATAAAATTGGAATGGTACAGAGATCAGCATGGCCCCTGCACAAGGATGACACACAAATTCATGAAGCATTTCATATATTCTTCATCCACTATCAATAATAAATATATTTCTCATTAAAAAAAAGGAATAAGGCCACCTCATTTGGGAGATGTCGTGGAAAGATCTTCAGTATATGTTAGTAAGTGAAAAAAGCTATATATAGTATTATCCCATTTATGTTTTCAGAAAATGTTTATGTACAAGTACATTCATTTAATAAATATTGAGTTTATTTTATGCACTTAGTTTGTTATGGATCTAGACATATACATACACAATAAGTTATAAATATTATACAGATATACATAATTAAATGCTCACAAAGAAAAATTAATAGTCAGATACTAAAGACTATATATTACACTAGAGGCCCAGTGCATGCATTTGTGCACCTTAAAAGGAATTGTGGAGCGTGAGGCTGCAGTGAACACAGGGGTAGGTCTCAGCCTTTTCTCCATGTCCCCACCCAGCCACCATGGCCCTCAGTCCCATCTGCTGGCAGTCCCACACCCACTGCTACTGCTCCCACGTGCCCCTAAGGAGCAGGGGGAGGTGGAGAAGCCCTCATGGGCAATCGGGGCCGACAGCCCACTGCTCATAACCACTGATGGCACCAAGCAATCAGAACCAGCTCCAGTAGCGGCGCTGGCAGTGGTGTGAACAGTGGCTCTGGCACCAATACTGGGTGTGAGTGGGGCTGATGCCAGCAGCAGGTGTGAGCACCGGGCGGGACCACAGCATGGAGAGCATGGAGGAGCAAAGAATTTTCAGTAACCACCAGAGGCTCGCCCTGATGACAGCAGCTGGTGCCCCCCTTGGTCTGGTGTCCCTACTCAACTGCTCCACCATCCCTGCCACACGCCATGTCCCATATGTGCCCCCTGGTGGTCAGCGCACATCATAGCAACCAGTTGTTCAGTTGTTCCACCATTTGGTCTATTTGCATATTAACCTTTTATTAAATAGGAGATGTCTCCACTGATAAGAACTTTTTGAATTAGGTAAATCTAGAGACAGAATATAATAGCTGTCTGAAGGTGAGCTGAGTTGTGGGAAATAGTGATAGCTGAAGGGTGCATGATTTATTTGGGGGTTAAGAAAAATATTCTAAAATTGATTGTGATGATGGCTGCTGCACAACTTGTAAATATATTAAAAACCATTTGGGGGGAAAGATCAACCAAAGGATTTGTATGTATGCATATAAGCGTAACCAATGGACACAGACACCGGGGAGGTGTGAGGGCATGAGCGGGAAGAGGGAGGTGATTGGGGGGGGGAGACAATGGGGACATAAGGACACATATGTAATACCTTAATCAATAAAGGGAAAAAAAGTGATGCAAAAAAAAAAGTCAATCTAAAGGGCCACATCCACTTGAAGTCACCCTCAAATAAATCCAGGAGCCTAGGGAAAAAATAAATCATTTGGCCCTAGCCAGTATGGCTCAGTGGATAGAGCATCAGCTTGTGGACCAAAGGGTCCTGGGTTCGAATGTGGTCAAGGGCACGAATCTTGGTTGCAGGCTCCTCTCTGGCTGGGCTCTGGTCAGGGCATGTGCAGAAAGCAACCAATCATGTTTCTGTCACATTGATACCTCTCTGTCTTTCCCTCTCTCTTCCTCTCTCTCTCAAAATGTAAAGATATCCTTGGGTAAGGATTGAAAAAACACACCATTTGCCTGGTGAGTGTGGCTCAGTGATTGGGCATCGGCCTATGAACTAGGGGGTCACAGTCCGATTCCAGGGTTGTGGGCTCGATCCCCAGTAGGGGGCGTGCAGGAGGCACCCGATCAATGATTCTTTCTTATCACTGATGTTTCTCTCTCTCTCTCATCCTTACTCTCTGAAATCAATAAAAACATATTTTTAAAAAATTAACACTATTTACTGCTATATCACTGCAATGAGAAATATATTCATTTATAATTTATATAAGATAAAGATATAAAAATAAATCTAAAACTCTTTCATAAAGTATTGTGGATTTAATGTTAAGCATATTCATCTAAGAAGCAGGCTTAAAACAAGTGTGAAGCTATATAACCCTATCTCAGAACATTTACAATTTGACTGACAAATAGACATGTGCATTAACCCTCTCACTAACAAATATCTTGAATATGATTTGTTCATTTAACAAATATATCTTAAGCACCTACTATGTCCACAGGGAAGAGGGCAACAGATGGGTGAGAATGGAACAGTATAAAAAACAATACTGTTCAACAAAAAGAAGCAAACTAACAGCTCTGGCTTTAAGTCAAGGACTTTGCTATACAGTGAGGGAGACAAAACATACAAAGTAGACTGGGGTCAGTCTATAGAAAATCTTTAATACCAAAATGAGAGCTAAAATTTTAATCCTGTTTTTGATGGAAAGCCACTGGAGTGACAGAATGAAAGGAGTATTTTGGGAAAATTAACCTGGCAAGTAGGGAATTGAAAGCAGAGAATAAGAAAGAGATGAAGTTTTTAAAAATAAGAACATTTGTTAGTAGTCCTATGTTAGTGATATTTCAAACTTACTAATTAATGTTCAAAGTGTTTTTTTTTTGTTTGCTTGACCTAAGGTTAAGAAGAAAAGGAGAAAAGGTGGTTTCTTAACTTTGATGGATTTTAGAAGTTCATAGCAAAGAATGAAGTTTACCAGAAAATTCTAAAGGGAGAATGAATCTGGGGAGCTATCTTTTCATGTGATATATTGAAAGCAAGAGTAAAGGGAAATAAAAAACAATGGGAGTTCCATAATTTTTAACATGGAAAGGAAGTACAGTAATAACAAACATTTTGTAGCAAGAGTAGCAAAAAGTGCATGGCAATTAGTACTATTATAAAATTAATTAGAGGCTCAGTGCACAAAAATTCATGCACTGTAGGGGGTTTCCTCAGCCCCACCTGCACCCTCTCACAATCCAGGACAACTGGCTCCTAACTGCTCACCTGCCTGCCTGATTGCTCCTAACCACCTCTGCGTCAGCCCCCACCACTGCAGCTTTGTCTGGAAGGACATCCAGAATGACATCCGAAAGGTGGTTCAGCTGTATGCTATTATTATAGACGAGAGGCCCCATGCACGAAATTCGTGCAAAGGGCTCAGCCCTTGTAGCCTCAACTTTGTCTGGAAGGTTGTTGGGCTGTCTGGTCTAATTAACATATTATGCTTTTATTATTATAGAAAGTAAAGGAAAACTAAGCACTTTTACATTTATCATCCATTATTTTTACAAATCCAAATGATTAAATTTGTTACATAAATTTAGGTTTAGGTAGGGACCAAATTCGACATCAAATTTAGAGTATGTTCAATTTCACACCCTTAATATTTCACCAACTGTTCATTCTATAGTGCTATATTTTCAGATGTTGCACAAATAATCTTAATTCAAATATACATTTATTAATTGCTTTAACCTATAAAGGTCCCTTCGTAAAATAGAAAAATGTTTCCATTGCCTATGTAACCTTTCTCTGAAGTAGGTACCTCCTAGAAATAATGGTACCTACCAATCTACTATGGTAGCAACACTTCTAAGAGATTAAAAAATGTAAGGCAAATTCTCATTTTCACTTTCTCTAGATTAATGTTCAGCAATGCTTTTTTAAATGCCACTTAAAAATAGATGAGCATCTAAAAATAAGGCACAAAATCTTGCAATGTCTGATTATTGAGATATAATTTCCCAAAAGCAAACATACTTGAAAGTAAGTTATATATACTATTTCATAATCCATTTCATACGTTATCGAATGTTCTGATTCAGAAAAAAAATGTTTGCTTGTATTTTATAAAATATCTGCCATCATTTAATAATCTTATCTGATAGATTTGTAGAAACAAAAAGAAATTACTTATTTCAACTCCCAGTTCATCTACTTAAAATACCATCTGCACTGCTCCCTAAAGCACCAAAAGGTCTGTCATATTAATATATTGAGTTAGAATAAAACATTTGCAAACTTTTATATCAGGTTATTTCTCAAGACATTGTTTAAAATAGCAAGAAAGTGAAAATAACTTAATTGTCCAAAGATAAGAGACTAGCTGAATAAAATATAAAGACAGGCATGAAAACAGATTACAAAACAAGGGTAGTGTGTTATTTGTGATGAATATACAAACACATATGCTCACAGAAAGAAAAAATAACTGGATAATCCAGATGTTGACATTGATATTTCTAAGTGCTGGAATTACAGATTTTGTTTATTTTTTTTTTTGCCTACCTTTTTCACTATTCCCTGGAATTTTCCCAAGCAAAATGGTATTTCTAAGAATTAATATTTATGATTTCAACTAACAAACTCTAAAATCTTCCTTGCAAAAAAATAAATAAATAAATAACCCAGATTACATCCCAAAATACCCTGGACAAAGAGCAAGAGGAAAAAGTATCAGCCACAACATAACTAGAATTCTTAGTAAGCAAGGCACCAGAACTAATATGGCGCCTCTAGGGCAGTCTATAGTACATACAACATTTTGAAATTACAAGACATAGGTTCAAGTTCCTGCTACAGTACTTTTATTTGTATGACCTTGGGCTAGTCACTTATCCTTTCTGGGCTTACTTTATCAATGCAAGAGAAATTTTACCTGCCTTTCCTACCTCAAAGAACTGTTAGATCAAATGAGATAATGTGATACATTATGACCTACAAAGCACTACATAAGATTATTCAAACATATATTATAAAAACCACAAGGTGCTTAGTGCCAGAGCAGAATACTTCAGAAAACACTACAACCAATTATATGAAGTAATGAGCCAGGGGTTTTGTTTGTGTATAATGGCCACATCTCCAAAAAATAAATAAATAAATAAGCTACATATTATAAACACACTAGGTTTTGAGGAACTTAAATATTTCTTCCCAGTTCCCACTACAATCATGAGTCTTTTTTTTTTTTAATCCCTAGCTACCAGCAGAAAAGGGTACAAATTATACTGAACTCAAAAGCCTCAGCAAGAGCCATGGAACAGCATGTTGACGGAGTTCACTAGGAGAAACCCAAGGTTAATCAGCAATGGACTCACCACTAAACACCACAGCAATCAACAGGGATTACAAGACTCTTTGAAGAGAAATACAATACAATCGCCCAGGAGGAAAGGGTGGAAGAAAAGACTGTATTTCAAAACAATTATATTAAATACTTAAAAAACTAAAGGGTTCTATAAATTGTTCTTAAGTAATGTTCATAAAAATGGTGACCTAAAACAAAAGCCATCTAACTGTGGCTCTTGACAAAGCAAGTTATGGAGATTCAAATCAAATCCATGAATAAATTGTCAGATTCACTTGCTCCTATCTGAAATAAAAGCAGGCAAATTACACCACAAAATATCAAAATTAAGTGGCTACCTCTTGAAAATGAAGAGGCAAAAATCTGACAACAGAATTCACTGTCATGCTTATAATACTTTTTAAAAATATGGCTTTAAATGTATGGTTTGTCTTCCCATTGAATTCCACCATTTACTCCACTAAAATTATAATGAACTTCTTCCTTACCACTGTTTCTGTGAGCTAAAATGGCAATAACTTGACATGAATTTTCATGCAAAAAACATTTGTAATTTTTTTTAAAAAGTACTTTAAGAAGGGATACATGAGGCTATCAGATTAACTTCCAATAACAGCTAGCCATCACACTCTCCTGCTTTTATGTTCTTAAAGATAATAAAATGCTCACTCTCTACATTCTCACACACGTCATTTATGGGTATTCCCTTTAAGCCTTTCACAAATGTGCAGAGAGAACTCTTTTTGATATTGCAGTTATCTCTTAAGTGTTGCGGCTTGCACCAGATCTACTGGGGATACAGATCTATCCATTTTTAACATCTGATCTTTGCAGATTTGTTATAAATCTAAAAGGACTCAGAAAAATGGGCCACGAAGAAAATAATTATTAAATACAAATCCACAGCAAAATGAAATGTGGCTATAAATTAAGATTAAAAAGTCACTGCATTTACTCAAAGATTCACAGATGGAAATCCATTGGAAGTACTGTATTTTCACATAAAACTTGGAAAAATCTGGGTTTTTCTTAATTATTACTCTGACTTTTCCTACCTTGTTAGAAGTAAATATACTATTTACCTCCAAAAACCAGAAAATGCAATTTCCAAAAGGAGTATCACTGCACAAAACATTATATAAATAAATGCATTCTAAAATAACTGATAAGCATTCCTAAGACCATCCCCCCCCCCGCCTGCAAAAATAAGAATAGCAAATATAACCACAATGATGTATTAAGAAGATTAATACAGCTATCACAGCAAGCAATTAATCACAGCTCCTCAAACTACTGGGCACAGGCAATGACAGACCAGTATGACAAAACAGTTATAACTTGAAAAAAATTGTACAAGAGGACCATAAAAGTAGAAAACAACTCCTCTGAAAAAAAAAACTCAGATTTTGGAGAGAGCAAGAAAATGAGATCAATTTTAGAAAAATGTTTCCCCCCCCAAGTGTTTTTGCGTTTATCTGATACAGGCTAGTTTTTGTCAAGAGAAACTTCACCTAACAAGACTCACACTAGGGATCTGATCTATCTATCCCCAAAGGCACTTTCTTAAAATGAGAAAGAACAAAGGAGGAAATCTCCCAGCATGTGCTTTCCATACCAGTTTCTTTAAACAGCATCAAGAGTGACAATATAGCAGCACAAGCTTTTCAGCTTTCCCTCTATGGTCCGTGTACAACAGAACCCATCAGCTACATTCAAAAGGGCTTCTAACAAAATAGGGCTTCTAACCAAGTAAGTACTAGAAAGCAGAGATCACATAATGACTATATTTTAAGAGCAAAACTATAAAAAAAAACATGAACTAAAGTTCTGTACTCTTCAGTTCAAGAGTTAATTACCTTCAAATATTCAAACTCCTGAGGCATTTTCATTTTCAGTCAAATAGTTTCAAACTGGGGAAAAAACGAAACTAACCCTTATAGACCTGCTGCCTCTTCATTTTGTCATGAGAAGTTTATACTTAAAAAAGAACGGACATTCAAAGACGGCGCCCGAATACACAAATCTTGGACTGTTAGCGTTGCAAAATTATTGGGGAAAACCATCTTTCAATCTTGCAGCGAAGCTTTCTTGCAGGAAAACTCTCCAGAGGCTAACCTCGCATTGGGCTGTTCTGGAAGTTGTCGTTTCATTATAACGCAGAAAAAAACATTTTTTTTTGATGATCTTTATTATAAAGAGAGGACCCCCCCCCCACACACCACCACCCTCCCCCAAAGATTTCCAACTGTGTATCCCCATCTCCACTGGGTAGAGATGTCAGTTCTCTGGATCAGGATATATAACCAGCTGCTTGGTTCGCAGAGAGAGAGAGAGAGAGGGGACTATCGCGTTCCGAGCGCCTCGAAATAACACGCGTTAGTGAAAAACTGCTCGCTCCCCAACCAAAATTATGCCAACGGAGCCCCATGTGTCACAGTCTAAGCGTAAGGGCTCCCTCCCCCTCCCCCCGCACCCCCAACTGCAGGCGCGCAGTGGTCTCCCTGCTTGGGCACAGAAGCCATCACCAGGTAAAGAAGACGGGGGGTGGGTGGGAGAAAAGGCGGGGGGAAGAGGGCGCCCCCCCCCTTTCATCCCATTTCGCGAGGCGTGAGAGTCGTCGGCACAGTTGAGGGGGGGGCGGAGGAACGTTCTATTTACTGGGGGGGGGGGCTCAAGTACGACAAGGGGGAGAATTCCCTTCACATCAACAACATGGCCAGCAAGCTGTCCCTACAAACAAAAGGCAACAGGGGGACATAAACACGAACCATTCACCTCCATCAGCTATAGCATCGCCATCATGGTGTGGACAGACACCCCACCCCCCGCCGCCAGGCTCCTCTCCCCCTCCACACCAGCCGGAGGACAAGGAGAGAGAGAGAGACAGAGGTGCTTCCCACCACCGCCGCTTCCAAATTGGAGGCTTCTCCCCCCACCCACCCCCACCCACCCCGCCGAAGAGTAACGTCCCGCCCAGGCAGACTCCGCCGCGGCCCCTCGGCCGACCCTCGACGCCGAACCGGGGCGCACTAAACTTTACTGGAGCTGCTCCCCGCTCCCCCCTCCACCCCGCTGCCCCGGACGGCGCTGCCCGCGAGCCCGGCGGGCGCCCGGCAGCCTCCCTCCTGACAGGCCGGCGGCCGCGGAGAGCCGAGTGGGGCGGGGGCGGCGGGGAGCCGCGGAGGGGCGGGGCGGCCGGAGCCAAGTTCCCGGGGGTCTGAGGAGAGCGCCTGACAGGAGCTCGGACGGCGGCGGAGGAGGAAGAGGAAGCGGCCGCGGGGAAGCTCTCCCGATCCCCCCGCACCGACACCCGACCCCGGCCCCCCGCACCCCCGGGCAGGGCGGGGAGGCTGGCCGGACGCGGAGAGGACCCAGCCTCCGGGGTAGCCGCAGCCCGCACCTCCCGACTCCCGATCGGTTCCCCCGCCACCCCCGCCAGGGGCGCCCACAACAATAACACGCCGGCGTCGACCCGTCAGCGCCCCCGAGGCACCCGGGGCCCGCGGCCCGCCCGCCGCTGCCGGGCCCCCTCCGCCAGGGCCGGGCACGCCTCTCCTCCCTACAACTCCAGGCCCCGGTGGAAGTGGGCCCGAGCGGCCCCCCAGGGCCAGACCCATCCCCCCGGACAGCGGCGGCGCCGTCTCCGCAGCCCAATATTAGAAGTGAATTCGAGCTGCGCTTTACCTTTAGTTCCGCACTGTCCGCCATCTTGCGTCTGTCAGCGCAAGCGCACTGAACCTCGCCGGGGGCCGGGGCCCGGCCCGCCCTCCTCGCCCGCCTGGCCCCGCCCCGGCCCGGCCCCCGTCGCCCCTCCGCCTCCCCCGCCCACCCCCGGCCCCCGCCCAGCCCCGGGAGCTCGGAGCCCCGCCCGGAGCACGTACAGCTACGAAAGGGCCACGTACCTTTTAAATAATGGCGCCAAGCGGGGAGGTTTGACAGTTAACTCCCCCTCGAGCCGCCCCGCCCCGCCCCGGCCGCCCCCCGGCCAGCGCCTCCCGGGACCGACCACCGCTAGGGGGCTGCTGGCCTGAGGCCGCCCCTCCGAGGCCTGCGGAGCCCACCCTCCGCGAAGCTGCGGTAGCTCCAGCCCCGGGAAGCAGTCACGCCCTCCTCCCCCCCCCCGTCAGCACCTGCTGCCTGCCAGCCCGGGTGTCCTGGGCTGCAAAACAGCAGCAGCCCTTTCCGTTGAGAAATCGCTTACTTGATGAAACCTTTCCCGGTTTTTATTAGCTCAGGTCCTCCTCATGACAACCCAGCGAAGTAGGTGGAGAAGGGATTACAATTCCCATGGTACAGTATCTGCGTTAAGTATTCAAAAATAAAGAGCTCAGAGAGGAAGGGTCTAGCCAGTGGTTCCCCCCAGGTGCTGGGCATGCCCCCACAGGGATGGGGAGGGGGGAGCAATGTGATTTTCAGGGGGGCAATTCGAGAATGAGTTAACAGTGAATTTTTTTTTGCATTTTTTAAACAATTTCTTGGTGCCTTCTTCCTCAGTATTTCCACTATCCTTTTGTTCTTTTATTTTTTCTCTTTAGGGATGCCACATGTCTTTAGACCAAAGTTAATGGCCTTTTCGGCTTCCTCCACGTGAATAAGCATTTCACTTTTTGAATAATAAGAATTATATGTCGGGGGAGAGGGGAGAAGGGCATCAGGGTTTTAGTGCTGCTTGAGGAGAGGAGGCATGGCCCAAAAAAGGTTGGGAACCACTGGCCTAGCCCAAACAAGCACTGAAGAGGGATGGATGGGTTAAGACAAAATTCTGAAGACATTCATTAACTACTACACTTTGTTTCATCAAGAATTGCTTATCTGTGCAAGCCCCATTTCTAAGGGTTCTGTGTACATTGGGAAATTACAACAAAGTCCCTCCGCAACTGTAGGATTCTCACAGGGGAGCAGGCGAGTGAAACAATAAAGATACCCCACAACTGGTGATCTGTCCCAGAAAACAGCAAATGGTCCAGTGAGAGGAAAAAGGGGACATGTATTTCATCCTGGGAGGGCTTTCTCCACTAAATTAACATTTAAACAGACGATAAAAGAATTATTTCACTCCTTTTCCTCTTCTAAACGCCCTTATACCTGCTCCCCAGCCTCTACCTTTTTGCTTCTCAACTTTGCCTCATACCTCATGCAAAAAAAGCAAACAAGACTCCCTTCTCGCTATCAAAACTACTCATATGCCATGAGGTTACTATGAGCTGCCCTATTTCTCTGCTGTTTTCACTGCATAAATTCTCAAAAGGTTTTTCCAGCTCTCTCCACAGTGCTTGTTCCCACTTCCCCCCCACTTCACATTCACTCCTGGGCCTACTCTGATCCAGTTTTGACTTCCCTCATCAAGGTCACTTATGGAGATTACTGAGGATCTCCATGTTTCCAATTGCCAATCCTCAATTCTTATCTAATTGACCTCTCAGCAGAACTACAAACAACAGGCTTTCTTTTAAAACACTTCCCCACTGCTCCCCTGAATTTCCCTCAATGTCTCACTGTTGGGATTTTCCTATTCCTTCACTGGGTCTGTTATAGAAGAGTAAGAAGCTAGGGAAATTCCAGGACAAGTGAGATAGGGAAACTGAGACAAATGGTTTAAACAGCAATGTCCAGCCACCTAATAAATCCTGTATCTTCCCTTAACCAAAGGACACATGAATAAATGGTTTGCACTTACCTCCAACCAGAGAGAGAGTAAATAGATTAAATCACTTTACTCAAGCAGGCAGGTAACAGAAATCCAATAAAGTGCCATTTGCCAACTCTACCCAAGGACAGACCAATTAAGAAAATAAATCTCATTATGATACATCAGCATGAAGCTAACCCTAACCCTAACTCTAAACCCCTCCCCACTATGCACATATCCCCTAACCTTTAAGAGACCCCAGGAGACTTGCAACCAGGGGAACAATGGGCAGTGGCAGCTTATCCTGGGCTAACCCCTTGAACCTGTCTTCAAGGCCCCATGTTCCCCCTTTTCTCTGACTTCCCAGTGCGCAACCCCAGCGCGGCCTAGGCTCTCCTGCTGCTCCTTCTATGTCCTTCCTAAGCTTCACCATCCAAAGAATGTTCCTGCTGCAGTCAATAAATTCTTGCTTGCTTTTCTACACCTTGTCTTTTGAAGGAAATCTTGCCCTCAAGAAGACAAGAACTGAGGTCTCCTCTGTGTACCGGTAACACCTCAGCTGGCTCACTCCTCACTTTGAGTGTATCTTCAATAAATCCCACTTTGCTTTACTTTGATTTTCAATGGCCTTAAAATTTTTTCTGCATCCACGAGAATCAAGATCCCAGCCAGTAACCTGAATCGTTAACAGGTCTTCTGTTCAAAATCCCTGATTTCTCTCCTTTGACTCAATCTTTGAATGTTGCTGTGTTCCAAACTTTCTTCTTTTCTCTGTTTTACTCTCAGGTGATGTCATCCAAACTCCTTAACATTAAGTCTCTAAACTGATGCTTTTCACATTTCTCTCCAGCATAGACATCTCCACCAAAACCCAGTTTCACAAATCCAATTAGCTACATAATCTCTCTACTTTATGACTCACTGTCATCTCAGACTCATGTCAAAGAGAGCCTTGAGCCCGGCTGGTATGGCTCAATGGTGGAGCATTGACCTTATGAATTAGGAGATTAAGGTTCAATTCTTGGTCAGAGCACATGCTCGGTTTTCAGGCTCGATCCCCAGTGGGGGCCTGCCAGAGGCAACCAATCAATGGGTTCTCTCTCATGATTAATGTTTCTATCCCTTTCTCCCTCTCCTTTTCACTCTGAAATCAATAAAAATATCTGAGAGAGAAAGAACCTTGATTTTAAGGCTCCTTTCCTAGTGTTCTCAGTGGATGGCACCATCATCCGTCCAAGTTGTTCAATCAAAAATCTGGAAATCACCCTTGGTTCCTTTCTTTCATTCACCTCCCACATCCAATCCATCAGCCCGTCCAGATGAGTCTGCCTCTAAAACATACACCAAGCCTGCCCCATTTCACTGGATCTCCACTACCTGCATGCTACTCAACTGGTAGAACCACAAGTTGTGTATATCAATAGTCTGTTCTTTTTTTTTTTCTTTGTTCTTTATTAAAATCTTCTAATTTTAAAGATTCTGTGGCCTTAGGCACTTTTTTATTTTCTAGAAACTGTGGTATAACAAAAAGAAATTAGCCACCCTGTTCCTAGCTCCCAGCACAGAGGTCCTAACGCCTTTGGATTTCCTCATAGGCTTGTCTTTCATTATTCTTAGCTTCTTTCCAACACACCTGAGTATAATGCTAAGGAGGTGATTTAGGGTGGGGCTTCCTGTTGGGAGCTGTCACTGGAAAGACCCAACGTGATTAAGAGGAGGTTAGTGAATATACGGGAGCACTGGAAGGTAGGGTGCCAGGAGAAAGAATGGAAGCTATGCACCTCATTTCCCCCAAACCTTGCCCTATGCATCTCTTCCATTCAGCTGTTCCTGAGTTGTTTCCTTTATGTAAACTGGTAAACATTAAATAAAGTGTTTTTCCTAAATTCCAGTGAATTATCAAACCTGAGGAGGGGGGGTTAGGAATCCTCAAATTTGGTCAGTCAGAAGTACCAGTGGCCAATGGGATTGGTGACTGGTATCTGAAGTAGGGGCAGTCTTGGAGGACTGAGCCCTTAACCTGTGGGGTCTGAGCTTACTCCTGAAGTTAGAGCCAATTTGAATTCTTGGATGCCCAGTTGGTCCTGGAGAAGTGGTGTGAAAAGACACCACATATTTGGTGTCAGAAAGAAACTCAGAGGCCCCTTCTTCCTTAAAAAAATATTAAAGATTATATTTTACAATTGATATAAAGACTAATGCAATCCAAATATACTTAATTTTTTCTTCTAATTTTAAAGATTTAAAACTTTAAATCTTAAGTCTCTAAACTGATGCTTTCAAGAGACCTTAAAACTATTGTGCTTCCCACCCAACACATAAAAATTAACTTAAAATGAATGATGGACCTAAATAGAAGTTAAAACTATAAAACTCATAAAAGAAAACTTGGGAGAGTAAATATGACTTTGGATTACACATAGTTTTTAAATATTTATTTAATTTTTATTTATTGATTTTTAGAGAGAGAGAGGAACATCAATTTGTTGTCCCACCCATTTATGCATTCATTGGTTGATTCTTTTATATGCCCTGACTGGGGATTGAACCTCCTCATGGTGGGGAGACTAGATTATCGGGAAAAGGGAGGAGTGCACAGAAACTTAGGGGAGTCACGAAAGGTAGAGGTCTGGAGGCACACACAAATATCAGCACACAAATATCAGCATGATGCTCTAGTCAAGTGAGTTACCTAGCCATGGAATAGCCATAGCTGTTTTAGATATGCAACACATGTACACTGTTGGTAGGAATGGTCTAACCACTTTGGAAAATAGTTTGGGAATTCCTTTGAAAAAACAAATGTACTTATCACACAACCAACAACTGCATCCTTGAGCATTTATCCCAGAGAAATGAAGACTTGTTTTCTTTCAGGAGGTTGTACAAGAATGTCCATAGCAGCTTTATAAATTCCCCAAACTGGAAACTATCAAAATCTCCTTTAATGGGTACATGGCTAATCTATGACATCTATACCATGGAAAACCACTGAGCAGTTTTGAAAAAAAAAGAACAAACTATTGATATACACAACTTGGATAAACCTCTTGGAAGTTATGCTGAGTGAAAAAAGAAAACATCCCAAAAGGATATTTATTACATAATTCCATTTATGCAACATTAATGAAATAACATAATTATAGAGGTAAAAAACACATTAGTGGTTGCCAGGGAGTTAGGGGTGGAGGGAGAAAGAATGGTTCTTATCAATGTCGACTACTTGGTTTTAATATTGTACTATAGTTCCATATGAAGTTAACTTTAAGGGCTCCTATGGGAACAATGCATGTGACTTCCCTATATATTTCTTTGCAATATCTTATGAATCTACAATTACTTCAAAATAAAAGTACAAAAGCTACAGGAGAGGGCAGCGAGTTACTAGGGCACGGATTCCTGCACAGGGCTACTAATCTTTTTATACACACACACACACACACACACACACACACACACACACGTCAGGAGAGTGCGTGTGTATAAGATGCAAGCTATAAAAATTTGTGGAAAGCAGGACATAGCAAAATGTTACAGTAAGCAGCTCCAAACTCCCAACCTCCACAGAAACACTGAGATAAACAACCTGAACTGTCAAACCAACTTTGTCCAAACTTTAGAAAAAGTCAAAGATTTACAGCAACTAAGCAAATCTTAAAAATGGTAAGAAAATTTAAAGAGAAAAACAAATAGTAAGAAAACTTAACAGTTTTACTTGCCCCTGCCCTACTTTCTATCTTGAAGACAGAAGAACACCTTCCCAAGGTGGACACCTGGTACCTAAGACCAAAGATTACAGTGGGTACATATGATAGAGCATCTAAAGCCTTGGAGTAGAGGAGAAACCAAGATGGTGGCATAGGTGAACACCTAAACTGCTGCCTCGCACAACAATATCAAAATTACAACTAAAAGACAGAATGGACACCATCCAGAATCACAGGAAAGCTGGCTGAGTGAAAATTCTACAACTAGAAGTAAAGAGAGGGACTCATGAAGACTCAGAGGAGCTATAAAAAGCTTAGGTACGGAGACACGCATGTGGAGAGGACAGGTGGTGGAGGGAGACGAAAAATCCTGACTGCACTGAACCCCACTTCTGACTGCACTGAACCCCAATTCCAGGCGAGACTCATGGTGGGGAGGCTAGATTGTTGGGAAAAGGGAGGAGTGCACGGAAACTTAGGGGAGCCACGAAAGGTAGAGGTCTGGAGGCACACACAAAGAGGACTGATTGCCGATTGTGCTGCTGGCTTTCTCTAGCCAGAGGAAAACAAAACCTCCCAACAACACTGAAATCCTGTTTTGGGCAAGACCCTGAGGACCCAGACTCATATGGGTCCCTAGAGCGCACGGAAACTCAGGGGAGCCAGAAAGGGAGAGGTCTGGAGGCATGTGCACGTGTGCACAGAGAGGACTGCTCACTTGGCTAGAGCATCGTGCTGGTATTTGTGTGAGCCTCCAGACCTCTACCTTTCATGGCTCCCCTAAGTTTCTGTGCACTCCTCCCAGGGGCATTGAGACCCCCGGGCTGCCATGTAGGGCAGGGCTGACGGGAAGCCAAGGCTGTCTGCTCAGTCCTGAGACTCCACCACATCCAACCCCAGCACAGAGGCTGTTGCAATCTCACAAGACTTAAGTCTGAGTCCAGCACAGAAGTTCTCTGGACGCAGACACAGCTGATCCTCACAACCAATTGGTTTGGAGGTCAATTCCTCCCAGTGATAACCAACAACAATCAAGAATTAAATACATGCCAAAACCAGTTGGCTCAGTGGATAGAGCATCGCCTACAGACTGAAAGGTCTCAGGTTCGATTCCAGTCAAGGGCATGTATCTTGGTTGTGGGCACATCCACAGTAGGGGCTTGCAGGAGGCGGCTGATCGATTTCTCTCTCTCTCATCAATGTTTCTAACTCTCTATCCCTCTCCTTCCTCTCTGTAAAAAATCAATAAAATATATATTTTAAAAGAAGAATTAAATATAAGACTGTTCACACAATCCACAAAGGGGTGCACCAAGAGTGTCCACCTCAGGTGACTGGGGAGGCAGAGCTACTGGGCCATATAGGTCACCTAGTACATAAAGCTACTCTACCAACTCAGGGAAGCTGCAAAAATGCGGAGAAAAAGGAACAGATCACAAACAAAAGAAATGGAGGAAAACAAACGACTGGATATAGAGTTCAAAATCATGGTTATAAGGTTTTTTCAGAATTTCCTATAAAAGATGGATAAATTTAGCGAGACCCAAGAGGAGACGAAAAAGGACCAACTAGAAATTAAACATACACTAACTGAAATAAAAAATGTTATACAGAGAACCTAACAGCAGACTAGAGGATCACAAGAATCAAGTCAAAGATTTGAAATACAGAAAAGCAAAAAACACTCAACTGGAAAAGAAAAAAGAATCCAAAAATTTGAAGACAAATAAGAAGCCTCTGGGACTTCAAGTGTACCAACATCAGAATAATGGGGGTGCCAGAAGAAGAGAGAGAGCAATATACTGAAAACCTATTTGAAGAAATAATAACTGAAAACTTTTCCCACCCAGTGAAAGAAATGGACTTACAAGTACAGGAAGTGCATAGAACACCAAACAAAAGGAATCCAAAGAGGACTACACTAAGACATATCATAATTAAAATACCAAGAGCAAAAGACAAAGAATATTAAAAACAGCAAGAGAAAAACAGTTAATTACCTACAAGGGAGTAACCATATGATTACCAGCTGATTTCTCAACAGAAACTATGCAGGCCAGACAGGAGGGGCAAGAAATGTTCAAAGTGATGAATAGCAAGAACCTACAACCAAGATTACCCAGCAAAGCTATCATTCAGAATTGAAGGTCAGATAAAGAGCTTCACAGATAAGAAAAAACTAAAGGAATTCATCAGCACCAAGCCAGTATTATATGAAATGCTGAAAAGTACTCTTTAAGAAAAGGAAGAGAAGAAAACAGTAAAGGTAAAATTTATGAACAACAAATACATATCTATCAACAAGTGAATCTAAAAATCAAATGAATTAAAAATCTGATGAACAGAATAAACTGGTGAGTATAATAGAATTAGGGGCATAGAAAGGAAGTGGACTGACAATTCTCAGGGGGAAAGAGATGAGGGGAGGTGTAGGAGAGACTGGACAAAAATCATACACCTATGCCGAAACTGGTTTGGCTCAGTGGATAGAGTGTCAGCCTGCAGACTGAAAGGTCCCAGGTTCGATTCCGGTCAACGGCAATGTACCTTGGTTGCAGGCACATCCCCAGTAGGGGTGTGCAGGAGGCAGCTGATCGATGTTTCTAGCTCTCTATCCCTCTCCTTTCCTCTGTGTGAAAAATCAATAAAATATTTTTAAAAATCATACATCTGTGGATGAGGACAATGGGGGAGAGGTAAGGGCAGAAGGTGGGGTGGGAGCCAGCTGGAGGGGAGCTATGGGGGAAAAGGGAGGAACAATAACCTGAACAATAAAGATTTATTTTAAAAAATAATAATAATGTAAAGCCTTGGAGTAAAATCTGGGGAGAGAAATTTACTGGAATTTTAGGGCCTTCAAATTCAAAAATGTTCATGAACACAGGGGCATTTAGAAAGCCACCACATGCCTGAGACAAGATACATGCTCAGAAAGACCTGAGAAGATTCCACCACTGGCTGATATACACACTGAATCCAACCAGGAAGAGACGGCTGAGAAAGAATTTCAAATGGCCTGGCTAAGTGTTAAAGAAATACTTCCACACAGAGCCAAACTACAAAGATTGGGAAAGGTTTTTGATTGATTGATTGATTGATTGATTGACTGACTTTTAGAGAGGTGGGGGGGGGGAGAGAGAGAGAGAGAAACAGACAGACATCAATTTTTTTTTATTCCACTTATTTATGCAATTATTGATTCTTGTGCCCTCACTAAGGAATCAAACCTAAAACATTGGCATATGAGAACAATGAGCTACCCAGCCAGGTATTATTATCATTTATTTTGTTTGTTAATCCTCACTCAAGGATATTTTTTTCATTAATTTGATCTGAGACACACATTGATTAGTTGATTCCCCCAGACCAAACCTGGGGATCAAACTTTTAACCCAGGTGCATGCCCCCACTGAGAATCGAACCCGAGATACCCTTCTGTACACACCAATGCTCTAACCATTGAGCATACTGCCCACGGCTTATTTATATTTTTTCTTTTTTAAGTTCCCAGTGTTCAAGGAAATATCAGTAAAAACACTGGCTGAATGTAGGTTGAGGCTTCAGCAATTAAAAACAGCAAACTCTGAAGAAGGGAGAGAATTTGATTTCCAGTGAGGTCCCTCTCATTGCTGCACAATTGGGGCCAAGAAGGGACCACGGGAGGGCTCCAGAGCATGTCCTGCCCACCTCCCCAGTCTCTATTGGCCAGACCCCAACAGCAAGCTAACCTACTAGTTGGAGTGTCTGCCCCTGGTGGTCAGTGCAAGTCATAGCGATTGGTCAAATGGTCAAACATATGGTTGGATACTTAGCATATTAGGCTTTTATTACAGGATGTCAGTTTTTCACAACAATAAGTAAATTACAGGCCCTGGCCATATAGCTCAGTTGGTTGGAGTGTCATCCTGATATGCCAAAGTTGTGGGTTCAATCCCCATCAGGGAACATACAAGAAGCAACTAATGAATATATAAATAAATGGAACAACAAATTGATGTTTCTCTCTTGTTTCTCTCTCTCAAATCAATCAATAAATTTTAAAACATTTTAATGAAAAATAAAATAAAATGAATGAATTATAAAATATACAAACAGGAAAATATAGTCCATTCAATGAAAAAAAAAAAGACAGAAATTATCTCCAAAAGAGCTCAGACACTAGGCTCATACAACAATTTTAAAGCCACTGTCTTATATATTTTCAGAGAGTTAAATAAAAAAAGAAGAAAAAAGTATAAACAAAATGAGAATATCAATAGAAGTTATTAAAGAAACCAAGTAGAAATTTTGAAGCTGAAAACATGATAACTAAAATGAAAATTTTACTACAGAGAGTGCAAGAGCAGATGTGAGCAATCAAAAGAAAAAAAATCAATTAACTTGAAAATAAGACAAGTGGACCTAGCAGTGGTTACTTGGTGGTTAGGGTATTGGCCCAAGTAGCAAAAGGTCTCAGGTTCAATTTCTGGATAAGGGCATGTTCCTGGGTTGCAGGTTTGATCCCTGGCCTCCATCAGGGTGTGTGTGGAAGGCAATTGAGAGATGTTTCTCACATTGATATTTCTTTCTCTGCCCTCTCTCTCACTTTCACCCCTACCCTGCCTCCCTTCCACTCTCTGAAAATCAATGGAAAAAATATCCTCTAGTGAGGATTATCAAAAACAAAAACAAAAACAAAACAATTGAAATCATCCAATTCGAGAAGCAGAAAGAATAAAAAACGTGAAGAGCTACTAAGGAAGTAGCATCAAATGGACCAACATACATATTATGGGAATTCCAGAAGGAAAAGAGATATCTGAAGAAATAATGGGCAGAAGCTTTCCGAATGTGATGAAATACACAAATATACACATTCAAGGAGCTGAGTAAACTTCAAGTAGGATAAACTTAAAAGTGATCCATGAGCCACATTATAGTCAAATTGTCAAAAGTCAAAGACAGAGAGAATCTTGAAAGCATCAAGAAAACAATTTATCACCTACAAGTATCCTTATTGAGACTAACAGCAGACTTCTCATCAGAAAACACAGAGGCTATTGAAATAGCATATTTAAAGTTCTGAAAGACAAAATTGCCAAATAAGAATTCTATACCCAGCAAAATTAGCCTTCAAAAAAAAATGCTGAATCCGGTTTGGCTCAGTGGATAGAGCGTTAGCCTGCGGACTAAGGGGTCCCAGTTTTGATTCCAGTCAAGGGCATGTACTTTGGTTGTGGGCACATCCCAGTAGGAGGTGTGCAGGAGGCAGCTGATTGATGTTTCTAACTCTCTATCCCTCACCCTTCCTCTCTGTAAAAAATCAATAAAATATATTTTTTAGAAAATAAAGAATATAAGACATTCCATGATAAATAAAAGCTAATAATTAAAAAATTTACTAATTAACCTGCTCTAGAAGAAAAACTAAAGGAAATCCTTTAGGCTGAAATAAAAGGACAGAAACAGTAACTTGAAGCCATGGAAAGAAACAAAGAACATTGTTAAAAGAAGCTATATAGGTAAATATAAAAGTCAGTATTGCCCAGCCAGCATGGCTTAGTAGTTGAGCATTGACTTATGAACCAGGAAGTTACAGGCTCAATCCCCAGTGTGGGGACAGCAGGAGGTAGTCGATCAATGATTCCTTCTCATTCTTTTTTTAAATGTTTTTTTTAATATATTTTATTGATTTTTTTTTTTTTACAGAGAGGAAAGGAGAGAGATAGAAAGTCAGAAACATCGATGAGAGAGAGACATTGATCAGCCGCCTCCTGCATGCTCCACAGTGGAGATGTGCCCGCAAGCAAGGTACATGCCCCCAACCGGAATCGACCCCGGGACCTTTCAGTCCACAAGCCGACACTCTATCCACTGAGCCAAACTGGTCTTGACTCTTTTTTTTTTTTTAATGTTTTTTTTTAAAATATATTCCCTCTCATTCTTTAAAGTTCCTATCTTTCTCTCTCGTTCCCTTCCTCTCTGAAATCAATAAAAATATATTAAAAATACAAAAAAAATTGAAGTATTATTGGACTTTGTATTTGTAACTCTGATTTTTTATTTGAGACAAATGCACAAAACAGTAAGTCTAGAATAGGCACATATGTTTAAGGATGTAATTTGTGACAATGATATAAAGGAGGAGGGGCAGATTTATGAGAGCAGACTGTATATTATTAAAATTTAGTTGGCACTATTCAAATTGGGTTGGAGAGTAACTAAAATTTGTATAGAGAAGTAAACAAGGGAAAGAATCAAAAGAGAATTTTACACACCAATGGTGTAGCTCAGTGCTTGAGTGTCAACTCATGAGCCAGGAGAGTCATAGTTTGATTCCTGGTAAGGGCACAAGCCTGGGTTGTGGGTTTGATCTCCAATAGGGGAAGTGCAAGAGGCAGCCAATCAATGTTTCTCTCTCATTATTGATGTTTCTATCTCTCTCCTTCTCTTTTCCTCTATCTGAAATCAATAAAAACATTTTTTTAAGAGTACACTACAAAATAATCAACCAAATGCCAAAAAAAGGTAGTAATGGAGGAATTCAAGAACAAAAAGTATATAAATAATAAAGAAAATAACTAGTTAAATGCAGAAGTCCTTTCTCATTATTAATTACTTTAACTGAAAATAGATTATATTTTTCAATTAAATAATAAACATGTCAGGACCTGAACAGTTTGGCTCATTAGTGGGAGTATAGGGCTGCGGACCAACGGGTTGGAGGTTGGATTCCCTGCAAACGACATGCACCTAAGTTGCAGGTTTGAGACCTGGCCCCAGTTAGGGCTGGTGTGTGAGGCATCCAGTTGATGTATCTCTCTCACACTGGTGTTTCTCTCTCTCTACCTCTCTCTCTTTTTACCTTCCTCCCCCACTTCCCTCCCTCTCACTCTAACAGTCAATGGAGGAAATACCCTCAGGTGTTGATTAAAAAAAAAAAAAGACATGTCAGATTGTTTTTTGTTTGTTTATTTTGTTTTTTGTTTGTTTGTTTTGTTGTAAATTGATTTGAGAGAAACACTGATTTTGTTGTTCCACTTACTTATGCATTCATTCATTAGTTGATTCTTATATGTGCCCTGATTGGTGTATCCAGTTGACACTAACCAATTGTGCTAGCTGGCCAGGGCCTGTCAAAATGGATTATAAAACCATGACCCATTTGTAACCTATATACAAGAGGCACTCTTTAGGTAAGAAGACACAAAGAGTTTTCAAGTAAAAAGGAGGGGCCTGGCTGGTGTGACTCAGTGGTTGAGCATCAACCTATGAACCAGGAAGTTATGGTTCAATTTCTGATCAAGGACAGGTCGGGTTGCAGGCTTGATCCCCAGTATAGGGGTATGCAGGACTCTCTCATCATTGATATCTCTCTCTCTCTCTCTCTCTCTCTCTCTCTCTCTCTCTCTTCCTCTATGAAATCAATAAAAATATATTACACCAAACAAAAGTAAAAGAAAAAGGAATATATTCCATATAAATACCAACCAAAAGAGAGCTGGGTTGGTTATATCATTATCAGACAAAAAAGATTTTAAAACAAAAAGGATAATAAGAGACAAAAAAGGGACATCATATATTGATAAAAAGTTTTTAAAACCTGTTCTTCAAACTCTGTCATTTAATTGGAGAGTTCAACTCATTTACATTTAGAGATAAAAGGTTTAAGCCACAAAGAAGATATAAATATAAACAAACATATATGTACCTAATGACAGAGCCCCAAAATATATGAACCAAGTACACATGAAACATTTTCCAGGACAGATTATATGTTAGGTCACAAAACAAATCTTTTTTATTTTTAATTTTTAAAAATATATTTTATTGATTTTTTTACAAAGAGGAAGGGAGAGGGATAGAGAGCTAGAAACATTAATGAGAGAGACATATCAATCAGCTGCCTCCTGCACGCCCCCCACTGGGGATGTGCCCACAACAGAAGGTACATGCCCCTGACCGGAATCGAAACCAGTTTCGGCAACAAGTCTTAATAAATTCAGAAATACTGAAATAATTCAAGGTAACTTTTTCAACCACAAAGGAATGAAACTAGAAGTCAATAACAGAAAGAGGAGGAAAATGCACAAATACTTGGAAATTAAATAATCTATCTAATAAAAGAATAACATGCTAATTGACCATACCCTTGCAACACCCACCAGCCAATCAGGAGTGAGTATGCAAATTAACCCAACAAAGCTGGCAGGTTGATTTGCATACACAGGTGCCAAGCAGATGGGGGCAGGACAGGATGCTTGCCATGGAGACAAAGCAGGTATTCCACACCACCCCAGCCATTCCTGGCCTCTGGGCAGCCTGGGACTGTGAAAAGGCAGCTCTGGTCAGAATGAAGGTGGTGCTGGCTGGCAGCCAGGGAAAGGAAGGCCCATTCTTGCACAAAGCTTCATGCATCGGGCTTCTAGTACATTCATCAACCTCCAACAGATCACAGAAGAAACCACAAGTGAAATTATAAAATACCTTGTGACAAGCATTAACAAAACACAATATACCAAACTTAGAGTACAATGAAAGCAATGCTCACAGGAAATTTATCATTGGAAAAAAGAAAAAATATTTCAAATCAATAATCTAATTGTATACCTTAAGGAATTAGAAAAAGAAGTGCAAAATAAACCAAATGGCTGAAGGAAGGGAATAATAAAGATTAGAGTGGAGGTAAATGAAAGAGCTAGTAAAAAACAATAGAGAAAAATCAACAAAACCAAAAGGAGAGAAGACTCAGAAATGAAAGAGTACACATTACAATCAAATTCACAGAAATAAAAAAGAATTATATTGGAGTAATATTAAAAACTGTATTCCAACAAATGCTATAACCTAGATGAAATGAACAAATTTCCTATAAACACAAAAATCTATCAAACTGACTCATGGATTTAGAAAATCTGAAAAGAATTGTAATAAGTAGGGAGGTTGAATCAGTTAAAAAAAAAATCCTCTTAACAAAGAAATCTCAGGACCAGATGACTTCATTGGTGACTTGGAGCAAACATTTAAAGAATTAACAACAATCCTTATCAAACTCTTCCAAAAAATATTTCCTAACTCATTCTATAAGACAGACACTAGCCTGATACTGAAGCCAGACAAAAATAGTCAAGAAAGGAAAACTAACTACAGACCAATATCCCTTATGAATCCCTTGGTTAAATTTATTCCTAAGAAATTTATTCTTTTTGATACTACTGCAAATGAAATTATGTTCTTTTCAAAAAGTTCACTGCTAGTGTATAAAAATACAACTAATTTTAGGGTATTGATTTTGTATTTCACAACCTTGCTGAATTTGTTTAAGCAGGGCTGGTAAATATCTGGCCCACAGGCCATCTAAGGCTCAAGAAATCATCTGGTCTGGCCCTGCCAAGATATTAGGGATAAGTTAATTAAATGTTTGACCAAATATAGCAGCCTAATTTTCAAGGTGATAATTTTGTATGGCCCTCGAATGATGTTATAGATATCCAGAAAAAAGTTTCCCTACCCCTGCAATCTTAAGTGGCAGCTTTTGTATTATATAATTTACCATAATAAAAGTAAACAATGGGAAATTTATAGCTACATATGCCTATGTCAGAAAATTAAAAGGTTGAAAATCAGTTATGTAAATTTTCATCTCAGAAAGATTAGGAAAATAGCAAATCCAACTCAAGCTAGCAGTAAGCAAATAATGAGAGCAAGAATAACATTTGAAACAAATAAAAATAGAGAATATAAATAAGGCCAAAAGTTGGTTTTTTCAAGATTTTAATAAAATTGGTTACCCCATAATAAGACTGATCAAGAAAAAGAGAAATTGTCATTCACATGAATAAAAAAAGAATCACCTGAGATCCTTTGTTCACTAAAACAGATAATAAAAGATCCTATGAACAACCTGATTCCAAAATAGCTGATGATTTAAATGAAATGAACAAATGCTATAAATCATGTAATTTACCAAAGCTGACTCAAGAACTAGAAAATGGAATCCTGTATCTATTAAAGAAATTGGATTAATTATGTACAATTTTGTTATGAGGAAAATTCTAGACACAGATGATGTCACTTGTGAATTTTTCAGACAATTTAGGAAGAAATAATAACCAATCTTACACAAAGTTTTCCCAAGAGTAGAAAAAGATATAGCACACTCAACTCCTTCTGAGGTCAGGACCTTGAAAACAAAACTTGACAAGGATATTACAAGAAAGAAATAAAGTATAGACATTCTCTCTCTCATTCCCATGGAGGCAAAACTCCTAAGCAAATTATTAGCAAATTCAGCAACATGTAAGTATAATAGAATATAACCAAGAGGCACTTATTCTGGGAAGACAAAAAGTTATTTATTGTTTAAAAACTTTTTAAATTTACCACATTAACAGAAACAAAAAAAGAAAAGAAAAACCATATGGTCATGTTGATAAGCGCCAAAAAGCCGTTAATAAAAAGTAACACCTGTTTATGATACTAACTTCAGTGAACTAATAATAAAATGGAACTCCACTGTATAAGTACAAGTATCTACCACAAACTTACAGAAAACAGTTAATGGTAAAATATTGAAAATATTCCTTTCGATAATGAGAATGAGCCAAAGAGGCTAAGGTATGTAGAAGAAAATATCAGGATTAGAAAGGAAGTATTAAAACTTATTCACAGTGAACATGACTTTGCATGGATAAAATTGAAAATAATTCTCAGAAAAGTTATTAGGTATTAGAATTAATAATTGAATTAATCAAGTTCACTACATGTAAGGTAGGCTAACACAAATCAATTATGTTTCTAGATTATCAGCAATAAACAATAGAAAATGGAATTCAGAAAAAGAAGGCAATTTCACTTACATTTTTTAAGTAACAAAAAAATATCTTGGAACACATTTTTTAAAAAGGGACCTCTACACTGAAGAGTAAACTTTTGCTAAAATTAAAGAAGCCCTAAATAAGTAGAGAGATTATACTCTTTTCATAGATTTGAATACTCACTATTATAAAAATGTACATATATTTAGTTGGAATATAATTCAATATAATTGGAATCAAAATCCTAGTATGTTTGTTGTAGATACTAATAAACTGATTCTAATATTTATAGAAATGCAATGATTCAGGAAACTTAAGTGGAAGACGCATAATATCAGTTATCAAGACATTATAAACTGAGAGTGGTTAAATCATTTTAATATTGGCACAAAGATAGATAAGTAGAACAGAAGAAATATTTTAGAGACAGTTGGGGAAACTATGAGTCTTTTTATTTACTTATATAGATGAATTAGGTATCACTTAGCAAAAAAAAAAATCTTGATTCCTTCCTCAAATCATATATAGAAATTCCAGATAGATCATAAATCTAAATATGAAATGTAAAGTAAATAAATCTTTTGTAAGTTAACATAGAACTACATTTTCATGACCTTAAGGTAGGCAAAGATCTCTTAAATGAAACACCAAAAGTGCCAACCACAAAGGAAAACAGTAAGTTGGAGTATGTTAAAATATAAAACTTTTCTTCATCACACATACACCAAGAATGCAGGTTTGATCTCCAGTCAGGGCACATACAAAAAGCAACCAATGAACGCATAAGTGAAACAACAAATCAATGTTTCCCTTTTCTCTCTCTCTCCTTTTCTCCCTCTCACTCTAAGAAAAAGAAAAAGAAAAGCTTATTGCACATGGCCAATAGATAGTAGAGATGCTCAACTTCATCAGCCATCAAGGAAACATTTATTAAAACCATAAGGTGGCAAATTTAGGAGAAAGGAACAAGGCTTGGCTCAGCGTAAATGTTACTTTCTCTGAGATGCCTTCTTAAAGGCAATACCTGGTGGTGTTTATGTCACCTATAGTCAACATTTGCCCTATTTTGACTGACCCACGTCTAAGTCACCTGCATTATAATAGACCTCACAGGAGAAATTTCTCATTGTGAGAGTTTTGGTGGGAGGGAAGTTTCATATCTGTCTTGTTTTCCACTCTATGCTCTGCACTTAGAACAAGGCCTGATGTATAACAGGTACTCAATAAATGCTAGAAGGATGGATGGATGAATGAATGAATGAATGAATGAGGGAGTGAGTGAGTGAGTGAGTGAATGCCTCCTTTGCTTACTGCTCTGCTGTCTTGACTGTTTCTTCACAGACAAGGGGTTTTCACAACAGCCATCTTCATGTAAATGTTTAAGTCTAGATATTTTGTTGTCAGGGCATTTTAAACCCATGATTAAGAAGTCTGCATTTAGTGAGCCCAGCTTCAAGATAGGCCTAGGATCTAATTTCAGGATGAAAGGTTAGAAAGCTGCCTCATGTTGCTACTTCTCAAATATGCCCAGATATTTATATAACCTTTTAGTTGCTAAAAAAGAAAAAAATCAATTTTCTTTCTCACTAACATTCTATCATTCAGCAAAGTAGATAACCATAATTTTAAGAATTTCCCTTATTTTAGTAAACTAAATTAAGCCATTTCTTAATTTGAATAAAAATAAAAAGCTTTTATTTTTAATATAAACAAACATTAACAATTTTTCTGACTTGATCCTCTTGCAAAAACACATTATTAACTGTGGCTTTCAGACTTCAATAGAGTTGCAAAATGAAATATCAGGTAAGAAAGGGAGAATAAGAAAATATTCCAATTATATTTTGACTTTGTGGGAAGAACTCAATCTCAAGGATTTGGTATTTTTAATCAGATTTAAAGCAAAATTTAATTTTATTTGGAGGTGGGTTGGAATATAGTGCCCTATCCTCATATTTTAACTCCACTACTTGGGAGTTAAAATATGAGATTCAGGAATATGAATAATGAAAGGTTGTTATTACCTACAGTCTATCTCACTGCATAAACCCTAAAAACAAAACAAAACACCTGTGATAGTCATTAAATACCTAGGGGTTCCTTTTCTGTGAACCTAATAACATGAACATTTCCCAGACCTTTTTAGGTTAGGTATGCTCATGTGATTTGCTTTGAATACAAAAAAAAAGTGTTAGGAGAGGGAAGTTGTGTAACTTCTAGGCATTTGCGCTAAGTCCCCCTTCACCTTGCTGTGATGACTGTGGAAGCATTTGTTGAAGTGGAGCTCCCATCAACCAAGGTTCTTTTTGTTGTTGTTGATCCTCATCTGAGTATATGTTTTAAAATATATATTTTATTGATTTTTTATAGAGAGAGAGGAAGAGGAATAGAGTTAAAAACATCAATGAGAGAGAAATATTGACTAGCTGCCTACTGGGTATGTGCCTGCAACCAAGGTATCTGCCATTGACCAGAATTGAACCTGGGACCCTTGAGTCCAAAGGCGGAAGCTCTATCCACTGAGCCAAACCAGTTAGGGCTGAGCATATATATATTTTTTTGAGAGTGGAAGGGAGGGAGGAAAGAAACATCAATGGGTCTCATTGATTGGTTTCCTCCTGCACCATCCCCAATTGGGGCTGGGGGTTGAACCTGCTGCAGCCCCAGGAATCAAACCAGCTCCTTTTAGGTGGGAGGGCCACCGCCCTAACCACTGAGCAACACCAGCCAAAGCTCAGCCAAAGTTCTTGAGTGATTACAATGAACAACCTAGAAAGTAGATTATGTAAGTATTATGCTAAGCAAAATAAGCCAGTCAGAGAAAGACAATTATCACATATTTTCACTCAGATGGGAAATCTAATGAGCAAAATAATTTGATGATAAAATAAATCCAGAGAAATAGAAGCATGGAAGACTGACGAATCTCAGAGGGAATGTATGGGGGTGGAGTGAGAAGAGATTAACCAAATAATTTATATGCATTTACATATAACCCATGGACACACAATAGTGCAGAGAAGGCCTGGGAGAGGGAGTGGGAAGAGTATAGGAAAGGTCAATGTGGGAGGGGAGAGAGAGGAAGAGTGAACATCTAATACTTTCAACAATAATGATAAATTTAAAAAAAGAAAGTAGATTATGTGCCCAATGAACTTGGCAGCTCTAGAAGAAGCATAATGTTAGTTGCATTTGGTAAGATATTAGAGAGACAGAGATGGAGATAGAGATAAAATCGAGAGAAACAGAGAATAGAGAGAAAAGAACTAGCAAATAGGAATGAAAAGCAAAAGAAAAAGTTCAGATATTTAGAGACTTGCCGAATCAGAAGACAGACTCCTTCTCAATACAAATTTTAAAAAATATAAAATGATGTAAACTCTGCCTTACCTCAAGGATGTGACTAAGGCTTTGCTTTTGCATTCATGTTTAAAACCTTTCTTTTAATGGATTAAGGTCCTGGCAAGGCAGTTTCACACACAGCAAGTAAAAGATACCAAACCTCTGCCTCCCATTGCTTATATATGCTATTTGCTCAATTACGTGTTGATCTCATCCTTGCAGTTGGCTACTTTCTTTTGGTTGCCTTCTGTCAGCTCATCCTGTTTACAACTACAACTACAAAATATACGTTACATTTTAACATTTAACAACACATACCATTTAGAACTGCCCAGATCTTGAGGCCCTTGTTCTATCTTACAGTGTCAGAATTAAAGGTCCAACTAGAATGGGGCTGCGGGGTTAACTTCTTTGACTAAGTGTGAATGAGGGAATTTTGTTTGTGGGAAAGGCATTTGGTGACCAGAAATGCAGGCAGTGGGAGTCCTTAGGACTGTTCACAAATACCTTGGTTCTTGTCTTCTCAGCACATGGTATGATTGTACTTCCCCATTCTGTTTGAAATTAATCCTGACCATGTGACTGAATTTGGCCTAAAAAGGTGAAAGGAAATCAGGTGCATGTGTCACTTTTGGGGAAAAAAAAACTTGAAGAACCAGTGCTTACTAATTATTTCCTCTTCCTCTTTTCCCTGTCTTGGTGACTACAGAGGCTCGTCTTGATATACACTGTCCATCAGCCTGGCTTCCTGAGTGACTACAAATTGAACAGCCTCTGCCATACACCCCCTTTACCCCCACTGTTCCTTCATCCTGGAATGTTCATCCTCATGTATCTGTATAGTTCACTCCTTGACCTCCTTCAGTTGTATCTTGGCTCAAATGTCACCTTCCTAGGGAGGACTACCTAGACCACCTACTTAATATTCAAGCACCCTCTGTGCCTCCTTAATATGGGCACCTCTGATTCATCTATTCTTTTTTTTAAAAAATATATATTTTACTAATTTTTTTACAGAGAGGAAGGAAGAGGGATAGAGAGTTAGAAACATTGATGAGAGAGAAACATTGATCAGCTGCCCCCTGCACACCCCTACTGGGGATGTGCCGAAACCAAGGTAAGTGCCCTTGACCAGAATCGAACCTGGGATCCTTCAGTCCACTCTATCCACTGAGCCAAACTGGTTTCGGCTGATCCATCTATTCTATTCTTTTCTACAATAGTTGTCATCATCTAACACTCCTCTTCATTTCTTTTTTTAAAATATATTTTTATTTATTTCAGAGAGGAAGGGAGAGGAAGAGATAAAAAGAAACATCAATGATTGAAAGAGAATCATTGATTGGCTGCCTCCTGCACTGTTCTTCTTCCACTGGAGATTGAACCTGCAACCCAGGCATGTGCCCTTGACCGGAATCGAACCTGGGACCCTTCAGTCCACAGGCCAGCTTCTATCCATTGAGCCAGTCGGGCTAGGCATTCCTCTTAATTTACTTATTACATCTATTACATCTATGGGCCTGCCTTTCTCACCTGACTGAAATCTCCTCCAGGATAGGGATTTTTGTCCCCTTGTTTCCCAGCACTCCCACCTAGTAAATGCTAAAACAAATGTGTTGGGTGAGTGAATGAAATAAAGCATTACTATTAAGCACAGTGTCTAGCCCACAGTACTGCACTTATTATTATTATTGAATGTTAGTATTATGCAAGTGCCTAATACAAAACAAACAATTAATTTTAATCTTCCTTCCCTTCTCTTTATATCTTTACAGCACTTAAGACAGTGCCTTATAGGTATTAAACAGTCACCACACACCTTTGTGACTTTCCTTATAAGTCTCTAGGAATAAGTACTGTTTACAATGGCAAGCCAAAAATACTGGGCCTCTGATCCTCCCACAGTCAGCTCTGGAGGCTCTGTGATCAGAGGAGAATGTGCATGTCATTCATGTGATGTTAGTGGCCTTACCCACCTACCTGCACTGCCAAGAGCTATGGTACTCTGTAGAAAACTAGCTCAGGCACTAATCTAGGAAAAACTATTCAAATGCAAAACTTTTAGGCTGTAAGGAGGCTTGGCCCTAAGATAATATTGTTACAAAGTCTCCAGGGATTGGAAAAAACCTGGCTGTGTAATCACCATGGCTAGGATTTGTTTAAATAAGAATGTTCAAGGAATGTGTTCAGGACTATTTAAAGTCAGACCATTTACATTCTTAAAAATTCAAAAAATAAGAGTAAACACTTAAATGGTTTTAAAGATTAGCAAGGTAAGAGACTATGTAATTATATAGCCTCTACCCCTGGTTCTAATAATCAAGTCATCTTGCATGGCATAATATTTAGGTGCTAACTAAATATTTATCAATTCACTAAACTGGGGCCAATAACTTGCTTAAAATGAGTCAATTGCAGAGTTAAAATTCTTCCTTAGCCCTCTCAGCTAACAATCCTCTCACCTTCTGTGAGCAGCCTCAACTCCACACAGATTCTAGGCCAATGTTGACCATGATAGAGAGAGATTAGCAGCCACAGATCCTTCAAGCAGGAGAATTTGGGATTAAGTGAGCTTCTGCAACCTCGATGCGGCATCTGGGCACTAGTGCACATTTCCCCCCCCCCGACCGAGTGGTAGAAATATATATATAGATATATATATATATATATATATATATATATGTATATGTATATTAAAGGCCCGGTGCATGTATTCATGCATGAGTGGGGTTCCTCAGCCTGGTCCACAATTGGGGCCAATTAGGGGGACCAACCAACAGGGCAGAGTGGCCATGGGGAATGGGACCATGGGTGATTGGCTAGCCGTCCCCCCAATTGGGGTCAATTGGGGAGACTAGCCAACTGCGAGAGGTTGGCTGTGAGAGCTTACTGACCACCAGGGGGCAGCTCCTGCATTGAGCATCTGCCCCCTGGTGGTCAGTGCACATAATAGCAACCAATTGTTCACTCCTGTCGCTTAGGCTTTTACATATATACACATATATTTATTTATTTATTTATTTCAGAGAGGAAGAGAGATAGAAAAATCAATGATGAGAGAATCATTGATTGTTTGCTCCTGCATGCCCCCTACTGGGGATGGAGCCTGCAACCCAGGCATGTGCTCTGACTGGGAATGGAACTGTAACCTCCTGATTCATAGGTCAACACTCAGCCACTGAGCCATGCTAGCTGGGCGCCAACACTTTTCTTATCAGGAGAATGTGACAGCATTCTTATAGGGCCTTCTGAGAAAGCTGCCTTCCTCTGATTCAAGTAGCTCTACAACTTACCCCCCAACTGATTAGACAGAGGATCAGGCCCAGGTCAATGGTGGCCATCTTTATAAATTGGAAATGAGGAAGTCTATGCAGTGTCAGGCATGAGAATACTGACAAACAGGCATCTTCTCTACTGCAGAGTGACCAGTGGACCCACCAGAACTATTCTAGAGGACATTCAGAAAGAGGTGTAGGGGATGCTGTGATTGATGTGCCACCACATTCCTCCTCAGGACGGAGGTGCTTGTTCACCCTGCTCTGGCATTACTGGCAGTCTTTTTCCTAGGGAAGCCATTCTAAGACACAAGGAAGCAGACAGTGGAGAGAAGCCTAGAGAAGACAGCAAACAAAGGGCAGAGGTAGCAGACACCGTGGTCTCAGATAAACCATTCAGAAGTCAGGAGCTACAGTTAAAAAGAGGGAAGGAAAGTAGAGATGTCAGATCGTTTTCTCAATGCTTTCTTATTTATTGATTTTAGAGAGGAAGAGAGAGAAAAATGCCAATTTGTTGTTCCACTTATTTATGTATTCCTTGGTTGGGTCTTTTTTTTTTTTTTTAATCCGCACTCAAGGATATTTTTTCATTGATTTTAGAGACAGTAGAAGAGAGAGGGAAAGAGAGAGAAATATATTGATGTGAGAGAAACACATTGATTGGTTGCTTGCTGTATGCACCCTGACAAGGGCCCGGGCAGAGGAGGAGCCTGCAACCAAGGTACATGCCCTTGATTGGAATCTTATCTGAGACCCTTGGGTCCATGGGCCGACACTCTATCCACTGAGCCAAACCAGCTAGGGCCTTGGTTGATTCTTGTATGTGTCCTGACTGAGGATCGAACTGCAATCTTGATGTATTGGGACATCTCCAACCAACTGAGCCACATGGCCAGGGCTCAATGTATTCTTTTTTTTTTTTTTAATTTTTTATTTTATTTAATTTTATTTTTTTTATTTTTAAATTAAATCTTTATTATTCAGATTATTACATTTGTTTCTCTTTTTTCCCCTCCATAGCACCCCTCCACCCAGCTCCCACCCCTCCCTCTGCCCTTAGCTCCCTCCAATTGATCTCATCCATAGGTGTATGAGTTTTGTCTAGTCTCTCCCTGTATACCCCTCACCCCTTTCCCCCTGAGAATTATCAGTCCATTCCCTTTCTGTGCTCCTGATTCTATTCTATTCACCAGTTTATTCTGTTCATCAAATTTTTAATTCACTAATTTTTAGATTCACTTATTGATAGATATGTATTTGTTGTTCATAATTTTTTGTCTTTTACCTTTTTCTTCTTTCTCTTCTAAAAGAGTACCTTTCAGCATTTCATATAATACTGGTTTGGAGTTGATGAACTCCTTTAGCTTTTTCTTATCTGTGAAGCTCTTTATCTGCCCTTCAATTCTGAATGTTAGCTTTGCTGGATAGATTATTCTTGGTTGTAACCTACAAGAATAATCTATCTATTCATCACGTTGAATATTTCTTGCCACTCCCGTCTGGCCTGCATCATTCCTGTTGAGAAATCAGCTGACAGTCGTATGGGTGCTCCCTTGTAGGTAATAAACTGTTTTTCTCTTGCTGCTTTTAATATTCTCTCTTTCTCTTTTGCTCTTGGTATTTTAATTATGATGTGTCTCGGTGTGGTCCTCTTTGGAATCCTTTTATATGGGGTTCTGTGTGCTTCCTGGACTTGTAAGTCTATTTCTTTTACCAGATGTGGGAAGTTTTCAGTCATTATTTCTTTAAATAGGTTTTCAGTATCTTGCTCTCTCTCTTCTTCTGGCACCCCCACAATTCTGATGTTGGTACGCTTGAAGCTGTCCCAGAGTCTCCTTACATTATGTTCACATTTTTGGATTCTTTTCTCTTCTTGCTTTTCCAGTTGAGTGTTTTCTGCTTCTTTATATTTCAAATATTTGACTTGATTCTTGCCTTTCTCTAGTCTGCTGTTAGGACTCTGTATAATATTTTTTATTTTAGTCAGTGTATGTTTAATTTCTAGTTGGTCTTTTATCATCTTTAGTTGGACCTTTTCCATCTCTAGTTGGTCCTTTTTCATCTCCTCTTGGCTCTCGCTAAATTTATCCAACTTTTCTAGCATATTCTTTAAAAACCTTACAAGCGTGGTTTTGAACTCTATATCCAGTCATTTTTTTCCCTCAATTTCTTTTGTTTGTGATCTCTTCCCTTGTCTCGGCATTTTCACTGTGTCGGGGAAACTTCTGTGTTGAATTCAGCCTTGTGAAACCAGACTTGCAAAGCCACAGAAGCCTCTGTTGAGCTTGGGAGGGGTGGAGTCTCAGGGCTTAAGGGACTGCCTTGCCTTCCAGTCGGCCCCGCCCTCCACGGCCCCTGAGTCTCACGTGACTGGGTAATGGCTGGAGCGGTCCTTGTGCGCGCAGCCATAGTGCCTCTAACCGCTGCCTTTCCAGCTCCCCTGCGCACCAGGACCACACGAGTCTAGGTCCCCAGGGTTTCGCCCGAAACAGGGGCTTAGTGGAGTCAGAAGTGGCACAGTTGGGAGGGTCTGTCTCCCGCCCACTCTTGAAAGCCAGCGGCACAATCAGCAATCTATCCTCGGCGCAGCACCGTGCGTGTGCTCGACCAGACCTCCGATCCTTTGCGACTCCCCTAAATTTCCGTGCACCTCTCTCTTTTCACAGTCCAAACTCCCCCCGTATGAGTTTCGCTGGATCTGGGGTTTAGTGTCGTAAAATAAGGGGTTCAATGCCATTGGGAGTCTCCGTTTCCCTCCCACCAGAGAAAGCCAGCCAGGTACTCTGGCACCCGCTCTCTCAGCGCGCGAGTCTCCATCTCTGTACCTCAGCTTTTTGCAGCTCCTCTGGGTCTCCGTGAGCCCCTCTCTTTCCTGCTAGTTGTAGAACTTACACTCGGCCAGCTTTCCTGTGGTTCTGGATGATGTCCGCTCTGTCTTTTAGTTGTAGTTTTGAAATTGTTGTGCGAGGCAGCAGTGTAGGTGTTTACCTATGCCGCCATCTTGGATTCCTTCTCGGAAGTCTAAAATCTCAATGCATTCTTAAAATCACTTGAAGTAATCTGAGTTGTCTGCCCTTCTTCCGATCAGAAAGAGTCTCAGGATCCCTTCTAGTTGGGTGTCTGCCTTGAGTCCTTAGTTTCTTCGCACTTCCTGCCTTCATCCTGGAACCACACGATTAAGACACTGCCAACATTTGTCAGCCTGGTCAGAGTCCTCTAAACCCTCAACTTCTGCTACAATCTTATTATGAATTAGGTGGTGACCCAAAATAAAGGTGCTGCAGCTTGCCCTGGCCTGGCTGTTTAGTTGATTAGAGCATCAACCCTGTACACCAAGGTTCGATCCCCGGTCAGAGCACATACAAGAACCAACCAGTAGCCGAAACCGGTTTGGCTCAGTGGATAGAGCGTCGGCCTGTGAATTGAAAGGTCCCAGGTTCGATTCCGGTCAAGGGCATGTACCTTGGTTGCGGGCACATCCCCCAGTAGGGGGGCGTGCAGGAGGCAGCTGGTCGATGTTTCTCTCTCATCGATGTTCTAGCTCTCTATCCCTTTCCCTTCCTCTCTGTAAAAAACCAATAAAATATATTAAAAAAAAAAAAAAGAAGAATCAACCAGTGAATGCGTAAATGGGACAGCAAATTGTTTCTCTCTTTCTTTCTCTCTCTCTCTCCTTTTTCTCTCTCTCTAAAAGAATCAATCAATCAATAATAATAATAAAAAAAAACAGGTGCTTTGGCCTGTCTGACTCTGAGAACTGCATGTCCCTTTGGACACTGTTGGACTGCTGCCACTGCCCTGGGGGCCAGTCTGATGGCAGGGTCATTTTCTCCAGCTACATCCCCTCAGGCGCTGGCTCCTTCTCTCCTATTGACCCATGATGCTAAGGATACAGCCAAGTTTATTCATGTCCTAATAATCTCCTTTTCCTTTTGGCTTTTGGCTTTAGTTTTCCCTCTAAGAAAACATAAACATGGCTCATTACAATTGTAGGTTCCCCTCCGCCCTCATTTCTTGCTCTCTTGGCCTTTATATTTTATTCTTTACCAAGAAACCTTCTCAAGTTTCACAAATGTATCACATCAGAGCTAAGGATTATGGAGAACATCTAACTCGTAGAATAAAGTGTTCATGTTAAGTCCAAAATATTAGTTCTTGTAATAATATAAAACTTGCCCTAACTGGTTTGGCTCAGTGGATAGAGCATGGGCTTGCAGACTGAAAGATCCCAGGTTCAATTCCAGTCAAGGGCATGTACCTCAGTTGTGGGCACATCCCCAGTAGGAGGTGTACAGGAGGCAGTTGATCGATGTTTCTAACTCTCTATCCCTCTCCCTTCCTCTCTGTAAAAAAAAAAAAATTAAAAGATATTAAAAATGATATAAAAATTGATGGATTTTTAAAACAAAAGATGCTCATAAAAGAAATTTACTTTTTTTTAATGTTAAATTTTTTAAAGAATTTTAATCATACACAAAATAAATCATATGATGAACCCTCACATTCCCACCATCTAGGCTATCTATCTAAAATATACACATTTATTTTTACTCTGTTCAGTTGATTGAGTGCAGTCAATAGATAATGAATCAACTAATTTACTTGCAGGTAACCATCCATTGGTTGCCTCCCGCACTTGCCTCTACCAGGACCAGGGATTGAGCTCTTGACCAGAATCACACTTGGGACCCTTCAATCTGCAGGCCAATGCTCTATCCACTAAGCCAAACCAGCTACAACAGCATTGTTTTATTGACCTGGATCATACTGCTACTTCAGGTATGCATTCTGCGTCTCACACCTTGACTTGGTTGGCAAAAATCAATGGTTCGTTCCTCTGCACATTTTTTGAATACACCCCTTCTATCTCCACCCTATTTCTATAATCCAGTCATCTTTTGTCTGTGTAATTAGATTTTGTATTTTGATATTTAAATGTTGTCCCCTTGGGACCCCAATATTTGCTCCTCTCTATTCATCCCATTTGAGCAGAGGGAGGAATATGAAACCTTCAGAAAGGTTTGCCACAGAGCAGAAGGCAGAAACAGGCAAAACTTTATTGCTTTTATTTCCTCAAAACCCAAAGAGCTTGAATGAAAACTGGAAGGCTCGCAAAGGGAAGAAAGCTGTTTGCAGCTATAGATAGTACTGAGGAGCAAAAATAGAATTCCTTGATGGTGGTGGGGTCCCCTGATCAAAAAGAAGCTTGGTTCTGCTTCCTGAGAAGTAGTAAATCCCCAGAAATGAAGGGCCGCTGGCTGTATCATAAGCGGACTCACAAAAGATTCCCAAATCTCCTATGTGACAGAGACCTACTAGGCCTACAGGGACTATGTAAGCAGGGCCAATGACTGTCTCAATGATAGCAAGCATCGGATGAGAGACATTGCCTCCCACCCCATCTTGGCACTGGATGAGACTCCGGAGCAGGGAGGCACCACCCCTGCTGTGGAAGCTGGAAAAACTCGGGTCAAATCTCAGTGGGATAGCCTCCGAGCCAGTTAAGTAACTCCTCCGAGTTCATACAGCTGCTCACTTGTGGCAGAGCTGGCATTTTAGGCCAGGTCTGTCAGCTTTAGCACCTGGGTGCTTAATTATTCTGTAGGATTGCAGAGATTCCATCTCCTTCCTGAGGAGCAACTGATATCTTTTGCCCCAGAATCATGAGGATATGTATAGCACAGCCTTTCAGGTGACCCCTCCTGAGGCCACAGTGCAAGTGAAGGAGCTTGGCAAGCACAGCACAGACTTCCTAATACTGGTGACATTGCCAGGCCTCGGGCTCCTCATCTGTGAAATGGAGCTGCAACACTTACCTCAGAGGGTTCCTGGTGAGTGTCAGGTAAGATAATGGAGATAAAATAAACTATAATATACGAATGTCTGGGTTTGGGAGTAAAATCAGGAAGAACAACAAGAACTCGTACTTTCTCACATAATAACCACAACCCTGAGGCCCTGCTGGACCTTCAAGAGCAGTTTGGTTCCTGGAGGCCGAGCTCTGATGTCTCCACTGTGTACAGCCTGCTCCCCTTTCCTGGAACATTTTGTCCTCCACTCCACTCCCCACTTTCCTTTTGCAAACTTCTGTTGATCTTCTGGTCTCAATGTAAAATGCCACCTTCACTGGAAAACATTCCTGGACCACAGCCCATCCAAATGTCAAAGTGACACATCCATTCTCGGGGCAGTTCCATCGTGTGTGCACTGACCCTTTAGCACTGAAATCCCTCATTCACCGACCCATCAGCTGACCGCTCCACTCTCCAACTAAACTAGTAAGCTCCTGGAGAGTGAGAGTGTATCTTGTTTATCGTTGTATTTCTAAGCTCTAGAATAGAGCCTCACACCTAACAGACACTCAATATGTAAAAATCTGTTAAGGAAGGTAAAATATGTCCTCTGAATCATCAAAGACCGATTCATTTATGGTCCCAACAGTTTCAGTGCCAAGTATGTTGAATTATAATAGAATTTCCCTGAAAAGTGGTAATCTAAATATGTTTAAATATAACAAAAACTAGTCACCAACCACCCACAAGGAGATCAGGAGTTCCTCCTTAAAGGGCTTGATAATTCTTTGGCTTGCCTCATTGTGCCTAAGCAAGTTCTTGAGAAACATTTGCTGAGTAATCGATAAACATAATACACCTTTCCTTGACCAGTGTGGGAACAGATTTAACTGCATACATTCTTATTGTTTTCCAGCACTCAGACCTGAGGAGTGTTCTATGCTTCATAAATTATAGAAATTGGGAACAGGTCTTTTTCTTAAAAAAAAAAAAAAAAGTCGAAGGCCAGTATATGTGAGGCCTGATGCCAGGAACTATGGGACGGCCAAGCTAATCTAGAGTCTCGGTTCTAGAGAGCCCTGCGTCAGTCTCATACTAGACCATAACAAACAGAGCACCATTCCCAATCTTAACTTTGGCTTCTGCTCAAGCCCACAGATCTGTGCTCTGCTCTCTTCTGTACCTCAAGCTGGTCAACGAGAAGTTAATGAACTAAAAAGTCAGCCAAGCCCTAAACACTGACTAAACTGACCAGCCACAGACATTCCACAATGAATGATAGGGGAAAATTCAGTCTTTACTCACAGCAAACAGTACTAGATTAAAAAGTGTCTCACAGTTGGGCCATTAAAATTACAAATTGCCATAACCAATGGACACAGAAGGGGAGGGGAGGGTTGGAGGTAGGTTGGAGGGTGGGGGGAGAGCAGGGCAGTGAAGACATGTGCTGGGGTGTTAGGGTGGCTGGGAAGAGGTCATGGGGGGGAGGGGGGAAAGGAGACTTAATATAACACTTTAAATAATAAATAATTTAAATTTATAAAATAAAATTCCAAATTTCCACTTGGGCTAATGCATTTTGTTTGCCTGATGCCCTCTGGAGCTGTTCATCTGTCTGCTAGAGGTGACAGATATGTGATGCCTCGGTTTTATCGTAGGCTGGGGTAAGAGCAATGACAGCTCCTGTACAGATCTGAATAGCAGGTCTCAGGACACAGCTGTCACTTTTTACAATACTCAGTGGACTCTGGGCACAAATGATGCACTTCCTTCTAAGGAAACAAATGGACACAGAGATATAGATCCTTCTGTCCGGCTTCCATGTCTCCCTCAGCCTTATTTTATAAAGGAAGAAACATTGACTGATGGTGTCCATGGCTGAGCTTCTGGAGCAAGTGGAGCCAGTAAGCTCCTTCCCTGGGAATCTAGAATCAAGTCTAAGAGATCCATTGTCAGCGCTACTGATTTAAAAACGCAAGATGTGATTTCTGCCCCATGGTCTGTGGAGGAAAGAAAACCAGAATGCAGTTAGAAAAAGGAAAGGAGAGGATAGAAAATGAGAAAGGAAGTTCTGACAACATTCTGGTTCTTTCCTGAGGCTTGGGTATTTATTGCTACTCCATGAGATACCACTGTGTCTTCATAATAAATCCCACCTTTTGCTTAAGTGAGCACAAATTAGCTTCTCTTACTACTTGCAATTACCAATTAATTTATTCTACTACCAATTTAAGTTAATCTATTAGTCCAAAGTTTCATAACTAATACATAGGCGATATTGTGGTAAATCTAAATTGCAATAGGAATTTGAGAAGAAGATACACGACCTGAACTGCTGGTTCCAGTGCCAGGCCAAGGTAGAGCCAGGCATACAGGTTTATGGTTCAGTGATTTTTCTGACTTCATTTCTACACTTTTACTGTTCTTTGATTTTGTCCAGGGGATGCCATGGTGCTAGGACATTGTCAAGAAATACCTATTTGTGTGTGTGTGTGTGTGTGTGTGTGTGTGTGTGTGTGTTAGGATGAGTGTCCTAATGAGTAGCATCTGCCAATTCTCAAGGTGTAAATACTCTATTCATGGCCAATGTTACGCTATCTATGTGAAGTCAGCAAATGCAAAGTTAGGAAAGGTGAATACTAGCACACTATTATGCACTATTTCTACCATACACAAACAATAGATGTAAATTACCTCAAGAGAACCAATAATAGTAACATGTAGTAAAATAATTAGGAAGTGATGGGTATTAAATGAGTATTTATTACTTTTGTTTTCAACCTAACGCATTTACTACACTCAAATTCATGCATTTTAATTTTAATAATGGCTGTGTTTAATAACTGGTAAAATTCCTATTAATTTGACCATTTGCTTTTGCAAACTGGTACACGCTGGCTCCAGCACCCCAGTGATTGAGACGAATGTTTGTTGGTCAAATTCAAACACAGGTTTAATTCCAGGTTAATATCATAGCTAATGCAGAGTAACTTAATTGACCTCTCATTGCTATTGCTTGACGCCTACATTCTTTTGTTGATCCCCCTCACTCAGAGTCTTTTCATTCCCCAGGGAAGCTGTTCTAAATCTTTACCCATTCTTCCTTCAGAAAGAGTGATGCCCTACCCTTTCCAAGGGTTGCCCATCCCCCCTTCATGCTCCTGTTCTCAGCCTTCTCTGGGACATCAGGCTGTTAATTGCAGTCAGCACATAACAAACCAGACTCATTATTTTCTGCCTGAACTTGCTCTTCTTTCCCTCTCCAGCTACTTAACAGTCTAACCACAAAGAACTATTTGTTCCCTATCTCATTTAACGCCACTCCACTCTGTTTACTAAGTTTGAACTCTTAGTGCAGTGGTTGTCAACCTTGGCTACATTGTAAAATACCTGCACCTGGCTAAGGTACTATAGCAGCAGTTCAGACTTAATTGGTCTGAGGTGTGTCCTGGGCCTAGCGGGAGAGGAAGCTTAAAGATTCCCGAGTGATTCTGATGTGCAGCCAAGTTGCAAACCACTGCTTTAGTGTCATCCTTACCTACTCCCTGTTAGCATTTATGATTTTTAAAATTTTATCTTTATTGTTGAAAATATTACATATGTTCCCTCTTCCCCCCCCCCCCCCACTGACCCGCTCCACCACTTCTGTCCCCTCCCCAGGCCTTCACCACACTATTGTCTGTGTCCATGGGGGATGCATATATGCATGCAAGTTCTTTCATTGATCTCTTTCCATCCATCTACCTACCCCTGCCTTCCTCTGAGATTTGACAGTCTGTTCCATGCTTCTATGTTTCTAGATCTAGTTTGTTCACCAGTTAATTTTGTTCATTAGATTCCACATATGAGTGAGATCATGTGATATTTATCTTTCTCTGACTGGCTTATTTCACTTAGCATATACTCTCCAGGTCCCTCCATGCTGTCTCAAAGGGTAAGAGATCCCTCTTTTTTTTTTTAAATATATTTTATTGATTTTTTACAGAGAGGAAGGGAGAGGGATAGAAGTTAGAAACATCGATGAGAGAGAGACATCGATCAGCTGCCTCTTGCATGCCCCCTACTGAGGATGTGCCCGCAACCAAGGTACATGCTCTTAAACGGAATCAAACCTGGGACCTTTCAGTTCGCAGACCGATGCTCTATCCACTGAGCCAAACTGGTTTCGGCGAGATCCTTCTTTTTTACTGCTGCATCGTATTCCATGGTGTAAATGTACCACAGCTTTTTTTTAATCCATTCATCTATTGATGGGCACTTGGGCTGTTTCCAAATCTTAGCTATGGTAATAATGCTGCTAGGAACATAAGGTTGCATATATTCTTTCTGATTGGTCTCTCAGACTTCTTAGGATATATTCCTAGACATGGGATCACTGGGTCAAATGGCAGTTCCATTTTTAATTTTTTAAGGAAACTCTACTCTGTTTTCCATAGTGGCTGTACCAGTTTGCAACAGTGTACAAAGTTTCCTTTTTCTCACATCCTCAACAGCACTTGTTTGTTGATTTATTGATGATAGCCATTCTGGCATGTGTGGGGTGGCACCTCATCGTCGTTTTTGTTTTTTTAATTTTTTTAATATATTGGTTTCAGAGAGGAAGGGAGAAGTAGGGAGAGATAGAAACGTCAATGATGAGAGAACTGTTGATCGTCTGCCTCCTGCACATCCCACACTGGGGATCAAGCCTGCAACCTGGGCATATGCCCTTGACCGGAATCAAACCCAGACCTTTCAGTCCACAGGCCGACACAGTCCACAGGCCAACACTCTATCCACTGAGCTAAACCAGCTAAGCCGCATTGTCATTTTAATTTGCATCTCTCTGATGTTTAGTGACATTGAGCATTTTTTTCATATGTCTCTTGGCCACTTATAGGTCTTCTTTGCACTTATGATTTTTGATTGGCTACCAAAGAACAGTAAATTCTGCTTCTGAGATGTCTCCCACACCTATTGTCCACCTCCATTTCTATTGTCCTTGCCCCAGTGCCCCCTCACCTGGACTACCATAATGGCTTCTTTTTTAAATATATTTTATTGATTTTTTTTTTTTTACAGAGAGGAAGGGAGAGAGATAGAGAGTCAGAAGCATCAATGAGAGAGATATCGATCAGCCGCCTCCTGCACGCCCCCCACTGGGGATGTGGCCGCAACCAAGATACATGCCCTTGACCAGAATCGAACCTGGGACCCTTCAGTCCGCAGGCCGACGCTCTAGCCACCGAGCCAAACCGGTTTCAGCCATAATGGCTTCTTGACTGGTGTCCCCGTAGTCAATCTCTCGTCCTCTAGTATATCCTCTTGCAATTATCAGAGTGATCTTTCTAAAACACAGGTCTTAACACCACTACAAAGCCACTATAGTGGCAAGTATTTGCATCATAATATTGGGATGCCAGAAATATAGCATCTTGTTATCTTTCTAAGTCAAATTAAATTGACTTTTCCAGGAGAGTATCTTATTATTGAGGGTTTTCTTTCCTAGAATGGTACAAAAATCCCACGAGGCCAAAAAGCCCGTCTGAGTCCATCTTTGTCACCATCTGAATATTCTTTACCCAATTTGTAGGGCAGCTCATTCCTTCCTTCCTTTCTTTCTTTCTTTCTTTCTTTCTTTCTTTCTTTCTTTCTTTCTTTCTTTTTAAATATATTTTTTATTGATTTTTCACAGAGAGAAAGGGAGAGGGATAGAAAGTCAGAAACATCAATGAGAGAGAGATATCAATCAGCCGCCTCCTGCACACTGGAGATGTGCCCGCAAGTAAGGTACATGCCCCCGACTGGAATCGAACCTGGGACCATTCAGTCCGCAGGCTGGCGCTCTATCCACTGAGCCAAACCGGTCTCTGCAGCTCATTCCTTTCAATTCAAGCAGGTCCCAGAGATCTTTCACCTCGTCTTCCAGGCCACGTGTCTGGGGTCTGACTTCTCCGGGCCCGGTACCCAGCCACTATCAATCTGGAGCACTGTGTGCCAAAGGGTGCCCAAGAGTTCATCCATGCCTTCCCTGCCCCCAAACCTTCAGCTCCTTTTCTGTCTTGGGGAAACTGACTGCCTCCTTCCCAGAGGAACCAGTTTCAGAGTTCAACACAAAGTCCTGTTTGCTGAAGGGGCCCTGGCCGGGCAGCCTGAAGCAATCCTTTTGGCACAAAGGAGAATCCTGACCCCTACCTGGCCTCAGCAGGTCTCATCCCTGGGCTGGGGCTCCCTTTTCTCAGATAGAGCGTGGGGCTAGCAGTGCCTACGCAGGTTACTATGCCTCTTCCCTCCCTAGGTTTTTGCTGTAGACTCACCCATCATCTTATCAACATCTTAACCCTTAGGAGTTGCAAAATATTGAAGACAGGACTGGTACAGTCGATGATTAAACAGCCTGATTGTTAGTTGGTCACATACTTGCAGAATCCAGTGTCAACTCAAAAAGAGTTCACAAAGTTGGGAATTTGGGATCGCCTCGGCATCCCTCTTGGCCACTTCTAGCTACACTCCCTGGATAGGAAGAGCACACCTGTAGTTCTCCAACATGCACCCTCTTGTGGCCTCGATAACTTTGATCTCTCTGTCTATACTACCTCCCATCCCCATATAGAGTGAGCTCATTTTCTTCATTTTACACTCACAGAAATGTCACCTTCTCTAAAACACAAAATCATCTCCTGAACCTTTGGTGTATACCTCATTTGTTACTATCATTAACATTATACATGTGTTTCGTGACAGCCATATTCACATTAACTCTTCATATAGTAGTTCCCCCTTGTTAGTGGGGGATCCATTCTAAGGCCCTTCCTTGGTGGATGTCTGAAACTGTGAATAATATCAAACCCTATATATAATATATTTTTCCCCTGTACATACATACATACCTGTGATAAAGTTTGTGGCTTTCTTTGGCATATCCAAATTGCCAGCATCACTACTCTTGTGCTATGGGACCACTATCTATATATATATATAAAAGGTAAAGTGTCCCTTCAGGAGTTCGACCAGGAGAATGTGATGAGGAACGCTGACCACCGGGGGGTGGCACGGAATATGGTGGGTAACCAGTGCTGGGAGTGAGGTGCTGAGGGAGCGAGAGAAGGAGGAGGTGGAGAACCTAATCAGCCCTAATCACCAGCCAGGCCTAGGGCCCCTACCCGTGCATGAATTTTGTGCATCAGGCCTCTAGATAAGTAAAATAAGAGTCACTTGAACACAAACACTGTGATATAGTCGATCTGATCGCTGTGAAGACTACTAAGTCACTGATGGGGAGGAGTGAATTTTCATCCCACTACTCAGATCTGTGAGCAATTTAAAACTTATGAATTGTTTGTTTTGGAATTTTCCATTTAATATTTTTGGACTGTGGTTGATTGTGGATAACTGAAACCACGGAAAGTGAAACCGCACATACGAGGAGATTGCTGTACTGGTGAATTTCTTTTGAAAAAGAAATTGTGCTTTTGAAAATCCTTATATCTTCCCAACACCTTCCATTAGTCAGGCATATGTTAGATGGCTTCCTAGACTTTCAGAGCCATAAGACATCTTGGAGGTCATTTAGTCCAGTGGTTTTCTGACTCTGCTTCCCCCCCACTCCGCTTCCTTCTCCTCCTCTGCTTCCCCCCCCTCCCACCCGCCAACTCTGTTAGTCCTGCAATTCCTTTTTTCAAACAAAGTCTTTCATGGAAAACCACTATATAAATGGGTGAGAGCAGAAAAGCGCTAGTGAAAGCAGGGGATATACATGGTGCCCAAAGAGGTCTATGGACCCCCCTCCACAGGTCAAAATAGAAAACCACAGGTCTCACCAAGTTTTCATTTTACTGATGAATTGTTTGTTTTGGATTTTTCCATTTAATATTTTAATATTTCCATTTAAATGATCCAGTGAACATTTCTATTCCACATAAATCTACTCAACTCATATTTTAAGAAAGTTGTCTTTTGCCGAAACTGGTTTGGCTCAGTGGATAGAGCGTCGACCTGCAGACTGGAGGGTCCTGGGTTCGATTCTGGTCTGGGGCATGAATCCTGGTTGCGGGCACATCCCCAGTGGAGGGTATGCAGAAGGCGGCTGACAGATGTCTCTCTCATCGATGTTTCTAACTCTCTATCCCTCTCCCTTTCTTTCTGTAAAAAATCAATAAAATATATTAAAAAAAAGAGAAAGTTATCTTTTTATTTTGTACAGTATTGTTAAATTATCACAGGCTCTCAATGGCCCTTTTTTTAAAAAGAGGAGGGGGTTTATTGATTTTGAGAGAGAGAGAGAGAGAGAGAGAGAGAGAGAGAGAGAGAGAGAGAACCAATTGGCAGCCTTTAGTCTGGGGATCAAACAAACCTCCTGAGTTTGTGCTCTGACTAGGAATGGAACCTGAAAACTTTCAGTGTATGGGGTGATGCTTCAATCCCCTGAACCACAATGGCCAGGGTTAAATGATCCTTTTTGTTTTTTAATAAATATATTTTTATTGATATCAGAGAGGAAGAGGGGGGAGGAGAGATAGAGATGGAAACATCAATGATGAGAGAATCATTGATCAGCTGCCTCCTGCACACCCCATACCAGGGGTCGAGCTTGCAACCAGGCCTGTGCCCTGACCAGGAATCAAACTGTGACCTCCTGGTTCATAGGTCAATACTCAACCATTGAGCCACACCAACACGGCATCAGTGACCCATTTCTAAAGCATTTGTGGAATAAATGATTTCCTTTACCATCCTATTAACCAATTCTTCAAGGAAAGTGTTTACAGGCAAGTGATTACCTCGTCAGGATTGCAGAAACATGTATAGCAATTATCCAGGTTTATTTTCTATTGCTTCAAAAAAAAATTCCCTCTATAATATTGTGTGGGTGTTTGTGAAATTAACCATCTTGCGATGGTGCCAGTAGCTCTGCCAGTGTGCCTCAGTGAGCAGTTTCCAGCTGCAAAAAAGACTCTTCCAGGCTGAAGATCCTCAGGAAGTATCTGCAGTCTCTTATTACAAGGTCCAGTTTGGTTTTGTTGTTTTTATGTAATCCAGGAAGCAGACCAAAGCACTCCCTTCTTTTAAAGGCCACAGTGCATTGAGATGCAACTCCTTTTGCGGATGGAGCCATTTGTTTGTACTTACAGGTCTCCGGGCGGTACTTGTAAATTATAAAGGAAACCACACACACACACACACACACACACACACACACACCAAGAAAAGCCAGTAGAAATTCTCTGGATCAAATCACAAGTAAATGCTATTTTAATTCCTACTGAGGGGATATTGTCAATTCTATCACAACTCTTTTAAAAATACGTATATTTCTTATTGATTTAAAAAAGAGGGAGAAAAGGGGAGAGGGAGAAAGAGAGAGAAATATCAGTGATGAGAAAAAATCATTGATTGACTGTCTCCTGCATACTCCACACTGGGGTACTGAGCCCACAACCCAGGCATGTGCCCTGACCAGAAATCGAGCTGTGACCTCCTGGTTCAGACGTCAACGCTCACCCACTGAGCCATGCCAGCTGGGCTATCACAACTCTTTGAACCTGACCCTTCCTCTCCTTTTTTGCCATCACCATCTCAGATCAGGCCTCACTGTCTCTTGCATGGGTCGATTGCCTCCTAACAAATCTCTCTGTCTTTAGTTTCGACCCCTCCAACTCATATTTTGAGCTGCTGCTGGAGCAGGCTGTTGCAAATGCGTCTGGGTCATTAGAAGGGGCTGTCGACATAAGAAATGAACAAATCTGTAGAGAGTTTATTTGCACCAAACTGACGACAATTGCTTGGAAGCAAAATTTCAACGGATGAGAAATGCTGCAGAGAATGGTAGTTGTGCCATTTATTTTAAACATTACAATCAAAGGGAGAGGCATAAAAAAGAGTTACATGAAATTCATTGGTGGTAGATTAGGGAGGCGGGAGAAATCAAAGGGGGGAAATCTTTGAGATTAGATAAAGGGGAAAATGAAGAGACAAATACTTCTTTTACATTGGTGGGTACAGGATAGTTAACAGTATTTACAGCCCATAGAGATGGTATGTGGGGAACAAGATAAAATGAGGGGCTCCATGGTCTATACTCTGGTGGGAGATTGTTCCCTGTGGGGTCAGGATTAAAGGGGATTACTCTGTAATTCCAAAGGTATGTTATCATCGATGTTGAAAAAGAATAGGTTCAGTTAAGATAAAGATCGATTGTGGTCTCAGGTAGTCTCAAGGAAAGTACTGGCCTAGGACATGACTACCCGCCATGACTCATTTTTAGTTAAGAAGTTTTATTTTCTGATGATCCTTTTGGTTACTTTAGGTCTCTAAGTTTGTAAGGCCCACCATGCAGGCCTCCCCTGGGCTTGTCGGGTTTAGTATGTGGCCCATTTTTCCTCCACAGGGTGGTGACTAAAAGGGGCTTCTGGAGTGCTGATCTAGTTCTATTTCTTGATTTAGGTTTTTGGTTACTTTATGAAAATCCACCAAGCTGTACATATGTGACCTGTTTATTTTCTGTCTTTGTGCATTGCTCTATCCGAGCTAGTTTATTTGTCCAATTGGATTGCGCTCCTGGGACACGTGCTTTATCATCTTTGTATCTAAATACTCTACAAATTCTTGCCAAATGTTATAGGAATGAGTGATTCAATAAATGAATGAATGGAATTGAAGACTCTGATTGCAAGGGCTATGGATTGTTCCTTAAGCTAGATGATTAGATGTACAAGAATGGAGTTAGGGACATTTTGGGGGTGGAGGAGGGAGCGCATGTGCTTGTCCTGGAGCTAGGAAGGTAATTTAGAAGTATGCTGTTCACACAGGATGAAGGCCAGAGTGAAACGAGGTGCTTGTAGAGCACCTATCAGCACAGCCAACTGAAATCAGCACCACACCCTGCCCACTTCCAGGGAAGCCCCTCTTCTTGACCTCTATTTTGGTTTCTGGAAGCTGCCATCCTCCCAGTGCTGAACAAAATCATAAAGAGTAAATTATATGGAATTTTTCAAGAGTATCCCTTCCTCTCTCTCTAAAAAGCAATAAAAAGCATATTTTTTTAAAAAAGAATAGAGTTGTGATCACCTACCAGCTTCTCATAAGCTTTTCTCATTCTCTCTGTTCCACATCCACAAAACAAAACACATTCATGGTGAAAAAAAAAAAGTCACTAATTATAATTTCACAAATGTATCCTGAATGGGATTCCAATACACTATAAACCTCAGATAGTGTGAGTGGTTGGTGATGATGACAATGATACCTTAACTGTGCACAGTGATTAATATCTCAATGTCAGTATTTCACAATATGAAGCTCAAGTTACAGACTTAATCCAATGAAAAAATATGAGAGGTATTTATAGTCAAGATACTTGTTGACAAGACTCCCCACGTATAGGAATATTGAGAGTAGCTCCAGGGGATTATAGCATCATTTTCCTAAAAATTTGGCAAGAAGCTGGTGGGAGTCACAATAAGGCTGGCAACATGGAAGAACATTTCCTCCCTCAGGTGGCACCCAGCCAGCTTCTGACAGCCCTGTGCCAGCTTCCCACAGCTGCAAATGCCTTGAGGTGATTTTATCTTGACTTTATTATCTTAACTCACAACCTATAGAAGTAATAAAAGAGGCAACACAACAGATGAAAAGTGTGAAGCAATAGCAATGAGCCATAACCAATTTAAGACGAAATTCAAAATGCATAACCAAGCAACAGACTTCATCCAAATTCAAGCGGATGAAATAGGGTGGACAAGCTCCCAAAGAAAGTAGTGGTGTAGGGCGCAGTTATAGGGTTAAGCCTCGGACTGACCTGCTGGCAAAGCCGCAAACAAGTCCCAGCTTAAAGGGCACAGCCCTCTTAGCATAATTAAGCTTGATCTTGTGACTGCTCCCTAGATCTGTCCTGGGTAGCTAAAGGGCTGTGGGAGGGGCAGCAAGATCTGCCAAAACAAGTGAAACTTACAAGAACATTATAAATTACCTTGTTTACCTCTGACTATAACATAAAGCATCAGCTTGCAGTCTGGATCTGTTTTGCGGTCTCAGTCACGCACAGAAGATCCACCTAGACTCAGCTTATTCTTTCTGTTTTTCTTCATCCTTCAATGGCTCTTGGCTGTGGGGCTGAGTTTGGCCCAAGTGGCACTCAGTGCGGACCTGAGTGTGAGGGAACTGCAATTGTCAGGTGAAAGGAGGGCCCAAGGCGTGCGCATGCAGTAAGTAAGGTAGGGGTGTAGTACTAGCGAGGTGTAAAACATGGGAAATTCAAGATCACAGGGAAAGAATGTATGCACATCCATGCTTAAGGCTATGCTCCAAGCAAGGGTCTATTCTGTGAGGTATGAACAGCATTTTTGATTTTTTGGATTTCCTGAGTAAAATCTGCCCATAATTTTCTGAGGAAGAAAAGGTAAATATAGAGGCATGGGAGAAGGTAGGAAAACAACTTCGCGATCATTATATAGCTGAAAGTCCAGAGGAAATGCCTGCCTCTACTTTCAGTCTGTGGTCCCTGATTCCAGACAGCCTAGAGCCCACTCCAGAAGGGGAGTGGAGGAATGTGGCAGGGGAATCAAGACAGATGGGGGAAGGTTGCCAAAGGCTTCTAACTCCACCATTGGAGCCGCCTCCTCCAGTCCCTGGGGCTATAGCTCCGGTGGAAGAGAGCCCTCTGGACAGATGACTGGCTTTCTCCCAAATATGAGGGAGGATTGGAGGAAGCAAGGGCACAGCGCAGGTGGGTTTGGGATGATGGGGACAGAGATATGCTAAAGTATTGCCTTGGGGCATGGCCAATAGCCCTACCTTATGTCAAAATTTTGTGGCTGCAGCCATACATCCTATAAGGAAAAAATATCCTGAGGCTTGTATTATTCATTATATGGATGACATTCTCTTAGCTCATGAAGATGAAATGCATCTAAATAATATCTACATAAATTTGCAGGATTCCCTGCATTGTGCTGGGTTATGCAGAGTACCCAAAAAAGTTTAAAGGACATTTCCTTTTTTTTAATCTTGGCAGCATTATTGAGGGAACAATAATAAAACCTCAGAAAATTCAAATTCGGACTAACTTTTCTTTATTCTTAAATCAGGGACCATTTTACTTACAATAAATGACTTCCAAAAAGTATTAGGAGATATTGACTGGGTTCAACCTGCTTTATACTAAGGGGAGATTCATCTCCATCATCCCCATGCTGCTTGACAGAGGAAGCAAAGACAGCCTTACATAAAGTTGAGGATGCCTTAAGTTCAGCACAACTTACTAGAATTGATTACTCCCTTCCCTTAGAGGTTTTAATTTTCCCTACGACACATACACCCACTGGGATCATTTAGCAAGCTCCTGAAGTTGTTGAACGACTATATTTGGCTCATTCTCCAACTAAGGTATTAACTCCTTTCCATGATTCGGTTTCCCAGCGAATAGCTCGAGCCCACCTTCAAACAGGCTAATTAGTGGGCCAAGACCTGACCTTATTGTAGTGCCATTTACAGCTACACTGCAAGACTGGCTCTGGCAACCATCAACAAATTGGCAAGTTGCACTTGCTAATTTCTCCATACATGTTGGAAACCATTATCCAGCAAATAAGGTTTTACAATTTCTCTCAGTTACTACCTTTACCTTCCCAAATATAGTGATGTCACAACCTATAACTCAGGCATTAACCATTTTTACAGATGGATCCAGTTCTGGAAAAGCTGGATACTACTGCAGCAGAGGTGCAAAGGTCCTTCAAACCCCTTCTATTTCAGCACAACGGTAGAAATACAAGCTCTTATCTATGCATTGGCAGATTTTGCTACGGAGCCCATTAACCTATACAGTGATAGGGCCTATGTGGTAAGTATGGCCAAACTAATTGAAATGGCTACTATAGGGCATACTAATTCAGAGGAACTCTTTCATTTATTTTTCAGCCTTCAAAAAGTTATTAGAGAACGATAATTTCCCTGCTTGATTGGTCATATCCGATCTCATTCATGTCTTCCTGGTCCATTAGCTATAGGTGTTGATGCTATTGATCGCCTCTTTGCTATCATGCAAGAGGCTACCCCATTTTCTCTTGCCCAGTCCTCCCATGCTTTGCATCATCAAAATGCTGCTGCAAAATACACAAACAATTCCGTATTTCTAGGGAACAAGCTCTTCAAATTGTTAAGCAGTGCTCTCAGTGTGCAATTCATTGCCCTGTACAATCATCAGGGGTTAATCCTAGGGGTCTTAAACCTAATCAAATTTGGCAAATGGATGTCACCCACATATCGGAATTCGTTAAGCATAGATGGGTACATGTTAATGTAGAAACCTGCTCCCGCTTTATCTTTGCGACTCCCCAAACGGGAGAGAGTGCCAAGCATGTTATTAATCATTGCCTAGCTGCCTTTGTGGTACTAGGTCCTCTCTTGGAGCTAAAGATAGACAGTGGACCCACATACACTAGTTCTGCTTTTCAACATTTTTGTCAGCAATATTAAATTTGTCATAAAACCGGTATCCCTTACAACCCTCAAGGTCAAGCAATAGTGCAAAGAGCAAATCATATTCTTAAAATGCAATTACTAAAATAGAAAAAGGAAGATGGATGTTATGTGTCACCTCAAAGCAAACTCCGTCATGTTCTTTATACTTTAAATTTTTTGAATTGTGATGCAGAGGGTCCTACAGCAGCCGAAAGGCATCGGCCTCCTATACAATAGCCTCCGTGGGATTAGCCTGATGGAAGGATGCTCAAACTGGACAATGGTTTGGACCAGATCCAGTAATGATGTGGGGAAGAGGCTGTGTTTGTATCTTTCCAGAAGGAGCAGCACAGTCAATTTGGGTGCCAGAGTGTTACGTACATCACCACAATGGACTAGATAAGCTTCTTGTCCCATCGTTCAAAAGATGGAGAGTTGCCCCGATGATAGCAAAGCAGAAAAGGAAGATGACGGAGGCTGTACAAAAGTCCGAGGTGCCAACACGGGATCAGCGGAAGAAGTTAGCAACTGAGGCCCAGCAGATGGCAGAAAAGCAAGAAGTGGAAGGTACTCCCTCAGTCATGTTTCTGGCCATGCTAGCATTGGTTAGCTGCCAGTCTTCCGTAAACTCTTGTGCAGCCAAGTCCAAGGACTCGAGTAAATCAGCAAAAGAAGCTTTCATTTAGTGGGAAAATGTTACTGTAGTTTGATTTCTCTATTATTGTAGTGTTGCATTGGCATTGTTTTATTAATAACGATGTCTGTGTTTTACATTGGCATTGCTTTGTTAATATTTTAATGGTCAGAACTTATTTCTTGATGTTTAAGTTTTACTTCCATTATTAGTAGCTTAAAATTAAAAGAAGGGCAAGGTGTAGGGAGCAGTTATAAAGTTAAGTCTCAGATTGACCTGCTGGCAAAGCCACAAACAAGTCCCAGCTTAGAGGGCACAGCCCTCTTAGCATAATTAAGCTTGATCTGTGACTGCTCCCTAGATCTGTCCTGGGTAGCTAATGGGCTGTGGGAGGGGCAGCAAGATCTGCCAAAACAAGTGAAACTTACAAGAAAATTGAACATTACCTTGTTTACCTCTGACTATAAAATAAAGCATCAGCTTGCAGTCTGGATCTGTTCCGTGGTCTCAGTCACGCACAGAAGATCCACCTAGTCCCAGCTTATTCTCTTTGTCTGTCTTTTCTTCATCCTTCAACGACCCTCCCTCAGGCTCGCTGAACCCTTGGCTGTGCTGTTGCGGCACATAATGGCATTAAAAATATACAAAGAAAAGAAGTAAAGTATTCCTTTGATTCCAAGTGGGGCCAGACAGGCAAATTCTTTTTTTTTTTTAATACTTCTTTAAAGTTATAAAAAAAGGAGGGTTGAAAGTATTACATATGTCTCCTTCCCCCCCTCCCCATTGACCCCCTTTAGCTCCCTATTGCCTGTGTCCATGGATTCTGCATATTTGCATACAAGGTCTTTATTTGATTACCTCCCATCCACCCTCCCATCCTCCCTCTTGGGAGGCTTGACATGGAAGTTATGGATGCAAACATTTTCCATATAATTCATTGCACTGAAATATTGTTTATGTTGGTATCATACAAATACTAAAATACCATGAGATTGACCATAATTTATTCATGCATTCATTTATGAAATATGTTTCAACACCCACTTTGCTGTATTTCCATCCTCAGATCCCTCACAGTCCAGGGAGGGGGCTCAGTCACAAAGACAAATAGTTACAGGACAGAATGATAAGTTATGGAACAAAAAGGTAAGGCACACAGAAGAAAGAACAGCCTGACTTCTCCTTTGAGGATGGAAACTGGGGGAACATCTGAGAATCTGAGGCTGGGGCAGGGAATTCCACATCAGAGACAGCTGGGCCACCAAAACTGGGAGTTTGGACTAAGTCTAGGTTCCTTCCAGAAAGCCAAAGTCCAGAGCCGGAACGAAAGCCCTCGTTTAGACGAGACAAAGGGCTCAGGCGTAACTCTCAATGCTAAAGCTCAGAGCCCCACATTTGGGGAACCAGGGTGGCCAGATTGACCAAAATTTCCTGAGTACCCACTGCTGTTCCTATAACCTGACCTCCCCCCATGATCCAGCAACCAATGAGTGAAGATGGCTCTCCAGAGGCTGCCAGGACTGGCTACCAGTGAGTTGGGGCCAGTGGGCTTAAGCCATGTAGGGGAGCCTCAGGTGAAGGCTCCAGGGCTGAGACAAAGAGGAGAACATCTCTCTCTCTCTCTCTCTCTCTCTCTCTCTCTCTCTCTCTCTCTCTCTCTTTCTCGTTTTCTAACTGGAAGAGAACATTTATGGGTAGATTACAGAAGTAGAAAAGGTAATTCCTAGAAGAAATGGGCTTAGGAAACAAGTTATAGAGGTAAAGGAAGGGCCTTTGAAACTTGAAAGTGTGGAAGTTAAGGTCAAGTGCATGGAGCTGGGAAGGGTGGGGGAAGGGAAAGAGGAAAGGCAAGGGCTCGATCCAGGAGGGAGAGTGCACTGGGTCCTCCGAAAGCTGAGATTCAAACCCAGACTTGCCAGAAGCCCAGTCCATGCTTTTCCCCCTAATCCACATTCTCTCTCCTCTCCCATCTAGGGATGTATTTTTTAAAATGTTTAGGACCAACAAAACAAATGGCAGGCCTGTGCAAGAACTGCCATTTCCAAGGGCCTGGGCCTCCTTCTAATATTTGCATGGCAGGTCAGGTGTGGTTAATAATCTTACAACTCAAATCATTCTGACGGGCCTTGAAAATGTTTCATGAAGGTGAAAAGTATGCGGGGAGGGAGGGATCATAATAGTATTTTGCATTTATAGAACACCCTATGTTCCCAACCACTTGACAGCTGCCACTGCACTGAGTCACCCAACCCTCCTGTGCGGGAGCTGGGGCCTTGATGATCACCAGCTCAGTCTAAGGATTAGGGTGGAGATCAGGGAGGCTGCTTGAACGGGGCTGTTCCAAGCTTCATCGTCTAGTCCTTTCAGGATGACTGTCCTCCACTGGGTATCAGAAAGGAGGGGCTTTTTGTGTCAGGTATCATCCAGCACCACGCACTCCTCACTGGGGCCTCCTGGAACCTTGCTCACTGTTCTCTTGAGAGCAAGCTGCTTTTGAGAAGGGGGCAGGCCCCTTCACTCTCTGCCTTCTCCCTTTATTCTCCATGGAATCATCGTATGAGGCTAAACCAGGGGAATAGGGTACCTAGAGGGAATATCAATGTGGCAATGACACAATTTTAAGCACGCACTCTCAGTATTTTCCCCCCAAAGAATGAGAGAGAGCACTAAGAAGTAAAACTCTTCATCCCAGGTATGTCTGTGGGTAGCCCAAACCGTCAGGGCTGCCACACAGCACAGCTCAGCCCTACCTGGGCCTTTCCAGCCCCAACCTTGGGCCTCCTGCTGCTCTGGGAAAGCTTCCTCCTCTTACTTCTGCCTTGCAGATCTGACTTGCAGATCTTTCCACTCCGCTTTGCCCCTACTTTTTAGGAAACCCCACCTTCAAACTCCAGGGCTTTATCTCACCCCAAAACATTTCCTACCCCAGCAGTACAGTTCCTGAAGTCTGAGTTATTTGGTCTGGAACAATGTCTGAGGGTCAGCCGGACAGACCACAGAAGCAACAGCACTCTATTCCTCAAAATGGTCAGAGAGATTGGGGAACACCTCACCAATCTCCTTTAGAAACACCCCTGCCCCACTACCACCACTCCCTGAGTATTGGATATGCTTCTTTATTTTTCTGATTAACCAGTGGATAACTGTTAGATCAGATAACATATCTCTAATAAACAGAATTTTCAGTCTAAAGCCCTCAGGCTAAATGAAGTGTGGCTAGAGCTGTGTTTTGTGGTTTGTTTTTCAAATATGTATTGATTTCAGAGAGGAAGAGAGTGGGTGATAGAAACATCAGCAAGAGAGAATTATTAGTTGGCTGCCTCCTGCATACCCCCTATTGGGGATCAAGTTCACAACTTGGTCATGTGCCCTGATCAGGAATTGAACTGTCACCTCCTGATTCCTAGGTTGATGCTCAACCACTGAACGACACAGGCCAGGCCTGGAATGTGTGTGTGTGTTTTTTTTTCATTATTTATTTTTTTATAAAAACATACATTTTTTCTTTTTTTTCTTTTTATTAATTTTTATTAATTTTTATACATATCTCCCCATTGCCCCCCCTCCCTCCCAGGCATACCCCAACCCCCCAGTGTCTGTGATCATTGGTTATGCTTATATGCATGCATACAAGTCCTTTGATCACTTATCTACCTCACCTAACTTTAATTTTTCTGCTATAATTTCACAGTCTGTTTGATGCTTTATGATTTTTGTCCCCCTGAGAATTATCAGTCTACTCCCTTTCTGTGCTCCTGATTCTATTATATTCACCAGTTTGTTTTGTTGATTAAAATTTTAATTTACTTAATTTTTAGATTCACTTGTTGATAGATATGTATTTGTTGTTCATAATTTTTTGTCTTTTATCTTTTTCTTCTTCCTCTTCTAAAAGAGTACCTTTCAGCATTTCATATAATACTGGTTTGGAGTTGATGAACTCCTTTAGCTTTTTCTTCTCTGTGAAGCTCTTTATCTGCCCTTCAATTCTGAATGATAGCTTTGCTGGATAGATTATTCTTGGTTGTAGGTTCTTGCTATTCATCACATTGAATATTTCTTGCCACTCCCGTCGGGCCTGCATCGTTTCTGTTGAGAAATCAGCTGACAGTCGTATGGGTGCTCCCTTGCAGGTAATGAACTGTTTTTCTCTTGCTGCTTTTAATATTCTCTCTTTGTCTTTTGCTCTTGGTATTTTAATTATGATGTGTCTTGGTGTGCTCCTCTTTGGATTCCTTTTATTTGGGGTTCTGTGTGCTTCCTGGACTTGTAAGTCTATTTCTTTTACCAGATGTAGGAAGTTTTCAGTCATTATTTCTTTAAATAGGTTTTCAGTATCTTGCTCTCTCTCTTCTTCTGGCACCCCCACAATTCTGATGTTGGTACGCTTGAAGCTGTCCCAGAGGCTCCTTACATTATCTTCACATTTTTGGATTCTTTTCTCTTGCTTTTCCAGTTGAATGTTTTCTGCTTCTTTATATTTCAAATTTTTGACTTGATTCTTGCCATCCTCTAGTCTGCTGTTAGGACTCTGTATAATAGTTTTTATTTCAGTTAGTGTCTCTAGTATGTCCTTTTTCATCTCCTCTTGGGTCTCACTAAATTTATACAATTTTTCTAGCATATTCTTGAAAAACCTTATAAGTGTGGTTTTGAACTCTATATCCAGTCGTTTTTTTCCCTCCATTTCTTTTGTTTGTAATCCCTTCCCTTGTCTCGGCATTTTCACTATGCTGGGGAAACTTCTGTGTTGAATTCAGCTTTATGATACCAGACTTGCAAAACCGAAGAAGCCTCTGTTGAGCTTGGGAGGGGTGGAGTCTCAGGGCTTAAGGGACCGCCTTGCCTTCCAGTCGGCCCCGCCCTCCATGGCCCCTGAGTCTCACGTGACTGGGTAATCACTGGAGCAGTCCTTGTGCACGCGTCTGCAGTGCCTCTAACCGCTGCCTTTCTGGCTCCCCTGCGAACCAGGACCACACGAGTCTATGGTTTCGCCCGAAACAGGGGCTTAGTGGACTCAGAAGTGGCACAGTTCGGAGGGTCTGTCTCCCGCCCACTTGCGAAAGCCAGCGGCACAATCAGCAGTCTGTCCTCCACGCAGTGCCGTGCGCGCCACCAGGCCTTTGATCTTTTGCGACTCCCCTAAATTTCTGTGCACCTCTCCCTTTTCACAGTCCAAACTCCCCCCGTATGAGTTTCGGCTGGATCTGGGGTTTAGTGTTGTAAGATAAGGGGTTCAATGCCTTTGAGAGTCTCCGTTTCCCTCCCGCCAGAGAAAGCCAGCCAGGTTCTCCAGCACCCGCTCTCTCAGCACGCACGTCTCCGTACCTCAGCTTTTTGCAGCTCCTCTGGGTTTCTGTGAGCCCCTCTCTTTCCTTCTAGCTGTAGAACTTACACTCAGCCAGCTGTGTGGTTTTGGATGATGTCTGTTCTGTCTTTTAGTTGTAGTTTTGAAATTGTTGTGCGAGGCAGCAGTGTAGGTGTTTACCTATGCCGCCATCTTGGATTCTCCCTATAAAAACATATTTTATTGATTTTTTTACAGAGAAGAGAGAGGGATAGAGAGTTAGAAACATCGATGAGAGAGAAACATCCATCAGCTGCCTCCTGCACACCTCCTACTGGGGATGTGCCGGCAACCAAGGTACATGCCCTTGACTGGAATAGAACCTGGGACCTTTCAGTCCACAGGCTGATGCTCTATCCATTGAGCCAAACCGGCCTTGGCAAATTTTTTTTATTTTTATCTTTATTGTTGAAAATATTACATAGGTCCTTTCCCTTCCTCTCCCCCACCTTCTCCTTTAACCTCTTCCAATCCTCTCCCATCTAAGGAAGTGTTTTTTAAAATGTTTAAGATTTTGAATTATTTTATATGGAGCATGCCCTCTCAATTAGCCACAGTCCCCATCGTTCCCTACACCCGGGCTGATAAGCTCATTTTATCATCTGTTTTATTCCTATAGGCATCTATGCTTACAACCGCTCTTCCAAACCCAAAGAAACACTTTCCTAGTTGTCTCCTCATGTGTAAAGCTGCTTCTCTTGGTGAAGTTGGTCCTGCACATTATTCCTGGCATTGTGTTTCATCTTTTCCTTTAACCCCCTCCCTCCTTTCTAATAGGCTTTCTTGCTCTGTTGGAATTTAAAAATTCCACGACTGAGCTGCTAACTCTTAAAGGTTGCACTTCTCATTATACAAGCACACTGTCACAGCATGGAAACCAGCTGTGGGGTTGGGGCGGGATGGTGGGGAAGGGTAGGCCACACCACATCCCTGTCACTAAGCTGAGCAGGCGAGAGGTCCCGACCTTCAGACGGTGGTGTTCCTTCCCATGTGAGCACACGGGCATTGCCTTGTGTCAATTCACTGAAACTTGGGAAAGTGATAGGGCAGCAGCGTCAGTTGCAGTAGAAGATTCAGGTCAGGTTAACCGGGGCCCCAGATGTTGCCATGGGAGCCACTCTCCATCCCACACACCCCTTCCCACAGCCTGGCATACACTCTTTCCCCCAAGCTCACTTCTCCCTCACAAGCCTTCTCAGTCTATCACTCGGGGCAACCACCACAGCTTGAGTAAAGCCGACAATTGTGATGAAACCTATTTCCTATCCTTGATGGAACGGGAAGTACACAAGACTTGGATTCTGCATTCAATGCTGCCATTGACTCACTGGGATATCTGGGGCTTGGGCAAGGTTGTTTACCTCTGCAGACATGTTCTTTCATCTTTTAAATGAGGTGGTTGGGCAGGTAATTGATTGGTTTCCAACCTCACATCAAGGCTGAGTGAGTGGAGTGATGATCTGGGTGAGAAGGGCTGGAAATTTACAGGAAAAGAAGGGATCACCGTGGGTCACTGGCCCTGGAGATGGTGCCTCAGTTGGTAGAATTCACTCGGAAGCTGCTGGTTACATTCAGATTAGCAGGAGGCTATTCTAACAGGCGTAATCCACAAAAACATGGAGGTGAGAATGCACCAAACAGGGAGAGGGCCCGTAAATTACAACAATCTTGTCAATTTCTGTGCTAGAGGCAGCACTCACTCTCTCAGTAAACATTTCCTATGTCAGACCATGTATCGGGCATTGTGCTAAGTGCCGAGACCCTACTGTGAATACAAAGCACACACCGAGCTGCCAGTGCTGTGAGCTGCCTGTTTACTCACACTGACACATAAATGGGACTGGAAGCAGCTTGCCCCGTGGCCCTTCCAGAGGAGTGAGATGATGCATTTTAATGGCTGGGTGTGCACAGCTAAGTCACCGCGCCCCTCTCAGCATTCATGGAGAAGGGAAGCGGGGCACTGCATGAAAATGGCACTTTGTAGACGGGCAGGTCCTCCACAGATGTTGTCTATCAATCTTCCTTGTAATAATAATAACAATAGAATGAGGTGCTGGGGCTGGGATTTTAGGCCAGAGCTCTCAAGTGGCAGAAAGCACTCAAAGCCCCTGGAAACCAAGTCATCAAAGTAAAGCCAACATGGATCCTTGCTCTCTGACCTGCCACCTTCAATGTTTTGACCCAGTTTAGGCTCCCCTTTTAAAAGCTCGTAAGAAATATTTCCTCACTGTAATTACAGGAGAGGCTCAGGATCTCTGTCGTAAGAAGAGCTAGTAGAAAAGGGACAATTAACCAAGGCACATAATTGAAGGGTAGATAAATATATCCGGTAGAGATGAGGCCCCTTCCTATTGGCTACTATTCCTAGTATCCAAGGGCAAAGATCGGAATGTGCTTCATTTAGACCAGAGGATGCTGAGCACTTTATTATTAAAGGCTCCTGTCAAGAAGTGAGGTGCATGTGGATGTGGGCGATGGAGACTTCCGTGTGCCTCCTGCATGGACTGAGTCAACAGGCTCCCTCCCCTACCCCAAGGCATTCCGTGCTGCTGGCAGCACTCTGTTTAAAACCTCTGCTAATCAGGAGATTGGAAGGAACGTTTGGAAAAGAGACAGTGTGACTCCTGTCACTCAGCAGAACAGTGAAAAGTTCAAAAATAATAGTATCCGCTAGTGGAAAACCAATAAACATGTAATTTCCAGGTAATAACTATCATATAATTAGCTCTCTGCTTTTATATGCCATGGCGGAAATTGGGTCAAGGAACAACTGTAACACAGCTTAATAATCACTATATTACACAGCAAGATAAAGATTGTTCTTCCCAAGAAAAGGAAAGCCAAAGAGCGCAAAGACTGACTGAGGCTAGGCCCAATTCATATTGACTGGTGAGCAAGGTTTTTGAGTGACATAAAATGGGCTCTGTTCATCCCAGCTCTGCGTGTCCCCACTGTGTAACCATTCCTCCCCTCGCCCTCAATGTCCTTCCATTCTATAAATTCATGTTGTTGGACTACTTATTCATTCTTATCACATGCAAGGGGGTGGAAATTGGTTCTTAGGAAGGCAAACAAATCTTAAACATTACCATGGTTTGTGGCCCTCCAAAGTTCAACCCTAAAAATTCTTATTCCTCAGTTAATTTCCCTTATCAGATTTTCTTTGATCAAATGAACATCATTGACATTAAGTTCAGAGACACACAAAATGCTTGCAAGATCAGTGTTACAAAATGATATTGAAGAGATGGCTGTGGCTGGAGGGCTTCCTCTTCATCACTTGCGCCATCAGAAAATTCTATCACTGCTTGGCCGATGTGGCTCAGTGGTTGAGCTTGACCTATGAACCAGGAGGTCACAGTTGGATTCCTGATCAGGTCACATGCTTGAGTTTCAGCCTTGATTCCCAGTTGGGGGCGTGCAGAAGGCAGCCAATCAATGATTGTCTTTCATCATGGAGGCATTGAGGTTTCTATCTCTCTCTCCCTCTCCCTTCCTCTCTGAAAACAAAATAAAACAAAACAAAAAAGTTTTATCACCATGGCTGGGTTGTGCATGCTGGCTGTCATTCACTGCCTTGTGGGTATTGTTTATATTTATTTCTCAATGCTTTTATGTGTGACTTGGGTTTTGAGAATTAAATAAAAATAGTTTCTATTTTACAATTTCATTCTACAAAGTTATTCAATCCATCAACAATTATTTCAAATGCGGAAAAGGAAAAAGAAATGTCAACAATATCCAAAAGAATATCTAGCCAAACACACACACATGCACACACATGCACACACATGCACATGCACAGTGCATAAATGAATATACCATAAAGCTATGAAATGAAAATTTCATGGGGGCAGTGATTAGAAAAAAAAGTCTATAAAGACTCGTGGGAATGTAATAATAGTGTGAGAACACCACATTAGATAATTCTGAGAGTCCTTCCAGCTAGGAGATCCCATGATTGAGAATTGTCCTATGATTTGGTATCCACCCAACACAACAATGTCTCTAATTGTCTTATGAATTTAGGAAGATTCTTTAACCACTCTGAGCCTTCAATTCTCCTGGAGTGAAGGAATGAGCACATATATAAAAGCATCTGCCTTTGAGGGGATGAGAAACAGACTAGTTTGACCAAGGTCTTAATTTGTGTTCTCCTAAAAACAGAGCTGAGACAGGACTTGAATGCACGTGGTTTTTTTGAGGGGGAGATAATCCCAGGAAGCAGGAATGAGGGAATGGGGAGAACAAGACAGGAAACTGAGAAAAGCCAGTAAGGATGTGAGTTGGTTACTGCTGTGGACAGGTGGGCCCAAATCCTGCTGGTGAAACTCTGAGGAATCATACAGAATTCATCTCAGAATTGTTCCTTTGAAGGTGGGGGCATTTAAGTCCTGATTTTCATCCTCCATCATGGAGGGTTATCCTGGGGATGTTGACTCCTCTGCACTTCAAGGGTGCACTGCATTTAGCCTGAGTGAGGTTCTGCAGTTTTGGAGAAAGATACAAGGCATAAAAACAGGTAAGGTGCTTGAGGTAGGGCGTTGTGAGTGTGCATGGAAATAGACTTTGTGGCTGCAATGGTGGCACAAAGTCATTGGGGGAGGGACTGGCTGGGAGAAGGGGCCACGGGAGGTTGGCCATCACAGTGCCTGTCAGAGTGACCCGTTATTCTGGTCACTTGGCTTTTATATATATAGATTAGTCCTGGCCATAGCATCCACCCATCATCCATCCATCTATCCATCCATTCATCATGTGCCTTCCTATTATAAAAAAAGGGCTTGAAGTAAGTCACATGTGCTAAAACCTTGGGGAAGTCCCTCCTTTTTATTTCTGGCATTGTCTTCTTCTCTGAAAAAAAAAAAAAGGAGGGCGGGAAAGGAGGATTGTATTGGTATGGCTGGTCTTCTGTCTCCTACCAGCCTTGGGTTCTAAAGTCTAATAAGAACAAGGATTAAAAGGTTAGAGTATGGGTTGTCAGCAGCCCACCATAGCTGGAGAATTTAAGATGTGTTTTAGTGATGCCGGCTGATTGTCCAGAGGTAAGGTCTTTCCCTCCAGTCTTGGCCTCTGTACCAGGGCTTGGTGTCCTCTGAACACTGGGCTATTAAATCTGGCTGTGACTGGCCCTGGAAATAGAAGTAAAGGTGATTGGGAAGCAATAACATTAACCCTGATTCAGAATCCCCAAGTTCATTAGATACACAAGAAACCAACTTATTAATTTACAATGAGCTATAACTGCCAAGAGAATCAGAATCCTTCATGGGCTAATCAGCACATTTTCTCTCTACACAAAAACTGGGAAATCAAATGCCAAATGCAACTATTTGGGGGTCTGGACTCAGAGCCATGAGACTCAGCAAGAGGTGTCAACTGTGACAGTCTGATGCATCCATCTTTCATTGGGAGCAGACTTGCAGGAGGCCTGATGGTGAGCTTTCCTTCTCCCCTGACTGTGTTGAGACGCATGGCCAAATTCAGTTCTCTGAGTCCTCACTCCAGCTGTCCACAGTCCTGCTGAGAGCTCTTACAACTCCCAGCTGAGTACAATGCAATCAATTCTCAATCAAGTTTCACAACTGCAACCCCATCCTAGTTTTGCTTCCTGGAAACGACATCCAAAGTACTGCGGCTAGAGTGCACTCAACCCTTTTGAACACCTACCCAGGGTTTCTTTAGAGTGGCTGATGGTATCCATCATGTGTAGGTCTTTCTAGTCTGGCTCTCAGAGAGTTGTGTTGGCTAGCCATCCCCTGCTTCGTGGCAGCACACACACACATCCTACCCATGATTATTCTCTACCCTACTCCATTCCTCAAAGTTCACCCCTGTGGCTGCATTTCCTGACTTCCCTTGACCAAATAATATAGGTCATATCTTTTCTTCCCACCTCTCTTGCTACTGTGATGGTCTGTCTTGGCAGTGACTGCCTCCCTCCACGGCCATTGCTCCTGACAGGCAGTCCCTACTTTCAGGTCCAGCTCACACGAGGCTCCATAACACTATTTACTCCTCTTATCCCTTCAGGCCTAAGGGTGGTAACAGCTTCTCTCTCTCCCTCGGATGCTGAGTGTCCAACATCCCCTATTAGTTCCGTGAACTCTGGTCATATCTCTGTATTTCTTGCCGTGTGTCTTGTACTTCTTGCTATGACCCTGACCATTACAGAGGGTATCCTTAGTCTCAAATTTTGTGTAGGCATCCGTGGTAATTTTCCATATCTTCATGAGAAGGGCATTATGTTTTCATGTGACAGCAAGTGTCAGCATAAGGGCAAAAGTAATTGACGTTGACAGGTTTAGAAACCCTGGATAAGTAGAAAGTGTTTCCTGCAATGTCTCAGCTGGAAAGGAGCACATAAAGTGAGGAAACAATTATGACCATCAGTGACCTTCTCAATGACAAGGCAAGGGAGGCATGCCCATCCTGAAAGTAATCCCATCATATTTCACTTTATGAGGAAATAGAGGTATCAGGTTTAGAAATTAAATAGCTTATCAAAGTTTAACTCTCAATCATAGATATTAAAGCTATTAATTATTAAAATTCCAATCATGTATTAAGGTACTTTAACCATTTAAAAATACACTGAGCTTCTAACAAATTAAATTAAAAAAAAAAGAACTTTGGTTGAAACTAATGGAAGTTAATTTCTCTGGGCCTCCCTTTTCTCTCTTTTTTGACAGAACAATTTTTATTATCCTTCTTATTAGTTTAAAAAAATCTAAGTCATTGTATGCCTTCTGCCACTCCAAACAAGAGCAAGTTCATATGAATTACACATCCATTCATGAAACATTTATGGAACACCTACTATGTGCCAGTCACAATTCTAGGCTCTGGGCATATAAAGATGACTTAGATAAAATCCATACCCTATGGAACTCAGAATCTGGAGAGGACAATAGATTTGTAAATATAAAATTACAGTATGTTTTGGCCCTGGTCAGCATGGTTAGAACATCAGCCCACAAACACAAGGGTCAAGGTTTGATTCTTGTTAAGGGCAAGTACCTGGGTTGTAGGTTCCCCACCCTGGTTGCAGTTCATGCAGGAGGCAACCAATTGATGTGGATCTCTCACATTGTTGTTTCTCTCTCTCTCTCTGTCCTCCCTCTCCTCCCTCCTCCCTTCCATTCTCTCTAAAACCAATGGGAAATATGTCCTCCAGTGAGTATTGACAGCACCCTGCTGGGTGGGGGACACGGCCTGAGGTCCCCTGTCAAGCCCCTCTTTGCGGGGGGCACAGCCTCATGTTCCCAACCCAGTGCTGGGGCGGGGGTTGCAGCCTGAGGTCCCCTGGCCTGGTGCTGGGGCAAGGGATGCAGCCTGAGGTTCCCTGTCAAGCCTTGCTGGGCGGGGTTGGGGGGTGGAGGGTGAGGATGTGGCCTGAAGTCCCCCGTCAAACCCTGCTGGGTGAGGGTCATGGCCTGAGGTCCCCTGTCAAGCCTTGCCAGATGGGGGGCACAGCCTGAGGTCCCTTGTCAAGCCCCACGGGAGCAGAGGGTGGGGTGCAGCCTCAGGTCCCTGCTGATTGCTCATTAAGGCTTGTTATAGAAACTTGGCCTCCTTTGTGGGTGCAGCCATCTTGTGTTATGGAAACTGCCTCAGCTGTGGGCACCACCATCTTTGTGGTGGAGTGATGGTCAAATTGTGATATTCCCTCTTTATTATATAGGATTACACTACATAATGTACTCATAATAATATTTAACAATATATTAGCTATGCATACATATATTTAAAAGTGAGGACGGAGGAGATTTGAAGAGGGAAAAAGGGGAATAAGTAAACAAACAGGCAAGGAAATGATCTCTTCCTCTCACCCACTTTTTCCCCCTTCCCTAAAGATGCCGTGTTTCCTCATTCTAGGAGTCTAGATAAGTTGTCATTTTAATCTTATGCGGTAATGTGGATGTGTCACAAGTGATTTGACTGCATGCTCTAGTATGGTAGTCAATATTTATTACTTCTTAGAACTTACAAACTGCTTTGCTATTCTCACCCAACAGACATGTGAGACTGTCACGAATCCCTCAGAAACCAGGAACAGGCATTTAGCAAATTCACTATTCACAGGGGGCAAAAACACCCATTCTCTGTAATGGTTAAGGAAATCCCAATTAAAACAACATGAAATACTAGTGGCCTGGTAAATGAATTTGTACACATTGAAAGGAAATGAATTAGAAGAAATATTTTAATATAGCTATTTGCCCTTTCTCTATAATAGAAGTGTCAACCAAATTCACAGTCGACAATGACAGATGGAAACACCCGCATGTGATTGGCGCCAAGGAGAGCTTTATACATATATAGATAAACTTGCATAATTAGACATGCTTGCTAATTTAGCTAAACTTTTTCTAGCCCAGTGAAGCACCCCAACTTCTCTTTCAGGTAATTGTCAGCAACACAGCAGTAAATACCAACATCAAGCAGATTATTATTGTAGATCATGCAGGGAGAATAAAGGGTAAAATATTTAACTGTAGCAGTGTTTGACTATACTCTATGCAGTAGGAAAACCTGAAGTCATTTTCAAGGTCCACCATTTCTTACTTCTTTTCAGTTGGGTCAAGTTTCTAAGCTTTCTAAATCTCTGTTTTCTGGCTAATAAAAAGAAAATAGGATTCCACTGAATGTCCTATCTATCTACTCCAGGACTTCTGTGAGAATCAAATACGATGAGACACAGGAAAACACTTCACAGACATTTGGTTAAAGTGTAAAGTGTTTCCACCTGGCTAAAAGCAAGTCATGTTCCTGGGCTGAAGAAACTCTACGGAGGCTAGTCGCTAAGGAACAGAAGCCGGGCATTGCTATGTGACACCATTACCAGGCACCCACAGTCACTGTTTATGGGCTGTGCTGGGCTGTTGGCTGCATTTTGCACCATGGGGTCTCAACAGTGTCAGCTGCAATTTGGCGGGCTGTTGCTCCAGGGTGGTGGTGGGGCCTGTGTCCCACTTGGGGGAAGCTGAGTGTTGCTTTGTGGGTGCCAGATCTGCAGTGCTGCTTCTCTATAAATGGCCAGTGTGCATCATGGCAGCTCCTGTGTTGAGCGTCTGCCCCCTGGTGGTCAGTGTGTGTCAAAGCGACTGGTCAGACAGTCAGAAACTTAGCATATTAGCCTTCTATATATAGTGAAACTTTTAAATGAGACTATGTATGAAAATGACTGGCTATTTCGATTCATATGAATAAAGAATGCATAAAAAACTAAAAGTGTTCATACCCCTGGACAATAATGAATACTTATGCATATTTATCCAAAGGAAAAACACCTGAAAAGTTGATGAAGTAGTTAAGTATAAGGGTGTTCACTTCACTATAGGAAGAAATTTAAAAATATAGAAATGTCCAACATTAAGGTTATTATTAAGTAAATCACAATCTATCCAGCCAGTGGAGTAAGCAGCCTTACAATGAATATTCATGGGAAAGTTTTTAATGGCAAAAAATATGTCCACATGTGCCTGTATGTGATTTGTTTACCCCTGAATACTTCAGTGTGTTTTTCTAAAAACAAAGGCTTTTTTACATAACAAAGTGATATCAGAAAATCAATACAGCTATATCATTATTCAATCCCTAGATATACACATTTTACCATCATCTCAGTAATACCCTTTATAGCTAAAGGGAAAAAAGTTTCTTCTGGCCCAGGATACAATCTAGTACACATGTTGGATTTAGTTCTCATGTCTCTTTAGTCTCCTTTAATCTAGAATGGTATCTTACTTTTTCTTGTCTTTTATGATTTTGATACTTTTGAATATTATAGGTCATATATTTTGTAGACTGTCAATCATTCTGGGATTGTCTGATGTTTTCTTGTAATTAGATTTTGGTTATTCATTTTTGTCAGAAATATGACAGAGCTATAGTGTGTCCTTATCCAATCAGGAGGCACATAATGTCTTCTTGTCACATTACTAATGATCGTAACTTTCATCACTTGATTAAGGTGGTGATTTGTCAGGTTTGTATACTGTAAACTACTATTCCCTTTATAATTAACTAGAGGCCTGGTGCATGAAATTTGTGCTCAGGGTGGGGGAGGGTCTCCTCAGCCCAGCCTGCACCTTCTCCAATCTGGGACCCCTTGGTGGATGTTCAACTTCCAGTTTAGGCCCAATCAGACATCCCTCTCACAATCCTGGACCGCTGGCTCCTAATCGCTCACCTGCCTGTCTGGTCACCCCTAACTGCCCACCCCCCTGCCAACCTGATCACCCCTCACTGCCTCTGCCTGCTGGCCTCATCACTCTAACTGCCTCCCACTGCTGGCCAGGTTGCTCCCAACTGCCCTGCCTCCCCCCTGCCCCCACCGGCCTAGTCGCCCCTCACTGCCCCCCTTGCCAGCCTAATCTCCCCAACTGTCCCTCCCTGCCCTGCTTGACTGGTTGGCCCCAGCAGCCTGCTGTTCAGTTGTTTGGTCTTCCCTCACTAACCCCCCTGCTGACCTGGTCATAGGCAGCCATTTTGTAAGGGTATGAGGGTCAATTTGCATATTATCTCTTTATTATATAAGATAAGCATCTGTGGGAGATGCTTTGAGGCTATGTGACTATCCCATTTCCTGCTAAATTTTTGTTAATCCTCACCTGAGGAGAATATTTTTTCCATAGATTTTTTTATTTTATTTTTATTTTTAGAGAACATGGAAAGAAAAGAGAGAGAAACATCAATATGACAGAGACATATCAATTGGTTGCCTCCCACACTTGCCCCAATTGAAGGGGAGAGGAGGGATCTGACCTGCAACCCAGGTACATGCCTTTGACTGGGAATAAAACCCTCGACCCTTAGGTACACAGGCCAATGCTGCACAGGGAAATACTGGCCAGGGCTCCTGCTAAATTTTTATCCAGTTTTAGCATCTGTTTATGATATTTATTTGAAAGATTTATTACTATGGTGATTACCAAATAGTGATTTTCTGATTCCATCAACCCTACCTCATTTATTAGTTGTAATCTACTCAAAGGAAGAACTTTTCCTCCCCTCCCATTTATTTATTTATTCATTTTTAATAGCAGCATAGGTTCTTATTTCACTTATTTCTATTCTATGAGTTATTATTTATTTTATTATTATTTATTCTGAGGCTCAAATTGTCCCAGATTTGGCCAATGGGAGCTCCTTCAGTTGACTCCTGTGCTTCTTTTTATATAACACCATCATTTTTTATATAATGCACTTCCATACTACCTGAAGCAACAAGATGATCCACGCTTATCTTGTACTATCCATGCCTCAGTTCTAGAATCAGTCATTTCTCCAAAGAAGCCTTCCTTAGCTACAGTAGATAATGGCATTTAGGAACCAAGAATTAGGCAATAAGTGTACTGTGCTATTAAAATGTCATTGTCTCTAGGCCTTGTCAGAAGTCACTGCTAGGAAACACACACACACACACACACACACACACACACACACTTCCACTTCCATATCTGAAAATCTGTTTCTAATACAAAATTAGTGATTAAGTGGAAAAAGTGTATATATGGTGGACTGAGCCCACTCACAATCTTAGAAAAGATAGAAGGATAAGATACATGTTTAAAAACAAGTAGGAGCGCTGAAACTGGTTTGGCTCAGTGGTCAGAGCATTGGACTCAATGACTGAAAGGTCCCAGATTTGATTCCGGTCAAGGGCATGTACTTTGGTTGAGGGCACATCTCCAGTGGGGAGCATGCAGGAGGCAGCTGATCGATGTTTCTCTCTAATCGATGTTTCTAACTCTCTATCCCTCTCTCTTCCTCTCTGTAAAAAAAATCAATAAGATATATTTTTAAAAAATAAAAATAAAATAAAAACAAGTAGGAGCTTTCATTATGATCTAAAAGTGTGGGAGCAGATAGGACTGGGTTAAAGAAAAAAGCAGACACAGAAGTAGCTAAAATGAACCACCCGAGATGAGGGAGCAACACCAAGATGTTTTATGTCTAGAAGTGATGGCAGGAAGTTGAAAACAAAAAAGTGCCCAGAAGAAATAAATAGGGGAATTGTAGCAGGAGCAGCCAGGCTATGGGCCTTATATTTCTCCATGTACACTGTGTGTAAGAGCTTGGGGAAGTACTTGGATTAATGAGCAAGGGCCATGTACTGAGTGGCTGTCAAAGTCTGGAAGGAATGAAAAACATCCAAGCCTAGAAGACCAGCTGCTGAGGTTCCCGCCCAGCAGCAGGTCCTGCCCATCACAATAGGTTGTATTACAAATTCCAGCAGCTGTTTTGCCCCTCCCTACAAGCAAACCGCTCAACCAGCCGCAGCTATCAGCCTAACAAGACATTACAACTGCAAAAATGCACATATGGTCAAGAATAACCAAATACGTAAGGTGTGTGATACTATAAAATTATTATAGATCCAACAAACAGATAAAATAACATCTGAGGAAAGAAAGTTAATAGAGTAACCAGAACTATATTTAAAAATAAATGTAATTATAAATCCTTAGGTAAAGAAGAGTATTTTATCCACAAAACAGGAACAGCTGGTTTTAAAACAGAAACAATTAGAAATTGTTTTATAGAAATTTTAAAATAAAAGATATAATTATTGAAATTAAAAAATGGATGGGCTACAGGAGAACAACCAAGATGGCAGCATAGGTAAACAACTAAACTTGATGTCAAGCACAACCATATCAAAACTACAACTAAAAGTAAAAATGAAGATCATCCAGAACCATGGGAAGGCTAGCTGAGTGGAAATTTTACAACTAGAAGGAAAGATAAAAGTGCACTGAGTCCAGTAGGAGGTATAGAGGTGTGGAAGTGTGGAGGTATGGAGGTCGGCACAAAAGGGGCTGGCAACTGAGTATGCTGTTCTCTTTTCAATCAAGAGGGAAATACCAAGTTCCCGAATGCTCTGAACTCCAGTTCCAGGTGAGACTCTGGGGACCCAGATTTATACAGGGAGAAAGTAGACTGTCTAGTATCTGGCCGGAGGGCGGCTTTTTCTCAGAGGTGCTTGCAGCAATTATTGTTCCAGCACGGTGCCACAGGACACAAAGACCCCGGGGGCCTATTTGGGGCAAGGCTGACTGGCAGCCATTGCTGTTTACTCCACCTGGTGATTCCCTGAGACCCCTGCCCCACCCAATTTACAACCCCACCCAAGCTGTGCACAGAGGCTTTTGCATATGAATGGCCTGGCCTTTTTCAATCTAAACCTAACAAACTGCAACTGGGTCACAGAGCTCCAGAGTCACCAAAAGAAGGCCCAAGGCTCCACAGCAGCTTGCATTGCTTCACAGTTGGGCCTCATCTGGGCACCTCCAAACCCTAAACAAAGTGGAGGAATCTGAAGATCTCTCTTTAGCTCCTGCTGGGTGGCTTTAGGCAGTCACTGACTTTGCACCTTCTTGGAGATCCAAGAGCCAGTGGTCAGAGTGAGACCATCCAGATTACAACTGCTCAGATCCATAAGACACACACTCAAAGGCAGACTCAGTGAATGCCAAAGCACCCCCTGAAGCAATTCCTGCCCCATAAGGATATCTCTATCACAGAAGTTCTCAGTGTAGACACAACTGATCCTCACAGCCAATTAGCCTGGAGGTCAATTCCTCTGAGATACCAATAGCAATAAAGATTTAACTAGAACAAGACTGTGCACACAGCCCACAAAGGGGTCCATCTCAGGTAATTAGGGAGTGTGAGCCACTGGGCCCTATAGGACACCTAGCACACAAAGCCACTCTATCAACACAGGGAAGTAGCCAAAATGTGGAGACAAAGAAACAGGTCACAAATAAAAGAAACGAAGGAAAGCAAAATATTGGATATAGAGTTCTAAACCACCGTTATAAGATTACTCAAGAATCTTTTAGAAACCTCTGAGAAATATAGTGAGACCCTAAGAATATGAAAAAGGATCAATTAGAAATTAAGCATACACTGACTGAAATAAAGAATAATATACAGAGATCCAACAGCAGACTAGAGGATCCCAAGAATCAAGTCAAAGATTTGAAATGTGAAGAAACAAAAAACACCCAACAGAAAAGCAAAAAGCAAAAAGAATCCAAAAATATGAAGATAGTGTAAGGAGCCTCTGGGACAACTTCAAGCGTACCAACATTATAGGGATGCCAGAAGAAGAGAGAAAGCAAGATATTGAAAACCTATTTGAAGAAATAATGACTGAAAACTTTCCTCACCTGGTGAAAGAAATAGACTTACAAGTCCAGGAAGCACACAGAACACCAAACAAAAGAAATCCAAAGGGGACCACACCAAGACACATCATAAGTAAAATGCCAAGAGCAAAAGACAAAGAGAATATTAAAAGCAGCAAGAGAAAAACAGTTAATTACATACCTACAAAAGTGTACCCATATGATTGTCAGCTGATTTCTCAACAGAAACTATGCAGGCCAGAAGGGAGTGGCAAGCAATATTCAAAGTAATGAATAGCAAGGACCTACAACTAAGATTAGCCAGCAAAGCTATTATTTAGAATTGAAGGTCAGATAAAGAGCTTCACAGATAAAAAGCTAAAGGAGGTCATTACCACCAAACAAGTATTATATGAAATGCTGAAGGGTATTCTTTAAGAAGAGGAAAAAGAAGAAAAAGGTAAAGATAAAAATTATGATCAACACAGTGACAATAAATACATGTTTATCAACAAGTGAATCTAAAAATAAAATGAATAAAAAATCTGATGAACAGTATAAACGTGAATATAATAACATCAGGGGCATAGAAAGGGAGTGGACTGATAATTCTCAGGGGGAAAGGGTTGTGGGGGGTTCGGGAAGAGACTGGGCAAAAATCATACACCTATGAAGGAGGACAGTGGGAGGGTAAAGGCAGGGTGTGGGGTAGGAACTAAGTGGAGGGGAGCAACTGGGGAGAAAGGAGTAACAACTGTAACAATCTGAACAATAAAGATTTATTAAAAAAATAGATGGGCTAATAGCAAAATGAACACAGGTAAGGATTGAATTGGGGAACTGGAAGATGAGGTCTAGGGAATTTTTTAGAAGGCAGCGCAAAGTAATAGAGATGAATGGTAAAAAGAAAATGTAAAGACATGGGGAATAGATTCAGAAGTGCCAATATCTATCTATCTAAAAAAAGAGTTCTAGAAATATAGGGCAGAGAAAATAGGATGCAATATTTAAATAAATAATAACATAAATTTGCCTGAATTAAAAAAAAGAAAAGAAAATTATGACTTCAGATTGAAAGAGTCTATCAGGGACCAACAGAGTAATTTTTAAACCCACATAAGACCAGTCATAGTGAAGTTTCAGAACATCAAGGGTAATGAAGAAAATCTAAATTAAATGTTCATAGAAAAAAATCATATTTACCTACTAAAAAAGAATGACATCAAGCTTTGCGCAGTGGCAGTATCGTAGCCAATGAGGTGTATCCGAGGCGCGATTATTGCTAATTAAAAAAGAATGACATCAAATTATTATTTCTTGGCAACATCAGTTCAACATCTTCAAAATGCTAACATGATGAATATTTAAATTTATTATTTAATAGCCAAATTATTATTTAAATCTGAGGATGAAATATAGGCATTTTCAGCTATGAATTCTTAGGAAGTTGGCTCTCCCTCTCTAGATTCTTTCTGAAAATAAAACTAAATTAAACAAAAACAATTAGATGTTGTACTCCTTTTAAGAAAAATAAATAAATCCAAGAAGAATGTCATACAGCCGAAACCAGTTTGGCTCAGTGAATAGAAAGGTCTGTGGATTAAAAGGTCCCGGGTTCGATTCCGGTCAAGGGCATGTACCTTGGTTGTGGGCACATCCCCAGTAGGGGGCATGCAAGAGGCAGCTAATCGATGTCTCTCTCATCGATGTTTCTAACTCTCTATCCATCTCCCTTCCTTTCTGTAAAAAATCAATAAAATATATGAAAAAAAAGAGAGTGTCATAGAAAAATCAACAGTGAATAAATAATTTAAGAAACTTTAATAAGAACTTCCTGAAAAGTTATAAAATAACAACCTGGAGCTAAAATTTCAGATGTCAGTAAAGTAAAATAGTATAAAGAATATCTCACCAAAAATGGAAGGAAATAAAAAAGCTTCTTATCAACATTTTTGCCTTGTTTAAGTAAGACTTATATATCAATGAATTATTTAAAAATATATTTGCAAATGTGTATTAAAATTAATTTTAATAAGCACATGAAAAAGTTGCTAACATTGTTAGTCAGTAAGGAAATGTAATTCAAAACCACCATGAAATACCACTTCACACTCACTAAAATGGCTATAATAAAAAGGAGACAATAAGTATTGTGAGGATGTGGAGAAACTATAACTCTCATACATTGCTGATGAGATTGTAAAATGGTACAGCCACTTTGGAAAATAGTTTGGCAATTCCTCAAAATGCTAAATATAGAGTTATGAGGTTTCTTTCAGGTATAATAAAAATTTTCTGAAATTAGACAATGGTGATGGTTAGACAACTGTATGAATAAATATAACAAAAACATTTGATTGCACAGTTGAAAAGGGTGAATTTTATGGTACATAATATAATATTGAATTATCCTATCTAATAAAAGAGCAATATGCAAATTGACCATACCTCTGTTATACCCACCAGCCACGCCCACCAGCCATGCTCACCAGCCAATCAGAGTGAGTATGCAAATTAACCCAACCAAGATGGCTATGACCACAGAGAGATGTTGCCCCTGATGATGGAGGAAGCCAAGCACCCAGGGCTCCACTTAAGGCAACAAAGTTTCAATTGTAAAAAAGAATAAATCCCAGATACCAGGGCCTCCGCTTGGGTTACTGGGGGGCGTGGCCTGCCTTCAGACCACCACAGTCCCCTCGCTCAGGCCACCCCATGCCCCAAGGGAACACCAACCCTGATCCAGGACACCCTTCAGGGCAAACCAGCTGGCCCCACCCATGCACCAGGCTTCTATCCTATCTAATAAAAGAGTAATATGCAGATTGATCATCACTTCAAAACACAAGATGACTGCCCCCATGTGGTCAAAAGATCCTGCCCCCCTGTGGACACAAGATGGCCACCACAAGATGGCCAGCAGGGGAGGGCAATTAGGAGGAACCAGGCATGCAAGGGAGGGCAGTTGGGGGTGATCAAGCCTGCAGGGAAGGGAAGTTGGGGGGGGGAACCCAGGCCTGTAGGGGAGGGCAGTTAAGGATGACCAGGCCCAGAGGTTAGGGCAGTTAGGGGCAAACAGGCTGGCAGGTGAGTAGTTAGGCATCAATCAGGCTGGCAGGGGAGTGGTTAGGGGGCGATCAGGCTGGCAGGCAGAAGCAGTTAGGGGCAATCAGGAAGGCAGGCAGGCAATCAGTTGGGAGCCAGCAGTCCTGGATTGTGAGAGGGATGTCCAACTGCCCGTTTAGGCCCAATCCCTGTAGGATTGGGTCTACACGCGTAGTCAGATATCCCTCAAGGGATCCCAGATTGGAGAGGGAGCAGACTGGGCTGAAGGACCCCCTCCACCCCTGCACAAATTTCGTGCACCAGGCCTCTAGTATTTCAATAAAGCTGTTACACAAATGTGTGTTACAATGAAATATCACTCAGGCTTAAAAATGAAAGGAAATTCTGATATGTTACATGAATGAACCTTGAAGACATCATGCTAAGTGAAATAAACCAGTCACAAAAGTACACATATTGTACAATTTCACTTATATGAGGTACTTAGTGTAGTCAAATTCATACAGACAGAAAGTAAAATGATGGTTGCCAAGAGTTGGGGAGGAGGGAATGTAGACAATGTTTATTGGGTACAGAGTTTCAGTTGGGGGAGATGAAAAAGTTCTAATGATGGATAGTGGTGACAGTTGCATACAATGTGAATGGACTTACTGTGACAGAACTGTAAAATGGTTAAAATGGAAAACTTCATTTTATGCATATACAGTGGTACCTCGAGATACGAGTTTAATTCGTTCCGTAACCTTGAGGTGTGGGAAACTATGAGATGCTCGAGTCGAGGTAAACTGGTGGGTCGTATGCAGCTGGCCGATCCGTGCAATTACTCCTTTCTCAAATGTTGCTCGTATTTCAAAGCAAAAATCGCTCGCTCGACGGCTCGTATCTCAAAAATCTCGTATGTTAGGGCACTCGTATCTCGAGGTACCACTGTATTTTCCACAACAAAAGCATGAATATTAACCAGTAGAATATAATATGCAACTTTCAAACCAGTATGTGAAAAAGTTGAATAGATAAAAGTTGAATGCTTCCAAAAAAGATCCAAGAGATTGGGAAGAAGAAATGAAAGAGACTCAGAGAAAACATGGAAGTGGAAAGTACAAATAAGGTGGTTAGGAATGAAGGCAAGAATATCAGTAATTATAAAAATGTAAATGGTTAAGCTCATCTAAAAATAGTTTTCATTTTGAATTTTGGAAAACGCAGCAATATATCACTTATGTTGAAAATATAATTTAAAAAATGTCACAAGAAAGTTTTAAAAAGTACCTGGCAAATAATTAGTAAAAATATTTTTCATTGGTAAAAGGAATAATTTACAAAAAACTTTTTGAGATTGTAGGCACCTAACAACATACTAGTAGCTATGAAATATACAGCAAAGCCGAGACCAGTTTGGCTCAGTGGATAGAGCATTGGTCTGTGGACTGAAAGGTCCCAGGTTTGATTCGGTCGGGGGCATCTACCTTGCTTGCAGGCACATCTCCAGTGTGGAGTGTGCGGGAGGCAGCTGATCGATGTCTCTCTCTCATTGATGTTTCTGACTTTCTATCCCTCTCCCTTCCTCTCTGTAAAAAAATCAATAAAATATATTTTTAAAAAAAGAAATATACAGCAAGATTTTACGGAATTATTAAGAGAAATGTAGGAATCTTTCTTTATAATGACAGACTCTAACATGCAGCCCTCATGTCTGACAAAAAAGACAAAAAAATATAAAGGTAGGGAGTAACTGAGAGCAAAAATGTATTAGTTTAGATCACATTAGCTGTTATAGCAAATAGACTCTTAAATAGCAGGAGCTTAACCCTTAAACAATAGTGATTTATTTCTCTTTCATGTGAAGTACAATCTTTTGTTTTGGGGTCTCTGCTCCACACAGTTATTCAAATTTTCAAGCTGATAGATACTCTGCCAGCTTAAAAATGTGGCTTCTAAGGTCACCTGAGTGTTGAGATCCCACCAATAGTCATGGTAAGAGAGAGAATGAAGAACTACATGTGAACTGGTCTTAGAAGTGACATAATTTCTGCTCACATTTTATTGGCCAAAATTCAGTTATATAATCATATCTAATTGCTAGAAAGGCTAGGAAATGTAGCCTACTTATGTGTCTTGGCAGAAGGTGGAAATAGGTTTATTTATTAGTTACTTAATTTTTAACATAGTAATTAACAACTTAGGAATCTAATGGACACATGTAGAACTCTGAATCCAACAGAGAACATACGTTCTTTTCATACATTTATAAAAATTGACTAGCCTGGCGAGTGTGGCTCAGTGTTGGACTGTCAAGCTATGAACCAGAAGGTCACGATTCAATTCTCATGCCTGGGTTGCAGGCTCAATCCCTGTTAGGAGGTCTGCAGGAGGCAGCTGATCAATGATTCTCTCTCATCATTGATATATCTATCTATCTCTCCCTTTCCCTTCCTCTATGAAATCAATACAGATATATACAGATATATTAAAGATATATTAAATATATATATTTAAAAATTTGACTTTATTTTTAAATATACATATTTAAAAATTTGCCAAAAAATTTTAATTGATGTAATTCAAAACATTTATTGATGATACAAAAATAAAAGTAGGTGCCAATGACAATATAAAGATAGCTAGAAACTTGTATACATGTGCTAATTTTAAAGCATAGGTCTAAATAATTAATGGGTTGAAAAAAATCATAATGAAATTAGAACTGAATGAAGTATTACTTTGGGATTCAGTCAAATTAATTTTCAAGGAAATACATGGACTTACATGAACTTAGTATAAAACAAGATGGACTAATGATGAATGAACTTAGCTTTTGCATCAGGGCTGTCAGAGTTAAATTACCACATACTTAGAGGCTTAAAACAAGAGAAATTTATTGTCCCACAGTTCTGGAGGCGACATGACTTAAATAAAGGTCTTGGCAGAACTGTGCTCTCTCTAAAGCAAGCATGTCAAACTTGCGGCCCACAACAAATATTTTTGTGGTTAAGCCAATATAACGGTATGTAAGAAATGTTTTAATAAAAATTTTGTAACTTAATTTTTACAATATCCTGTTATACATAATTATTAATAACAAACTACAACATTCACTAATGACTGAATACCATAATTGTGTTGCATTTATTTCCTTTACGTGCCTTACACGCAGGTGCACCATATCTCTCCACTAATACTAACAGTGAATATTTTAGCAGCCCATTGCCATGTCATTAGTCTTGGACTGACTTGTTTGGTGTGCACAACAGGAAATATTTTGCTTTTGGAGAACAAGAAAAATAGGCTTACTTGCATTATGCTTATTAATTTGTGCAGTTATTCAGTGTCTGAAAAGTTAATGTTCAGGAAAAAAATATTAATTTTTATTTAAATGTTCTATTATTTTATGTTAATGGTTACTCATTTATTTCAGTCCTTTGTATTTAGCATGTCTCTATCGAAATAAACCTACGTTTCTATGAAAGTTGAAGCTTTTGTCTTTTTGCGGCCCACATAAACTTAAACCTTGTTTATTTGGCTCGTGTTAGCCTTTGAGTTTGACTTGATTACTCTAAAGGTTCCAGGGGAGGACATTTCCTTGTCTCTTGCTTTTGGTGATTGCAGTCAATCCCTGGCTTCTAGAAGCATCACTCTGCTCTCTACGTCTATCATCACATGGCCTCCTCCCTGTGTGTCTGTCTCTGGGTCCAAATTCCTTTTTTTTCTTGCAGGGACATCATTCATATTGGATTTAGGGCCCCATCTTAATCAGTATGACCTCATCATTTTTTTAATAATATATTTTATTGATTTTTTTACAGAGAGGAAGGGAGAGGGATAGAGAGTCAGAAACATCCATGAGAGAGAGACATCCATCAGCCGCCTCCTGCATGCCTCCTACAGACAAGATACATGCCCTTGACTGGAATCGAACCTGGAACCTTTCAGTCCGCAGACTGATGCTCTATCCACTGAGCCAAACTGGTTTTGGCTATGACCTCATCTTGATTACATTTGCTAACAGTCTATTTTCAAATAAGGTCACATTTCTAAGTTCTGAATGAACATCAATTTTGGGGGACACTATTCAACCTAGTACAGCTTCCGATAAAAAAGTAAATTGAAAAAAAGACCTGCAAAATATAAAGAAAGGAAAATAGTGGAGACTGCAGTAGAACCTTAGCCAGTTTTGCTCAGTGGATAGAGCACTAGCTGGCAGATTGGAGGGCCCTGGGTTCAATTCCGGTCAAGGGCAAGAACCTGGGTTGCAGGCTCCATCTCCAGCCCTGATTGGGGCTCCTGTAGAAGGCAATTGATGGGTCTCTCTCTGTTTCTCTCCCTCCCTTCCACTGCAAGGCCATCACCAGCTTCCAGCAGGAGCGGCAGGAGCAGCAGGAGAGCCTGGCTGGCCCAGCCCCGAGATGCCCAGCACGGCAGGCAGAGCAGCCTAGGAAAGAGAATGAGGCAGAGAGCATGGAGGATGTCTCCACAGAGGTCATGGGCCAAAAACCGCAGCAGGCAGGACCTGAGCAGGGAGCCAAGAGGTGGAAGGAGGAGGCCCGGCCACTGGACCAGGATTTCTATGTCCCCTTTGGGTCCAAGGACTTAGACAGTGAACAGGGCCTGAGCGTTGGTGGGACAGGGGTGCCTTTGAGCAGCAGGTGGCTGGCGCTGTCCTGGACCTCATGGGGGACGAGGCCCAGACCTGACCAGGGGCCAGCAGTAGCTCAGGTGGGACTAGAAGAAAAAGTGGTTTGTGGGACAGTCAGGACAGAAGGACAAGAAGATCAAGACAGAAAGTGGTCGCTTCAGCAGCAGCTCCTATAAGCGGGATCTCCACCAGAAGTGGAAGCAGAAACAGAAAATAGCCATTCGCTCAACACCTGAGCCCCAGCAGGCCGCTAGCAGTCAGCCCTGTTGGCCGCGCTGTTTTGGCCTGATCCTGTGGGGGCAGGTGCAGGAGGCAACCAATTGATGTGTCTTTCTCACATCCATGTTTCTCTCTCTGTCTCTTGCCTTCCTTTCTACTTTAAAAATCAATGAAAAATGTCCTCAGATGAGGATGAACAAAAAAATAAAAATATGCATATACAAAAATACATGAATATTGGGGAGTTGGGGGGGGGAGGCGGAGACCCACAGTTGCATGAAATGCACCGGGTCTCTAGTTAGTAAATAAAAATGATTCATTGCAGGAGGTAACCAAGATGGCGGCATAGGTAAACACCTACACTGCTGCCTCGCACAACAATGTCAAAACTACAACTAAAAGACAGAATGGATATCATCCAGAACCACAGGAAAGCTGGGTGAGTGGAAATTCTACAACTAGAAGGAAAGAGAGGGGCTCACAGAGACCCAGAGGAGCTGCAAAAAGCTGAGGTACGGAGATGCGAGCGTGGAGAGCAGGTGCCAGAGTACCTGGCTGGCTTTCTCTGGCGGGAGACTCCCAACGGCATTGAACCCCTTATCCTATGACACTAAATCCCAGGTCCAGCTGAAACTCATACGGGGGGAGTTTGGACTGTGAAAAGGGAGAAGTGCATGGAAATTTGGGGGAGTCACAGGAGGGCAGAAGTCGGGTGGCATGCACAGCACTGCGCGCAGAAGACCAACTGCTGATTGTGCTGCTGGCTTTCACAAGAGGGCGGGAGACAAAGCATCCCAACTGCGTCATTTCTAACTCCACTAAACCCCACATTCAGGTGAAACCCTGGGGACTCAGATTCATATGGTCCCGGAGCGCAGGGGAGCTGAAAAGGCAGCAGTCTAGAGACACTGAGAGATAGAGATAGAGATAGAGATAGAGATAGAGATATAGAGACAGAGAGAGAAAGAGAGAGAGAGAGAGAGAGAGGCAGAGAGCGTACACAGGGACTGCTCCAGCGATTACCCAGTCACATGAGACTCGGGGGCCATGGTGGGCGGGGCCGACTAGAAGGCAAGGTGGTCCATTAAGCCCTGAGACTCCACCCATCCTAAGCTCAACAGAGAGGCTTTTGCAGTTTTGCAAGTCTGGTATCATAAGGCTGAATCCAACACAGAAGTTCTCCCAGCATAGTGAAAATGCAGAGACAAGGGAAGAGATCACAAACAAAAGAAATGGAGGAAAACAAAAGATTGGATATAGAGTTCAAAACCACACTTATAAGGTTTCTCAAGAATATCCTAGAAAAGTTGGATAAAGTTAGCGAGACCCAAGAGGAGATGAAAAAGAACCAAATAGAGATGGAAAAGGACCAACTAGAAATTAAACATACACTGACTGAAATAAAAAATATTATACAGAGACCTAACAGCAGACTAAAGGAGGGCAAGAATCAAGTCAAAAATTTCAAATATAAAGAATCAGAAAACACTCAACTGGAAAAGCAAGAAGAAAAAAGAATCCAAAAATGTGAAGATAACATAAGGAGCCTCTGGGACAGTTTCAAGCATACCAATATCAGAATTGTGGGGGTGCCAGAAGAAGAGAGAGAGCAAGATACTGAAAACCTACTTAAAGAAATAATGACTGGAAACTGCCCACATCTGGTGAAAGAAATAGATTTACAAGTCCATGAAGCACACAGAACTCCATATAGAAGGAATCCAAAGAGGACTACACCAAGACACATCATAATTAAAATGCCAAGAGCAAAAGACAAAGAGAGAATATTAAAAGCAGCAAGAGGAAAACAGTTCATTACCTACACGAGAGCACCCATATGACTGTCAGCTGATTTCTCAACAGAAACGATGCAGGCCAGTCGGGAATGGCAAGAATTATTCAATGAGATGCATAGCAAGAACCTACAACCAAGAATACTCTATCCAGCAAAGCTATCATTCAGAATTGAAGGGCAGATAAAGACCTTCACAGAGAAGAAAAAGCTAAAGGAGTTCATCAACTCCAAACCAGTATTATATGAAATGCTGAAAGGTACTCTTTTAGAAGAGGTAGAAGAAAAAGGTAAAAGATAAAAATTATGAACAACAAATACGTATCTATCAACAAGTGAATCTAAAAAATAAGTGAATTAAAAATTTGATGAACAGAATAAACTGGTGAATACAATAGAATCAGGAGCACAGAAAGGGAGTGGATTGATAATTCTCAGGGAGAAAGGGGTGAGGAGTGTACAGGGAGAGACTGGACAAAAATCATACACCTATGGGTGAAGTCAACGGGAGGGAGATAAAGGTAGAGGGAGGGTTGGAAGCTGGGTGGAGGGGAGCTATGAAGGGGAAAAAGAGAAACAAATGTAATAATCTGAATAATAAGATTTAATTTAAAAAAAATAAAATAAAATAAAAATGATTCATTGCAAAGACTTAAAGAAACAGCCGAAACCAGTTTGGCTCAGTGGATAGATCATTGGTTTGCAGACTGAAAGATCCCAGGTTCGATTCTGGTCAAGGACATGTACCTTGATTGCAGGCACATCCCCAGTAGGGAGTATGCAGGAGGCAGCTGATCGATGTCTCTCTCTCATCGATGTTTCTAACCCTCTATCCCTCTCCCTTCCTCTCTGTAAAAAAGTAATAAAATATATTTTAAAAAAAGATTTAAAGAAACATAAACTTTTCCAAACCTGATCAAGTTTATCAAAAGGAGCAAAACTAACATTATATAGATTGACAAAATGGTTAAACTACAAAACACTGACTCAGAAGAGATTTCCAAGTTATAAAAGACCACTGAACAACATTATGCAGATAAATATGAAACCCAGATAAAATGGAAACAGGAAAACATAATTTATCAACCATAAAAGAAATGAAAATGATAGCCAAAGTTCTGTCCACTAAGAAGATACTGGTTCATGTGGTTCCATGGGAGAGTTTTACAAAATCATAAGGGAACAAATTGTTCTTATCCATATTATATAAACTTTCAGAGCAAAGAAAAAGAAAGCTATTCATCTTATTTTCTTAGTGATTGCTCCATGTGAGCTTAAGAAATATTTATTCTGTTTTTGTTGGATGAAGTAGTCTATAGCTGTCAATTACACTTAGTTGATTAATGGCTCAGCAATGTCCTCACTGATTTTCTGCCCCCTAAATCTGTCCATTGCTGAGGGAGAAGTTTAGAAATCTCTAAATATGATTGATATTAGATTAATCTATTTTTTCCTTGCAATTCTATCATTTTTTGTCCCATGAAGTTTAACGCTCTGTTTAGGTACATAATATGTCAGGAATTATGTCTTCTTGGAGACCTGACCCCATTATCATTATGGAGTGCCCTTCTTTATATTTGATAAATTTCTTAATTTGAAGTCAGCTCTATCTGAAGTTAATATTGCTACTCCTATTTTCTTTTGGTTAGTGATATCTCTTTCTCCTTCCATTTACTTTTAACCTATATGTGTCTTTACATATTAAGTGGATTTCTTATAAACAACATATAATTGGGTCGTGTCTTTTGATCCATTCTGACATTTGTCTTTTAACTGGTGCATTTAGACCACTGACATTTAGAGAATTATTGATACAGACTGATTAATATCTACCGTATTGGTTACTGTTTTCTATTTGTTGCCTTTGTTCTTATTTGTGTCTTCCACTCTTTTCCAGCTCTTGTGTTGTTTTCTTTTCTTGTGGTTTTAATTTAGCACTTTTGTGATTCCATTTTTTCGTTCTTTCTTAATATATTAAATTATTTGTTAGTGGTTTCCCTAGAGTTTGCAATATACATTTCAACTATTCCAAGCCCACTTACAAATCACATTATACTACTTCACAGGTAGTATACCTTATAATAACAAAATAATACTAATTCCTTCATCTTATCCCTGTATTATTGCTGTCACTCATTTCCCTTATATATAAGCATAGATAAGAATATACGGAAGATATATACATAAGCATACATAATCGGATACATCGTTGTTATTATTATTTTGAGCAAACTAATATCTGTTAGGTCAATTAAGAACAAGAAAAATAAAAGTTTTATTTTACCTCCAATGCTCTCTTTTCTTTATGTAGATCTGAGTTTTTGACCTATATTATTTTCCTTCTCTCTAAAGAACTTTAAAAATTTTTCTTGCAAGGCATTCTTCCTGCAACAAATATCCTCAATTTTTGTTTATTTGAGAAAATATTTTTAAAAAATGTTTTTATTGATTTCAGAGAGCAAGGAAGAGGGAGGAAGAGTTAGGAACATCAATGATGAGTGAGAATCATTGATCGGCAACCTCCTGCACATCTAGCACTGGGGATTGAGCTTGCAACCCAGGCCTGTGCCCTGACTGGGAATTGAATCCTGACCTCCTGGTTTGTAGGTTGACGCTCAACCACTGAGCCACACTGGTTTGTCTGAGGAAGTATTTCTCCACTTTTGAAGCTAATTTTGAAGTATATGGAGTTCTTGATTGCTGGTATTTCTCCCTCTCTCTCAACACTTGAAATATTTCACTGCACTCTCTTCTTGTTTGCATGATTTCTGAGAAGTCAGATGTAATTTTTATGTTTATTCTTCTACAAGTAAGGTGTGTTTTTTTCCTCTGGCTTCTTTCAAAATTTTTTATTTTCTGCAATTTGTAAATGATATGCTTAGATGTAGGGCTTAAAATACATATATTATTTATCTTGCTTGGTGTTCTCTAAGCTTCTGAGATGAATTCTGAGTTTCCTGAATCTGTGGTTTTGTATCTGACATTTAATTTGGGGAAATTCTTAGTCATTACTGTTTCAAATATTTCTTCTATTCCTTTCTTTCTTTTGTTTCCTCTTGGTATTCCCATTCCATATATATTATACCTTATGCAGTTGTCCCAGAAGCCTTGGATATTGTTATTTCTTTTTTTTTGGTCAGTGCTTGTTCTCTTTGCTTCTGGCTATTGATATATCCTCAAACTCAGAAATTATTTCCTTGGTCTTGTTCAGCTTACAACTAATCCCATCAAAGGCATTCTTCAATTCTGTGACAGTGTTTTTGTACATTTTATCTCTAGCATTTTTTTTCCCTTTTGGTTCTTGGGATTTCCATTTCTCTTACTTCAAAGTAAGAAAGTTATCAAATACAAAAAAGAGCATTCCATAATGATAAAAGGGTCATATCTCCAAGAAGACATAATTCTTGACATATGCATTCTGTCTACTTTATCTATTAGAGTCCTTAGCATATTAATCATAGTGTTAAACTTCCAATCTGATTATTTCAATATTCCTGCCACGTCTTGTTCTGATACTCACTTTGTCTCTTCAAAGTGTGCTTTTTGCCTTTTAATATGCTTTGTAATTTTTTCCTAATAACCAGACATTACATACTGGGTAAAAGAAATTGATGTATTAACCATTAAACAAAATTATTTTTTAAAAATTACAACATGATGACTCTGTACAGGAAAAATGTATAGAAGAAAGACTGAAAGGAAATGTAGAACAATGGTTGCTACTGGATGATGTGTTTATGGGTGATTTTATTTTCTGCTTTTCTTTTTCTGTATTTTATACACTTTTTGAAATGGCTATGTGTTACTTTATATTTAGCTATAAAAATGGAAAATAAAAATAAAAGGCCTTGCAGCCTTGCCCTAGCCAGTTTCTCTCAGGGGTTAGAGCGTTGGCCTGAGGACAGAAGGATCACGGGTTTGATTCCAGTCAAGGGCAAGTACCATCCTGGCTGGGTTGAGGGGGAGGAGGAGATGAGGGAGTGGTGAAGAGGGGGATGACCATTTGATGTGTCTCTGTTACATTGATGTTTCTCTCTCTCTGTCTCTCCTCTTCCCTTCCACTCCCTCTAAAAAAAAAAAAAATCAATGGAAAAAATATCCTCGGGTGAGGATTAACAAAACAAAACAAAACTCCATGGAGGGGAGGTGGGGGGGAGATCCTCTGGTGAGGATTAACAAAAAAAGAAAAGAAAAATAAAGGCCCTTATAAAAACCCACTGTCAAATTCGATCTTTAAAGAACAGTGTGCTCATTCCCTTTCCCCCTAAAGGAGGCCCTGACATTTAGAAACAATGTAAAACAGGCCAAAGCACCATTTAATCCTATTACTCTTCTGGGCCTCTTACAAACCAGGGGATGATCCTTTGGCTCTTTAAAAATAAATCTCCCAAGGTCATGAGGCTGTCTGTAACAGAGGGGGATAAAGCTCCGAAGCCAGTGCTCCGCGCCCCCACCCCACCCACACACACCATCTGGCACCTGGGGATTGCATTAAAGGCTGCGTGGTGCTGGTGAAACGACCAAATCTTTAAATTCGTCTTCTAAGGGAATACGACTTCCTCTCAGGATCACTCCACCACCAAGCCACCGCCCCCTCTTGGGCTCAGTTTCCTCCCCTATAAAATGGGGGAATTGTGTTGTCCCAGCAGATCTGGCACCTGTGGTTTCTAAGACAACCTGTGCCCCATTCTCTCCCCTGCCCCCTCAAGGGCTCTGCTTTTTTCTGCTGGCTCTGCTATGGAACTGGGAAGCTGGTTTCCATCCTGGCTCTGCCATGAACTCATTTGCTGTGTGTGTGTGTGTGTGTGTGTGTGTGTGTGTGTGTGTCTTTCAGCAAGCCAGTGGCCGTCTGGGGACTTAAGTTTTCCCATCTGTACAATGAAGGCTTGGGCCCAGACCAGATATTTTCACATTTTGGGTGGTGCGACCCTGGAATCTTGGGGAGGTGGGATGGGGTGAGCAGCCACCTCGGTGTCTGTTTTGCATATTGGGGTTCTGGTTAATCCTTTGAAACAAGGCTCTGTTACTGCAAACCTGCTTGAAAGGCAATGGGCTGAGAGACTTGGCAAGCCGTTTTCCAGAGCTGACATTCTGTTTCTCCCCAGCCTCAGAACAGTGGGCACCGGGGTAAAAGAATGGGGAAGACTCCTTGGGTTCCGGACTCCTGCCTCCTTCCCCCAATAAGAACTGAGCTACAGGAAGCAGGAGAAGCCGAGATGGGGACTTCTAGATAATGACAAGATCTCAGATGCTAAAATCCACTCAGCCCACTCTGCCACTTCTCCCTTCTCTCCTCCCCCATCCCCCTGTCACCTAGGCAACCCAGCAGAGCACTGGGCCTGTGGTTCCTCCTTTCCCCGCCCTCCACACCCACGGAAACTCCAGGCCCAATTCTCACCCCTCTGTCTCGGCCCACAGCTGCTCTGCCCACACACACCATGTAACCACATTCCAGGCGGGGACAGAGCACTGCCTGTGACTTCACTTGACCAAAGAGCCTTACAGCAACTCTGCTCAAACACAGAACAGTCTCCACCCGCTCCCTCCGATGCAGAATACAGTTTGACACCGCCCCCTCCCCCTAAGCCCCTACCCCCAAATAACCCTAATTTGCATGCTCAATTTGCCTATTTCTTGGCAGGCATGTTGCAGGCAGAGGGTCAGACCTGCCAGGGCAGCGTGTGCAGGCCTCTGGGACAGCTGGGAGGCCTGAGTTGGTGCTGGAGAAGACCAGGGTTACAGGGGAGTGGAGGGGAGCAGAGGGGCTGGGTGCCCCCAGTGGTTCTCTGCTCCAGATGGGCAGTCAGGGGCAAAAGGTCCTGGGTTTTAATTTATCTCCAGTTTTCTCCTGGCTGGGGGCCAGGGTGGGGTAGAGCCCAGTTGGGCTTATGCTTATGGTTAAATGGGGGCTAAGAGAGGTGGGGAGGGTGTGGAGACTGGGTTGTTGGAAGAGCTGGACAGGGGGCTTTGTAGAAGGAACTCGCTGGAATTTGTGCCTGCAGATTAACTGAACCCCCCTGCCCCTTCCCCCTGTTCAATTAAAAGAATGAGCTGGGACTCTGAATCAATACCACAAGGGAAGCAGGACCTTGGGCAAGTCCCAGATACTCTATTTCTTCAACAATTGAATGGGCGGTGGGAGGTGTATAGACTTGAGCAAGGATCAGATATTAATAGCAATTAGAGCTAATAAACTCAGCAAAGCTTCAGGGTATGAGATCAATACACAAAAATTAGTTGTGTTTATATACACTAGCAATTAAAAATCCCAAAAGGAAATGAAGAAAACAGTTCCTTTTATAATAGTATCAAAAAGGATAAAACACACACACACACACACACACAAAACACGGGTATATCAGAACTCTCCGTATTTTCTGCTAATTTTTTTTTTGGTGACTCTAAAAATTACTCCTTAAAATAGTTTATTAATTGTTTTTAAAGTTCTAGAAATAAATTTATCCACAGAGATGCAAGACATAGATTGTAAACATTGCTGAAAGAAAATAAAAGAAATCTAAGTAATGAAAAACCGTTTTAGGTTCATGGATTCGAACATGTAATATTGATAAGAAGCTAATAATATGCAAAGCAATGTAGAGATTCAGTTCAATTCCTATCAAAATCCCAAAGGCTTTTTTGCAGAAGTCAACAAGGTGATCTAAAATTCACATGAAATTGCAAAGGACTGCAAATAACCAAATAATTTAGTTTTTGAAAAAGAACTAAGTTGGAGGAATCACCCTTCCTGATTCCAAAACTTACTGCTACGGTAATTAAAAAAGTGCGGAACTGGCATAAACAGAGACAGATACTTTAGAGTCCAGGAATAAATGCATACAGCTATGAACCTAAATGTAAGTGCATATAAAACTCTTAGGAGGACAAATAGGAGTAAATCTCCATGATTTTGGAATTGGCAGTGGTTTTTTAAAAATGACACCAAAAGTATCCTAGCTAATAAAAGAGTAATATACGAATTGACCGTGCCCCCACTACACTCACAAGCCACTCCCACCAGCCAATCAGGAGTGAATATGCAAATAAATTCAACCAAGATGACTGGAGCCAAGGAAAGCAGGAGGGAGGCTTGGGTTTCCCTGGCAATGAGGAAGCCAAGCTTTCTGCCTGCCCTTGCTGGCCCAGGCCTCCACTCAATGCTATAATGATAGAAGCTAAATCAACTCCAACAAAAATGGCGGCAGCCATGGAGCTGGAGAGAGCAGGAGGTTTGAGTTGCTCCCAGAGATGGAGGAAGCCGAGCTTTCCACCTGCCCTAGCAGGCCCAGTCCTCTGCTCAAGGCTACAAAGTTTCAATTATAGAAGATAAATAAACCCCAGATACCAGGGCCTCCGCTTGCGTCGCTGTGGGACATGGCCAGTCTGCAAACCACCACAGGCCCCTCACCCAGGCCACCCCATGCCCCAAGGGAACCCCTACCCTGATCTAGGATACTTTTCAGAGCAAGCCAGCTGGCCCCCACCCATGTACCAGGCCTCTATCTATCTAATAAAAGAGTGATAATGCAGATAATGCAATACAAAAGATGGCTGCCCCCATGTGGTCTAAGACCCTGCCCCCATGTGGACACAAGATGGCCACCACAAGATGGCCAGCAAGGGAGGGCAGTTAGGGGTGACCAGGCTAGCAGAGAAGTTGGGGGTGACTGGGCCTGCATGGAAAGGCAGTTGGGAGGACCCAGGCCTGCAGGAGAGAGCAGTTGGGAGGGACCAAACCTGCAGGGGGAGGACAGTTAGGGGCAAAAAGGCTGGCAGGGGAGCAGGTAGGGATCAATCAGGCTGGTAAGGGAGTGGTTAGGGAGTAATCAGGCTGGCAGGCAGAAGCAGTTAGGGGCAATCAGGAAGGCAGCAGGTGAGCAGTTGGAAGCCAGCAGTCCTGGGTTGTGAGAGGGATGTCTGACTGCCCATTTAGGTCTGATACCTGTAGGATCTGGCCTAAACGGGCAGTCGGACATCCCTTGAGGGGTCCCAGATTAAAGAGGGTGCAGGCTGGGCTGAGGGAAACTTCTGTCCCTGTCTACAAATTTAGTGCACCAGGCCTCTAGTAAGGAATAAAAGGCAAAATGATATCAGCACTCTCCCTGCTGGGAGCACATCCATGCCATTCCTTACCATAAAACAATTCTTGGCCATCAACAAATATTTCAAACAGTGAAAGTGAAAAGATTAGAATGGAAAGCAATCAAAGTGCATTTTAGATAACTAGAGGACTGGTGCACAAAATTCATGCATGGGGACTGGAGGGTATTGTCCTTTATTCCAGCCTGCTCCCTCTCCAATATGGGACCCCTTGAGGAATGTCCAATCAGGCCTAAATGGGCAGTCGGACATCCTTCTCACAATCCAGGACTGCTGGCTCCCAAATGCTCACCTGCCTGCCTTCCTGATTGCCCCTAACTGCTTCTGCCTGCCAACCTGATCATTCCCTAACCACTCCCCTGCCAGCCTGTTTGCCCCTAACTGCCCTACCCTGTGGGCCTGGTCACCCTTAACTGCCCTTCCCTGCAGGCCTGGGTCCCCCAGAACTGTCCTTCCCCGCAGGCCTGGTCACCCCCAACTTCCCTCCTCTGCCGGCCTGGGCACCCCTAACTGCCCTCCCCTCCAGGCTTGATCACCCCCAACTGCCCTCCCTTGCAGGTCTGGTCTCTCCCAACTGCCCTCCCCTGTGGGCCTGATTGCCCACAACTGCCCTCCCTTGCAGGCTTGGTCCCTGCCAACTTTCCTCCCCTGCTAGCCGTCTTGTGGTGGCCATCTTGTGTCCACACGGGGGCAGGATCTTTGACCACATGGGGGTAGCCATCTTGTGTGTTGGAGTGGTGGTCAATCTGCATATTACTCTTTTATTAGATAGAATAGAGGCCTGGTGCATGGGTGGGGGCCAGCTGGTTTGGCCTGAAGGGTGTCCTGGATTGGGGTGGGTGTTCCCTTGGGATGTGGGGTGGGTGGCCTGGGAGAGGGGCCTGTGGTGTTTGCAGGCTGGTTACGCCCCCCAGCAACCCAAGGAGGCCCTGGTATCTGGGATTTATTTATGTTCTACAATTGAAACTTTGTAGCCTGGAGCAGAGCCAAGCCTTCTGCTCACACAACCATTGAAACTTTGTTGCCTTAAGTGGAGGCCTGGGTGCTTGGCTTCCTCCATCGCTAGGGGCAACCCAAGCCTCCTTCCTGCTCTCTCTGTGGCTGTAGCCATTTTGGTTGGGTTGGTTTGCATACTCGCTCTGATTGGCTGGTGGGCATGGCTGGTGGGTGTGGCTTGTTCGTATAGGGGAGGTACAGTCAATTTGCATATTACTCTTTCATTAGATAGGATTAAGGTAAGTATTAAGTATTATGTGTTAAACTTCTGTTTCAGGGTGTGTGTGTGTGTGCACATGCACATTCACTCTAGGGAGTATCTATGTACTAGTTTGTGATATATCATGTATATCTTGGTGAGAGTGGTAGTTTAAAAAGTTTGAAGGCTATAATCTAGTAACACCCAGGAACTTTAGGAATTCCCAAACTGAGGGAAAGCAGACCTGATTTGCTGGACTGGAATTGAATGTCCCATAAGCCATGACCACAGCCAGAGTCTGTGGACCAGTCACTTCAGCTCTTTTTTCCCCCCATTTTTTAAATTAAGGTATTACATGTGTATATATCTTCCCATTGTCCCCCACAACTCCATTCCCATACGTGCCTTCACACCCCAGTGTCTTGCATTCATTGGTTATGCTTATATGCATGCATACAAGTCCTTCTGTTGATCTCTTATCTCCCCCAGCTCTCCCTAACCTTCCCGCTGTAATTTGACAGTCTGTTTGATGCTTTACTGCCTCTGTATCTATCTTTTTGTTCATCAGTTTATAATGTTCTTTATTATCCACAAATGAGTGAAATCATTTGAGTGGTATTTTTCTTTCATTGACTGTCTTATTTCACTTAGCATAATGCTCTCCAGTTCCATCCAGGTTGCTGCGAACACTTCAGTTCTTGAAGTTCCATTTTCTTCACCTTTAAAATGGTTCTAATGGTCTCTTTCAGAGGGGGTCACAAGGATAAAATAAACTAACATGTACAATGCCTAAAGCAGAATAGACAGGACACAAATGGATCAATTATCACAAACATCTTTGCTATGATAACATATTTTATAATTTGGTTGAAAATCTGAAAACATATAAAGCAAAATCACCCATAACCCAACTATGATTAAAAAGACCTATTCAGCCCTAGCCCATTTGGCTCAGTAGATAGAGAATTGCCCCATGGACTGACGGGTCTCTGGTTTGATTCTGATCAAGGGCATGTACCTCAGTTGCAGGCTTGATCACCAGCCCCTATCAGGCATGTGTGGGAGGCAACCTCAATGTGTCTCTCTCACATTGATGTTTTTCTCTTGGTCTCTCCCCCTCTCTTCCACTCTCTAAAAATCAATTAAAAAAAAATACCCTCGGGTGAGGATTAACACCAATAACAACGAAAGAACCAAACAAAGACACATCCTAGATCATTTTCTATCTCTTCATGCTTTTTAAAAAAAAAATTGAATCACGCTATCTGTCTACTTTTTCAACTTGCTTTTTTCACTTAATAGATCATGAACAGTGTATAAGTGCTGCCATTTTCTTACTGGGTATTATCTATCTTTTCATTTCCCCCCACCCCAATCTAATGGGTAAAAAATAACATCTCATTGCTTTATGTTACATTTCTCTGACTAAGGAAGGTCAGTTATCATTTTATATCCTTTAAAGGTTTGCATCTTCTCTGTGAATTGCCTGTTCAAACTACTTTTCTAATGAGCCTTTCATATTTTTCTTAGTGAATTGTAGAGCATAGGAAGGACTTTTATCTTTTGTCTGTTACAAATATTTTTCTCCACTCTGTCATTACCTTCTGACTTTTTTAAAAAAATATATTTTATTGATTTTTTACAGAGAGGAAGGGAGAGGGACAGAGTTAGAAACATTGATGAGAGAGAGACATCCATCAGCCGCCTCTTGCACGCCCCCTACTGGGGATGTGCCCACAACCAGGATACTTGCCCTTGACTGGAATGGAACCTGGGACCCTTCAGTCCACAGACCCATGTTCTATCCACTGAGCCAAATCGGTTTCGGCACCTTCTGACTTTTTAATGGTATATTTTGCCATTCAGAAGTTTTAAGTATTTTATATGGTCAGATGTATCCATTTTTCCTTACTGGCTTTTGCATTTCTCTTTTGGATTGTTTAGGGAGTCTTTCTTTTCTGCTTTCCTGGGCACATTGCTGTAGATGTTCTCCATCCACCTCCCAGGGACAGTGGCAATGAATGTCCTCATTGAGCCCTGCTCTGTCCCTCGCCTCAGCACCTTGGGTTCTTATCTGTCAACATGGTGTAATAATCTCTGGTGCCAGGAAGTATTACATTGTGTCAGAAGAACACAGGAAAAGCAAGAGTGGAGGAGCCAAGGCAGTCTGAGCTGGCCGTGAAAGAAATGGGGTGGCCATAGATATCAGAACGATTTGAGGTTGCCAAGGGAAGGGGCCTGGGAGGATGGGAATACATTTTTTTAAATTAAAAAACTCACACAAATCAATAATTCAACAATCGATGTGGATGTAATTGATGATCCAACTAGACAAAAACAGGCAGTGGATCTTGGTTCACACCATCCACACAAAGTAAATATTTCAAATGGATGAAAAAACTTAAATACAGCAACAACAAAAGAAGTGGAGTGGAGTTTGTGGAGCTGAAGTGTTGAGAAAGCAGAGATGAGAAGGGAAAAGAATTCAATGACCTTGAATTGAGCACCTAGAAGTCATGCTAGCTGATACTCTGAATAAGAATTTTAAAGCCAACAGCATCTTGAAAAGGAATTTTGCTTAACTTTTTTTTAAAAACCCAATTCATTCTTTACAAGCACTACCAAGTGGCTGGTCCCCACACCTGGGAGGCAATATAAAAACCTCCTGCCAGACTGAAATGAAAGGCAAAGAAATTGGAACATAGGACCTCAGCTCAAAAGTATGTCTCCTCTAGAGTAAACTTTAATATATATTCCAGGCTCATAGATCAAATGTTACTTTTTTTTTTTTTAAATCATGAAGTAAGGATACTCTAGTTAGAGCAAGTCTCATTCCTCATCTTTCCACAGTTCACTTGCGGAACAAATAAACAAAAACTGCCCCACAGCCACATACCCGGGGCACCTATGCTGAACCAAGCCCTCTTCCTAAAACAGCCCTGGGGGTTGTGGATGAAAGAGGCCACGTGCTGACCTGACAAGCTCAGGGGAGGCCTGCATGGCGGTCTTGCAAGCTCAGAGACCTAGAGTAAACACAAAGAATTGTCTGAAATTAAACTTTAACTAAACGCAGTTATGGGGGTAGTTGCAACCCAGGCCATATCACTGACAAGGTCAACCTTTACCCTAACTGAGCCTGTCTTTTTGCATCTATGATAACATACCCTTTGAAATGTCAGGTAGCTTGTTAACTTCCCTTTTTCTGGACTCCTTGGGGCACAACCTAATATGCTGGCGCCAGGACAGATACCATAAATTCCTTCATTATCATGTTAATTGTTCCTGCACCCACCTATGTCTGTGTCTATCATTTTATTTTTTATCCAATCCCAGGGGTTTCCCTGCTTTGCTTTCTCCCGCCTCTCTAGTCTATCACCAGTGGATTTCATGTAACCCACCTGTGCCCCTTTCCTTTGATTGCAATGTATAAATACAGATGTAACTCGCCAGTCTCGGGAGCATTATCTCAATTTGTTGAGGTTCTGCTTCCTGGCATATGTTGACAGTTTGGCTCAAATAAATTCACAAAAATTCTTTACAGGTTTCAATGGTTTTTTTATGTTAACAGGGTCAATGGGACATGGTCTCAAGGTCTTTGGGGATCACTTCAGCTCTGATGCCTAAGCATTCCTTAATAGCTCTTGGCATCCATCGCTTCTGATTTTGGGGCTCCACCATCAGGCAACAAAGCTCCTCACTGCCTCTGTCACTCCTGTTGCCTTGCTCTTCCTGGGCTTCTGCTCACTGCTTTCTCTCTGAACATCTCGATCCGGGCTTCTGCCCCCTCCCTAGCCTACGGAGCATGGGATGCCACTCTGTGAGACTCACATTTAAACTCTCCAAAAGGGGGAGTCTGATTGGTCTTGTTAGTTCCTGGTGTCTCCCGGGGGCGGTTTCATTGGCTGCTGGTTGATCTCTAGCCAGCTCTTCTTGGGTTTGTTGCCGGCTTCTGCTCCATGGTAGCAGGGTCAAGCAGCCAGGTTTCCTTAAAAGGAGCTCCATATGGGCATTACGGGCCCAAGAGTAAAATAATCTGTTTTCCAAAACTGACTCCTTCCAGCAGCATACCCAACTACAAGAAGTCCGACATCTGGCTACCCAGTTTATAGTAGATTAGAAGCAGTTAATGATAAAGAAGGGAAATGGAAGATGAGAAAGCATTTACAGTCACTAGCCAAACATTAGTCTTACTCATTTATTTTGCCGCTCAACTTCATTGCAGGGAAGCTCAGGGAGAAATGAGGCCAGTGAGGGCTCCACCGAAAATCCACTGTGGAGCTGGACTGCCAGGTCCCACGTCTGTCTAGAAGCCTGGAGAGGATCAGTGTCCTCATCCCCTTTGGTCTATCCTGCAGACCCAGGCCCTTGCCACTTGGGGCTGCGGTAGGAAATGGCCTTTCCTTTTCTTCCCAGGACTCCAGCAGTGCCCACACGGTGCTCAGAGTCTTTGCAACTTTCTTATTGGGCAGGTCAGTGTCACACTGAACTCCACCCAGCTTTGCTGAAGACCGCCGTGACTGCCTTACGCAGCTTTCACTGGTCATGTCCACGAAGAACTAGTGCTTCCTCAAAATCCTGGTTCTTGAACAATGAATGGGGTTGTCTCAGGACCACCAATAACTCTGACATGAATCGGGCCCCCCATACCCTAGCCAAATGTTATTCATCAACCAATATGTAGTAACATTAAGGCTTTTCTGACTTTTTAAAAAATAACATATGTTTTTTATTGATTTCAGAGAGACAGGGAGAGGGAGAGATAGAAACATCAACAAGGAGAGAGAATCATTGATTGGCTGCCTCCTGACGGCCCACACTGGAGGTCGAGGTTACAGCCTGGACATGGACCTTGACTGGAAATCGAACTGTGACCTCCTGGTTTATAGGTTGAGGCTCACTCACGGAGCAAGGCCAGCTGGGCCATTTCTCACTTTAAGCAGCAAGATATGGCTGCTGAAAGCCTAGACTGAGAAAACAGGCCAAACATTATAATACACAAAAGTATAATTAAGCTAGAAAAACTCAAGAAGCTACCAACTAGGGCCAGTTAGGGTCCCCTTCAATCTATCCTTATTTTACAACACTGAATAATACTTGAGATTCAGAATGAACCTGAGCCATGGGAAGTGTTAATTGGGGCTCGCAAGACTCAGTGGTTAAGAAAAATTTAAGTTTTTGGTTATTGATCTATTATCCTTCCTTCGTTCCATGGATAAAAGTCAACTACAGGCCAATGACATGTATAATCTCCCGTGGACATGAGACTTTTAATGCTTTTTCATAGTCTATCCCAGACACTGCTGGGAATGTGCCTTTAGACATGAACTCCTGGCATAAATTCCAACCTTACATATCAAAACATGTTTATGTTCCACACCCATCATCTTCACTACTAACTACAGCTTCTGCTGTCTCTGCTATTGAAAATAGCACCTACTGGGTGCTAACCCTGTCCCAGGCACTTTACATAGATGAATTCTTTTGCAACTTTACAATGCCTGAGCAAGGTGCCCGTGTAGGTGTGCTAATCCTACGGGGTAGGACAGATGTTAAAGCCTTGAGAGAGAGTTAGCTAGGCTGAGAATGGAAATCCTCCAGTCTGGTTTGGAAGCAGCTTTAACTGGGTGCTTCTTGCTCGTGCTCTCTCCTTTTTGTTCCCCTTAAGTATTTATAAAGTTGCTTTTTGTTGCTGTTGTTGAAATTCCAAGAGAGAGCATTAAAGGGAAGCAGCAATGACCTACCCTTTGAGTGGGAGGGGTGGTATTGAGAGTAACAAACGTCCACTTGGGGAACAAAATTAGGCTGGGCCAGCCTCCTCCTCCCACTCTGCCTCTCTTCGCTCTCAGCAAGGCTTCTTCCAGAGCTGATCTTGGAGGTCCTGGGTTTTGCTGTTCTGAGGGAAGCAAGGCCCCTTCCATATCGATACTGTACACATTTGCCAGAGAATTCGACTCTGTATATTCTCAACAACCATTTTCTAAACTCAATCTTGTATCTATTTGGATTCTTAGCAATATTTCAGATTCTACCATGTTTGTTATTTTTGTGTGTGTGTGTTTGTTTTTTGTTTTTAAATACAGGATCATTATTAAAAACAGCCATAACTAACAATTCTACATCATTTCTAAACTATATGTGTCACTCAAGATCCCTGCAGGGGATCAGTGTGATTTGAGGAGAGTTTAATGAAAAGACTGTTTACAAAACAGTCTGAGGCTCCCAGCAGAGAGGAGCCAGTACTTCCTCTGGGCCTAGAGGAGAGAGGAGAGGAAATGATGACCAGGAAGGTCTCCTGACGAGGGCTGAGGCCTTAAGTAGAGGCACAAAATCAAATCATGATGACCCAGCAGAGAGGAAATCAAGAAAACCTCTCTCTCCTCACTTTCTTCTGGCCCTCCTGTCTCTTACCAGTATTTCCCATTTGCCAAACCTCCCAGGAGTCTGAATGCAAGAGCTGGGAGGGTCCGTCTCCTGGGCACAGAAAAGATGGAAAAAAAGGAGGGGAGTGAGGGAGAGGATAGAGACAGGTAAATAGAAGATGTCCAGTGCTTCTGACAGCATTATGAATAATAGCTATATTATTATATTAACTAGAGGCCCAGTGCACAAAATTCATGCATGGTGTGTGTGTGTGTGTGTGTGTGTGTGTGTGTGTGTGTGTGTGTGTGTCCCTCAGTCCAGCCTGCACCTCTCCAATCTGGGACCCCTCAAGGGATGTCCGACTGCCCATTTAGGCCCGATCCTACAGGGATGGAACCTAAACGAGCAGTCATACATCCCTCTCACAATCCAGGACTGCTGGCTCCCAACTACTCGCCTGCTGCCTTCCTGATTGTCACTAACTGCTTCTACCTGCCAACCTGATCACCCCCTAACCACTCCTCTGCCAGCCTGATTGATGCCTACCTGCTCCCCTGCTAGTCTAATTGCCCCTAACTGCCCTCTCATACAGGCCTGGTCACCCTTAACTGCCCTCCCTTGAAGGCCTGATCACCCCTAATTGCCCTCCCCTAGAGGCCCAGTTGCCCCCAACTTCCCTCCTCTGCTGACCTGGTCACCCCTAACTGCCCTCCCCTGCAGGCTTGATCACTCTCAACTGCCCTCCCTTTTAGGCCTGATCCCTCCCAACTACCTTCCCTTGCTGGCCTTCTTGTGGTGGCCATCTTGTGTCCACATGAGGGCAGTCATCTTTGACCACCTGGGGGCAGCCATCTTGTGTGTTGAAGTGATTGTCAATTTGCATGTTACTCTTTTATTAGATAGTATAATGCAGTGACAACATTGTTAACAACAGCTTCCATTTGAGGCTCTGCTTCATGCTCTTTACACTAGTCTGGTCTTTTACAGATAAGGAAACGATGGTCCACAGGCTACTGTACTCTTCTACTGTGGAATAGAAGTTGAGATTACCCTCTGAGAGGAAAATTTATAAGAATTAAAACAAAAATGCATGATCGCAGCCATCTGGGATATATTAGTTATCTGTTGCTGCTGAGAACTTACCCTAAAACTTAGTAGGGTAAAGTAATAAGCATCTATTATTTCACAGTCTCTGTGGATCAGGAGCAGCTTGGCTGGGTGGGTCTAGCTCAGGGTTTATCATGCAATTATCAAGAGATTGTCTAGGGGTACATTCATCTGAAAGCTGGATTGGGGCTGAAGGATCCACATCCTGTGACTCACTCACTTGCCTTGAAAGTCCGTGCTGGTTTTTAGCAAGAAGTTGAGTTCCTCCTCACCTGGACCTCTCCATGGGACTGGTAGAGTGTCCTCAGGACATGGCACTTGTGATCCAAGAGAGCAAGGCAGGGAGGAACCACAGTGGTTTTATGACCTAGTCTCACAAGTTACACATCATGGCTTTTGTCATGTGCTATTTACTCATTAGAAGCAAGTCACAAAGCTCAGACCACATTCTAGGCAGAGGTGGGTGGGGTGGGGTTTAAACTCTATTTCTTAAAAAGATTGGTAAAGAATTTGTGGATATATTTTAAAACCACCATATACTGGTATCACAATATCAAAGACTACAGGCCTGGTGCACAAATTAGTGCATGGGTAGGGTCCTCTTGGTCCTCCCTGTTAGGATCGGGCCAGCTGAGAGGAGGGCTTGAGGGCAGTTGGTGGGCTGGTCCTACCCCCTGGTTGAACTCTGGGCTGAGGGGACAATTTGCATAATAGGCTTTTATTAAATAGGATACTGTGGTTATATGATTGAAGGATTTGGGGAAGACTTGATACAAGTTTTGATTGTCCCAATTAAGGTGAACTCTCTCAAGCATATTGTGCTCTTCCTGAAGGAAGAATATAACAAGGGGACTGGTTTCCAAGGCAGCTATGAAAAGATGGCCCAGAGGGATAACACTATGAACCCAGTGGACGCAATTTATCTGATAAAAGGAGAGCCATATTCAGTTTGGAGACAGGAACTTGTCATGCTGGATGAAATATCAGTCAGAATTACCTATTTCCCTGGTGGAAGATGCCTTTTGGGAAGGCAGGGTCCTCCGCAGTTGTCATGAGGATTTTAGTAAATCTAAAGAAACATCTCTATTTTAATATCAATTAATTGCTAATTTGGGAATGTCATCAGTATTTTATGAGTGCAGATAATGTGATGTGGGCCCGAGCATCTCCATACCTGCAATGCTAAGTACTAGAGAGACCCATGAAAGTAGAGATCCCATCCTGCAGAGTAATTATTGTCTCAGGTGACATCCTCATCTCACCATGCCTTTCATTATCAAAGAGCCTCTTTATAAAACATATATATATATATACATATTATTGATTTCAGAGAGAAAGGGGAAGAGAGAGAGAAACATCAATGATGAGAGAGAATCATTGATGGGATGTCTCCAGCACACCCCTTTCTGGGGATTGAGCCCGCAACCCAGGCATGTGCTCTTGACCAGAATTGAATCTGGGACAATGATGCTCTACCCACTGAGCCAAACCGGCTAGGGCTGAAGAGCTTCATATATAAAAATTCATGTGCCTTTTTACCTCCTTGAACCCCTGAAAGCAAGGTGGGTCACCAGCAGCATTGAAATTCAGCCAGGATCTGGCTCTTGCTGCATCTGCTCAAACCAGCACAAGCTGATCTGGAAATACAGCCTTAATATGTGCCACCAGTGTTCCTGTCAGTGCACAGAGAATGCAGACTTCATCCAATTAGACTAAGTATTCTTTCTTGAATGAATTGTCCAAGACATCTATCTGGTAGGGGAAAAAAATGCTAGCTCTTCATACAAATTTTTTTAATAAACAACTTTCAAAAAATTGATAATAGAGTACTATTTATGACAGCAAGCATAGTGCAAACTACCCAAATGTCTAACAATACAGGACTAGAAGCATAAACTATGTTATGACTACACAGTGGTCGTAAACAGGAAAGAGAAAGATCTTCATAACCAGTGCTTTCCAAAGGAACCTTCTGCAATGATGAAAATATTCTCCTCTGTCCAATATGGTAGCCACTAGCCCCATGTAGCTACTGAGCACTTGAAATGTGGTTAGTTCAGCCAAATAATTCAATCTTCTATTAATTTTAGCTTAAATAACCATATGTGGCCAGTAGCTTATTCTATTGGACAGTGTTCCTCAATAGATTGCTATTCGATGATCTCCAGGTAATTTGTAAAGTGAAAAATGTCATAACCAATGGACACAGACAGTTGGGGGGTGAGGTATGTTCTAGAAGGTAGGTGGAAGTGACCTGGGAGGGATCAATGGAGGGAAAAGGAGACATATGTAATACTTTAAACAATAAAGAATGAAAAGAAATATCAGGAATTAACATACTAAGGGGTATATAATGGTATAAAACTAGAGGCCTGGTGCATGAAAATTCATGCACTGGAGTGGGAGGGTCCCTTAGCCCGGCTTGCCCCCTCTCACAGTCCAGGAGCCCTCAGGGGCAGGAGGTGACCTGGCTATCAGGGGAAGGCGACGCCCCCATTACACCTCTACTGCTGCCACTGCCAGCAGCGCAAACCTCGGCCAGCCCTGGTTACCTGAGCCTCAGACCGGCCTGGGTGGCTGGGAGGCTGAGGGTATTGGGGGGGCTAGAAGAATAAAGGGACTGGGAGATTCCGGAGACAGGCCCAGCCTTGCTGTACAACTGCCACCCCAGTGATGCTGCCATCTTGTGGCTGTGGGCGCTGCCATCTTTGAGAGACAGTCAATTAGCATATTCCTTTTTATTAGGTAGGATAAACTATAAGGACCATTGAAAAAAAAGAGTAGTTTTCTAAAATAAAGGCACATCTGTTTTTTGTTTTTAATATTTTTATTGATTTCAGAAAGGGAGGGAGAGATAGAAACATCCATGATGAGAGAGAATCATTGATCAGCTGCCTTCTGCACGCTCCCAACTGGGGATGGAGCCCACAACCCAGGCATGTACCCTTGACCAGAATCGAACCCAAGACCCTTTGGTCTGCAGGCTGATGCTCTATCCACTGAGCAAACTGGCCAGGGTGGCACATCTGTTTTTAAATAAATAAATAAAAAGGTGACATTTCCAAACGAAAAGAAAAAATAAGATGCAGGAAGCATAACCAGTATATAGAGAATGTTACTTTTAGGTAAAAAATTAAAAAAATATTTATATTTGCGTGAATTTGCACTAAACTACTGGAAGGATAAATAAAAATGGTTACCTCTTAGACAAGGGGAAAGGTAGATGGGGATGGAATGAAAGTGATACTTCTCAGTGTGTACTTTTTTCATATTATTTTGATTTTCAAACCATACAAATACATTATCTACTCAATAAAATAGGATAAACCAAAATTTTAAAAAAAGATAAAAAGGGGAAAATCCATAGGAGGAAATACTCTCCTTTCTCTCTCTCTAAAATCAATCAATTTTTTAAAAATTAAAAAAACCAAAGTAGTGGGTACTCTTGCAATTCTTGATAGAAGTTTAAAATGATAATCTTTTTAGAATGTGATTTGGAAGTGTCTATTAATTTTTTAAATGTGCATAGTCTGATTCAACAATTCTAGAAATTAGTCTTACAAAAATACTTGCAAAAGTGTGTAAGATGCAAGTACAAAGGACATTCATTGTTTATTACAAATAATAATTATAACCAATCTAAATGTCTCAACAATAAGGGAGTGGTTAAATAAATTATGGAAAAATGTACAATAGCTAAAAAGAGTAAGCTACACCTGTATTTACTGATACGTAGTAATGATCAAGTTTGGAACAATATGTAGGACAACAATTCTCTAAGTCTTTGGTCTCAGGACTCTTTTATACTCATAAGTTGATAAGGATCCCAAAGAGCTTTTATTATGTGGGGAATGGCTATTGGTATTTCCCATAAAGAAATGAAAACAAAGTCATTTTTAAAAATGCACTTATTAATTTATTTAAAGTTACAACAATAAACTCATTACCTGCTTGTATAAGTCACATTTTTTAATGAAAATGAACTATATAAAAACATAATTTAGTGAGAAGGCTAGCATTGTCTCACATTTCTGCAAATATATTTAATATCAGCTTAATAAAAGACTGCTGGGTTCTCACAGCTGCTTATGCATTCAATCTGTTGCAATAAGTTGTTCTGGTTGAAGTACAGGCAGAAGATACAGCCTGGTGCACATATTTAGTTGGAAAAGGGAGGATTATCCAATAACCTTTTTGGATAATTGTGAATATTCTTCCTGGTTGGTCAGCAAATTTTAACAAGTGGTGGTTTTCTAAAGGTTTGTTGCCAGGTGGATTCTGAAACCATACAAATGAAGATGTTCTTTCTATGAAACATCAAAATCCATTGGTCTTTCACTTTGAATGGATTCTTTTACCCAGGTATGATTTTGTAACATCACGCATTGGTCATTTGAAAAATATTGGTTCACTGAGTTATATAGATTTTTGTAATATTGGCAGATTTTCATTAATAAAATTTTAAAAATCACATGTTATCATCACCAATCTCATCACTAGTGTCTTTAAGTGTTGGAAAGCTGTCCAATTTACAATGGAGAATTGATGTGGCATATAACTTCTTTTTTGTTAAAAAGAATTCTAAATTTTGCTTGAAAGTTTGAATTTCAACACTAGTAATTAAAACTCTCAGTTTTCCCCAAAGTGACAGATTCATTTTTGGGAAAATGTCTGAAAAATTCCCAAATTTGAGCCACCACAGTTTACCTGTTAGTCACTATTTCAAATAAGAGTGGTGTTACAAGGGGAGAAAACAGCTGAATTCAGTTTGCAAGACAAACATTTGCTTGAGGTGTTAACTTCTCCAGTTGGAATGTCGCTCAAGTGCTCTGTGTGTACTTCTCATCTCATTCTACAGCACCTTAAAGAGACTCCAGAGTTGAAATTTAATAAAAGTAACCATGGAGGGCATTCTTAGGGAAATTGGCATTTCTGATATTCGGAGTGTGTGGTGCTGATGGATACCATAACCACTAGGACAGTTTGGTGCCTACACCATAATAGAAGGCACCAGCAGTTTGATTTTTTAAAAATATATTTTATTGATTTTTTTTTTTTAACAGAGAGGAAGGGAGAAGGATAGAGAGTTAGAAACATTGATGAGAGAGAAACATCAATCAGCTTCGTCCTGTACACTCCCTACGGGGTATGTGTCCGCAACCAAGGCACATGCCCTTGATTGGAATCAAACCTGGGACCCTTGAGCCTGAAGGCCGATGCTCTATCCACTGAGACAAACCAGTTAGGGTGGCACCAGCAGTTTTACCCACTTTTGCTTTTTGTAATATCAGTGCAAATGGCCACACTGTGAAAAAAAGCAAATAATGCCTTAGTAATATTATAAAAATAGCTTTGGCCTTGTGAACTCCCTGAAATGATCTCAGGGATCTTCAGGAATTCATAAGCCCATGAATTTTTGGAATTACACACACACACACACACACACACACACACACACGCACATACACACACCATCACCAACAAAAACCAAACCAAGATACACACATACACACAAAAATGGTAACACTGGCTACCTCTGGCAGTAGAAAGTGATAAAGTGATGTTTACTTTATCCTTTATAGACTTTTCTATTTTTTAATCCTTTACAATGAGTTCATATTTCTTTAGTAATTAAAAACACTAAAAAAGAAAAGATTAAAATTAATTCAAATTATAAATAACAATTACAACACACTCAGGAATGTAAAATGCCCTTACAACTAAATTCATATTGAAAATATGAAGAGATTAGAAACATAAAGCAGGGAGCTTAAATTATTCAAAAACAAAACAAGACAAAACAGAAACCTTGCCCTGAGAAATACCTCATTTCCCACAGGGCTGGAGGAAGGAAGTGCTGCTGAGAATGAAAGCTGAGGCAACCACCAGACCCAGGTAGCTGCAAGGAGTGACGGGTGATACCTTTAGATGCACTTTGAAAATAAATCTAAAACACATTCTCTCTAGACGGCAACAGGATTAGACTCGAAGAGTGATTTGACACCTTAGAAAGCTCACAGCTTCCTTCCCAGAGGAAAGAGAAAACCAGGGACAGGACCCCGGGCCTACCCAACAGGTATTAAGTTTCTCTTTTCCCAGCTCTCTGCCCTCCTATCTCTGAACTGGGCCCAGGTTACCTCTTGCCTTTGCAGGATCCAGTGCCCCTCTGATCTCCTCTTCTCTGCCCCCTAACTAAACTTCTTGGTGTCAAAAACCGTACCATTCATCTACACCCCAGCATAAACGGATCTCCTTTACCAAGCTCTCTCCCTGGTACATTAGGCAGATCTCTGGTGGTGGAGAAAAAGGCTGGGTTCTTTGCAAGGCAGGTTAGGCAGCATCCGCAACTGGTGGGGAATCCTCCGAAGTGGAAGCCTCTTACCAGAGCGTCTGAAATCGTGAGTAGCCACCTTAAGCAAAGCTCATCCTTTTTGCCCTGTGACATCAAAGAAGTTATTTCCCCTGTCTGGGTTCTATAAACTGAGTGGGTTAGACTAGTGACTGCCAAGGTGGCCCCTGCTCTGTGCCTGATCTCCTTTCATGCAGGGTAGAGCTAGCTCAGGAGGCCTTGGGACATGGCATCTTATTTTCAGTTCCTGAATTAAAAGAAGATTCAGAGGAAACTCCTGGCATGCTCACTCCCTGCAGTGTGGGCCCCCCCACCCCACCTCCTTTACTTCCTCCTGACCTGTGTCTCCAGGGGGAAGATCAAACAAAGAGATTGCCCAGGGTGGTGGAATGCTGTGTTTGGTTAAGTCTCAGGCTGGATGTGATTACAAAGTTCCTGTGACCCAGGAGACCCTGTGCGGAATGTAGCCGGAGGGATTCTGATCACTAAGAGCACACTGCCCAGCACCAGTGACCCTCCACATAACTATGAGTTGCTAAGTTTGTGTTCCAACTCCCACCCCCTCCCCACTTATCCCCCCACTTCCTCCTCCTTTTTATTATTGATGAGAGAGAGAGAGAGAGAGAGAGAGAGAGAGAGAAACATCAATGTGAGAGAGAAACATGGGTTGCCTCCTGAACACCCCCTACAGGGGATCAAGACCGAAACTAGACATGCGCCCTGAGTAGGAATTGAACTGGCAATCTTTCCGTGTGCATAGGTCGATGCCCAACCAACTGAACCACACTGGCCAAGGCATCTTTAATCCATTTTGAGTCTGTTTTTGTATATGGTGTAAGAAAGTGATTTAGTTCGTTCTTTCTTTCTTTCTTTCTTTCTTTCTTTCTTTCTTTCTTTCTTTCTTTTTCTGCATGCATCTGTCCAGTTTTCCTAATAACACTTTTTAAAGAGACTGTTTTTACCTCATTGTATATTCTTTCCTCCTTTGTAATAGATTGCCCATATAAGCATGTGTTTGTTTCTGGGTTATCTATTCTGTTTCATCGATCTGTATGTTTGTGCCAGTACTGTACTGTTTTGATTACCATAGAAGAAATCTTTTTATGGGTATTTGTTTTTCCCATATAGATTATTAGAAAACTGAAAAACTTTCACAAATTAAAGGAATAAATAAGTGTTGTGTCTTCCATGATTGTGTCTCAATGTCTGTCTTCCTGCCAGTTTCTGAAGAGCAAGAATGATGGCTGATTCCTTTCTTTAACCCCAACCCCTTTAATTATGCCTAGAACATAGTCTATACCTCACAGAATTTTGCTTGATGTACAGATGCATGAATAAATGAATGAATGGAGAACGTTTCCAATAAAGTTGAAAAAAACGTTTTTGTTTTTAAATATATTTTTATTGATTTCAGAGGAAGAGAGAGGGAGAGAGAGAGAGAAGCATCGATGATGAGAGAATCATTGATCGGCTGCCTTCTGCACGTCCCCTACTGGGGATCAAGTTCGAAACCAGGGCATGTACCCTTGACCGGAATCGCACCTGGGACCCTTCAGTTCAGAGGCTAACACTCTATTTACTGAGCCAAACCGGCTAGGCAAAATAAATGTTTTTAAAGGTAATGTAGTATTTCCCATTAAGTGTCACCATGTCACTCAAGATATTGTCTTGTCTCCATTTTCTTCACTATACAGTGGTACCTCGAGATAGGAGTTTAATTCGTTCCGTAACTTTGAGGCGTGGGAAACTATGAGACGCTCGAGTCGCGGTAAACTGGTGGGTCGTGTGCAGCCCATCCGCGGGATTACTCGTATCTCAACTGTTGCTCATATTTCAAAGTAAAAATCGCTCGCTCGACGGCTCGTATCTCAAAAATCTCGTATGTTAGGGCACTCGTATCTCGAGGTACCACTGAACTTCATTCACAAAGAACTGGCCCTGTAAAAGTGTTCATGTTAGAAAAAAAGAGCAAAATAAAGAACCTGTACTGGCATTTTTAGCTGTGTCATCTTAAGAAAGTAACTAGTCCTCTCTAGACCTCTGTTTCAGCTAAAACAAAGGACTAAAGCCTGGCCAGTGTGGCTCAGTGGTTGAGTGTTGACCCATGAACCAGAAGATCATGGTTTGATTCTTGGTCACATGCCCGTGTTGTGGGCTCCATCCCCACGATGGGGCATGCAGGAGGCAGCTGATCAATGATTTTTATCATTGAAGTTCCTATCTCTCTCCCTTCCTCTCTAAAATCAATTTTTAAAAATATTTTTTTAAAATAGGGTTAAAAATACATGTCTCAAGTCGATGGGAAAGTTATGAGGTGTCAGATGAGTGTAAGAGCTTTATAGCCATAATGACTTACAATTATATTATTAGAGGAGCCATCGAAGGCCCAGAGGCCAGGTCGCCCAGTGAGTTAGTGACAACACTGACAACTACCACTTGGTGCCTGACTTACCTCCCGCCTTGAAGACTCACAGCAACGTAAAAGGAGAGCATGCTTTATCTTCCTCATCCATCATCCCCTAAAGGAGTTGGGACTATCAGCTCAATGCAACATTCTGGAACCATGTTAGGGAGATGGCTATCTGAGCTGGATGAGGCCAGGGTCACACGCTCAGGCTGTGCTCAGCAGATAGCCTTCTGGGCAGGCCCCTGCACCTGCAGACAGTCTGGGCTGGTGGAGAGAGAGCAGGGGTGACTGTGTAGACACCCCTCTATTCCACACTGTCAGTGTCACCCCGGTATCCCCAAGGTCCACCCTGGGGGTCACCTGCAGCTGCACTCACAGGCGTTCTACTTCAAAGCTTGCCCCGTCTGCCTGAGGGCTCTCCCTAGAAACAGGCGTGTGGGGAAGGTGGGAAGTGTGGAACTTCAACAGCTGCAGATGCAAACTTTACCCAGTGAGGGCCAGTTGTTGATGGATAGCAGCTTCCAGGCCTCTCAGAGGGTCTCCCGTGGGACTAAGCCACGGCTGCCCAGAGGAATAACCTGCTCATCAATGCCCCTTACCAAAGGGCTGACTTCCCTGCCTTCCCTATCTCACTTCCCAACGCCCTCACCTTGATTTCCTGGGATCATCTTCCAAAAAAGGAGTTACCAGCAAATCCTTGTCTCAGAGTCTGTTTTAGGGTGATCCAAGTGAGGACAATCGCCTCCTCGCTTTCCAAATGGAGAAACAGCTAGGAGGGCAGAGCGTCTTGTCCACCTACCATTGACAAATCCATTCACGGGGCATCTTTTCTGCAAAGGCTACTGTGTTAGGTGATGGGGATGCCTCACCTAGTGAAAACACAGGTAGCAGCTTGAGGGGCTGAGCTGTCGCTGGGGCAATTGGTTTGGTTTTGATTCGCAAGCTGGCTCTTTGAGAGGTGAGGCAAGGTTAAGGGGAAATCGCCTATTTGAGAAACAGGAGGACACCTCCAGGGCCCACTTGGTCTATCCATTCCTTTATTCATTTGTTCATCACACATTTTTTGAGAGTGAACTATGGGTAAAGCCTCGTGTTGGGAGCAAACACGTGGCAGTAAGAAGACACAGCTCCTCCCTCCATGGGGCATTTCAACTCTGGCCCTGCCTGGCCATGGGGTCTTGAACAACCCTTCCCTTCTCTGGGCTGAACTTCCTGGGGCCTTTCCAGGGAGAATCTTTGCTTCTAAGAGCCTTTGCCCTCCAGCAGCAAAAACTCTAGTGGTTTCTCTAGTGCATAGCATAGAAGTGGTCAGTGTTAGGATGCACAGTGGAATTCCTTCCCTCAAAAGAAACATATAATGGAAATAAAAAAACAACAACTTTTAAAAATAGCTGACTCTGGCTCCTTCAAGAGGGTACCACAATCCCAGATCTGCAGCTGCTGCCATAGATTCCCATGCTGGGGGTTAGAGGATTTGTTACATAGGACAAGGGTCTCAAGGTCTGGGCAATTCTAAATGTTATTTCTTGCTAACTACTAAAATATAGCATAGCACTTTGTAGATGCAGCTGTAAACAGGATGAGCTGACAGGGACTCAAACAGATGAAAGTAGCCAATTGCAAAGAAATCCTATGTAATAAAAGGGTAATATGCAAATGGACCGAACGGCATAACAAATGGTCGCTATGATGCGCACTGACCACCAAGGGGCAGACACTCAACGCAGGAACTTCCCCTTGGTGGTCAGTGTGCTCCCACGGGTGGGAGTGCCGCTCAGCCACAAGCCAGGCTCGGGCTCACTGCTGGCAAGCGCACTGGCAGTAGCGGGAGCCTCTCCTGCCTCTGCGGCTGCCCTAAGAATGTCCGTCCGTCAGACACCCCCAAGGGCGTCCAGACTGCTACAGGGCGCAGGCCAGGCTAAGGGACACCCCCCCACCCAGTGCATGAATGTCATGCAGCGGGTCTCTAGTCAACATATAATTGACCAAATGGTGTTTATAAGCCATGGTTAAGCTTCCCTGTAAGGAGGCAGTGCTTTGGATAAAAGTCTCCTGTACACTTGTTCCACGTAAATAAAACTACCTTGTGACAATCATGTTTCATTTTGTATAGAGCACTCCAAGCAGCAAACCCCTGCAGTTGGGTAACAGGCTCAGGGCCTGGCCTCAAGGGGATGTCTACCCCACTGGCCTGAACACATGTATCTGCACAGGACAGCCGGGGCAAGTGGGGGAGGGAGACAACACTCTCGCCACCAAGGGGACTGGGGCAAGGAGAGTCGGTCGCTACCATGGCCTCTAACTCAGGAGTCTAGGAAGAGTTTCCTGCTGTTCTGGCTCCATGCTGGGCTCCCAGACCAGCAGTGTTAAGGAGAGAGGCAGAAACATCTGCAGCATGGACAGTTAGGGTCAAGATAAGGTCATGAGAGCAAGTGAGTGGGCAGCAGGCCCGTGCACAGGCCCCTTTGCCATCAGCGTCACTGTAATTGGTAACATTCTGCAGGACGCTTGATCAGATATTGTGGGAGGTGTGGCAGCTGCCATTGCTCTTAGTAAAGAAACTAGGAACAGAGTTGGTTTTGACCTCAACTGTGGCCTCTGGAGCTATTGCTTGACGGTAGTGCTCCCTCTGTACCTCCTGCTCTGTCCCTCTTGTCTATACAATAGGTAAGTCTCAAATCCATCTGTTTGTCCTCAAAGCCCACAATTTAACCTTTCAGGGGAGATTGTCTTCAGCCCTGATCCTCCTCTCTGGACCTCTCTCCGGCACTCGCAGCCCCAGATGGCTGGGTCCTCTTGGTAAGGAGAATCCTCCCATAGGGAGGAAGACAGCAGACAATGAATCCATTCAGGCTGAAGTTTTGTGGATGTAATGTGTTCCCCATTCTGGCCATGAGTGCAATCTCGAAGGGGAGATGGAATAAGAACGATTTTTTTCTTTTTAATGGCCGAATTAGCTGTGTGACCTTGGTCACTTTCTCAACCTCATTGAGCCCCAATATCTTCATTTATGCCATGGGAATAACATTATCTTTGTCTTGTAGTTGTAATGATTAAATGTGGAAGATGCCCAGAACATAATGGGAATCCATATATTTAGAATCTAGGGCTGGACAAAAGCGATATTTGGGCTTTCTTTACTGACTTCTCTATTGTAAAACCCACCACAGTGATTTTTAGCTTCCTGCATTTACTCATAGAAGCAGGCGCTGTCTTTCCCTGATTTTTTAACAAGGTTGCTTATTTTTAACAAAGTAGCAGCAGGGTCGGTGAAACGCTGTCAGGGATAACTCTAAGAGGCCCCCACTCCTAGCCCAAACCTAAAAGAAATCTGCACAGAGTCTGCAGAGGAATCAAAACTCCTAACACCATTGGTCTGTGTTTCTCTAAATTTCCACCAAAGAAGCCTTTATAGTTGCATAGAAGAATGTATACTGCCAAGAGTTTTAGATACGCATATGGAACTGGCTTCCTGCCAGTAGGAAATTTCTTAGAATACATTTGTGTTCTCATAAAAATTCCTGCAGATTCTTACATTCTATGCCAAAATATATAAGTATTTAATTTAAAGCAAAATAAAAAATATGTCTCCCCACCTCCATCACATCTTCACATTGGCACTTCTAGAAGATGCGGCGTGGTCAGCCTGAGGCTTCATGCTCTGCCTGATGTGCCACAGGCCCCCTTCCCAATTTGACAGTCACTCAGGAGTCGGGATATGACTCTGACTGACGCCACTGTATCTCTTAGCCCCTAACACTGGACCTGGACTGCTCAACCACTGCCCCTCCACATGCAGAGCATAAATAAACACAAAGAGAGGTTAGCAAGACCACACACAACTGACAATCGTGTTTCATTTTGTATAGAGCACTCCAAGCAGCAAACCCCTGCAGTTGGGTAACAGGCTCAGGGCCTGGCCACAAGGGATGTCTACCCCACTGGCCTGAACACCATTGTTTTGGGAGGAAATGGGGTTGGGAAGTCGTAGGTGGCACTGGTGCCATATTAATGCAAAGCAACAGAAACTGACTCTGGGTAACTTACTCAGAAAGCACTTCTTTTTTTCTTACCAGGCGTTGGGATCTGGGTACAGGGTGAGACCTTGGGCAGTGTGGGTTGGAAGGTTGGGGCGTTGGTGCGGGCTCTGGTTGTAGGTGTGTGTGCAGAAGCCGCAGCAGTCAGGCTGTGGGAGGTGCTGGGGTCAGGAAGTACTTTATTGGAAGAGTAGAGGCCTGATGGACAAAATTCATGCCTCGGTAGGCCTTCCTTCCCGCGGCTGTCGGCACCGGCTTCCCTCCACACCCAGGACCCGGGCTTGTCATCAGTGAACCCCAGCTGGAACCCGTGGTCTTGGCTGTGCACCCTGAGATAGAGGAGCCTGTGAGAGAGCTGGAAAAACAGGGCTAACCTTGTTAGGTTCAGAATCAGAGGACCTACATTTGTGTTCCTGCTCAGCCGCTGGCAGAGGGGACCTGGAGAGATGTTGTGGAGATTGTGGTATGCCACCCAAAGCCCTCCTAAAGGGCTGAAGTGTCCTTTAGTCTGCTGCATGTGAATGTGAACTGCTTTTGATTTTCCTCTCTGATTTTCTCTCAGCAACTGGAAGTGTTGAAGGCTGATGGCTCTCAGCTGAGTGCCCTGGGGACTTTCTCTTGTCCCCCGAAAAGGACTACCTTTCTCAAGGTGACCTCCTCTTCCTGGGGCAGCCCACAGACTGCCCCACGCAGGAATATAAAGGCTTGGCTTCCTCTTGCCAATAGGGAACAAGTCTGCAGAGCCACCCCAGCCCCAGAGCAACCTGTGGGATTGTCTGAAGCCTTTGTAGTGGGACATCACAGCCCAACCTCTCTCTGCCCTGCTTCTTCACTTCCATGGTGTTGATCCTGAGAGCACTTCCCAATAAACTTCCTGCACACCAATCTGCCTCAGAACCTTCTTCTCAGGAGCCCAGAATGCAACAAGAGGCCATTTAATCTCTATTCCCAGGCTCCTTAGCTATACAATGCAGGTATTGAAGAATATGGGCTTTGAAGTCAGGCAGATCTAGATTTTAATCCTAGATCCACCACTTGCCAGTTCTGTGTTTTGGGGGCAATTTATTTAACCTCTCTGAGATGTAATTGCCTCATCTATAAAATGGGATATAGTAGAAACTTCCTGTGTCACATCCCCTCAACCTCTCTGTGGTCTCAGCTGTATCTGTGGGGGACAGTTTTATACAAGTTCAGACACAACTGTACTGGCAATGTCCCACCTTTTGGAGGGGATGTCTCCAGGCCATTCTATGCTTCACAAATGGATCTGGGCCATAATCTGGGAAAGATTTATTCCCCACCCTCTGGAGCAGTGGTTCTCAACCTTCCCAATGCTGTGACCCTTTAGTATAGTTCCTTATATTGAGGTGACCAACAACCATAAAAATATTTTTGTTGCTACTTCATAACTATAATTTTGCTACTATTATGAATCATAATGTAAATATCTATGTTTTCTGATGGTCTTAGGCGACCCTGCTAGTGGTTCTCAACCTGGGGTGCAGGAGGCAGCCAATCAATGATTCTCTCTCATCATTGATGCTTCTATCTCTCTCTCTCCCTCTCCTTTCCTCTCTGAAATCAATAAAAATATATTTTTTAAAAAAAGCAGCAAGAGAAAAACAGTTAGTTACTTGCAAAGGAGTACCCATACAACCATCAGATGATTTCTCAACAGAAACTATGCAGGCCAGAAAGGAGTGGCAAGATATATACAAAGTAAAGGATAGCAAGAATCTACAACCAAGATTACACTACCCAGCAAAGCTATCATTCAGAATTGAAGGTCAGATAAAGAGCTTTGTAGACAAGAAAAAACTAAAGGAGTTCATCATCACCAAAACAGTATTATATGAAATGCTGAAGGGTATTCTCTAAAAAGAGGAAGAAAAAGATAAAAATTATGAACAACAAAATGACACCAAATACATATCTATCAAAAAGTGAATCTAAAAATCAAGTGAATAAATAATCTGAAGAACAGAATAAACTGGTGAATATAATAGAATCAGGGGCATAGAAAGGGAGTGGACTGATAACTCTTGGGGGGAAGTGGGTGTGAGGGGTGCAGAAAGAGATTGGACAAAAATCTTATACCTGTGGACAAGGACAATGTAGCGGGTAATTGTATGGGTTAGGGTGGAAACTGGGTGGAGGGGAGCTGGGGGCGAAGAGGGAGAGGAACAACTGTAATAATCTTAACAATAAAGATTTATTAGAAAAACAAAACTGCAGAGCCCATTATGTGTGGCTTAGTTGGTTGAGTGTCGTCCCATGCACTAAGAGATCACCAGTTCGAGTCCCAGTCAGTATAAATATTTTTTTCTTTTCCATGTCCGGTGTGGCTAGGGACTGGTCTGGTTTCTGAATAAGGACAGCTGGGGATTGAGAAAATGAAAGAAAGAGACAGACACAGAGATATAAGGAAAAAGCTGGAGCCAGATAGGACAGTTGTTTTCTGATGGAGAGACAGTGACCCAGAGCCCATATAGCGTGTTTATTTTATACAGCAAAATACCAAGAAGTTTTACTAAAGCCCAAAACAAAGGAGATTATGTGAATTTTTGTGATTTCTTTGTAATCATCACATCTGGGTGGGCCCACATAATCGTGTTTGATCCTCATGCTTGGCTGAATTTAGATCATGAAACCCACTCCCTGGAGCCTGAGCTGAAGGTCAGGCTGACAACATACCTGCCTCTGGTGAGGTATGTTTCCAAGGCATGGCTCATATGACAATCAGCTGAGGAGTCTTTTCCAGGAGCTCTCTACAAGTCAGGGCACATGCTGGGTTGTGGGCTGTATCCCCATTAGGGGGCATATAGAAAGCAGCAAATTGATATTCTATCTCTCTGTTCCTCTCTCTCTCTAAAAATCAATAAAACATATTTTTTAAAATAATGGGGAAATACTACTAAATACATTTGCCATGATGTTTCAGGTCCCTTAGTCAATGGCTTAGGTCCAGAAATGGGTTAAGGAATCCTGACATTTTCCCTGGGGCGCGTACTTTTAGCCCCCTGATCATCCATCCTTGATTTCTTTTGATTATATTCTAAATTAAGCAATACACTGTTGGCCACCCATCTATTTTGCCTGTAGGAACACTGTGTTCTGTTAACCATATCCACAGCCCTCTGTGGGTCAGGCTCTCCGGAATGCCACTCCACTTCGGCTGTTCACTGCAATAACGGTGCCCACCTGGATTCTAAAGGTTAAGCACCGCCACCTGACTTCTATTATTTTGGGATCCTATACTCCCTGTAATAGCAACTTCTACTGTCAGTAAAACCGGTAGCCCTCTCCTTGTGCCCCAGTTCATTCCTTTTTGCTTCAGAAATAGAGTGTTTTGTAGGGTCTCCCACAGAACAGGGCTGGCTGGTGGGGTTTCTGGCCTTGTGTATGTTAAAACACAGAATTCAACTGATTAGATTTGAAGACCTAATTTGCTTGGTTAACAACTCATGAATCAAGCATCATCCCATCTAATAACCAGAAGAGTGCTCCAAGGAGTTGCACAAAATGGAAGGTTTTTATAGGCAGAAAGAGGACAGAACTAAGAAGTTAAAAGCAACAGACTCGTAGATACAGAGAACAGATTTGATTGCCAGACGGGAAGGGGGTTGGGGGACTGAGTGAAAAAGGTGAAGGGATTAAGAACAAATTGGTAGTTACAAAATAGTCATGGGAATATAAAGTACAGCTTAGGGAATATAGTCAATAATACTGTCATAACGTTCATGGTGCCAGGTGGGTACTAGACCTAGCAGGGGTAACACTGTGTAGAGTATGTGATTGTCTAGCCACTATGCTGTACACCTGAAACTCATATAAAATAATACTGAATGTCAACTGTAATCGGCTAAATAAATAAATAAATGGGGGGTGAGGGAGTGGATTACTTCCCGCAAGGACATTTCCCCTTGAGAAAGGCTGGGGATCTTATCAAGCAGATACCTCATTTTTGTTCAGGAAATTCCAGACTGATTGGTTTAAATTTTTAGTCCTGGGAGAGGCTAAACCGGCGATTATGTTAGTTATTAAGTTTTTCTTTTAATATATTTTTATTGATTTCAGAGAGGAAGGGAAAAGAAGCGAGATCTAGAAACATCAGTGATGAGAGAGAATCATTGACCGGCTGCCTCCTGCACACTCCAGGAAATGATCAAGCCTGCAACCCAGCATGTGCCCATGACTGGAATCAAACCTGGGGCCCTTCAGTCCACAGGCTTCTGTCCACTGAGCTACACCTGTCAGTGCAGTTATTAAGTTTTGGTCGGGTGATTTGCTCAGCAAAAGTGGCTCCATTTTGGCCTGTTGTTCCTTTTTACAAAAAACATGTACTAAAACACTCTTGCATGCCCACCTCTCCAAGCCATTTGATCGCTTCCTCCACTGTTGGCCATGACAGTTCTTTCATTTCTACCTCACTTCATGTGGACCTACACTTTTAAAATCCATTGTTAAGGCATGTTGGTACCGCTCTAGCTGGTTTGGCTCAATGGATGGAGCACTGACCTGTAAACCAAAGGGTCCTGGGTTCAATTCTGGTCAAGGGCTTGTACCTTGGTTGCAGGTTCCTCCCTGGCCCAGGCCCTGGTCAGGGAGTATGCAGGAGGCAACCAATTAATGTATTTCTCTCACATTGATATTTCTCTCTGTCTTTCCCTCTCTCTTCCACTCTCTCTAAAAAACAATGGAAAAATATTCTTGAGTGAGGATTAAAAATAAAAATATAATAAAGCATGTAGTATCATTTCCTGGGCTGCTTACCAATGTATTACATCCTGTATCAGGAAGAGTATTTCCATATCAATAATTGCTCTTATCTAACTTCACCTTCCTCTTCTCTTGATCTGGTCCCCTCAGGATTCAGGCATGTACACACTTCCTGCCTGAATGTATTAGTCAGCTGCTGCAGCTTCAGAGTATAGTCCTTCTCTTCCCTAGCAGGCCCAGCCCAACTGGGGATTTGATTCTTGTGTGTTCATCAGAATTAGAAAGGAAGTGGAGGTAGGTTCTGAGGGAGACAGGCCTTATCTTGTAGGGCACCTGCCTCATTTGAAATCACGTGTGGTCTTCCATCAAGGGGACCACCATTTGTCAACAAGAAGTAGGCCACTTCCACAGGCCCTGTGGGTTCAGAAGAATCTAAGAGTTTAAGGTTCTCAGCTGTAGTTACTCACACTAGTATACCTCAACCCATGTTTCTGAGTCCCACCCCTTTCCCAATAGGGCTCTTACCTTGGTATATAAAGTCTGTCAGGACTAAGAATTACACCTGCTCTGGAGCTCTGACTCTCTTACCATTAAGTCCCAAGGTTGGTCCTCCCTCTGCAAAAAGGATTTCTGTACAAGTTGCTCAGGAAGTCCTCTGGTTTAAGCCTTTGGCCTTGGTGATTTTTCACTTAGAGACTGTCATTACCACTTTTTAACAAGTCAGTGGGTTCAGCAACAGTCACTCATTTCCATAGCCCCAATTTTTTTTTTTTTAAGTTTATCTTGAAGCCACTGGTCTTTTTTTCTCTCTTTTTTTTAAAAAAAAAAATATTTTAGTGATTTTTTACAGAGAAGAAAGGAGAGGCATAGAGAGTTAGAAACATGAATCAGCAGCCTCCTGCACACCCCCTACTGGGTATGTGCCTGCAACCAAGGTACATGCCCTTGATTGGAATCAAACCTGGAACCCTTGAGTCTGCAGGCTGACGCTCTATCCACTGAGCCAAACTGGTTAGGACTTTTTTTTTTTTTTAAATACTAGTTTTGTTGTTGTTTTAATTGATTTCAGAGAGAAAGGGAGAGGGAGAGAGAGAAACATTGATGATGAGAGAGAATAATTTATCAGGTGCTTTCTGCACACCCCGGGAATCGAATTATGACCTCCTGGTTCATAGACTTATGCTCAACCACTGAGCTACACGGGCCGAGCATTGGTGTAGTCCTTAGACTCACTACTTCCCTCAATTGCTAGAGATACTGTAGGAGCTAGTGTCCTCCTGCCACTCTATCCCACCCCATTCACCAGCAGTGAGCTTTAACAAGCATGCAGTTACAGCATGCCGGGGACTAGCATTCCTTCTGTACCAGTAACCGTATCTTCACGGACAACTGGCTGGCAAGGACACCTCTCCAAATCCCACTTCTGCCTCCCAGGACCCCTTCTGGCATCAATTGCCTTGGTTTTGGTTCCCCAAAAGCAGACTCTAACATGGAGAATTGTCTGCAGAAGGTTTATCAGGCAGCGCTCTTGGGAAATACACCTGGAAGTAATTGAGAAGACAGGATTGGGAAGAGAGAAGCTGATCCTCAGTGGCAGTGGTTCTCAACCTTCCTAACGCCTTGACCCTTTAATACAGTTCCTCATGTTTTGGTGATCCCAACCATAAAATTATTTTTGTTGCTACTTCATAACTGTAATTTTTCTACTGTTATGAAATGTAATGTAAATATCTGATATGCAGGATGTATTTTTATTGTTACAAACTGAACATAATTAAAGCATAGTGATTAATCACAAAACAATATCTAATTATATATTGTGAAATATTTATTTCTAATTACAAATAAATGAGATTTTGTCTTGAAGCATGGTGTAGCATGGGTAACAATCTTAATATAACAACAGTAAACTACATTACTACATATTGCGACAGTATGCGTAAAAAGCCAACGTCAGTGCGAAGGTTGAGATTGCTTTTCTCCCCAGATCAGAAATTCTCGGGGCAGTCTTTTCAAGAGCACAACGAAGATTATCTTTCACAACAAGTCTACTTCTGTATTTAGACTTGTTAACCACCACGCTGGAAAACCCTGTTTCACAAGGACATGTTGGAAATGGAAGAAGAAGGTGCAACACAGTCTCAGATAGAACAGGATATGACTGCAAACACTTGATCCAGAATTTTGTAACTGGCATTGTAGAGAAATCAGTTCTCGCTGCATCGCTGTTAATAAGTTCAATGAACTCCTCTTGTGCTGTCTCAGGAATATCTTCAACTTTGACTGTGAATGGGCTTCTGGCAAGTGCAAATGGAGTGTCAGGTAGATTTGGAAAGTATGATGAAATATTGTCTGCAAGCATGTGCAAGTGTTCTTTCACAGAAATTATAATTGTAATCCTTTTGTCTGGTTCAATGTCATGTTCCTCAAAGAAACAAAATAACGTAGGCAACATGTAAATTTTATTTTCATCCAATTTTTTTTTGCCAAAGCTGAAGTTTCATTTGCAATGATCGGATCTTTTCAGACAAATCAAAGCATGTTGCATTTGGTCCTTGCAGTGATAAATTTAACTCATTCAAGATGGCAAAGATGCCAACCAAGTAAGCTATTTTACCACTGAAAAGTGCTTCAAACTGTCTTGCTTTCTGATTAAAAAAATGTTTTGAGTTCATCACAAAGCTCAAAAACACATTTTAAAACTTTTTCTCTTGACAACCATCTCACTTCAGTGTGAAATAGCAGAGTATTGTTCAGTGCATCCAATTTGTTGCACAGTTGTGAAAACAGTCAACTGTTTAAAGTGCTCGCCTTTACAAAATTGTCAGAATGTAGGATGCTTTTCATTACTTCTTGTAACTCTTGTGGCATGTCTCGTTGCTAATATTTGCCGATGAATCATACAGTGAGTTCCGATGACTTTTGGTGACTCATTCAGTACCAAATGTTGAAATCCAGATCGACATCCTAGCATACCTGGAGCACCATCTGTGCAAACACCACAAACTTTTTCCCAAGAGATCTTATACTCTTTTAGAAATGAACCTACTGTGTCAAATACATCACGTGCCGTTGTCGTTTCAAGAGGTTTGCAAAAAAAGAAACTTATCTTTAAAACTGCTATAATTAATATACCTCATGTAAACCAGTAACTGTGAACAGTTTGCAACGTCTGTAGATTCATCAAGCTGGATACTAAATATTGGAAGTGGAGCAGATTTAATTTCCTGGTGTGAGGTTTCATAGCACTGGCGATTCTAAGTGCCACCAAATATGAAGCTTCAATGGCTGCTATGTTTTGTTTGTGTTACTTGCCACCAATGTAAAGTCTGGCTTTCTTGAGTCCATCAACTTTGCTTCTAAAATAGTTGGTATCCTTGCCAGCAAAGCTTGGATGCTTGCTATCAAAATGGCATTTTAGTTTGTTCGGCTTCATAGATTCGGCTGATAGAACTTCACAACAAATAACACAGTGCAGTTTCTCGATTCCTGCTGTAAGTATTGAGGTAAAACCATACTGTAAAAAAATCCTCACTGTATTTTCTTTTCTCAACATTCTTCTCTACATGATCCATTGTCATGGGATGGTTTGCTAATGAATATAATGTATAACAATAGCTTTAATAATACAAAAGATGATACATGGGATAGTTTAGTCACTACAGTTCATTAAGTTTCCTATGGTTTACCATTCTCTGTGTTGTTTTTTACACAGCTTTACTATCCCAAGGAGGCAGTATTCACATCAACCACAGCTGAATAAAAAAAGACCGATCAGCATCCAAATTAAGTTCCCATATTATAGATTTTGTTTTGCAATAGTTGATGATTTTACAGTACACGATTTTACATTTACCCAGTAATTATAATTCATGAAGTGTCCTTTTACCTCCAATACTCCTATTTTCAACACAGTAGCTGCTTTCAACATAGCAGCTGCTTTCTTCACAGTAGCTGCCCTCTACACATGTGTGGCTGGTCTACATAAGTACATTATGGTGCCACACCTGGCACATACACCTGTATTTGTATGGGGTGTATGTGATGGGGTTGGCACAATGATGTCATCATGCCAGGTGCTCATATGTGGGCATAACTGCATGTGGGCGGACCTGCCTGGAGACCGATAGAGGAGCGGTGTCTCGGTTCCTAAGATCATCGGAAATACGTATTTTCCGATGGTCTTAGGCGACCCCTGTGAAAGGGTCATTCGACCCCCAAAGGGGTCTCGACCCACAGGTTGAGAACCGCTGCCCAATGAGGTTGCACCTGAGACTTCAGCTGATTCTATAAGGAGCTCTGGACTGGCATAGCCCTTCAGAGGGTCTTAAACAGAGGCAAGGAGCTGGGTCTTTACATTCCCTCATTGGTAAGTTATTGCCTATGGACTGCCCTTGGGCATTTGATCTCACCTTGGTGGAGGCAGCAAGTTGTGACTGAGGACAATTTCCCATGAAGAAAGGAGCTGTGGCCAACATTCCCAGCAGCTAGGAATGGGTGTGTGGGCCCTAGAGGGGTGATCCAGGAGGAAAACTTCTATATCCTCTATCCTCTATGTACCCATTTCATCAGTTCTTGTGAGAGCTGAATGAGATAAAAATGTGCCAAGAACTTAGACACATAATATTTTTTCAAATGGGACCTGTTGTTCTTGTTATTTATAATAATCATAGTTATAATTTTATAATACTACTAGAGGCCCATGCACGAAATTTGTGCTGGATGGGGAGGGGAGGGAGGAGGTTTCCCTCAGCACAGCCTGCACCCTCTGCAATCTGGGACCCCTTGAAGTCCAATCCCTCTCACAATCCAGGACTGCTGGCTCCCAACTGCTTGCCGACTACCTGCCTAATTGCCCCTAACTGCTTCTGCCTGCCAGCCTGATCACCCCCTAACCACTCCCCTAACAGCCTGATTGATGCCTAACTGCTCCCCTGCTGGCCCAGTTGCCCCTAACTGCCCTCCCCTGCAAGCCTGGGTGCCCACTACTGCCCTCCCCTGCCAGCCATCTTGTGGTGGCCATCTTGTCTCCATATGGGGGCAGCCATCTTTGACCACATGGGGGCAGTCATCTTGTGTGTTGGAATGACAGTCAATTTGCATATTACTCTTTCATTAGATAGGAGGATTTGGCTAAGCCATATATATTGTTGACATTTGATTCTTTTTTTTATTTGATTCTTAGTCATTCTCTAACCAATGGAGATACCCAGCCAGGGTATAATATATTTTTAAAATAATAAGTTTAGCCCCAACCAGTTTGGCTCAGTGGATAGAGCGTCAGCCTGTGGACTGAAAGGTTCCAGGTTCGATTCTGGTCAAAGGTATGTACCTTGATTACGGGCACATCCCAGTAGGGTGTACAGGAGACAGCTGATCAATGTTTCAAGCTCTCTATCCATCTCCCTCTCCCTTCCTCTCTGTAAAAAATCAATAAAATGTATTAAAAATAATAAGTTTAAAAATCAGTCAAGAAAGCAATCAGAAAAAAGAAAATAAAGATTATTTTTTTTTGCTATTAATCCTCATCCAAGGATATTTTTTTAATATATTTTATTGATTTTTTACAGAGAGGAAGGGAGAGGGATAGAGAGTTAGAAACATCGATGAGATAGAGACATCGATCAGCCGCCTCCTGCACGCCCCCCACTGGGGATGTGCCGCAACCAGGATACATGCCCTTGACTGGAATAGAACCCGGGACCCTTCAGTCCGCAGGCCGACGCTCTGTCCGTTGAGCCAAACCGTTTTCAGCCCAAGGATATTTTTAAATTAATTTTTAGGGAGAGTGGAAGGGGGTAGGAGGAGACAGAAAAACATAGATGTGAGACACATTGATTGGTTGCCTCCCACATGTGCCTGCAACTGCGGTAAATGTCCTTGACTAGGGAATGAACCCACAACCCTTCAGTCTGCATGCTGACCAGCTAGGGCTGAAGATAATTTTTTAAAGCAATTAATTAAGCCTCAAACTGAGAAGCTATTGATTTGTGCCTTTTATTCCCCACCTTCAAGTGCTGTCAGCTCTGCTTTCAGAATATCTCAAATCTGTCCACTTCCCTTTCTCTTTCTTCACTCCTACTACCCTAGACCAAGCCACAGGCATCTTTTGCTTGGACTAGACTATTGCAATAGCTTCCTAACCATTCTCCCTGTTCCTGCTCCTACCTCTTTTTCTGATTATGTTCCATCCAGCTGCCAGCAGGATCTTTAAAAATAAAAAAATTGGATCATGTCACTCTGCTCAAACTGGAGCTTTCAGGCCAATTTTTCATTTTCTCTTCTACCATCTTTGGTATAAGAGATAGGCTCCAATTTTAGAAATTCTTCTGAAAAACAAAGAGGGAAAGGTGCTAATATGTGTTTGGTGCTTTTGTAAAGCAGACATTACATATATTATGCTATTTACTCTCCACGACAGCTCTGTGGTGGGGCACAATCACTGTTCCCATTTTACAGATGAGGAGAGTTGAGGTCAAGGAGGCTGCAGTAAATGGCCATGGGAACTGTCTGTTCAGCATCCCCTTCTCCTGGGACTTACCTCCCCTTAGCTCCATCCACTTGCTTACTGTGGGAGCTGTCATTACCCTGCCTCCTGGTCATAGCAGATTGGTTCAAGGGCAGTCATCTGACCCAATCTGGACAGCAGAGACTCCCTGTCTTGCAGGAACCCCTCCCTTTCCCAGCTGCTAACAGCTGCCTGGAGACAAGCAAGTCAGAACAGGAGGGGGCCTTTGGCAATCATCACTCTTAGCTGAGAAGATGCTGAACAGTGGTGGTCAAAATTCCCTGGATTTGGACGGGAAAATCTGGTTTACTCCTCCCCCTTCTCCTCTGAGAAATTGAGTTTGTCACTTTCTCTGCACCTCAGTACCAGTGTTTGTAAAATAACGGGGTGGGGACCAGTTGAGTGGCTCGGGTTGGGGGGAGATTATCTCGGAGACTCTGACTCGCTGTGTGACCTGGGGAACGTTGTTTCCCCACTCTGGGCCTCTGTTTCCTCAACTGTAAAGTGAGTGTTGAAGATGGCAGTGGGGAGGTGGGAAATGGATGAGATGATCTCTGGAAGGGCTTTCCAGTTCAAAAAACCACGCACATCCTAATCGGTTTGGCTCAGTGGATAGAACATCGGCCTGTGGACTGAAAGGTCCCAAGTTCGATTCTGGTCAAGGGCATGTACCTTGGTTGTGGGCACATCCCCAATAGGAGTTGTGCAGGAGGCAGTTGATGGATGTTTCTCTTTCATCAGTGTTTCTAACTCTCTATCCGTCTCCCTTCCTCTCTGTAAAGAAATCAATAAAATATATTTTTTAAAAAATAAATGAAAAAACAAAAACAAAAAAACCATGGCACCATCAGAGGTAAGAGGCTGCCTCCCCTCTCAATAGGAGGGGCATCTTTCCCCTAACTTTTTGGCTGAGCCCCTCCTGGCCTCCTTAACGACAGGATGGTGGACCTTCTAATCTGGGACTCCTGACTTGGAAGGGGCCGATCTCACTCAGAACAAATGAACCACAGAGACGAAAACCATCTGTGTTGTGGTGGAGACCCTGCCAGAGGCCCCTTAGCAGCCTGCCTCTTGCCAAGACCCGAGCCCCCACCCCCAGCCCTCCCGGCTGTCCTTCCCCCACAGATTTGATTAAATGTTACATTTCCCGTCATGCTCTAGGGCCTACCGCTCAGAGGTTCCTAACTGTTCTTAAGAGTTCTTTATACAACTGCACTTGGGCTTCCAGCCACCAAATTCTTCCTGCTCATGCATTACTTAGATTAGCTAAGGATGTTGGCATTTAGAGCCAAACTCCAGCAGTTATCTCAGAAGGCGGCCTCATGACGGCTGCGGCTGTTATTTCCGTGCAGGACCCCTCCTCTGCAGGACGGTTCTTTGTAATGTGAGGTGTCATCAAGGCCCTCGCTGTATCTGGAGTTCTGCATAGTTTTACAATTGATTGGCTAGGAGTACATTCCACCATCAGCCTCTTGCATGTCAATTGGTCCAGGAGACCAGGCAGCAGACGAACCACTCCTGCTCCCTGGCTCCTCTTCAGATGACCCAGCTCGCCTCTCAGCTGAGATACAGCAGGTCTAGGGCCCTCCACTGCCCAGGAGGCTGAGAGGCCCTCACATTTGAATGACGTTTGGCAGTTTATGAAACATTCACTTCCACTCGTACTTCTGTGGTGGCCACTTTGCAGATGAGGAAATCAGGTCTCACAGAGGAAATTTTTGTCAACCATAAAGCAAAGCACAAAATGGTCACAATTTTTACTTAGCGGCCCAATGTCTCTACTTTGCGACTAGGGCTTTTTCCTCTGTATGGTAAGCTGCCTATTGTATATTTAATGAAAACAACCTTTGAAAAAGGGATGCCCTACCCAAGATGGTCCATATTAGATGTTAGGGCAAGGTTTAGCTGCTGTAACAAAGATCTGATGAAACATGGCTTAAAGAGCAAAGGAGTTTATTCCCTCTCCCCCCATGTAATAGTCCATGATGACTGGGAGCTCTGCTGTACATAGTCTGTTGTAAGGGTTCAGAATGAATCACCCCAAGATGTGCCTCTGTGGTATGCAGATTATTTCAAGCTAAAGGCAACGAAGACCCTGTGGGCTTAAATGAAACTTCTGCCTGCCCCCTCTTTAATTAGAAGAATTTAAATTAGCAGTATTGCTCATAATAAGAAATTATCCAGAGATAAACATTTTTTTCTAAACTGAATGTTGTCTGTTTTCATTGATTTTTAGAGAGAAGCAGGGAGAGGGAGAGAGAGATAGAAACATCCATGTGAGAGATAGATTGATAGGCTGCCTCCTGCACAGCCTCTGCTGGACATGTACCCTGACGGGGAATTGAACTGGGACCTCCTGGTTCATAGATTGACACTCAACTACTGAGCTACGCTGGTCAGAGCAGAGATAACCTTTTTGACCTATCTATATGACAATGCAAACTTATCATCATGCGAATAACCTTCCTCCTCTCTGAAGCCCCACAATGATCAGAATGTCATACACTTCATTTTCCCTCCCTGTTTCTGAACCTCTGCTCTATAGGAGGTCTCTGACTCACTCATGTAAGTGGGGTTCCCATGTGTACATATGAAATTAAATTTGGTTATTTTTTTCTTGTTAATCTGTCTCATGTAAATTTAATTGCTAGACCAGCTGAAAGAAATTTGAAAGAGGAAAGTCTCTTCCTCCTCCACACTGTCAAAACCCAGGTTTTTTCCTAGTTGTTGCTCTGCTATCTCCAGAGCCCATTTATGATCTACATGAGTGAGGCTGGTTTGCACCCACACCTGGTGTGCAGCTGGTGGGAAGGGAAAAGAGGAGGAGACATGTTCATGATGTTAAGGCCTAAGACCGCCAAGTGCCACATATCATTAACATTCACAAATGGTTGGTTACATGACCACCTTAACTGCAAGGGGGGCTGGGAAATATAATCTAGCTAATTTCCCAGGAAGGAAGGAAGATGGATTTGGCTGGATAAATACCAGAATCACCCACGCAAAGCTTTGAAAATCTCCAACTATTATTTGTACTCTCCTTGACCTTCTCCCAAGACAATAACACACTCTCTAGCTTCTACTTGTACCTGAAAACCAGCCATTTAAGGGCCCTCTTTGGATTTTGAAGGTCCTTTGCTCTTCTAACAATCATTATTTGAGTATATTTTAATTCTGTCAATTATCATCCATCTTCTGTACTGAGCACCTAATACTGTCTGTCATCTTTAATCCTCAAAATACTTCATTAAGAGAGTATCATTAGCCTCCTTTTATAAGTGAGAAAATTAAGACTCTGGAAAACTGAGTTTCTGATCCAAGGTAGAGTCAAAATTTGAATTCAGTTCTGTCCAACTCCAAAGACCACACTCTTCCTGCCACACCACAGTGATGCTAGATGGGTGTATTTTGTCACTATAGCTTTTCTTCTCATCTAGAAATGTCTTCTGAAGATTGGGCGCTTGTCCAAAAGCAAGGTCGATGGGACCAGAGGAGACAGGCAGGTGAAGGTTTAAGCTCTCTCTGTAGACCTCCATGGAAATAGTGTGTGGTCCCAGGATATAGCATATTGGGAGCATATTTTATTTTAGGACTATTGCAGTTCCCAACCAGAAACTTTTCAGGTTATTAACCAGGCTCTTCAAATAAAAAAACAATTAACAAAACCAAAGTTCATGTTTTAGTTCCAGATATTGTTTTACAGAAAGGATATTCTAACAAAAAACTTTTTCAAAAGCCCACTTCCCTTATCACTTATGGACCTGTTAACGTAAAAAAACAAACAAAAACAAACAAACAAACAAAAAAACTATTGAAACCTGTAAAGAATTTTTGTGAATTTATTTGAGCCAAACTGTCGACATATGCCGGGAAGCAGAACCTCAATGTATTGAAATAATGCTCCAGAGAATGGCTGGTTACATCTGTATTTATACATTGCAATCAAAGGAAAGGGATGCAGGTAGGTGACATGAAATCCACTGGTGATAGCCTAGAGAGGCGAGAGAAAGCAAAGCAGAGAAACCTCTGGGATTGGATAAAAAATAAAATGATAGACACATATATAGGTGGGTGCAGGAACAATTAACATGATAATGAAGGAATTTGTGATATCATTCCTGGCGCCAACACATTAGGTTGTGCCATAAGGGGTCCAGAAAAAGGGAAGTTACAAGTTACCCACACCTTTCAAGGGTATGTTATCATAGATGCAAAAAGACAGATAGATAAAGGTTGACCTTGTCAGTGAAGATACTGGCCTAGGATGTAACTGCCCACCATAACTGCTTTCAGTTACAGTTTAATTTCAGGCCATCCTTTGCAGTTACTCTAGATCTCTGAGTTTGCAAGACCGCCATGCAGGCCTTCCCTGAGCTTGTCAGGTCAGCATGTGGCCCCTTTCATCCACAGACCAATATGACTTTCAGCCCATGTCCATTGTAGTTTTGGACAACCTTGTAATTAACTTCTGGGACATCAATACTGGGCCCAATATCGATGAGGAGGAGGGACTATGTGTTTAATATCTTCTTATGACAAATTTACTCTCTGTCTGCATTGGTCATCACAGGCAGAGTTTCCAATTTCAGACTAGAGGGAACCTAAGGGTTTTCGAGAATGAGATCCATGGAGGGTTGTACAATACATTCTCAATTCTTCCCCTCACTGTACAAGCTCCATCTTGGGCTCATTCACTCTCAAGTCACCACTGTACCTCTGCGCTGCTCTTGGGGTCTCAACACTTTTTTTCAACTGAACTAACATTTTTTTTTTCCCTGAAAACATTTGCCTGCTATCCCTGGTGTTTCCTCTTGCATCATATAAACCAAATCTCGTTCCTTTACTCATCTGAAGACATAGCCCTGTCTCCCAGAGGCTCCTTTTTCTCAGGATGAAGATCCCTGGTCCTTTAACTTTCCTGGATAATGGCTCTGAGTTTCCTAGCTTCACAAGAAGCTTCTTGGTTCCCACTTTTCATTTGTTCAGCTCCCTTATATTGGTCAGGAATCTTAGTAACTGGTGATAGAAATCCAATTCAAATCAAAGTAAGGCTAATAAACAAAGAATGGGGGAAGAATTGAGAATGTATTGGCTCAGGAAGCTGAATATTCCAGGAAATGGATCTTTGCCTTCAGGCACTGCTGGATCCAAGAACTCAAATAGTGTTACTAGGTCTCAGTTTCAATGCAAACAGATGCCCTCAATCATTCTTATCCTCAGCTGCCTGGGCTTCATTCTCTTATCTTTCTATCCCCCAGAGTGCTCTGCACAGTGGGAGCTAAAAATTGCTTGCTGAATGGACAAATCCAGTTCAGAGAAGGCCAGCTCTATGCAAAAAAGGTAAGCCACTCCACAAATATTTATTGAATGTTTACTCTGTGCCTAGGCATTCCCTAGATCAGGGGTGGGGAACCTTCTTTCTTCCAAGGGCCATTTGGATATTTATAATATCATTCTCAGGCCATACAAAATTATCAACTTAAACATAAGCTTGCTTTATTTGGTCAAACATTTAATTAACTCACCCCTAATGCCTTGATGGAGCCAGACCAAATGATTTCGTGGGTCTTATACAGCCCTTGGGCCAGATGTTCTACACCTCCGGCTCTAGATTGTAAATGAAAAGGAGGTGCTATAGTAAGTCATTAATTGTTAACTGGGCAGGTCATGGTGGGTAGTCACACTCAAGGTCTATCACTTTTTATTTATTTTTAATTTATTTTTAATTAATTAATTTTTAATGTATTTTATTGACTTTTTACAGAGAGGAAGGGAGAGGGATAGAAAGTTAGAAACATCGATCAGCCACCTCCTGCACACCCCCTACTGGAGATATGCCTACAACCAAGGTACATGCCCTTGACTGGAATCAAACCTGGGACCTTTCAGTCCGAAAGCCAATGCTCTATCCACTGAGCCAAACCGGTTCTGGCGGTCTATCACTTTTTAAAATATATATATTTTATTGATTTTTTACAGAGAGGAAAAGAGAGGGATTGAGAGTTAGAAACATCGATGAGAGAGACACATCAATCAGCCACCTCCTGCACGCCCCCTACTGGGGATGTGCCGGTAACCAAGATACATGCTCTTAACCGGAATTGAACCTGGGACCTTTCAGTCCACAGGCCCACGCTCTATCCACTAAGCCAAACCTGTTTCACCGGTCTATCACTCTTTTTAGTAAAGATTTTTAAAGAAGCCCAGGTCTGGCAGGTTGCTCAATGGTTAGAGCTTTGGCCCTCAGATTGAAGGGTCACTGGTTTGATTCCAATCAAAGGCACATACCTGGAGGGGAGAGGGAGAGAGAGAAATATCAACGATGAGAGAGAACCATTCATCGGCTGCCTCTTGGCAAGCCCCGGGCCAGTGATTGAACCCAAAACCCAGGCAGGTGCCCTGACCAGGCTCCCCCACTCCCCTCTATTTTAAATGTCAAACATGTAAAAAGTAGGATAATGGTTGAGACTGGTTTGGCTCAGTGGATAGAGTGTTGGCCTGTGGACTGAAAGATCCCAGGTTCGATTCCAGTCGGGGGCATCTACCTTGCTTGCTGTCACAACTCCAGTAGGGGCGTGCAGGAGGCGGCTGATTGATGTCTCTCTCTCATCGATGTTTCTGACTTCTTTGTGTCCTTCTCACTTCCTCTCTGTAAAAAATCAATAAAATATATATTTTTAAAAAAGTAGGATAATGGATACCACTTGGATTTAAAAATTATTAACATTTTGCCATGTTTGCTTCATCATTTTTTATTTTTTTTATTTTTTGCTGAGTTTTGAATGTAAGTTTTCAGATGTCCCAAGTAGAAAGGACCTGGGGTGTTTATCTAAAGCTTTCCTTTTGATAAACTTTAACCATGCAGTGTTGGGACATTCAAGTAGTTGCTAGCAAAGAGGCTACTCTACGCAAGCAGGACTAGGACCGAAAAGACCAGAAGCTTTAATTTTAATTTTAAGTATACACAAAATGACTCAACTAACTGCTGGAGGAATTACACCACATGAAACATATGCAGTTGCAAATCACAGAGCACTTTATTACTCACACAAGTTCCTGATGCTGCGGGTACAGGCCTGATGGGATCCTGGTGGTGCTGTCCTCTGGGGTCCGGCAACTGGACTGGTCCGGTCCGGATGCAGGGGGCCGATGTTTCCCACCCGAGAGCTCGGTCGCGTCTTGATTGGGAGGTACTAGCTGTTCTTTTGTCGTCTGACAGGGAGTGGAGTGTGGAGAGGTGTCGATTGCAGGAGTGACAAAAGGACGTGCCTTTGTGGCTATCTGGATAGGTAAGCACCGTTAGCCTGCCAGGACCTATTATTAAAGCCTGTTTCGTACCTGCAGCAGTTCAGGTAGCTATCAATGAATTACATCAATGCAGACATGTTAATCTCAAACAGGGCGAGGGGCTACATGTGGTTATCTAGGGAGAGTACATCACTCACACAAATGGTTATCTTAGCAAGTCACTCTGAGTCAGTAACTGAAGTTCAAATCCTTATCTATGGGACACACACACTTCAGGGCAATGGGGAATGTGTCCTTAATATCACATGTTAGGTTTCAGGAAAGATGACTCAAACATTTTAACATTTTTCTTTAACATTTTAGACATTTTTTAAACATTTCTATATATTACTACAATATCAGACATCAGGACATTTCATCATAATTAAATATGCATCTCTAAAAAATAAATATTTCCTACCATAACCATGATACCGTGATCATTACTAAAAATATTGATAATCATTTCATATTTCTATTTGAATTTTGCCAATTGTTCCAAAATGTCTTTTTGTAATTGGTTTAACTCAGAATCACACATTGCGATCTTTAATATGTCTCCTAAATATTTTATTTTATTTATTTTTTTTCAATATATTTTTTATTGATTTCAGAAAGGAAAGGAGAGAGAGAAACATCAATGATGAGAGAGAACCATTGATTGGCTACCTCCTGCATACCCCCTTCTGGAGATTGAGCCTGCAACTCAAGCATGTGCCCTTGACCAGAGCCAAACCTGGGACCCTTCAATCTGCAGGCCAACTCTCTACCCACTAAGTCGAACCATCTAGGGGCCTAAATATTTTAAATCTAGGGAAGTTTCTCATTTCATTTCTTATTCCCCTTTTTATCATGCTTTGACTCTCAGAGAGGTTAGTGCAGTGTCCTACAAAATGTCCGTATTCTGGGATTAGGATTTATAAATTTAAAGCATCCCTTCTTCTTATATGTGAATAATAGACTGTAAAGGGCCAAGAATGGAAGGCAAGAGACCAATTAGAGGACACTGTAATGTCGACATAAGGAACGTCCAAACATGGAGAGAATTTTCATGTTTACTTTGGCCAAACCGATGACATGCAGGGAACAAGATCTCAAATACTCCAGCAAATAATAATTTTGCAGCTTCTTTTTTGCATTTGAAGCTAAGAGGGAATTTAAAGAAAATTATACAAGGATGAGAGAAAGTAAAACAGAAAGTAGTAATTTAAACAATTGGATTACTGGGTAGTTAAAATTATGTGCCTTCTGAGAATCCAAGATGGTGGCATAGGTAAACACCTACACTGCTGCCTCACACAACAATTTCAAAACTACAACTAAAAGACAGAATGGACATCATCCAGAACCATAGGAAAGCTGGCGGAGTGGAAGTTCTACAGCTAGAAGGAAAGAGAGGGGCTCACAGAAACCCAGAGGAGCTGCAAAAAGCTGAGGTACGGAGACGCGAGAGCTGAGAGAGCGGGTGCCGGAGTACCTGGCTGGCTTTCTCTGGCGGGAGGGAAACGGAGACTCCCAACGGCATTGAACCCCTTATCTTATGACACTAAACCCCAGATCCAGCCGAAACTCATACGGGGTGAGTTTGGACTGTGAAAAGGGAGAGGTATACAGAAATTTAGGGGAGTCGCAAAAGATCAGAGGTCTGGTCGCTCACGGCACTGCGAGGAGGACAGACTGCTGACTGTGCCGCTGACTTTCGAGAGTGGGAGGGAGACAGACCCTCTGAACTGTGCCACTTTTGAGTCCACTAAGCCCCTGTTTCGGGCGAGACCCTGGAGACCTAGACTAGTGTGGTCCTGGTGCGCAGGGGAGCTGGAAAGGCATCGGTCTAGAGGCACTGTGGGAGCACACGCACAAGGACCACTCCAGTGATTACCCAGTCACGTGAGACTCAGGGGCCGTGGAGGGCGGGGCCGACTGGAAGGCAAGGCAGTCCCTTAAGCCCTGAGACTCCACCCATCCCAAGCTCAACAGAGGCTTCTTCGGTTTTGCAAGTCTGGTATCATAAGGCTGAATTCAACACAGAAGTTTCCCCGGCATAGTGAAAATGCCAAGACAAAGGAAGGGATCACAAACAAAAGAAATGGAGGGAAAAAAATGACTGGATATAGAGTTCAAAACCACGCTTATAAGGTTTTTCAAGAATATGCTAGAAAAGTTGGATAAACTTAGCGAGAGCCAAGAGGAGATGAAAAAAGACCAACTAGAGATGCAAAAGAGCCAACTAGAGATGGAAAAGGTCCAACTAAAGATGAAAAAGGACCAACTAGAAATTAAACATACACTGACTGAAATAAAAAAATATTATACAGAGTCCTAACAGCAGACTAGAGAAAGGCAAGAATCAAGTCAAAAATTTGAAATATAAAGAAGCAGAAAACACTCAACTGGAAAAGCAAGAAGAGAAATGAATCCAAAAATGTGAAGATAATGTAAGGAGAATCTGGGACAGCTTCAAGCATACCAACATCAGAATTGTGGGAGTGCCAGAAGAGAGAGAGCAAGATACTAAAAACCTATTTCAAGAAATAATGATTGAAAACTTCCCACATCTGGTGAAAGAAATAGACTTACAAGTCCAGGAAGCACACAGAACCCCAAAGAAAAGGAACCCAAAGAGGACCACACCAAGACACATCATAATTAAAATACCAAGAGCAAAAGACAAAGAGAGAATATTAAAAGCAGCAAGAGAAAAACAGTTCATTACCTACAAGGGAGCACCCATATGACTGTCAGCTGATTTCTCAACAGAAACGATGCAGGCCAGATGGGAGTAGCAAGAAATAATCAACGTGATGAATAGCAAGAACCTACAACCAAGAATAATCTATCCAGCAAAGCTATCATTTAGAATTGAAGGGCAGATAAAGAGCTTCACAGATAATAAAAAGCTAAAGGAGTTCATCAACTCCAAACCAGTATTATATGAAATGCTGAAAGGTACTCTTTTAGAAGAGGAAGAAGAAAAAGGTAAAAGCCAAAAAATTATGAACAACAAATACATATCTATCAACAAGTGAATCTAAAAATTAAGTGAATTAAAAATTTGATCAACAGAATAAACTGGTGAATATAATAGAATCAGGAGCACAGAAAGGGAGTGGACTGATAATTCTCAGGGGGAAAGGGGTGAGGGGTGTACAGGGAGAGACTGGACAAAAATCATACACCTATGGATGAGATCAATGGGAGGAAGGGAATGGTGGGAGCTGGGTGGAGGGGTGCTATGGAGGGGAAAAAAGAGAAACAAATGTAATAATCTGAATAATAAAGATTTAATTAAAAAAACTAGAAAGAAAAAAAATTATGTGCCTTCTAGGAAATCATTAAGGCTTGTTTCTAAGGTTTGTTAACCTAAAAACACAGAAACAATAGACAGGGCTTGCTTCAGGCATAAATAAACCTTTTGTTAAAATGTTATATACCTGGGAGAACACAGAAGGCTGCGTAAGTAAACGCTGGTACTCGCCATCTCCCACAACCACTTCAAAATTACAACTAAAATACAGAATAACTATCATTCAGAACCACCTGAAAGCTGGCTGAATGGAAGTCCTACATTTAGAGAAGTAAAGAAGAATGTACTATAGTCAGAATGGCTCAGTGGTTGAGCATCAACCTATGTACCAGGAGGTCATGGTTCAATTCCTGCTCAGGGCACATGCCCAGATTGTGGGCTCAGTCCCCAGTGGGGAGCATGCTGGAGGCAGCCAATCCATGATTCTCTCTCATCATTGATGTTTCTATCTCTCTCTCCCTCTCACTTCCTCTCTGACATCAATAAAAATATCTTAAAAAAAAAAAGATTAAGACAAAACAGAAAAATGAAGGATCAATCCAAGAGGTCTAAAAGCCAATGAGTTCGAATTTCAGAAAGAAAGAGCAGAGAAAACAGAGGGGAGGAAATTATGAAAGAAATATTACAAAGAAATTTCTCAGAACTAAAGGACATGAATGTCCAAACTGAAAGGATCTACTGAATGCTTGGCACAATGACTAGAAATTGGACCTTGCCAAGGCACATCATGTTGAAATTTCAGAACATTGGGAAGAAAGAGAAGTAAATAAAAACTTCTGAAGAAGAAGAAACAGATTGCATACAAGAATGAAGAATAAAAATTATATCACACAAAAAAACCTATATTCCAAAAAAAAGTAAAATACTACATATAATATCAGACTTATAACAGTCTGTATGTTTCAAAATATTGAGAAAAGTCAGGCTGTTGTTTCCTGGTGGTCGAGCATTGACCTATGAACCAGGTCACGGTTCAATTCCTGGTCAGGGCACATGCCCAGGTTGCAGGCTTAATCCCCAGAAGCGGGCATGCAGGAGGCAGTGGATCAATGTTTCGCTCTCATCAATGTTTCTCTCTCTCTCTCTCCCTTCCTCTCCCTCTAAAATCAATAAACATATTTTTTATTTTTATTTTTTAAATATATTTTACTGATTTTTTACAGAGAGGAAGGGAGAGGGATAGAGCATTAGAAACATCAGTGAGAGAGAGACATTGATCAGCTGCCTCCTGCACACCCCCTACTGGGGATGTGCCCTTAACCGAGGTACATGCCCTTGACCGGAATCGAACCCAGGACCTTTCAGTCCGCAGGCCGACACTCTATCCACTGAGCCAAATGGGCTTTGGCAATAAACATATTTTTTTAAATATTGAGAAAAAAATAGATTTTCAATCTAGATTTCTACACCCTGCAAAACTGTCATTGAAGAGTAACGGTAGATTAAAGATATTTTCAGATATACAAAATTTCAAAATGTTATGTCCTAACTTCACAGAAGTTACTAGAAGATATGCTCCAGCAAAAAAAGGAAGTCAGAGGGGAAGAGATGGGATCTGGGAAAAAGTGACCTAACATGGAAAAGAGACCACGTGGATTTCTTCTGCATAATGAGTGAAGTCTTAGGACCAGAGCTGAGTTAACGCCCAGGACTCCTGAGCTTGTGCTCAGTACCCGTTCCACAATGGAGCAGGAAGCTGGGAGGGGTCTAGGAGAAGTTCCAGTAAAACAATGGCATTAAAAGGAAACAACAACAAAAAAGAGGTTTAACCTTGTAGAAAATCATCTTGGAGAGGCTGTTGAAAGTCAAAGGCAAATGGAAAAAAGAATGAGATAGTTATCAACTCCAAATAAAAACAAAAGCTGTAAGAGAAAGGAAATGTCACATGGTATACTTCCTGACTAAGCAGAGAACAGTATTTACTCAGTCATAATAATGCAAACATTGAATATTGATTTAGCTGATAATATAACTCTGTTAGATAACTTAGGAAGACAAACAACGGCAGAGAGGGGAGCTGTTTAAGAAAGGTGAATTCTTTTCAACTTAATAGAAAATTAACGGGAATACTTAAAATGACAAATTAAGAAAATTAAGAAGTAGTAATTTAAACCATTAGAACAGGTGTCAACAGCTGAAACCGGTTTGGCTCAATGGATAGAGTGTTGGCCTGTGGACTGAAAGGTCCCAGGTTTGATTCCGGTCAAGGGCATGTACCATGGTTGCAGGCACATCCCTAGTAAGGGTTGTGTAGGAGGCAGCTGATCAATGTTTCTAACTATCTCTCTCCCTTCCTCTCTGTAAAAAATCAATAAAATATGTATTTTTAAAAAAATAGAACAGGTGTCAACAAACTATATCCTATAGACTAAATACAATTTTGGAAATACATCCGCTTTTGTAACAAATTTGTAGTGCGACAGGGCTACTTCTACTCATTTATGTATTATCTATGGCAGTTTTCTTTCCTTTTAAATATGTTTTTGTTGATTTTAGAGAAAGGGAGAGGGATAGAGAAACATCAATCAATTGCCCCCTGCATGCTCCCTACTGGGGATGGAGCTTCTAATCTGGGGATGAAGCCTGGAACCCAGGCATGTGCCCTGACCAGGAATTGAACCATTGACCTCTTGGTTCTTGGACTGATGCTCAACCCCTGAGCCATGCTGGCAGGGCTTCCCTGTGGCTGTTTTCTAGCTACAAATTGAAATTGCAACAAAGCTGAAAATATTTACTATGTGGCCCTTTACAGAAAAATGTTACCCTTTTACAGAAAAAGTAAACCCCTGATTTAAAATAATGGAGATAAATATATGAAGAAGCCAAAAGGGTTACTACTTCTGGAAAAATTTTAAATGGTTGTTTTTAAGGACTTGTCCTGATGCCCCTGAAGGGACCCAGAGGGAGGCACTGGGCTGACATCAGGGTTCATGCCTGAGCCTTGCCCTGCTGTCTCCTGCTCTTTGCCAGCTGTCCACCATCCCATCTAAATGGGGCTGCGTGAGTCAGAGCTGCCTGGCCAGACTTGCACAGGAATTGGACACAGGACTGAGGACATCAGACTTGGGAGGAACTACTCTCGGCCAGCCTCCTGCCTTAAGCCGTTATTCCGTATTGTCCATATTATCAAGGAATGGCAATATACTATCACAGCGGTTTAAGTGGCTATGAGCTCTAATGTCAGACTGCTTAGCTTCATAAATGTCAGGCTGTCCCTCTAATTAGCTATGACCTGGGCAAGTTAATTTCTCTCTGCCTCAGTTTTGTCATTGATAAATGGGGCCAATAACGCTTCCTTATAGGGTTGTGGTGAGCTTAATTCAACTAGTACATGTGAACACACTTAGCACAGAGGAAGGCACATAGCAGCCTCATGAGTGTTAGTAGTATTGTCATTTTCGCAGATGACACCCTGAGATCTAGAGAAGCAAGTGACAGGCACAATGTCACACAGCAATTAGGAGGCAGAGCTAGGAGGAGCGCCCGGGACTCTTTGGTCTCAATGCAGCACTGTCTGTGTGCACCACTCCAAGGAGCCTCCGTAGGCCTCAAACGTCTCTGACAGACACACAAAAAGTAAATAACAGTGGTTATCTGTGAGCAGGATGATGGGGACAGAGTGAAATTTCACTTTAAAATTTTCAGACCATGTGACTGCACGGAACAGACTAACATACCTCACTGTGTGGTTGGGGGGAGATGAGAAGAGATAAACCAAAGAATTTATATAGTTATAGGCATAGCCCATGGGCATGAGCAATAGGGTAGTGAAGACCTGGGGGGTGGGTAGGAGCTAGGAGGAGAGGGGGAAAGAAATGGGGGAATGGGAGATATTTATAATACTATCAACAATAAAAATATATTTTAAATATAAAATTAAAAAATTTCAGACTAGGTGACTGTATTAACACAAAACAAACAGACAAAAAACCCACAAATGGATTAAACAAAAGAGATTAAACATGCCTTTTCATAGTGGAGATCAAGTAACAAAACAGAAGTGAAAGTCTTTTCTACACTAAAGTAATATCTAGATGTAAATGATTGTTACTCATAATCATAGTGCTTTTTAGTCAAAGCAAATTTTTTTTAAAAAAAATTCTTTATTGTTTAAAGTATTACAGATGTCTCCCTTTCCACCCCACTGACCTCTCCCCGGCCGTTTCCATCCCCCAGCATCAAAGCAAACTTTGCTCAGGAGCGCTGGAACAGCGTGTGGGACAGGACATAGGTTACAGGACGTTCATTAGCCAGGACCTCCTCTTTGAAGACAGAATAGGTTTCCTCGGCCACAGGTGAAGCCATCTTGGAATGCAGTGGAAATTTCCACCTTGGCACCTTGCAAATGAAAGGTCCCCTCCCCCCCACACTGGCTCTCCCATGCCCCGACACTTTGCATCCAGGCCCCCAGTTGGACAACTCTTCTGGAAAACATGATTAGGGCTGCAGAAGCTGGGGGTTTTATTGGGGATGACAGTGAGGGCCACAGTTTGTTTTTCAAGGGAGGGAACCAAGTCCCAGAAATAGCTGAGCCCGAGCTGGCAGGCGGCTGGCAGAGAGCAGGAGGCCCCAGGGCACCGCTCCCAGGCCATGTTGACTTTGGACGGGCTGCCTGAGCATTGTAAACAATTGCAGAAATGATTTCCTACCCTGGCAAATGTCTTGTTTGGACAAGGGGTCCCCTGCCCCCACTTCTTTAAAAGGCAGTTTTATCATTTGTTTGCAAAAATGCTCAATCCCCTCTTTCTTTTCTGTTCTCTCTGTGGCTCTGGTCTCCTCCAGAGCCAGACGAAAAATCTTTGTGTTTCTTTAATGTTAACCAAACCCCCACTCCTTTTTTAAACTGTTCCAGGTCTGTTGGACAAATACTACCCAGCAACAGGACTTACAAGGGTCTGTTAAGAATTTTTTAGACTGAAGTCTTTAGCCAGAGTAATTTAAAAAAAAAAATTTTTTTTCTCTCTCTCTCTCTCTCCTTGTTTATTACAATTTAAGCTCCTAGCACAATAAAATCTGCACACAAGGGTTGGGAAAGCAATAAAAACGCAGCTCATAATGTCTTGGAACCAGTGAGGGCTCCATCTAGACACTGAGGTAACAGATTTGGTCTCGCCCACCCTCCCAGGATGTCAGGCTGGGGAATAAAATGGGTTTTCTATAAGAAAGCACAGGGCAGAGCTGTGAGCTTTGTGGGGCTGCCGGTGAGGGTGGGGCTGCCGGGGCTGGACGATGGGCTGCACATTCTGAAAACGGGCCAGAAGCTCGAGCGTTGCAGAAAGAAGGAATACTCTGTTCTTGACCACCCAGGGACAAGGGCAACCACAGGCCAGATGAGGAGCAAGATATACTAACCTACGTCCTCCCGGTCACCTGGCTTCCAAAGGGAGAAGAAAGGAGGGAGGAAAGGGAGGAGTAGGATGAGGGATGGCAGAAGAGAAGGGGACAGGAGGCCAGGGGCACAGGGAGGAAGAGGAGGCAGTGGCTGCGTCAGTCATGGTCCCGGCTGGAAACAGACACCCCTCAAGCCGAGAAACAGAAGAGTCTGAAGCAGGGACTACTGACAAGGTGTGCAAGCGTTGAGGGAAGCCAAGAAGAGGTGGTGGGTGCTGGACCCCAGAGCTAGTCACAGCAGGGAAGCTGCTCCCATCCCCCCGCAGGAAGGGGCCTCCTTCAAAGCCATCACACAAGAAGTGACATTCTTTTTTTCCTAAATATATTTTATTGATTTTTTACAGAGAGGAAGGGAGTGGGATAGGGAGTCAGAAACATCGATGACAGAGAGACATCGATCAGCCCCACACTGGGGATGTGCCCACAACCAGAATACATGCCCTTGACCAGAATCGAACCTGGGACCCCTCAGTCCGCAGGCCGATGCTCTATCTACTGAGCCAAACCGGTTTCAGCAAGAAGTAACATTCTTGCCATTCATTCTGTCACCAGGAAATCAATCACTCTGTTTGAAAATACAATAAAAACCACCAAAAGATAAATCCAAATTAAGGACTTACATAGGAAGAAATTAAGGTATAAAAAGACTGGTGGTGAGCATTACATCTATTTAAACATATAATTAAGCATATATAACTTCAATGATTATGTTTACCAGGAAAATAATATAATTGTCATAGTTATTTTGAAAAACAAAACTACAAATTTTGTTGTTGTTGTTGATTGACTATTGTTGTTGACAGTAGGGGCAAAAACCAAAATCATCGTTAAAAAGGGAGATGGGTCCTAGCCAGTTTGGCTCAGTGGGTAGAGCATCGGTCTGCCGACTGAAGGGTCCCATATTCAATTCTACTCAGAGGCACTTGCCTGAGTTATGGGCTCAATCCTCAGTAGGGGGCGACCAATGATTCTCTCTCATCATTGATGTTTCTCTCTCCCTCTCTCCTTCTCCCTTCTCTCTGAAGTCAATAAAAAAAATATAAATAAATAAAAATAAGAAAAACCAAAAATACTCATTAAAAAAAAAGGAGATGGAAGAGAATAGAAGGTAAAGAGATCGATGCTTGTTTGTTTTTATTATGGTAAAATATGCATAACATAAAAGTAACCATTTTAACTATTTTTAAATGTACAACTCCATATCATAAGTACAGTCACATTGTTGCACAATTACTGCCCTTTTTGATCTCCAGAACCTTTTCATCTTCCCGACTGAACCTCTGTCCCCATTAAATACTAACTCCCCATTCCCTCTTCCCTGTCCCTGGCAACCACCACTCTACCTTCTCTCCCCATGTATTTGACTACTTTAGGAATCTAATCTAAGAGCAATCAGACAGTATTGTCCTTTTGTGACTGGCTTTTTTTATTTAGCCTAATGTCTTCAAGGTTTGTCCATGTTGTATCATGTGTCCGAATTTCTTTTATTTTTGAGGCTGAATAATAATCAAATCCCACATTTTGTTTATCCATTTCTCTGTTGATGGATGTTTGGGCTGCTTCCACCTTCTGGCTATTTGTGAATAACGCTGCAGTGAACATAGATGTATAAATATCTGCTTTTACTTCTTTTGGATATGTACCCAGAAGTGGGATTGCTGGGTCATATGGTAATTCTTTAATTTTTTGAAGAACTGCCATACCATTTCCCATAGCAGCTGCAAAGAAGATTGTTTTAAAAATCATCAATGTCCTTATTTTTAAGAGGGAGTAAATTATATTGTTTCTTTCCCAAAGATGATAAATTGAGAAATACTGATTAAACATATTGACATTACAAAGGTAAACCACCAGCAGAACTAAAAAAGTCTGAATACCTTCCAACTTGCCAAAAGGCAATAAACAAAAATAGACCACACAGAAGCATAAAAGCAGAGAACACAAAATATGACAGCAGACTAACCCTCTCTGATTTATGGATGAATAAAATGAATATAAATTCACTTTTAAAAATAAAAACCAGTTATATGTTATCAACAAGAAATATACCTAAAACAAAATAATCCAGAAAGGTTGAAATTAATGTAGGAACAAACATGTTGCAGGCTAAATACAAACAAAAAAATAGGCAAAAGTTTTGCTAATAATAACAAGCTGAATTCAAACTGTTAAAGAAATAAAGCATACAAGCCTAAAATGGCATCACTCATGCAAAAAAACCCTTGATACCAAAACTAGATTTTTCTATCTAATCTAAATGCAATTTCAACCCCTTCTGAAAACGTAATCTTAATCAAACAGTATGGAATTTTCTGGTAAAGCAGCCATAGGTTATCTGTCATGTGAACCCTCTCTATCTCCCATAAAAAGAAGAGGCAATCTAATAATGAAAACCCTTCCCCTTTCCTTCCCCAAAGAAAAGATTCCCTAGTCCAACATAAAGCTTTCTTTTCTTTCCCTATTATCTCCCTTGCCCTCCCCTTCCTTCTTCCTAGGAAAGCCTTCCATTTTGTACAACTCCTTGGCGTGCCCTTGGAGTTGCTAGATGGGAAGCTGCCCGGTTCACAAATTGCTTAATGAAACCAATTAGATCTTCAGATTTACTCAATTGGATTTTACTTTTTAACAAAGCTAAGAAACATTATAATAAATAATAGCATTGTTACATTTAAATTAAACATATAAAAATGCTAAGGAGTAATTTACAGATTGCAATGCTGAAGTAAATTAAGAAATAAAATTGTAGCCCAGCCGGTGTGGCTCAGTGGTTGAGTCTCGACTCATAAACCAGGAGGTTTGAGTTTGATTCCCGATCAGAGCACATGCCCGGGTTTTGAGCTCAATTCTCAGTGAGGTGGGGTTGAGGGGTGTGCAGGAGGCAGCCAATCCATGATTCTCTCTCATCACTGATCTCTCTCTCTCTCTCCCTCTCTGAAATCAATAAAAACATATTTTTAAAAAAAGAAATAAAATTGCAATAAGGTGCTTTAATTCACCTCTTTCAGACCTTGACAAATCAGAGAAAATAAGTTATGATTCTGAGATTTTGAATAATATATTTAATGACATTGATACTAGGTAGCTAACTAGATAGTTAGACAGATAAATAGAATATATACGTATATCCTGAATATATAGACCATTTCTTTTTTAAAATATATATTTTATTATTGATTTCAGAGAGAAAGAGAAAGGGAAAGATAGAAACATCAATGATGAAAGAGAATCATCAATTGGCTGCCTCCTATACGCTCCGCTCGCCCTCTACTGGGGACTGAGCCCGAAACCGTTATTGATCTCCTGGTTCATAGGTCAATGTTCAACCACTGAGCCATGCCAGCCGGGCGAGACTATTTCTTATTTGCAAGCTCCCATGTGACATTTACAAAATTTGAAAGTACAGTAGGCCACAAAGAAAATTATTTATAAAAAAAAATAGATACAGGATCAGTCCTATTCTCTGACTACAATGCACTGACAATGAATAGTAAAAAAGAGAACAAAAACTCAAAAGTCTCCTAAATGCCTTCTGTCTCAAAGAGGAAATTAAAACAGTAACTGCAGAATATTTAGAAAACAAAACACCACATATAAAGATCTGTGACTTGAAAAAATTCTAAGTGATAGATGACAGACACAAAAGGCCATAGATTGTGTGATTCCATTTGTATGAAATATCCAGAATAGACAAATCCACAGAGACATGAGGCGGATTAGTGGTTGCCAGGGGCCGGAGGGAAAGAGAATCGGGGAATGACTGTTTAATAGATCCGAGGTTTCCTTTTGAGGTGCTGAAGATGTTCTGGAACCAGATAGTGGTAATGATTGCACAACAATGCTACGGAACTGTACACTTCAAAATGGTTTAAACAATAAAGTTATTTTAATGTGTATTTAACCACAATGAAAAAGAAAATAACTATGCAAAGAGTGATTTATGTATTCATTAATGGTAGCCTGGATAATGCAGACCAAACTGAGGATAATTAGAAAATTTGGACAGTATATGAAAAACATCTGATTGAAGGGTTGAAGCTCTAACAAGGCAATAAAAAAGTAGAGGGCCAAAATCAGAAAAAGAAAATCTAGAGAAGTAAGCTCACTCTTTAGTGTCGCCTTTCCCCAGGGGGTATTTGATGAGTCCAGAGAGGTAGCTGAGAGGTTGAGAAGTCGAACAGAGTACTTGCCAGCCTTTTGGGGCTAGGAATAAAAATTGTAATCTGTTCTGATTCCAACTGATGTACGGTTACCACTTGGATGCTAACCACCCTGCGTTAGTATCAAACTGCACAGGTTTAAGGGCACAGTCAGTTCCCAACAAAACTGTCCTTACTTCAGAAACCAGCCACACACTGGGAGTCTGCAAGCCACCAGCTCTTCTGACCAACTGGCTACAAATTTGAGGTTTCTCATGAGTCCCTCTGGTTCAACATTTCATTAGAATGACTCACAAAAGAAAGCACTATAAGTTTTTAAAATTTTTATTTTTCAATTATAGTTTACATTCAATATTATTTTGAATTAGTTTCAGGCATACAACAGTGGTTAGATAATCACATGCTTTCCAAAGTGTTCTCCCTGATATTTCCAGTACATACCTGGCATCATACATAATTATTACAAAACTAGAGGCCCAGTGCACGAATTCATGCACTAGTGGGATCCCTCAGTCTGGCCTGTGGGATCGGGCTGAAACCATCTCTCTGACATCCCCAGAGGGGTCCCAGATTGTGAGAGGGAGCAGGTTAGGCTGAGGGACCCCATTGGTACATGATCCGGGCTGACGAGAGACACGGGAGGTTGGCCAGCTGGTAGATGTGGGAGGGCTCCAGAGTGTGTCCAGCCCATCTTGCTCAGTTCAGGTCTGCCAGACCCCAGCAGCAAGCTAACATACTGGTCAGAGCATCTGCCCCCTAGTGGTCAGTGCATGTCATAGCAAGTGGTTGAGCAATCTTAGCATGTCATTAGCATATTATTCTTTGATTAGTTGAATGGCCAACAGATTGACAGGACACTTAGCATATTAGGCTTTTATTATATAGGATTACTGACTATTTCCCCTACGCTGTATTTTACAGGAAAGCCCTATGTTT